>CM051455.1:96224292-96257017 GCA_028274465.1 Plantago ovata | reverse complement strand
TCCTGCTCAGTTTCTGTCAAGGAGCGTTACCTTGACGTAAGGTCTCCTCGAGCCCGAGAGATGCTCCTCGAGCTCCCTGGCAGCTTTGTCCTTGTGAGGAGCTAATTTCGAGGGTTGTCCTCCCAGTGATGGTCGGACCCTATGTTGGTCGGTCCACACCTTAGTGACATACTTGGGTGTGGTCGTGCCCCTTGAGGGACGGCCCATGATGCTTTGTCGCGCTCTTAGACCGCTCCAGTGCGTACATGCGGACTGGACATATTTAACACTAACAGATTCAGCAATCAACTTCTTAAGACGCCGTATTTCAGCATCCTTTTCTTCTGTTTCTTCCTTCAGCAAGACGTACTTTTAAGTAGTCTGCTTGGTCAGAATTTTCAGCAAATTGTAGTTTCTCTTGCTGTCTGCTCAGAGTTTTCTCAAATCTTTCGATTTCTCCTTGAATCTCGTCAAGGTCAATCTCGTCTTCACTTTCTGGGTCTGAGTCAGAGGTAGGGTTGTTTACCTGAACGGCCATGAGGCAGAATTGGTAGTTTGACACATCTGGATAAGCTTCCATAGCTATTCCACAATCTTCTTTGCCAATCTCCACGTCTAGAGTGGCTTCTTCATCGTCGGTGTCTGAACTTTCATCCTCACTGTCTTCGGAGCTAGTATCAATACACAATGCATCAATTTTTGCTTGAAGCTTCTTCTTTTCTTCAGCAATAAACGCTCTTTTGAACTTCTTCTTCTTTTCAGAAGATTTGCCTTTCAGCAAAGGGCAATTAGCTTTGAAGTGTCCAGGCTTTTTGCAGTAAAAACATAGATCATTTCCAACTGCTGGTTCTTCTGATGAAGTAGCTTGCTGAGCTTGCTTGTTCAGCGAGCTAGTCTCATTCTTGTACTTATGGTAGTTGTTACCAAGATGCTTCTTCAGCTTCTCTTTTGCTTTTCGCTTTTCAAGTTCCTTGCTGATGAATTTCTTCATGTTTTTGACAACCAAAGAGTTTTCATCAGTAGGTTCTTTTTCATTCTTGTTTTCAGAAGATGACGGCTCTGCAGCAAGAGCAATGTTTTGCGATTTTTCAGCAAATACATTTTCTCTTTGCTTTGTCTCATAGTTGACAGTAGAAAGATGAGAGAACAACTCTGTTGGTGTAATGTCTGGCATTCCTTGATTATAATAGAAATTCTGAGTGTGGATCCATTATTGATTCAGACTTCTGAGGATAGTTTTCACTTTCTCAGAATCTGAGTAAAGGTTTCCAACACCCAAGCTGCCATTTCACTAACAAGAGTTGTGAATCTGAAATCCAAGTCTTCCAGTGACTCGTTTGTACCTTGCTTAAAGTTTTGAAACTTTAATTTAAGTACTTCAAGTTTGTTTTCCTTGGTTTTGTCAGATCCAACACAAAGATCTTGAACCATTTTCCAAGCTTCCTTTGACGTCTTAGCACCCAACAGTTTGCACTATATGGTATCCGGAGTTGATCGAATGATGATGTTTCTTGCTTGGCCATCAAGACGGAATCTTTTTGCTTCGTCAGAAGTCCATTCCTCTCTTGGTTTTGGAACGACGGTGTCAACTGGTTCTCCTAAGATAGTTTGCTTACCAGTAGGATCCGTGGTTTTGTGAGGAAAGCTTTTCTCAATCTTAGTAATCTTGATAGGTCCATCATTAATGACAGTAACCATATCATCACTAATGGCCTCAAGATGTAGCATCATGTTGTTTCGCCATTTCTCATAATTTTCCAGCTTCAGCAAGGGAGCATCTCCTAAAGACATCCTGTCAGCAAAGCACTACCAAACTGATCAAGTGAGAGTGATTTACGGAAAGCACCTAAGGGGATCTAGGTTCAGTGCTGAAGGTTAAAGAACCTCCAGCTCTGATACCACTTGTTGGTCCCTTTAAACAACAAGAAAAGACTAGAGGGGGGGGGGGTGAATAGTCTTTTCTAACTTTCGTCGTTTAAAACTTTCTCAGCATGTGCTTATTACTATTCAGTAATGAGTTTGCTTATAATTAACTTTCTCAGCAAGCGTAAGTTACTTTTCAGTAGCTTGGTTTGCTGATACTTAAAATCAGAGAGCGGAAGTCTTTGATACAATAAGTTCTCTTTCTGTAAGTAAAGGTTTCAGCAAGTGATGTGAGTGACTGTGTACAGACAGATATGATTTGCTGAAAATTAAATACAGTAAGTAAATCACACAAACACTTTTATAGTGGTATCTGAGAGTGGCGTAATCTCTCAACTAATCCACTTTGTCCTTTCTAGGACTGAATCCACTAAGATATGATTGAGGTTCCTTACAATCTCCTATCTAGAGCGATTCAACAGAAACCAAAGCACACTTGCTTTGTCTCCAACCTAATCTAGAGAACGTAACCTTGTTCTCCACCAAACTTGGTACTTTTAATCAGCAAAACTATGCTCGATTAAGTTCCCCCTAAATATCACGCCTGAAAGGGTGTATTTTCAGTTAGAGAGTTTTGGGGTGAGATAACTTAATTATAACTTATTCAGTTACAACAAGTAATCTAAGAAACACAACTTTGAATACTTTGCAGTAAACAAGTTTGATTGTTTCTGGTGTCAAGACTTGTTCTTGTTCGAAAGAAAGAACACTTAACTAATTTTTTAGCCGAGTTTGTTCTACTTCTTCACAAGTAGCTTTTTCAAGCTTTAAGTCTTGGAACGGATCAATGGCAGTAAGAGTATTTCAAGGTATGTGAGTTTAAGCACAAGTGAGAGTTTGATCACGTTGTTGACACACTTCAACTCTTCGCCGGATGACCTCTATTTATAGTGCAAGTAAGGAGCCGTTTGAATTTTAAATTGCAAGGCTTTTGATCCTTAAGATGTCACTATCTTGCTTTTGTACTTTCAGCAGCGTCCTTGTTTTTGTCTTCTATTCTTCATGTCCTTCGCGTGCGAGCTTTGCATTTAATGCATATTTGAATAGAATTCAAACAGTAACATTGGAGCGCAAATTCAAGTATTTTCAGCAAGAGGTTACATATGTTCCATCAGCAAGTGGTCAGTCTCAGTTTCAGCAAGCACAACCTACTCTGTCTTTCAGATTTTCACTTATGCAATGTTGTTGCTGAAGTTTCCACTTTCTGAGCAACACGTGCCTTTGTAGATACCATTTTTCAGCAATCTTCAAGTCTTCAGATCTTCAAATTCTTCAAGTCTTCAGATCTTCAATAATCTTCAAGATTCTGAGCGGTTTCTAAATGCTTCAATAGTTTGTTTGTAAAAATAAAGTACATCGTCAGCAAATGCTTCAATAGGTTATTTTCTTCTCATAAAATAAGATACATCATAAGCTAAAGCATCAATAAGTTACTTTCTTTTCAGAAAATAAAATGCATCATACGCAGTAAAAACCAACTTAACTAACACCTAATCTAAGTCTTCAGCAAACGTTAATGTCCTTAAAATTCTAATTCCTATGGACCTTAAGAGTACTAGTTACTGGACTTTCCTTAATTTAGCATGGTTAATTGCTCATCAAAATTACAAGTTTTCTAACATTTATATATCTTTCATCATGTTTTCATGCATTCGTGGTATGATTTCTGTTGATTGCATGACAACTATGAGTAGCTAAACTTCTCGTTGGTGATAGTATGTGATTTCTTAGCGAAGGGTTAATAATTATGCTAATGGCTATATCGCGCATTATACTCTGAGTTATTGCTTTATTTCTTTGATCTATCTAAAACTCTATCTTCGTAGTGTTGAATAATTACGGAACACAATTGGACAATTCATTGATCAAAGATCTCCATGCAAGATCGAGGAATTTATGCATGATTATTAACCTGCTATGCTTTGAATGACCATACTATCACCAATCTCCATTATCTGTTAAGAAAAACCTTTGCTAAGTCGTCTGCTGTTTTTATATTCTTGAGTTAGATTAGATAAAGCTAGTTATAGTCCTTAGAGATCGACACTCGAGGTTATTCTACTGCTACACTCCGGTTTTCGTTGTAGTTGTGAATTTCCTTTCGCTAAATACAAATTTATTTGATAAATTGGAACCCGACAAATCCCACGTTCATCAAATTGGCGTCGTTGCCGGGGACTATACTCCTTTTTTCTGTTTAGCTTTTTTATATTTTCCGCATTCAATTCCTAGTTCTAGTAGTTTTAGTTTTCCTATTTAATCTCTCTAAGATACTCCTTTCCTAGTCTGTTACAGATAGTGTATGCCACATACACGATCTAGAGGAACACCGCTTGCTGATTCAATTGCTGAGATCGACAGAGTCTACCACCAAAGAAGGCGACTACTTCAAAGGCGTGCACTAGAGGAAATAGAGGATACCGATTTCTCTGAATCTCTACACAGTCTTTTCAAGGAAATCGACGGAATGGCAGAAGCTAGACCACTGAAAGCATGGGTTCAACCCTCCAAGGATCGTATGAGGGGACCGGCGATTGTTCTTTTGTCTGCAACTCGAGATCTGGAAATCAAGAACCACGCATTCTAACAACTTCTGAGGTTCTATGGCTTAGCAAGGGAAGATGTGATGGGGTACTTCCACGATATCAATGATTTCGTCAACCAACTCCCACGACCCGGAGCTGAAATAACAACGGATGAGTTGAGGATGAAGGTTTTTGCTATGGGGCTTGGCAACAGAGCCAAGTCATGGTTGAGTTCTCTACCGGCGGGCTCCCTGGACACTTGGGAGAAGGTTTTTTCAGCTTTCATGGAAAAATACTTCCCTCACACCTTGACTACCGCGCTTAAGGCGCAAATCACTTGATTCAAACAGGACTATGATGAGACCATCTACACCGCGTTTGAGGGGTTCGAAGACCTCATGAACAAGTTCCCTCACCATGGTTTTGAGCTTTCTGACCTAGTCCAACACTTCTACAATGGACTAACCTTCGAGAACCAACAAGTGGTGGACTTCCAACGCCGAGGCAATATTTGGGAGGAAACCGCGGAAGCCGTCTGGGCAGTTTTCGAAAGGCTTGCTAAGGGTTCGCAGTTCAAGGACCCAAGAGCAATGGTTAGGAGACGTGGACCTGAAGCTCCACCTACTCAAGAAGCCCCTATGTATAGGGGGAATGGGGATCAATCCGAGTGCTTTACCAACAAATTGAAACAAGTCCTCAAGAGCTTGCATATGATGATGGTAACTGGGTTCAAGGAGGCGAAGAGTAGGCCTTTGCTACGGAATTTGGTACCCAAGAAGCTAGCTACGGACAAGATAGTAGGAATCCTCGAGGTGGATCTTGGAGAAGAGAGTTCCGAAAAAATAAAGGATATGCACCGGCTAGCCAAACTTATGGCCCTAACCAAGACCGTAGTAGGCTTAACTATGGTAATGACCACTGCGAAAATCCCACCCCGAAAGAGCAACCAAAGTCGAAGACAGCTCTACTGATGGTGAACTTGCAAAAGATGGTTGATCACACCCAATGTTTTCTCAAACGTTATGAAGAAGATTCTGAGAAGACTAGGGCAAGGCTTCATCGGTTGGAAGAGAGCACTAGGCTTGCCCATCAAAAGATGCAAGAGTTGATCGACCGAGGAACAAGTAGGGAGCAAGGCAAGATGCCTAGCAACACTGAGAAGTCGATATCCATTACCTTGGTGGGTGATCAACCTGTCGAAATCACCATCAAGAAGGTTGCTAAGTGCGAGTGTTGCAAGAAGGAAGAACCCCCACTAGCCAAGGAAGAAGAGAAGGACCTTGGTTCAGATGAGAGTGAAGAGGAGCAAGAGGATCCCGAGCCACTCCCTCAAAGTTTCGATGTTAAGGTCGGGATTGGTGAACTTGAAGATGTACGTGCTACACTAGACACGGGATCCTACTCTAATGTTCTCCCTATGAATGTGTTCGAGAAGAGTAGCCTTGGAAAACTATCTGAGCATAAGGCTATTGTGCAATTGGCGGATGGATCCTTTGTGAGACCCGAAGGCGTTGTGAAGAATGTATTGGTCAAGATTGGTGAAGCTTCTGTATACACCAATTTTGTAGTTATGCCGGCGTCTACACCTGGGATGGGGGATGTCGTTCTATTAGGGCGAACGTTCTTGACCAAACTACGCTCCGTGATAGACATCTACCGAAGGACTTGCACCATTGAGGTGGATGGCAAGCGACATGTGTTGCAAGCCATATCTGACCCACTTGATCGCTTCAATGCTTCTCACACTGTTTACTACTGTGGTCTTGCTGTTTATGTTCATTCTTATTCACAGGTTCGTGGCATGAGTAGAAGATCCACGAAGGGGAAGTCTAGTACCCTCAAGAAGAAGAGCTAGGCGCAACCAGGAGTCGAGTCAAAGACTTTAAACAATGGCGCTATCCGAGAGGCAACCCGGAGTTTTTATCGCTTTTTTACTGCTTTTTTGCATGCATTCATACTAGAACAATTTGCTTTTCTTATGTGAATTTGTTCGTCTCTGTGTCGTATGTGCTTATGTTTTTGTTTGAGTGAGCTTTTTCGAATGGTTTCATGAGTAAAATGGTTTTCGGGGACTTAACAAACCGCGTTTTTCGAAAGTTTCGTCTCCCCGCCTGATGAACCGCGGATGTCGTGCTCCGAATTCAAGCAAATAAATTTGTAATTATCCAAAGGCAATCCACAACTACAACGAAAACCGTAGTGTAGCAGTAGAATGACCTGAGTGTCGTTCTCTCAGGACTATAACTAGCTTTATCTATTTAACAAGAGAATATAAAACAGCAGACAGAAAGCAATAGGGGGTTTCTAGCAGATAATGGAGATTGGTGATAGTATGGTCCTTCTTAACATAACGGGTCGATAATCATGCATAAATTCCTCGGTCTTGCATGGAGATCTTTGAATCAATCTAGTGTCCTGTTGCAAATAATAAGCACTACGAAGATAATTGGTCTGACAAGTCAATCACGATTGTCCTAATGTGTTCCGTAATTATTCAACACTACGAAGATAATTGGTCTGATGGTCGACAAGTGTCCAATTGTGCATAATAATTAATACAACATACGGGAATTTTGGTTGCAACTGATCAACGAAATAAAGCAATGACACGGAGTATAATGCGCGATATAGCCATTAGCATGATTATCTTCCCTTCGCTAAGAATTCACATACTACCACCAACGATAAGTTTAGCTACTCATAATAGGCATGCAATCAATAGAAATCATAGAAGAAAACATATTGAAAGATATATAAAATAAGTAGATTAAACTGTAAGATACAAGTTACCGAAGGTTGTCAATCTCCGAAGAATTGCGATCCTACGAGCTCCAATCCGCTATGAAAAAGTATCCCCTAAGCTACAGAACTCCCAGGACAGGCCCCGGGAAGTTCCTACCTAAAACTATAGAGAGAGGTGAGAAAGTAGGTCTGGAAAGATATGATTTTCGGAGAAAAACTGAGCAACTATATATAGGCCCCGAAAAACTACGGGGCGGTTCGCCACAGCTCTCCGGCGGTTCGCCCCCCGGTTTTTTCGCGGAATTCCGCGTTTCGACGCGGTTTTGGATTTCTTCACCTTTTCTGACTCGGTTTCTGACTTCTAGTGGCCTTCTAACCTCCAGCTTCGACCCCTAGACTCCAAATCCTATCCAGAAAGCTTCAGATACTTCAAATAGGCTTCTGGAACACCAATTCTTTGTTAACTTCAATATAATTGCCCGAAAATCCTCGAATTTCAACCAAAACCTGTAAAATAAAATCTAAAGGGGAACGTGACACTATTCTAATAAAATGCACTAAAATATAGCTAAATTAACATAGAGGATAGCTAAAATAGGTGAAAAAGACTCGAATGAAAGTGTAAAATACACATTCATCAAACTCCCCAAACCGAACCTTTGCTTGTCCTCAAGCAACTAAGCTAGACTCTAATACAAAAAACATGCAAGACACAAAATGGAGTTTCATGCCAAATAAAATGAACTAATCTACTGAATCTACCAAATAACATATGAACAAAAACCATATAAATCAAAGCATGAATATAGGTTGAAGAATACCTCGATTGACTTATACACATCCACATAAGCACTCATGTCAAGACAAGATAGTCTCTCGTAACATTCTCTACCTGGACCTAGTCAGTGACGACGTAATGAAGCATGCTAAGATACGAATGGTTGTCCCGTGCCTATGAAACTGAGGACTTACTGCTGTTCCACCATGTTAAGACCTTTCCTCAAAAGAGGTCGAACCAGTACTGGCTCTCATCAAACGAAGGAGGGTTCCCTATAAAATATAACACTCCCCTATTCTACCCATCTCTCAAGTAAAGTCTTAAGATATTCACCACTTCCTGAATGGCAGGACGAGGGTGGTCTAGAACAGATGACACTCAAGACAAAAAAGATAAAAAATAAAAAACACGATTACGAACATTACAAAAATGGAAAAGACTCAACACTTATTTGGCTTTCTTTTTTGGACCCTTCTTTGCTTTTTTGGGGTCTTTTCTCTTTTTTTCTTTTTTTTCTTTCCAGATTCTTTTCTTTTCTCTTTTTCTCTTTTTGTCCTGGAATTTTTTTTCTTTCTTTTTTTCGATTTTTTTCTAGCCAGCAGTAGCATAACAAAGGGAGAAACAAAATGACTCACACGACTTCCCCAAACCTATTCGAAAGAATAGGTTGGAGTAAAAAATTCACGGAAAAGGAAAAATAAACTCAGGATACGAAAATGAAAAACAGAAACAAATCTATGATGGTGTAACCCCCTCACCAAACCTATTCGAAAGAATAGGTTATAAACAAAGGATCACACAACCTCACACTACCTCCTTCCTAGGCATTTAGCAATATCAAAGCATGGTGAAGACTTGTTGCCTCTTAGGTACATAATTACTCGGGAAACAACCATAAGACCCTAACATGCATCATCCTATTATAAAGGCCTTCGTGAACCGCAGCAGAGAAAACACCACTAAGTGATGTCGAGACTACCATGCTTAACTAAGTGCAATACATAAATGCGACAAGCCAAGCGAGAGAAACCTCAAACAAATTCATAGAGATGAAGCATACGATTAATGGCATAGTTGGTTGATCTACCCAATAAAAAAGTTCAAAAAATTCGGCAATATACTCCATATAAAACATGCAAAACTATCCTAGGAAAGCAGTAAACGTGCAAATGCAAAAAAATTCACGAGGTTTTCATAAGCAAGATAGGTATAGAGATAACCAGCGATAACCTCCTCCCCAAACCTGAACGTCGTCGCTCGTCCCGAACGCCGAAAGTGGATCCAAGGTGAGAGCTAATGCTTATATAAGTTACCTATAATACTCAATCAAACTCGTGAGAAAGCAAAACAAAACACACTAACCTTCAGTGGAGGCGGTAAGGGTAAGCTCAAGGTGATCAACCTCCCTTTGATCACTAGATATCTCGAAGTACGGTTTCACTCGCTGGCCATTCACCTTGAAGGTATTGCCCGTCTTTGGATCGAAGAGTTTAATAGCTCCATGGGGAGCAACTTCGATAATTTCGTACGGTTCATCCCAACGAGTACGGAGCTTTCCAGGAAATAGTCGAAGGCGAGAATTAAATACCAAAGCTTTTTGTCCAGGAATCAATTCCTTTCGTACTATACCACGATCATGATACTTCTTAGTACGTTCCTTGTAGATCTTGGCATTCTCATAAGCACCTAGTCGTAATTCATCAAACTCATCTAGTAGTATAGTGGTAAGTATTCCCGCCTGTCACGCGGGTGACCCGGGTTCGTTCCCCGGCAACGGGGCCAATTTGATGAACCGCGGATGTCGTGCTCCGAATTCAAGCAAATAAATTTGTAATTAGCCAAAGGCAATCCACAACTACAACGAAAACCGTAGTGTAGCAGTAGAATGACTCGAGTGTCGTTCTCTCAGGACTATAACTAGCTTTATCTATTTAACAAGAGAATATAAAACAGCAGACATAAAGCAATAGGGGGTTTCTAGCAGATAATGGAGATTGGTGATAGTATGGTCCTTCTTAACATAACGGGTCGATAATCATGCATAAATTCCTCGGTCTTGCATAGAGATCTTTGAATCAATCTAGTGTCCTGTTGCAAATATTAAGCACTACGAAGATAATTGGTCTGACAAGTCAATCACGATTGTCCTAATGTATTCCGTAATTATTCAACACTACGAAGATAATTGGTCTGATGGTCGACAAGTGTCCAATTGTGCATAATAATTAATACAAACATACGAGAATTTTGGTTGCAACTGATCAACGAAATAAAGCAATGACACGGAGTATAATGCGTGATATAGCCATTAGCATGATTATCTTCCCTTCGCTAAGAATTCACATACTACCACCAACGATAAGTTTAGCTACTCATAATAGGCATGCAATCAATAGAAATCATAGAAGAAAACATATTGAAAGATATATAAAATAAGTAGATTAAAATGTAAGATACAAGTTACCGAAGGTTGTCAATCTCCGAAGAATTGCGATCCTACGAGCTCCAATCCGCTATGAAAAAGTATCCCCTAAGCTACAGAACTCCCAGGACAGGCCCCGGGAAGTTCCTACCTAAAGCTATAGAGAGAGGTGAGAAAGTAGGTCTGGAAAGATATGATTTTCGGAGAAAAACTGAGCAACTATATATAGGCCCCGAAAAACTACGGGGCGGTTCGCCCCAGCTCTCCGGCGGTTCACCCCCCGGTTTTTTCGCGGAATTCCGCGTTTTCGACGCGGTTTTGGATTTCTTCACCTTTTCGGACTCGGTTTCTGACTTCTAGTGGCCTTCTAACCTCCAGATTCGACCCCTAGACTCCAAATCCTATCCGGAAACCTTCAGATACTCCAAATAGGCTTCTGGAACACCAATTCCTTGTCAACTTCAATATAATTGCCCGGAAATCCTCGAATTTCAACCAAAACCTGTAAAATAAAATCTAAAGGGAAACGTGACACTATTCTAATAAAATGCACTAAAATATAGCTAAATTAACATAGAGGATAGCTAAAATAGGTGAAAAAGACTCGAATGAAAGTGTAAAATACACATTCATCACCGCCTCAAGAGGTGGGGGGCGAATCGCCCCACGAATCCAGAGAGCTCCGCGCTCTCTGGACGCGCGGGGCGATTGGCCCCACACCCGGGGCGACTCGCCCCGCGTGTTCTGCAGGGAGAAAAACGGGGGTCTCCCCCCATTTCTCTCATTTCTTCATCTCTTCACCCTTCGTACTCCAAAAATTCCCAAATTTTCAAAATATCTTCAATCCTTCATAACTTCTTCATTATTCCATCAAATTGTGTGTTCCTTAGCTTCAATCGAAGTCCGTTACGTGCTCTTTCTTTTCATCCGAACAAATTTCTTCCTAGTTCATTCAATCTTCGGATTTGAGGTAATCTCACATGAACCCTAATTTTTCAAATTTGGGGTTTTTTTGATTTATGCTTCAATTAAGCTTATATGATGTATGGGTTGATGTTTTGTGTGATTAGAAACGTTATTCACTATCAATTGCATGTTCAATTAGGCTTGGTTTGATGGTTTGAGAATTTTGCTATTAGATATATATATCTTGTTATGCAATGTATCTTTTCCTTTCATTCCATGTTTAAACTTGTGTTTGTTGATGTGATGATGATGGGTATGTTGGTAGAATGCATGATTGATGAAGTTGAGGATTTATGATGTTAGATTTTTTGTTACTATGGTATGGATTGAGCCTTATGATTCAAGGCATTTGTTGTCTAGCAAGAGCATAATGTGATATGTGCATGTAGTAGTTACATTGATATGTTGCATGATGAAATAGCTAGACTAGACATTGGGTTTTTGAGGAGTTCGATTGTTGTAGATATGGCTCGTTTGTTCGCTCGTACATTTGCATATGCATAAGTCTGTTTTGTGTCATACAAGATACTAATTGTTGTTTGTAAGAATCATGGCTCCAACTCGTTTTGCTAATACTTAAAATCAGAGAGCGGAAGTCTTTCATGCAATAAGTGCTTTGTCAGTAAGTGATAGTTTCAGCAAGTGAAGTGAGTGACTGTGTACAGATAGATATGCTTTGCTGAAAACTAAGTACAGTAAGTAAATCACACAAACACTTTTATAGTGGTATCTGAGAGTGGCGTAATCTGTCAACTAATCCACTTTGTCCTTTCTAGGACTGAATCCACTAAGATAAGATTGAGGTTCCTTACAACACCTATCTAGAGCGATCCAAACAGAAACCAAAGCACACTTACTTCGTTTCCAACCTAACTAGAGAACGTAACCTTGTTCTCCACCAAACTTGGTACTTTTAATCAGCAACACTACGCTCGATTAAGTTCCCCCTGAATATCACGCCTGAAAGGGTGTATTTTCAGTTAGAGAGGTTTGGGATGAGATAACTTAATTATAACTTATTCAGTTACAACAAGTAATCTAAGAAACAAAACTTTGAATACTTTGCAGTAAACAAGTTTGTTTCTGGTGTCAAGACTTGTTCTTGTTCGAAAGAAAGAAAGAACACTTAACTAATTTCTTAGCCGTGTAAGTTCTACTTCTTCACAAGTAGCTTTTTCAAGCTTTAAGTCTTGGAACGGATCAATGGCAGTAAGAGTGTTTGAATAGTATGTGAGTTTAAGCACAAGTGAGAGTATGATCACGTTGTTGACACCCTTCAACTCTTTGCCGGATGACCTCTATTTATAGTGAAATAAGGAGCCGTTTGAATTTCAAATTCTAAGGCTTTTGTTCCTTAAAATGTCACTATCATGATTTTGTACTTTCAACAGCGTCCTTGTTTGTCTTCTAGTCTTCATGTCCTTCGCGTGCATGCTTTGCATTTAATGCTCATTTCAATAAAATTCAAACAGTAACATTGGAGTGCAAATACAAGTACTTTCAGCAAGAGGTCACAAATGTTCATCAGCAAGTGGTCAATCTCAGTTTCAGCAAGCACAACCTACTCTGTCGTTTAGATTTTCACTTATGCAATGTTGTTGCTGAAGCTTCCACTTTCTGAGCAACATGTGCCTTTGTAGATACCAGTCTTCAGAAATCTTCTAGTCTTCAGTTCTTCGAAATCTTCAAGTTTCTGAGCGGTTCTAAATGCTTCAATAGTTTGTTTGTGTAAACAAAGTATATCTTCAGCAAATGCTTCAATAGGTTGTATTTCTTTTCAGAAAACAAGATACATCATAAGCGGTAAAACCAACCTATCTAGCACCTACTCTAAGTCTTCAGCAAACGTTCCTCTTTTACAATGTCCTTAAAATTCTAAACTCCTATGGACCTTAAGAGTACTAGTTACTGGACTTTTCTTAATTTGGCATGGTTAATTGCTCATCAAAATTACAAGTTTCCTAACAAATTTCCCCCTTTTTGATGTTAGCAATCCATGGCTAAATTAATTGTTACCATTTTAGAGGTTTTTGATGTTGAATAAATCAGTTGATTAATGCAAGCATACTTGAATAATTAAATAGTAAGCATAAGTAGATTGCATAATCAAAAACCAATAAGAGTCAAAAGCTTCATTGTTGATAGTTATCTTTCAGTATGTTTACAGGAATGATCATAGATAACTATACAAAATCAGCAAACAAAACTTAAACAAAACTATTACAGAGAGTTAAGCTCTTTCAGAGGATTTTCTCAAAATCTCTCTTACACTTTTCTCAGCAAGTGCAGTGAATTCAATACAGTCCTTTGCGTAATTCTCAAGTAGCCTACGGACTTGTAGTTCAAGAATCCTTGCATTTTTGCAGGCAGTATGATGATGCTTTTCAGCTTTCATTTCCATGTAATGAGTTACCCACAAATGCATGCCCCAATTGCTGGCATGGAGAAGTTGTGTATCTGAAATGCTTTTAGGATGAATCTTCCTTAGCCAGAGAAGATCTTCTTCTTGATCCTTAGCAGTGAGATAGAAATACTCATAAGGAATCAATCCAAGTCTCTTCTTTGTTTTCTTGGTTACAGGGTCAGAGTAATAAGCAATGCCAACTGGTTTTATCAATTCAGGTTCTTGTCTTATAGACTTACCAATTGCAGTTCTTCTTACTGAGACTTCTAGATTCAACCATCTCCCAACAATATTTCTTGGTAGGGACTCAGCCCTTTCTTTCCTTTTTACCTTGAGATCAATCCAAGTGAACATTTGGTTCAATAAGGTTGTTGGAAAGAACGCATTCACCAGCAAATCTTCCAGCTTTAAGATCCAGCAACCATGAACGTTTCTGATCACGTTCTGAGTGGTTTCATCATTGCTGGTCTTTGTATATTCAATGCCGGAGCCAATAGCAATGCTGGTCAGCCTCTTTTCTTCCTGTCTTTGCCTTCTTCTTCTTGACTTAGCATTGTCTTGATCTCTTGCTGAAGATCTAGAGTCAGAAGAGAAATGCTTTGAGTGTCCAGACGGAGATAAGGTTGTAATTGGTCTAGCTCTTATGGCTTGAACTATTGTATGATTGTCATCATCGTCATCATCTTCATTCAGAGCTTGATGACTTTCAGTGTGACAAAAGCCTTGAGTTTCAGCAACAGTTTTTCTCTTTTTGGGACTTGCTGAATTTAACTCAGATTTTGCTTGTCTTTTAGAACTTTGCTCTCTTTCAGCAAGAGGTTCTATGGCCATTTGCGCTTCATCAGTAGGAGGGGTTTTCTTTCTTGTAGATCTCTTTTGTATATTTTCCCCCTTAGACATGGATTGCAACATCGGAGTGATGTGCAAAGAGAAGAACTCATTGCAATTTTCAGCAAGAGTACTTAGGCTATTGTATTTCATGATGATTGCTTGCTGATCAGAGGTCAGCTTTGACAATTAATTTTTAACACTCACCATGTTCTCCTCATGTCTGCGCTCTGTTGCGGCCTTTTCTTCCATGAAAGTTTGAGCCTTGACTAATGCAGACTTTGCTAGCCGGAGTGCTTGACTTACATCTTCTTCATAGCTCTTGTGATAAAGACTGATGTCATTCTGAGCTATTGTAAGAGTAGTAGTGCGTCTCAGCACTATAGTCAATATCTTTCCGATATCAAGCGAGCTCTCAGCAAGCAGTGCATCATCTTCTGCTTTGCAGGCATCATGGACTTTCTTTAGTGCCAGAATTCTTGGAGTAAACTCCTCTACACGTGGGAACGGCACTAGATTGGGGGTCAAGGAATGAACTTTAAGTTCTGAAGCAAATTGATCATCTTGCAGCAGAAATTCTCCTCTTAAGTCATCTCCTTCATCATTTATGTAGTCAGGAGGAGGAATTTCAACCACTTTGGATTTTTTCTTGGAATTTTCATCCTCATTTGTTGATAGATCATATAAATCCTCAGATTCATCAAGGCCAGCAACCTTGGAACCTAAGTCAGCAGCTTCATTTCCTTTTGGTTGAGTGGTTGCTGATGGCAACACTTCAGACTCAACAACTGGAGTTTCACCAGTAGTAAGTTTTAATTGAGTAGTTGTTGAGGGCAACGTTTGAGACTCAATTACTGGAGTTTCACCAGTAGTAAGTGGAAGGGAGGGGACTTCCTGTGGCTTCACTCCTGAAGATTGACCAATGTCCAAATTCTGCGTATGCCTTGCATGAATTTGGAGACTGTTTTGTAGTGATCGTTTGTAATCTTCATCCAGTTCATCTTCATCATCAAGGTTTGTGTCAGTGACCTTGGCATCGAGTAAAGGTAACTCAGCATCAGAAAGCTGGCTCTTGCCATGTTTCAAGGCAGCTCGCTTTCTAGCGTATTCCTCTTCAGTATCAGCGCCTTGTACAGGTGCTTGATTCTCAGCTTCAGCAGGAGTAGGTTGAGATTCATGCTGAGTTGGTGTTCGTTCAGCTTGCTGATTGTCTTGTTGTTCAGTTTCAGCAACTGTCATTTTTAGTCCACCAGCATCAGGAATAGGACCTTGATTGTCATCATCGTCGTCCTTTTTATCCTTTGAATCTTTCCCTTCATCATCACTGGGATCAGTTGGGATGTTTTCATCTTCTTCCTCTTCATCATCATCAGTCAGAATAACTAGCTCGAGATGCTTGTATAAAGCAACACTCGTTACTTCCTCTTCCTCATTGATTTTGTGGGGATCAGCCACCACGGGTACAAATGAACCCTTGAGCATCAGAGCTTGTTCAGCTGGAGAGGCACTCTTAAATTTGGCCTTCATATTCTCTCTGATTTGAGCAATCAGATTTGAGCTCATCAGCTGAGAATATGACATATCTTCAGGAAGTATCAGCATAGAAGATCGCTTTTTCTCATTTGATAGATGAAGATGGAGATAAGAAAAATCCATCCTTCTGTACCTTTGCCAGTTGCTGACAGACTTAGCAACTCTTGACAAGGTTGTTCTTTTGAAGTCTAAGTAAAGTTCCTCAGAACTCACTTGTAGATCTTCAGTGATGTGCACCACTTCAGTGGTCTCTTTTAGAGCCTGAAAAAGAATAAGATTTAGATCAGGAGAGGTTTGGAAAATTGTTTTAGAGTCCAAAGCTGAAACATGAATTACCTGCTGAGTTTCAGCAAGCTCATGTTGCACACTTGTTTGTGCTGGTAAAATTTCCATTCCTTGAGGAGCTTGAGAAGCATCCTCCATTTGTTCATCCTGAAATAAGTGTGAGTTAGATACAAGTACTAAGTTGTCAAACTTAGTTGTATTACCAAAAGCTTTAACTACCTGCTGAGCAGGAAGTGTTGATTCTGGTGCAGAGGCTTCAGCAACCGTCTGATAGCATCTTTAGAAGTCTGTAGAGAGATAATAATTTTAGCAAAAGATTGAGTTTCCGAAATTGAAGATTTGCTTAAGGTTGAATTAACTACCTGCTGAGGAAGGACAAGTTGTGGCTCAGTCCTTTCAGCAATATCAGCTTCTTCAATTTCTGGGATCGTTTCTTTAGCAGACTTCTTAACTTGCTCTGTTTGAGAAAGTTGTGCGGTTTCAGCAATCTCCCTTGTCTCGGAAATGACAAGTTGAGCGGAAGCATCATGACCCTTAAGCTCACTGCTTGTTATAAAAACATCAATGGATTTGTTGGATGATTCTTCAATATCCAATTCCATCTGTTGGCTTAAAGCTTCCAGTACAAGCTGGACTTTGTCAATTGATGTCTTTGGTGAACTGGGGCCAGTATTCTCAACATCGCGAGATGCGTTGTCGAATAATGCTTCTTGTGTTTCTTCAGCAACTTCTGGGACTTGAACCATTGCTGTCTCAGCAACTGGTTCTTCAGCAACCTGATGAGTTGGGTCATCAAGATTATCTACAATGTAGATATCTGCAGCGATATCAGTAACCGGTTCCAGAGTTGGGTCATCAAGATTATCTACAATGTAGATATCTGAGACTTGGACAGGAATTTCATTTCCACTGCCTTGTGGTCTATTCACAGTAGAAGGATCAACATTGAGTTGATTGTTGTAGGCTTCCGCAAATACTTCAACGTTGCTGACATAGGTTTCAGTAACCACCTTGTCAACATCTACTGGAGTTTGCTTTTCAGCAACTGCTTGGGAATCGTCCGAGAGATCATGGACAATTGGTACTGACTTGCGAGCCAGTGTTTTCTTCCTTGGATTATTTGTCCTTTTCTCTTGGGGACGGGGTTTGCTGATGACGCTGCAGTTTGAGTGTCATCATCAGCTTTCCTCTTTTTCTTCTTGGATTTCTCCAGTTTCCCAGCAGAGGCTTCAGTAGTTGCATTTTCAGCAACGGGTGTAGTGGTGTCAGCATGATCACCATTTACAGAAGTTTCATCTCTGTCACCACCATCTACAGCAGTTTCATCTCTAAGTTGCTGAGTGGTGACATCTGCAGCTGTTGTATACCTTTCTTGCTAGCTTGTGCTGACAATATTTGCAGCTGTTGTCTTTTTAGATTTTTCAAGTTTCTTGCCAGCAGTCTTAGGTACATTCTGCTTGTAGAAGGCTCTTCCCACATTGCATACAGATTTCTTGATTGGCAATGGGTTTCTCAACTGAATCCTGAAATGTTCAAGGATAAAGCATATCTTTATTCCATGCATAACTGGGAAGGAAGGTGAGTCTTTGTTGTCTTCCACCTTAACCTTGAACTTAGTAACACAATCAACAAGTCTGTTGAAAATGTACTTAGCCCAGTTGAGCTCCGTTTTGTTCTCATAGATATGCATCAGCAACGGCCACCTTCTCAGGCCTACTTGGTCTATTCCTCCAACTTGGGATTCCAAGACTTTGATTAGTAGCAGAGCTACTAGACCAAGTGAATGGCAGAGATGCTTCCTCTTAACGTGCTTTGTCCAAGTCACGGGAGCAATCTCTCCTTTCTTCATTTTCTCATTTCTGACATCACTGTAGAAGGCTTCAATTTCTTCATCAGTGGCAGTGACGTCATCTTCAGTTCCAGTGGTTGGAATCTCAAAGATTTCCGCTAAATCAGTCCATTTCAGGACGATTTGCGTGTTCTGAACTGTAGTAAAGATCACTTTTTCAGTGACTCCTTTACTATCAGTTAGGGACTGGATTTCTACATTGTTGTAGAATTCCATTGTGTCTAACATGCTCACTTGCTTAGGGCGAGCAGTTATAAAGTGAATGAGGCCTTGCTGCTTGATGAATTCAAGCGCCTCTTCATTGTCACCGTCCAATTCTTGTTCATAGAAGTATCGGATATACTTCTCTTTAGCAAAACCGCCCCATTACATCATCATCTCACACTTTGCAGTGTCAAGATATGAAGGAGGCATAGGTTTTTCGTTAATTCTATCATTTTTCAGCACTACTTTCACTGTGTTTGTTGCCGGAGCAGTGCGTTTCTCAGCACTGTCAACCTTTGACGACTTGGAGGTCTTAGATGATTGTCTTTTCGGTGCCATTTCTTTATATGGAGAAGAAAATATGTACGAAAAAGATAGTTTGCTTTTTGACCGGAGGTACAGTAGATTCAGGCTAAAATTTGCAGAGAAAGGAAATGTGAGTTAAAATTTTTTGTCATTTTTCTAAATCCTTCTTTATATAGTGTCTCTGATGTGTGAGAAACTCAATCGATTTGAGTTTTCAGCAAGGGTAAAACAGAGAAACAGTGGCGTTAGTGGAGCCTTTGCATTAAATGCGTAGTGGCCCACTAACTAAAACCGTTAGAGCACTCTCTCTCTTTGAAATGTTAACCGTGAGATCAATAACTCCTTCTAATCAATGGCCACGATTGTATTTCATGTCATGATTATTACGAGTTTATCTGTGCCCGATTAAGGTCACAAATTGATTTTACCGAGATTTATGGGATTAGATTGCTTGCTGAAATAGACAAGAATCTTTTCAGCGAGTTTGCATAAATAGCCTAGATACTTGCCGAAAGTTCCCCCTTACTTAGATATCTCATATTTTCTTAAGTTTAAAAGATATTTCTGAGTTCCCGTATCAGTAAATTCTTTTGTACTTGAGATATCCTTTGGTAAAATCTGAGAAACGAGTTTTGCTCTTTTTCTGAGTTCCCGTCTCAGAATATTCCCTTGATAGTTGAATACCTGTTTCAGTATCTTTGATTGTCTGAATACTCGTTTCAACAATCTTTAAGGTTTTTCTCTTACTGAGTGCCTAACAAATACCCGTTTTGAAGGAATTACTTGCTGAATGCCTGTTTCAGCAATCATGTAGTGACCTATCATTTCTTAGAAGAAATTAATGGAGGGAGCTTTTAATGAAGTAAGAGTACTTTGGCTTGCTGAATACCTGTTTCAGCATTCTGCCAATTGTATCATTTATTGAGGTAATTCAATCAATCCAAGGTTATACCTTAGCATTGCGAATCTATTATATGGTAGGAGCTTGGTAAAGATGTCAGCAAGTTGATCATCAGTACCTACTTTCACAACCTCAATATCTCCCTTTTCCACATGATCTCTAATGAAATGATGTCTAATATCAATGTGTTTGGTCCTAGAGTGAAACTTAGAATTTTGCGTGATAGCAATAGCACTCGTATTATAACAAAAGATTGGTGTTTTCTTTGCAGAAATACCATAATCTCTTTATTGTTGCTGAATCCATAGGATTTGAGCTGTGCAACATCCAGCCGCAATGTACTCAGATTCAGTAGATGAATTGGCAACACAGGTTTGTTTCTTGCTGAACCATGATATTAATCTAGTACCCAAAAACTGACAAGTTCCAGAGGTACTTTTTCTATCAAGAGTTGATCCTCCATGACCAGCATCAGAGTAACCTACCAATTCAAGTCCTGAATCTTTAGGATACCATAATCCAACATTGATTGTACCTTTGACATATTTCAGTATCTTAATTGCCTTTTTGTAGTGTGATTCTCTTGGATCAGATTGGAATCCTGCACACACACAAACAGCATACTGAATGTCAGGTCTACTTGCTGTTAAATACAACAAGGAACCAATGAGCTTCCTATACTTGTGTTCTTCAACACTTTTATCTTCTTTAGTATAGCCCAATTTGGTACCAACACTCATAGGGATCTTTTCAGGTTTCTCTTCCTCTTTGATCCTAAACTTTATGAGCATTTCTTTCGCATACTTTGCTTGATTTATGAATATTCCATCTTTGAGTTGCTTGACTTTCAACCCTAGGAAGTAATTCAATTTTCCCATCATACTCATTTCAAACTTGTTTGTCATGAGTTTGGCAAAATCATCACAAAGTTGCCTGTCCTTAGATCCAAAAATTATGTCATCCACATAAATTTGAACTAAGAGTATTTTACCATCATGGTTCATGGTAAATAAGGTTTTATCAACTTCACCTTTCTTGAAACCATTATCCAGGAAGAACTTAGCCAAGGTATCATACCATGCTCTTGGTGCTTGCTTTAGACCATATACAGCTTTTTGAAGCTTGTATACCATCTTGATTTCTAAGGGAAGTTCAAAGCCGGGGGGTTGTTCTAGGTAGACTTCTTCAGCAAGTTCACCATTTAAGAATGCACTTTTAACATCCATTTGGTAAACAATGAAGTCATTGTGAGCAGCAAAGGCCAAGAAAAGCCTAATTGCATCCAATCTTGCAACTGGAGCGTAAGACTCATCATAGTCCAATCCTTCAGTCTGACAGTAACCTTGAGCAACTAAGCGTGCTTTATTTCTTGTTACTTCACCAGACTCACTCATCTTATTTCTGAACACCCACTTTGTACCAATAGCTTTCTTGCCTTCAGTAAGTGGTACAAGTTTCCAGACTTTGTTCCTTTCAAATTGATCAGTTCTTCTTGCATTGCCTTGATCCATTCAGAATGCTTTAAAGCTTCTTCTATGGTTTTAGGTTCAATTTCTGAAACAAAGCAAGAGAACAATGATTCTACTTCTACAACAGTTGCTTCTTCAACAAGTTCATGTGTAGCAGAAACTTTGAATCTAGTCACTTGGCGTTTATCAATATCACCAATCATATCCGTAGAGGGATGATCTCTAATCCATTTATTAACAGGTTTTTTGTTCGTTGGATCTGGATATGTTTGCTCATTAGCATGTGACTCTTTAGCATGTACTTGTTCAGTACTACTGGGATTTTGTGTCTCTGCTGAGATTGGTTCATCAGCAACTGCTTGTTCAGCATTTCTAGATTGTGGTAATTCATCAGCAGGCACGGGAGGTTGGATAACTGCGTCTTTTGCTGGAAATTCATTGTCGTGAACTATATTTATCTTGTCATGACTTGGGGGAGGAGAGTCATTGTCAGAATCATCATTTAGTTCAATTGACTTGATTTGTCTAGCATTAGATTCAGTTCTTTGCTCATGTATGATTAACTTTTTCATACATTCTGATATTTCTTCTTCAGCAGGCACTCCTTGTGTCTTTTCGTAGAATACAACATGCACTGATTCTTCGATCTTTTGTGCCTTTTGTTGTAAACTCTATAAGCTTTACTATGCAAGGAGTAACCGAGAAATATCGCTTCGTCTGCCTTTGGTTGAAATGTTCTTAGGTATTCTCTACCGTTATTAAGAACGAAACACTTACAACCAAATACTCTTAGATGAGTGATATTAGGAGGCCTTCTAACAAACAACTCATAAGGAGTCTTGTTGTATTCCTTAGTAATCAAACATCTGTTTTGAGTGTAACAGGCGGTATTAATCGCTTCAACCCAGTAAGCCTCACTTATTTCAGTGTCAGCAAGCATTGTTCTTGCGGCTTCTTTCAGGGTACGATTCTTCCGTTCAGCAACACCGTTTTGTTGTGGTGTCCTTACTGAGAATAACTGATGTTGTATGTCTTTTGAAGTGCAATACTCAGTTATGTACTAGTTTACAAACTCAGTACCATGGTCTGTCCTTATGACTTTCACCTTGTCATTTTTCATGACTTCAAGCTTATTCAGCAAGTTAGGTATTTCAGTCCTAGTTTCAGATTTGTGCTTGATAAATACTACCCAAGTGAATTTTGAATAGTCATCTACCACCACCAGACCATACTTCTTACCAGCATAGCTTGTTGAAGAAGATTCAAACAAGTCCATGTGCAAGATTTGTAAAGGTTTTGTAGTTGACAGTACTGCCTTGTTCTTGAAAGAAGATTTGGTTTGCTTTCCTTGCTGACATGCATTGCAAACACCATCCTTCTTAAAAGTAACCTTAGGTAATCCAACTACAAGTGCCTTTTTAGACAGCTTATTCAGCGTCTTGAAGTTTAGATGACTTGTTCGTTTATGCCATAACCATGCTTTTTCAGCAAGGCAATCGTGATCTGAGACAAGGCATTTTTCAACGATTGCTGAAGACCAATCTACGGTGTACAAGCCTCCTGATCTTCTTGCAATCATAATAACCTTCTTAGTCTCGAAGTCTATAATTTTACATTCATCACATTTGATTTTGATGAAGTATCCTTTGTTAGCAAACTGACTCATGCTGAAAAGATTAAACTTAAGATTTTTGACATAAAGAACTCCCGTAATGGTAATGCATCCTAGCTTCATGTCACCATAGCCTTTTGTAGAACCAGATCCTCCACCAACAAACATTATTGTTGGACCTTTAGACCACCATCTATAGTTTATAAGGTTATTCTTGTTGCCCGTCATGTGCTTTCCACAACCACTGTCAAAGTGCCAGATTGCATCGTTTGTCTCCGTGGCTGAAGTTTGCACAATCAAGAGCAAACAAGTTAATTATCCAATATTGGATGTCCATTAACATGTTCAAGAATGCGTCCAGTGGAAACCCAAGTCTTAAGTTTTTCAACTTTGACTTGTTTTCTACTTGCAGAGGAACTAGGAGGTTTTGAGCTGAAAGAATTTTGATTCGTGCTGATCAAGTCCACTTTCTGATGTGGTGTCTTGCTCGGTTGACCTTTTTGCTGAACATACTTTTCAGTAAGTTCTTTTCTAGCAAGGTTCGTTCTAGCCCTAGCATTTAGAGTCTTTTCAGAACTCTTAGGCTTGATTTTGTTCATCTCTTTGAAGTATCTTTGCTGACTTTGCTTATACTCGTGAAAAAGTTGACTTTGCTTGGTTTTGAAACCGAGTCCACTTTTCGGAGAATGCTGAGCTTTTGTGTCAGCAACCTTACTTGATTCAGGTTTGTCAGCAAAGGTCTTCTGATTACTTCTAGTAATCTTGCCTTTTGACTTAACAAATTGCTTCTCAACAACTTGTTTGGCGGAATGCTTTACAGCATCCTTCTTCTTTACAGTTTGCTTCTCAGCAACCTGTTTTCCTTTTAAAGTCTTGTTACTTTGAGTAGCAACAGCAGGCTTTACGGTCGTAGGTACTTGATTGCATGTTTCAGCAACCTTAGATTGACAAAACTGATAGAATTCTGGATGACCACTATCAGTAGCACGTACGAAGGAAATCGGTGATTTGTCTTTTAATGAATGTGTATTTTACACTTTCATTCGAGTCTTTTTCACCTATTTTAGCTATCCTCTATGTTAATTTAGCTATATTTTAGTACATTTTATTAGAATAGTGTCACGTTTCCCTTTAGATTTTATTTTACAGGTTTTGGTTGAAATTCGAGGATTTCCGGGCAATTATATTGAAGTTGACAAGGAATTGGTGTTCCAGAAGCCTATTTGGAGTATCTGAAGGTTTCCGGATAGGATTTGGAGTCTAGGGGTCGAATCTGGAGGTTAGAAGGCCACTAGAAGACAGAAACCGAGTCCGAAAAGGGGAAGAAATCCAAAAACGCGGAATTCCGCGAAATTTTCTCTAGGGCTAACCGCCCCACAGTTTTTCGGGGCCTATATATAGTGTTCAGTTTTTATCCGAAAATCATATCTTTCCAAGTCTACTTTCTCACCTCTCTCTGTAGTTTTAGGTAGGAACTTCCCGGGGCCTGTCCTGGGAGTTCCATAGCTTAGGGGATACTTTTTCATAGCAGATGGGAGCTCGTAGGACCACAATCATCCGGAGATTGACAACCTTCGGTAACTTTCTATCTTACAACTTTTATCTACTTATTTTATATTCTTTCAATATGTTTTCTTCTATGATTGCTATTGATTGCATGCCTATGAGTAGCTAAATTTATCGTTGGTGGTAGTATGTGAATTGTTAGCGAGGGAAGATAATCATGCTAATGGCTATATCGCGCATTATACTCCGTGTCATTGCTTTATTTCGTTGATGAGTTGAACACCAAAATTCTCGTATGTTGTATTGATCATTATGCACACTTGGACACTTGTCGGCCAATCAGACTAAATTATCTTCGTAGTGTTGAATAATTACGGAACACAATAGGACGTTAGTAGTTGACAGGTCAGACCCATATTATCTTCGTAGTGCTTAATACTTACAACGGGACCGAAGATTCATTCAAAGATCTCTATGCAAGACCGAGGAATTTATGCATGATTATCGACCCATTATGTTAAGAAGGACCATACTATCACCAACCTCAATTATCTGCTTGAAAACCCCCTATTGCTTTCTATCTGCTGTTTTATATTCTCTTGTTAAACAGATAAAGCTAGTTATAGTCCTGAGAGAACGACACTCGAGTCATTCTGCTACTACACTACGGTTTTCGTTGTAGTTGTGGATTGTCTTTGGCTAAATTACAAATTTATTTGACTGAATCTGACACGTTCGTCAAATTGGCGCCGCTGCCGGGGACTATACTCCTTTTTTCTATTTAATTTGTTTATATTTTCAGCTTTCAATTCCTAATTATACTAGTTTTAGTTTTCCTTTTTAATCTCTCTCTAATACTGCTTTCCTAGTCTGTTTCTAATCACATTTCCTAGTCTGTTTCTAGCTTGTCACAGATATTCAGGTCTTGTGATGGCTCGCCCACTTTTGAAATCATGGGTTCAACCCAACAAAGCACTGATGAGAGGTCCGGCTATTGTTCTTTCTGCTGCAACTCAAGATTTGGAAATCAAAAGTTGCATGTACCAGCAACTCCCGAGGTTCTATGGGTTGGCTAGGGAAGATGTTATGGGATACCTGAATGATATTGACGACTATATCAACAATCTTCCAAGGCCCGGAGCAGGGATAACGGACGATGAGCTAAGGATGAAGGTTTTTGCTTTGGGGCTTGGTGATAAAGCCAAGGCATGGTTAGGCTCTCTGGAAGCCGGATCAATAGACACCTGGGACAAGGTGTATTCTGCTTTTATGGAGAAATACTTTCCTCACACATTGACTACCGCGCTTAAGGTGCAAATCACAGGATTCAAACAGGACTATAATGAGACCATCTACACCGCTTTCGAGAGATTCAAGGACCTCATGCACAAGTGTCCACACCATGGTTGTGGGCTTCCTGATCTTGTCCAACACTTCTACAATGGACTCACAAATGAGAGTCAACAGGTGGTGGATTTCCAATGCCGTGGTACTATTTGGGAAGAGACCGCCGAGGATGTGTGGGCGTGTTTCGAAAGGCTTGCTAAAGGATCTCAATCCAAGGATCCAAGAGCAATGGTTAGAAGGCGTGGACCTGAGGCCCCACCAAACCAGGAGATCCCAATGCATGAAGTGAATGGTGTGAGTGGCGATAGGTTCGAAGGTTTCGCCAATCAGATGAGGCAAGCTCTAAGTGGCCTAATCGGAACTTCTCTCTCCAGCGAGGTATGTAGGGTGTGCAAGAATTATGGGCATGGGGCTCATATGTGTAGATCAGATCTAGCACGAGAAGATGCTCACTTGGGAAACCGTAGTAATCCTACTCCTAACGACGAAGCATCTACATCCAAGTCAGCAACTCTCATGGATAATTTACAGAAATTGGTGGTTTTCACCCAAGTGTTTTTGAAGAGATACGAGGAGGATTCGGCAAAGATCAATGCTCGTCTGGATCAATTAGAAGCTAGAGCTAGTAGAGAGCAAGGGAAGTTACATAGCAGCACTGAGAGGTCCATGTCGATCAACTTGGTGGGAGATCAACCAGTGGAAATCACCATTAAGGAAGTTGCTAAGTGCGAGTGTTACAAGGATGAAGAGCCTCCACTAGCCAAGGAAGAAGAGAAGGACCTTGGTACTAATGAGAGTGGAAAGAAGCAAGAGAATCCCGAGCCACTCCCTCAAAGTTTCGATGTTAAGGTCGGGATTGGTGAACTTGAAGATGTCCGTGCCACACTACACACGGGATCTTACTCGAACGTGCTCCCTTTGAATGTGTTTGAGAAGAGTAACCTTGGAAAACTATCTGACCATAGGGCTATTGTGCAACTGGCGGATGGCTCCTTAGTGAGACCCGAAGGCGTTGTGAAAAATGTGTTGGTCAAGATTGGTGAAGCATCTGTATACACCAATTTTATAGTTATGCCGGCGTCTGCACCTAGAACGGGGGATGTCATACTCTTAGGGCAAACATTCTTGACTAAACTACGCTCCGTGATGGACATCTACCAAAGAACTTGCACTATTGAAGTGGATGGCAAGCAACACGTGTTGCAAGCCATACCTGATCCACCTGAACCGCCTGATATTACTACTCACTACTGTGGTCTTACAGCCTATATTCTTTTTTATTCACAGGTTCGTGGCATGGAAAGGAGATCAATGAAGGGGAAGCCTAGTACCCGCAGAAAGAAGAGATAGGCGCGGACAGGAGTCGAGTCAAAGACTTTAAACAATGGCGCTATCCGGGAGGCAACCCGGAGATTTTATCGCTTTCTTTACCGCTTTAGATTTTATCTCACGAGTTTGATTGAGTATTATACGTCACTTATACAAGCATTAGCTCTCACCTTGGATCCACTTTCGACGTTCGGGACGAGCGACGACGTTCAGGTTTGGGGAGGAGGTTATCGCTGGTTATCTCTATACTTATCTTGCTTATGAAAAACTCGTGAATTTTTTTGCATTTGCACGTTTACTGCTTTCCTAGGATAGTTTTGCATGTTTTATATGGAGTTTATTGCCGAATTTTTTGAACTTTTTTATTGGGTAGATCAACCAACTATGCCATTAATCGTATGCTTCATCTCTATGAATTTGTTTGAGGTTTCTCTCGCTTGGCTTGTCGCATTTATGTATTGCACTTAGTTAAGCATGGTAGTCTCGACATCACTTAGTGGTGTTTTCTCTACTGCGGTTCACGAAGGCCTTTATAATAGGATGATGCATGTTAGGGTCTTATGGTTGTTTCCCGAGTAATTATGTATCTAAGAGGCAACAAGTCTTCACCATGCTTTGATATTGCTAAATGCCTAGGAAGGAGGTAGTGTGAGGTTGTGTGATCCTTTGTTTATACCCTATTCTTTCGAATAGGTTTGGGGAGGGGGTTACACCATCATAGATTTGTTTCTGTTTTTCATTTTCGTATCGTGAGTTTATTTTTCCTTTTCCGTGAATTTGTTACTCCAACCTATTCTTTCGAATAGGTTTGGGGAAGTCGTGTGAGTCATTTTGTTTCTCCCTTTGTTATGCTACTGCTGGCTAGAAAAAAATCGAAAAAAAGAAAGAAAAAAAATTCCAGGAAAAAAAGAGAAAAAGATAAAAGAAAAGAATCTGGAAAGAAAAAAAAGAAAAAAAGAGAAAAGGCCCCAAAAAAGCAAAGAAGGGTCCAAAAAAGAAAGCCAAATAAGTGTTGAGTCTTTTCCATTTTTGTAATGTTCGTAATCGTGTTTTTTATTTTTTATCTTTTTTGTCTTGAGTGTCATCTGTTCTAGACCACCCTCGTCCTGCCATTCAGGAAGTGGTGAATATCTTAAGACTTTACTTGAGAGATGGGTAGAATAGGGGAGTGTTATCTTTTATAGGGAACCCTCCTTCGTTTGATGAGAGCCAGTACTGGTTCGACCTCTTTTGAGGAAAGGTCTTAACATGGTGGAACAGCAGTAAGTCCTCAGTTTCATAGGCACGGGACAACCATTGGTATCTTAGCATGCTTCATTACGTCGTCACTGACTAGGTCCAGGTAGAGAATGTTACGAGAGACTATCTTGTCTTGACATAAGTGCTTCTGTGGATGTGTATAAGTCAATCGAGGTATTCTTCAACCTATATTCATGCTTTAATTTATATGGTTTTTGTTCATATGTTATTTGGTAGATTCAGTAGATTAGTTCATTTTATTTGGCATGAAACTCCATTTTGTGTCTTGCATGTTTTTTGTATTAGAGTCTAGCTTAGTTGCTTGAGGACAAGCAAAGGTTCGGTTTGGGTAGTTTGATGAATGTGTATTTTACACTTTCATTCGAGTCTTTTTCACCTATTTTAGCTATCCTCTATGTTAATTTAGCTATATTTTAGTGCATTTTATTAGAATAGTGTCACGTTACCCTTTAGATTTTATTTTACAGGTTTTGGTTGAAATTCGAGGATTTCCGGGCAATTATATTGAAGTTGACAAAGAATTGGTGTTCCAGAAGCCTATTTGGAGTATCTGAAGGTTTCCGGATAGGATTTGGAGTCTAGGGGTCGAAGCTGGAGGTTAGAAGGCCACTAGAAGTCAGAAACCGAGTCAGAAAAGGTGAAGAAATCCAAAACCGCGTCGAAAATACGGAATTCCGCGAAAAAACCAGGGGGCGAACCGCTGGAGAGCTGGGGCGAACCGCCCCGTAGTTTTTCGGGGCCTATATATAGTTGCTCAGTTTTTCTCCGAAAATCATATCTTTCCAGACCTACTTTCTCACCTCTCTCTATAGTTTTAGGTAGGAACTTCCCGGGGCCTGTCCTGGGAGTTCTGTAGCTTAGGGGATACTTTTTCATAGCGGATTGGAGCTCGTAGGATCGCAATTCTTCCGAGATTGACAACCTTCGGTAACTTGTATCTTACAGTTTAATCTACTTATTTTATATATCTTTCAATATGTTTTCTTCTATGATTTCTATTGATTGCATGCCTATTATGAGTAGCTAAACTTATCGTTGGTGGTAGTATGTGAATTCTTAGCGAAGGGAAGATAATCATGCTAATGGCTATATCGCGCATTATACTCCGTGTCATTGCTTTATTTCGTTGATCAGTTGCAACCAAAATTCTCGTATGTTGTATTAATTATTATGCACAATTGGACACTTGTCGACCATCAGACCAATTATCTTCGTAGTGTTGAATAATTACGGAACACATTAGGACAATCGTGATTGACTTGTCAGACCAATTATCTTCGTAGTGCTTAATATTTGCAACAGGACACTAGATTGATTCAAAGATCTCTATGCAAGACCAAGGAATTTATGCATGATTATCGACCCGTTATGTTAAGAAGGACCATACTATCACCAATCTCCATTATCTGCTAGAAACCCCCTATTGCTTTCTGTCTGCTGTTTTATATTCTCTTGTTAAATAGATAAAGCTAGTTATAGTCCTGAGAGAACGACACTCGAGTCATTCTACTGCTACACTACAGTTTTCGTTGTAGTTGTGGATTGCCTTTGGATAATTACAAATTTATTTGCTTGAATTCGGAGCACGACATCCGCGGTTCATCAGGCGGGGAGACGAAACTTTCGAAAAACGCGGTTTGTTAAGTCCCCGAAAACCATTTTACTCATGAAACCATTCGAAAAAGCTCACTCAAACAAAAACATAAGCACATACGACACAGAGACGAACATATTCACATAAGAAAAGCAAATTGTTCAAGTATGAATGCATGCAAAAAAGCAGTAAAAAAGCGATAAAAACTCCGGGTTGCCTCCCGGATAGCGCCATTATTTAAAGTCTTTGACTCGACTCCTGGTTGCGCCTAGCTCTTCTTCTTGAGGGTACTAGACTTCCCCTTCATGGATCTTCTCCTCATGCCACGAACCTGTGAATAAGAATGAACATAGACAGCAAGACCACAGTAGTAAACAGTGTGAGAAGCATTGAAGCGATCAGGTGGGTTAGATATGGCTTGCAACACATGTCGCTTGCCATCCACCTCAATGGTGCAAGTCCTTCGGTAGATGTCTATCACGGAGCGTAGTTTGGTCAAGAACGTTCGCCCCAATAGAACGACATCCCCCATCCCAGGTGTAGACGCCGGCATAACTACAAAATTGGTGTATACAGAAGCTTCACCAATCTTGACCAATACATTCTTCACAACGCCTTCGGGTCTCACAAAGGATCCATCCGCCAATTGTACAATAGCCTTATGCTCAGATAGTTTTCCAAGGCTACTCTTCTCGAACACATTCATAGGGAGAACATTAGAGTAGGATCCCGTGTCTAGTGTAGCACGGACATCTTCAAGTTCACCAATCCCGACTTTAACATCGAAACTTTGAGGGAGTGGCTCGGGATCCTCTTGCTCCTCTTCACTCTCATCTGGACCAAGGTCCTTCTCTTCTTCCTTGGCTAGTGGGGGTTCTTCCTTCTTGCAACACTCGCACTTAGCAACCTTCTTGATGGTGATTTCGACAGGTAGATCACCCACCAAGGTAATGGACATCGACTTCTCAGTGTTGCTAGGCATCTTGCCTTCCTCCCTACTTGCTCCTCGGTCGATCAACTCTTGCATCTTTTGATGGGCAAGCCTAGTGCTCTCTTCCAACCGATCAAGCCTTGCCCTAGTCTTCTCAGAATCTTCTTCATAACGTTTGAGAAAACTTTGGGTGTGATCAACCATCTTTTGCAAGTTCACCATCAGTAGAGCTATCTTCGACTTTGGTTGCTCTTTCGGAGTGGGATTTTCGCAGTGGTCATTACCATAGTTAAGCCTACTACGGTCTTGGTTAGGGCCATAAGTTTGGCTAGCCGGTGCATATCCTTGATTGTTTCGGAACTCTCTTCTCCAAGATCCACCTCGAGGATTCCTACTATCTTGTCCGTAGCTAGCTTCTTGGGTACCAAATTCCGTAGCAAAGGCCTCCTCTTCGCCTCCTTGAACCCAGTTGCCAGCATCATATGCAAGCTCCGATCTACACATGTGAGCTCCATGCCCATAGTTCTTGCATATTCGGCAAACTTCGTTCGACACAGCTGTTCCAGTGGCGCTCTTGAGGACTTGTTTCAATTCTTTGGTAAAGCACTCGGATTGATCCCCATTCCCCCTATACATAGGGGCTTCTTGAGTAGGTGGAGCTTCAGGTCCACGTCTCCTAACCATTGCTCTTGGGTCCTTGAACTGCGAACCCTTAGCAAGCCTTTCGAAAACTGCCCAGACGGCTTCCGCGGTTTCCTCCCAAATATTGCCTCGGCGTTGCAAGTCCACCACTTGTTGGTTCTCGAAGGTTAGTCCATTGTAGAAGTGTTGGACTAGGTCAGAAAGCTCAAAACCATGGTGAGGGCACTTGTTCATGAGGTCTTGGAACCCCTCAAACGCGGTGTAGATGGTCTCATCATAGTCCTGTTTGAATCCAGTGATTTGCGCCTTAAGCGCGGTAGTCCAGGTGTGAGGGAAGTATTTTTCCATGAAAGCTGAAAAAACCTTCTCCCAAGTGTCCAGGGAGCCCGCCGGTAGAGAACTCAACCATGACTTGGCTCTGTTGCCAATCCCCATAGCAAAAACCTTCATCCTCAACTCATCCGTTGTTATTTCAGCTCCGGGTCGTGGGAGTTGGTTGACGAAATCATTGATATCATGCAAGTACCCCATCACATCTTCCCTTGCTAAGCCATAAAACCTCAGAAGTTGTTAGCATGCGTGGTTCTTGATTTCCAGATCTCGAGTTGCAGACGAAAGAACAATCGCCGGTCCCCTCATACGATCCTTGGAGGGTTGAACCCATGCTTTCAGTGGTCTAGCTTCTGCCATTCCGTCGATTTCCTTGAAAAGACTGTGTAGAGATTCAGAGAAATCGGTATCCTCTATTTCCTCTAGTGCACGCCTTTGAAGTAGTCGCCTTCTTTGGTGGTAGACTCTGTCGATCTCAGCAATTGAATCAGCAAGCGGTGTTCCTCTAGATCGTGTATGTGGCATACACTATCTGTAACAGACTAGGAAAGGAGTATCATAGAGAGATTAAATAGGAAAACTAAAACTACTAGAACTAGGAATTGAATGCTGAAAATATAAAAAAGCTAAACAGAAAAAAGGAGTATAGTCCCCGGCAACGACGCCAATTTGATGAACGTGGGATTTGTCGGGTTCCAATTTATCAAATAAATTTGTATTTAGCCAAAGGCAATTCACAACTACAACGAAAACCGTAGTGTAGCAGTAGAATAACCTCGAGTGTCGATGTCTAAGGACTATAACTAGCTTTATCTAATCTAACTCAAGAATATAAAAACAGCAGACGACTTAGCAAAGGTTTTTCTTAACAGATAATGGAGATTGGTGATAGTATGGTCATTCAAAGCATAGCAGGTTAATAATCATGCATAAATTCCTCGGTCTTGCATGGAGATCTTTGATCAATGAATTGTCCAATTGTGTTCCGTAATTATTCAACACTACGAAGATAGAGGTTTTAGATAGATCAAAGAAACAAAGCAATAACTCAGAGTATAAT
>CM051455.1:96126511-96224192 GCA_028274465.1 Plantago ovata | reverse complement strand
TGCAATGTCGTCCTCGTGGAGACTGGTCCGGGAGGAGAAAATGCGAAATGCAAACAATTTTACCAGGCTCAACCAGTTTGCCCGAAAGGATCCATACCCTTCTCCCACGGATCGACCAGCTGTTTGATTCCACCGCTGGATGCGGACCCTTAGTTATGGATGCAATACCAGGGCTTCTACCCAGGTTAAAAATGTGCCAAAAAGATTATGTGCCTCTAAAACTGCTTCTTCGCTAACGGCATGTTGTATTGCTTCACGTTGATGCCATTGGCTTACGAACGCGGAGCGGATCACCTACCAAAGGCGGTTAACAAGATGTTCAAGGAAGAGCTAGGTAAAACATGAAAGTATATGTTCGATGACATGCTCGTCAAGACACGACCGGGAGCAACATGTAGGTTCCTGGCAAAGTGCTTCTCATCTTGAGAAAGTATGGCATGGAAGCTCAACCCGGCGAAGTGTACCTTTGGAGTCAAAGGGGGGTACGTTCCCCGGCTACTGGTGACAGAGAGAGGAATAGAAGCAAACCCCGAAAAGTAAAGGCCATCCTCGATCTTCCCCAACCTCAGTCCATCAATGAGGTGCAACATTGGTCGGAAAATCAATTGCATTGAGTAGATTCATCTCAAGGTTCCGCCGAGAAAAATCTACCTTTTTTAGGTATTGAGAAAGAGCAGCCACTTCGAGTGGAACAAAGGAGTGCGAGGAAGCCTTCGGAGAAGCTGAAAGAATACCTACTCGCTCCTCCTCTATTGTCAAAACCCTGGACGGAGAGGTACTCTATTTGTACTTAGCAGCAACCGGGGAAGCTATCAGCTCGGTTTTGGTGCGAATCCAAGGAAACGACCACTTGCCCATCTACTACTTGAGCAAAGTACTTGCCGGGGCTGAAACGCGGTACATGGATATCGAGAGGCTTTCCTTTGCCCTCGTTTACACTGCAAGGAGGTTAAAACCCTACTTTGGTGCTCACAAGGTTGTTGTTTTTGACAAAGCAACCTCTCAAGCAAGTCCTCGGAAAGCCCGAAAATTCGGGAAGAATGGCAAGGTGGGCGATTGAACAGTGAGTACGACATCGACTACCAAGCACCCGTGGCCAAAAAGCACAAGTCATAGCCGACTTCCTAGTGGAGTATCCCTCAAAAGGAACTTCGAGGAAAACTCTTCGGCAACAAGAGTGCTATGATGATGGTCGAAGAGCAACCCCATCAAACAACCCAATGCAAGCTCTGAGGATGCTTTAAAAGAGCTTAAAGCGATGTCCCAACCAAAAGGAAAGGCATGAAGTGTTCCTGACAGAGAAAACCGACGAGCCAAGGGTGCGGAGACCGTCTCTCCAAAACCCAAAGAGCTAGTCGACCACGGAGACGTCTGGATTCTTCATGTTGATGGATCCTCATCAGGAAAAAATGGCGGGATAGGAATATACTTCAAGAGTCCCGGAGGGGCTGAACTAGAGTACGCCGTTACTCTTAGTTTCCCGGTCTCCAACAATGAAGCAGAATATGAAGCCATCCTCATCGCTCTACGTATGGCAAAGTCATTGGAAGTGAAGAAGCTACATCTCTTCACGATTCCCAACTGGCCGAGAAGCAAATCTCGGGGAAATTCAGAACAAGAAAGACTCACTAGCTGAGTACAAAGTGCCATCACGGAAGAAATTCAAAAATTTCGAAAGTTGTGAGATTGAAAAGTTCTCAAGAGATCTCAATCAAAGGGCAGATGCCCTATCAAAGTATGCTTCAGCCTCCGGAGGAGTTGATACCCGGAACGTGATACTCATGAGAATCAACGCATCATCTTGTGGTCATCAAAGCCAAACGTCTTGGCAATTGACGATCAACCGAATTGGATGCAAGAGATAACAACATATCTCAAAAATGGAAGCCTTCCTCGTGACAAGGCTGAAGCAAGGAGAATCAAAGGGAAAGCTCCTCGATACATCATGCAAGGAGACTACTTGTACAAAGGTCTTTCGAGGGAGTCTACTTGAGATGCGTCGCCGAGCATGAAGTTCAAAAACTTCTTGGAGAAATGCATCGAGGAAGTTGCGGCGACCATGCCGGAGGAAGAACCCTCGCGCAAAAAGTCATTCGACAAGGATACTACTGGCCCACTCTTCGCGAAGACGCTGCCCAATTTGTGAGAAAGTGCGAGGAGTGTCAATTGCACGCCAATTTGATCAACGTCCCGGCGAAACCTCTTATGCCCATGCCATCACTTGTCCGTTCGACATATGGGGCATCGACATAGTCGGTCCCTTCCCAAGAGGCACGGGTCAAAAGAAGTTCATCATTGTTGCGGTCGAATACTTTAGCAAGTGGGCGGAAGTTGAGGCAGTATCCACCATCACCGAACAAAGAGTGATGAACTTCGTATGGAGGAACATCGTGTGTCGATTTGGCTTGCCAAGGGTCCTCATCTCGGATAATGGTGCTCAATTTTGCGGCCAAAGATTCAATGAATGGTGCAAGGAAATGAAGATTGAGAGGAGGTATACCTCTGTAGGACATCCTCAATCCAATGGGCAAACAGAAGCCGTCAACAAAATCCTTGTCAACAACTTGCAAAAGAGGTTCGCTACCAACAGGGACTGGGTCGACGAGCTTGATGGGGTGGTGTGGGCATACCGCACTACTTCAAAAACAGCTACAAGAGAGACTCCCTTCTCGCTAGTTTACGGGTCCGAGGCGGTCATACCAGCAGAGGTGGCGGTGGAAACCCTCAGAATCCAAGGGTACCAACCCGAGGACAATCATACAGAGAGACTCTTCGATCTAGAGACAATCAGTGAATCGAGGACCAACGCCTTGGCCAATATCCTCAGATATCAAGCACTCATCGCAAAGACCTACAACAAAGGCGTAAGAGAAAGAGACTTCCAAGTAGGAGACCTAGTACTCCGAAGAGCAGACATCTTGGGCAAAGTTGGGAAGATGCAACCCAATTGGGAGGGCCCCTACAAGATAATTGAAGCAAGGTCCAACGGAAGTTATCGTCTTCAAGACATGGAGGGAAGGGTATTGAAAAATCCATGGAATACTTCTAACCTCCAGAGATTCTACGCTTGAAGTTGCCAAGAGAAAAAGCTTTTTGAAACCTAATGTGGAAGGTCCACTGATCGAGGAGGATTCCTCACTGGTCCAAGTGAGAGGTACCCCTTGCTTTTGTTAAAAAGTTGTTGTAAGCAAGCTGGCCGAAGAGCCCCCATTGTAATTGCATTTCCGACAAATCAATACAATGTCTCTTTCAACAAGAAAATGTTCAAGAATAGAGCTACTATACTCAAAAAATAAGACTACTCGATCGAGAAAGCTTACTTAAATAAAAGCTATTCGATTTCCATGATTAAGGGGAACCCTCCCCGCTCTCTAAACTCTATGAGAGAATCGATCAGGAACCACTCAAAGAAGAAAAAGCGAGGAGACGGAAGTGATCGAGGAGGGAGACTTCCAGTCTTTCTAACTCAACACTTAGAAATTTTTCTAAGTTCAACACTTAGAATTTTTCCTCAAGTGATCAAGATGATCGAGAAGCGTCTACGTTGATAAATCGAATAGCTCGCAGCGAGGAACATTGGTTCTCGATTCTAACTTATACGTGTTTAATTACTCTATCCAAGTTATACGTCATAACAAAAGATGGAACCAGTAAGAACACAAGTACAAGTAAGAAAGCGGAGAGCATTACATTTTATTGAAAGCAAAGAGTAGCGATGAAACAACAACAGCGAAAATTATGTTACAAGCACAAATGTTGCGAAGAGTGCCACAAAGGGCCAAATGAGAATTGTTTGAAAATAAACGCAAGTACAGAATTGAAAAGGCTACAACAGTCCCGAGCATACTCGGTCTTCAAGGAGGCTCCCCGGTCCTAACGAGTGCGACTATCTGTGAATTCTGTGACCGGGGTGGTCGCGCTCGCAACTCCTCCTCGAACTGTGCTCGTTTCCGGGCCTTCCATGTCGTCGCGCTCCTGAGCTCGAGCCTCTTCGATTGCCTTTTGATACATTGTTAGCTCTGGCTCGACGAAGTCGGTGGCCCTCCCGAGAACCGGATCGCTCAACTTCACCCAGGCGGCATTCCGAAGAGCTGCCTTCTCGAACGGGTAGATTATCCCGCTCCTCAAGCACTCAGGCACCCAGGCGGGGAGGTAAGCTGGCTTGCTGGGATAAGGAACTTCTGGGTCGGTCACCAGCTCGCCGAACTCGCACGCCTCGTGCATCTCTTCAGTAATCTCCTCATCGGGATAAGCACTCAGATCCTCGCGACGCCCGGGATGCAAGTCTTCGCGATCATCAGGGTCGAAATCAGCCGGAAGCATGTTGACCCTCTTTAGTTGGCCAACACACGAGAAGAAGCCCTCCTCGCGCGATGCCACTTGTACATCTCTCAGGGCCAACTTATAAGTGACCGACGACATGAAGTCGCGAGCAGCAGAGACTCGGCTCCCTTTGAGGAAGGACAGGATGCTTGCCTTAAACTTTTCCATGCAAATGGACAAAGTGGCGTAAGCACCCTTGAAGCTCTTGCTCCTCGATTTCTCCCGGGAGAGCTCCTTCTCCAGCTCCTCGACCTTTATCTTCAGCTTCCCGGCCTCAGCCTCCGAGACCTTGGCTTTGGACTCTGAAGCAGCCAGCTTCTTCTCGAGGTCCTCGATAACGACCCCTATGTCGGCCCGATCAGCAGCAATCTGGCCATACGCCTCCTTCAAGTTCTCGAGCTGCAAAAGAAAACAAAGTTAGCGAGGAGAGAAAAATTTATACTTAGAGAAATTTCACAACAATAAGTATAAAGGCAAGTACCTGGAGCGAGCACATGCTCAGCTCATGTGCCCTGTCGAGGTCGCTCATTTGAATGAGCCGCTTCACTTCATCCCCAGAAGCGGCTACCTTACCCTTCTTACGGGCAGGCTCGTTGTTACCACCAAGGTTGAGCTTCCTCGCTCCCTTTTTCGCTGCAGGCCTCTCCGGCCTCTTCTCCGCCTCGATCGTATTCAAGGCCTCCTCCTCGGCCTCCTTTGCTTCCTTTGCCCTCTTCGCAGCGGCCTCCTCCTCGGCCCTCTTGATGGCCTCTACAGGGTTCTCTCGGGTAGCGAGCCCCTCCTGCACTAAGGCATCTCGATGATGCGCGGCGTTCCGAGGAGGGGTCAAGTTCAAGGAACCAAGGATCTTTGTCTGCTTGTTGGCTAGCCTTTGCTTCCTCCTCTGTTCCTCCTTGGCGGCCAATGTCTTCGACATTATCCACTGGAACCAATAAGCTGCAAGAGAATAAACACAAGTTAGTACTATCGAGGAGCAATAAAAATCGACGAGGAAAGCAAGAAAGCGAGGACATATCACAAACAGACAAAGCAAGCAAAGAAAAAATACAAGTACAAAGCAAAGAAAAAGCGCGAAGAACTAGTTACCGAAGAGGACTTTTCGGGTATATCGGTTCCCGATATACCCTGTGTACGCGTAAGGCGAAAGTCCCGCCAAATAGGGAAGTGGCTGAAGGACCAACCCCCAGTAAAAGTACTTCTCGGGATGGGGTCCCCGATTTTGCTCCTCGAGCTCAGTAACCCAGGGATCAGACTCCTCGGGCAACGGATGCTTGTCCGCTATCTTCCCTCTGAACATTAGTTTCGGCACTCCCCACTCCAGCTCCTCCTCGGTCATATTAGGCAACCTTCTCTTCCTGACGTAGAAGTACCTATGGAACCACTTGTAGCCCGAGGAGCTGGGAGCGTCCATGATGAACCCAAGGCCTGGTCGAGCGTTGAAGTAGTAAAAGTACTTGTTCCCGGAGCTCATCGAGACTCGGAACAATTGATTGAAATTGTGGAAATTTAGCTCGATCCCCTTCTTCATGCAAAAGACTCCAAAGCATACCAGGGTTCCAAAGGCACTTGGCACCAATTGCCAAGGAGCGATCCCCAACGTGTTGAAGATGTCGCGGAAAGCATCACAGAAGGGGAGTATCCATCATCGATCCAAGCTGAGGCAGTGAACGGCCATATACCCAGGGGGAGCATTGTAAAAAGTTTGATCCTCCTTGGGCATGAGGATGTCAAACTTATTCTCAGGGAGAGAATACTTCCACCTAAGTGTGGGAACCTCGTCGAGCTTGACGGTAGAAGAGGTGGTCGGTATTATCCCATCCTCGTTCTTCTCCCCCTGAGGATCGGGGAGGTCAACCGTGCGAGCACTCTTGGTGAACTTCTTCTCAGCAGCCTTAGTAGTTTTAGGCTCTGGCTCCACGGCAACCTTGGCCCTCTTCGATTTACTTGAGCGAGAACGCTTGCTCGCTCTCCTCTCAGCTTTCTTCTTGTCAGCGGCCATCTGAGCACGCCGCATCTCACCCTCCTGGTCCTCGAGTGGATTGGGTCCTCGGGTCCCACTCGGAAACGTAAAGTCAATTGTCGTCGGATCGATGGAGTGGTAACTAGTCTCCTCCTCGCGCGCGAACCTCTTCGCATCCCTGATTGCACGCCTTTGCCCCTCCGAGAAGGAAGGAGACCTAGTACTCGGACCAGCTTCACTCCTGTTAGTGTCCCCGATCGTCAGAGGAACTTCATCCTCCTCCTCGTCGGTGATCACAGCCCTCCTAGTTGTTTGTGGAGGGAATCTGACCCTCTTTGAAGGGGGACTAATCCGAGGAGAAGTCGCTTCGTCGTCCTCCTCGCTCTCATCATCCGTCTCATCACTATCAATGATTTGAACGGGTATCGGGGCCTTCCCGCGCTTGGCCGAATGCTCACCCTCCTCATACAGCGCCAAGGCCAACTCCGGCCTCTCCGTGTCATCCATCTCCTCGACCCGGATGTCGGCAGGAGGGACCACATTGACTGCCCCATAATTATGCCCGTGGACTTGGGCGGCGCGAGTTATCAACTCCGCAGATACACCAGGGTTGCGGGGACCACCTTCCGCCTCTATACGGTCGTCGATAAAGTCGTCGTCCTCGGTACGACGCCTCTTCCTGGATACCAACTGATAGAGGTCCTCCTCACTCTCAGTCTCTTCATCCTCTTCGGCAGCCCGCTCGCCACCTTGCTCGAGCTGAGGCTCCTCGACAGCCTCCTCTATCGTGTCATCGAGGAAGGTCGCCGATACGTCTGACGTATCGGGCGACGTAGTATGGTCGCTCCCATACTCACCGGCGGCCGAGATGTTTTGGCTGTCGTCGCTCCTCTCGGACATCCTAAAGGTGGGCAAAGAAAGAAGTTAGGATGGTTTGTGATAGTCCGAGAGGTCCTTTTAGGTATGATCATTAAGGTTCGACCTCCCGAACGGAGAAAAATCTCAAAAATTAAAGAGCAAATAAACCAAGAAGTTACTCTACATCAAAGCAAAAGTAGAGCGAGGAGCATATGAGGAGCGACCAACCGCTCAAAGCATGAGTAAAAAATCGGGCAGCATGACCACATGCATATACAGCAAAATCAGAGCGAGCACATGCATATATAAAACTCGAAGAGCATGCATAGAGCGACCAACCGCTCGAAAAAACTTCCTACAGTCATTTCTACAGCCGTACGCTAATGAGGAGGCAACAAGGGGTATACAGTAAAAGAAAAGGGGAGCTACTTCTACAGCCATGCAAGCCAAATCGGTCCAAATCGATTCCGTTAAAGTCCGGTTACAAGTCCATTTACAGTTTAATTAGGTCCAATGCCGTTCTCAGGCGTCAATCCACCGGTAATCATTCAGAAAAATTCATTCCGGGAGGCAAAAAATCAAAAGAGGAGAGCCAACATGCAAAAGCCAAAGCCGAAAAGAGAAATAGCAAAGAATTCAAAGCAAAAAGAAGCGATTAAGAGCAAATAAAGGCAAAAGAACCGGAACTTACTTGCTATTAAGTGGAGGAAAGTTTGAAACCGGAAAGAAGGCCGGAAAAAGTCGAAAGTTCGCTTGAAAACGGGATTCTGCACACCGGAAAGGCTCCTCGCACGTCACTTGGATCGATCACTCACACTCGTCGATATTTCAAATTCTCCTCGCTCTCTCTTATTTGCTCTGAATGTTCGGATTGCGAAAAGTGTGGAATGACCGAGGGTTGACCTATTTATAGAAGGGTATCTCGGGGATACGAAACGACGCATGTCCTCGCGCCATCCGGACCGACCACGTGTCCAAGATCAACGGTCCAGATTACGGCCGCCTGGCGAATTACCGGTTATACCCTCCGCGCTCCCGCTCTAGCTCGAACACGCTCTCGGATCCGGAACGAATTACCTAACCACGGCAATCAACTCGCGGCGCGAGCACGACCCTACTCGAGACACACAGAGACAGATCGACGACCATGATCTGTCCTCCTCGAGACAACATTGAAAGAAATGTCAGAACCACGGAAAATCGATGGCCACGTGGCAGTGGACCGAGGAGCTGCCCATGAAGCTACTCTCCTCGAGATTCCTCATACCTTTTACACAAGTATCTCTCCGCGAGATACTTTGCAAGCAAAAAGCGGCAGGAAGTCATTCCATACCTTTTACACAAGTATCTCTCCGCGAGATACTTTGCAAGCAAAAAGCGGCAGGAAGTCATTCCATACCTTTTACACAAGTATCTCTCCGCGAGATACTTTGCAAGCAAAAAGCGGCAGGAAGTCATTCCATTCCACTAAGGAATACTTACCCGGATCCGATCTTTTCCCAGCAAAAATACCTCTTTTCATACGGTCCGAGCAACGTCTGCTCGCACCCTATAAAAAGGGGGGGGAGGGAGAGATAGGAGGAGGGAAAGATACCAAGGTGCGAATACGGAAATCTTTTTTCGCCCACTACTAGTCGAGACTCTGCTCGACCTCTACTTCAACATAGTTCCTCAACTATCTTCTACAAAGATACTTGGAAACTAGGGGGACATATGTTAGTGTTGAAATATGTCCAGTCCGCATGTACGAACTGGAGCGGTCTAAGAGCGCGACAAAGCATCATAGGCCGTCCCTCAAGGGGCACGACCACACCCAAGTATTTCACTAAGGTGTGGATCGACCAACATAGGGTCCGACCATCACTGGGAGGACAACCCTCAAAATAAGCTCCTCACAAGGACAAAGCTGCCAGTGGGCTCGAGGAGACCTTACGTCAAGGTAACGCTCCTTGACAGAAACTGAGCAGGACACTACTCGCATCATCCACGCACAAGGAAGTCACGAGGACCCCAGAGCGACCAGCCATGGTTGCTCTCTTGGGCCAAGGCCCACGGACCTCCTTAATGGGCCTGGGCCGAGGAAGGCCTCAATCCTAGCCGTACACGTGGCGTGATCCTACGCGACCGGAAGCTGAAGGGTCTCAAGTATATAAAGGCCTCATTTACTCCTCAACAGTAAGCATTAACTACACCACCCGAGCACCACTTTCACTACTCATACTAGGGAAGCTTCACAACTCCCTACTCGTAAAGTCGGCTCTCCGGTCTGATACCTTACAGACCGGGCAAGAGACACTAACCCCCCCTCTAGTCTATTTCAGGTACGAGGAAGCTACAAGAAGGCTCGTTTCCTATCTTAGAGGAACACTATAAGAAGAAGAACTATAATGACTTAGACTAGCGACTCATTGCGAACTTAGAAAGAAACACGAATTACCCTTCAACACTGCCATTGATCCGTTCCAAGACTTAAAGCTTGAAAAAGCTACTTGTGAAGAAGTAGACCAAACTCCGCTAAGAAATTAGTTAAGTGTTCTTTCTTTCGAACAAGAACAAGTCTTGACACCAGAAACAATCAAACTTGTTTACTGCAAAGTATTCAAAGTTGTGTTTCTTAGATTACTTGTTGTAACTGAATAAGTTATAATTAAGTTATCTCACGCCAAAAATCTCTAACTGAAAATACACCCTTTCAGGCGTGATATTTAGGGGGAACTTAATCGAGCATAGTTTTGCTGATTAAAAGTACCAAGTTTGGTGGAGAACAAGGTTACGTTCTCTAGATTAGGTTGGAGACAAAGCAAGTGTGCTTTGGTTTCTGTTGAATCGCTCTAGATAGGAGATTGTAAGGAACCTCAATCATATCTTAGTGGATTCAGTCCTAGAAAGGACAAAGTGGATTAGTTGAGAGATTACGCCACTCTCAGATACCACTATAAAAGTGTTTGTGTGATTTACTTACTGTATTTAATTTTCAGCAAATCATATCTGTCTGTACACAGTCACTCACATCACTTGCTGAAACCTTTACTTACTGAAAGAGCACTTATTGTATCAAAGACTTCCGCTCTCCGATTTTAAGTATCAGGAAACCAAGCTAATGAAAAGTAACTTACGCTTGCTGAGAAAGTTAAGTATAAGCAAACTCATTACTGAATAGTAATAAGCACATGCTGAAAAAGTTTTAAACGACGAAAGTTTGAAAAGACTATTCACCCTCCCCCCCCTCTAGTCTTTTCTTGTTGTTTAAAGGGACCAACAAGTGGTATCAGAGCTGGAGGTTCTTTAACCTTCAGCACTGAACCTAGATCCCCTTAGGTGCTTTCCGTAAATCACTCTCACTTGATCAGTTTGGTAGTGCTTTGCTGACAGGATGTCTTTAGGAGATGCTCCCTTGCTGAAGCTGGAAAATTATGAGAAATGGCGAAACAACATGATGCTACATCTTGAGGCCATTAGTGATGATATGGTTACTGTCATTAATGATGGACCTATCAAGATCACTAAGATTGAGAAAAGCTTTCCTCACAAAACCACGGATCCTACTGGTAAGCAAACTATCTTAGGAGAACCAGTTGACACCGTCGTTCCAAAACCAAGAGAGGAATGGACTTCTGACGAAGCAAAAAGATTCCGTCTTGATGGCCAAGCAAGAAACATCATCATTCGATCAACTCCGGATACCATACAGTGCAAACTGTTGGGTGCTAAGACTGCAAAGGAAGCTTGGAAAATGGTTCAAGATCTTTGTGTTGGATCTGACAAAACCAAGGAAAACAAACTTGAAGTACTTAAATTAAAGTTTCAAAACTTTAAGCAAGGTACAAACGAGTAACTGGAAGACTTGGATTTCAGATTCACAACTCTTGTTAGTGAAATGGCAGCCTTAGGTGTTGGAAACCTTTACTCAGATTCTGAGAAAGTGAAAACTATCATCAGAAGTCTGAATCAATAATGGATCCACACTCAGAATTTCTATTATAATCAAGGAATGCCAGACATTACACCAACAGAGTTGTTCTCTCATCTTTCTACTGTCAACTATGAGACAAAGCAAAGAGAAAATGTATTTGCTGAAAAATCTCAAAACATTGCTCTTGCTGCAGAGTCGTCATCTTCTGAAAAGAAGAATGAAAAAGAACCTACTGATGAAAACTCTTTGGTTGTCAAAAACATGAAGAAATTCATCAACAAGGAACTTGAAAGGCGAAAAGCAAAAGAGAAGCTGAAGAAGCATCTTGGTAACAACTACCATAAGTACAAGAATGAGGCTAGCTCGCTGAACAAGCAAGCTCAGCAAGCTACTTCATCAGAAGAACCAGCAGTTGGAAATGATCTATGTTTTTACTGCAAAAAGCCTGGACACTTCAAAGCTAATTGCCCTTTGCTTAAAGGCAAATCTTCTTAAAAGAAGAAGAAGTTCAAAAGAGCGTTTATTGCTGAAGAAAAGAAGAAGCTTCAAGCAAAAATTGATGCATTGTGTATTGATACTAGCTCCGAAGACAGTGAGGATGAAAATTCAGACACCGACGATGAAGAAGCCACTCTAGACGTGGAGATTGGCAAAGAAGATTGTGGAATAGCTATGGAAGTTTATCCAGATGTGTCAAACTACCAATTCTGCCTCATGGCCGGTCAGGTAAACAACCCTACCTCTGACTCAGACCCAGAAAGTGAAGACGAGATTGACCTTGACGAGATTCAAGGAGAAATCGAAAGATTTGAGAAAACTCTGAGCAGACAGCAAGAGAAACTACAATTTGCTGAAAATTCTAACCAAGCAGACTACTGAAAAGTACGTCTTGCTGAAGGAAGAAACAGAAGAAAAGGATGCTGAAATAAGGCGTCTTAAGAAGTTGATTGCTGAATCTACAGAGAAGAATTCTCAAATGGCATTAGAATTGGAAGAATATCAGTCCTCAATTCTAAAGTTACTTGCTGAAATCCAAGAGATGAAAAAGATGAAAATCAATTTCAAATCTTATGTGGACGCAAGTAATACGCTGACTGAACTAAACTCTTATTTGAGAGACCCATCTCAGAAAGAAGGTTTAGGCGCAATGTATGAAGGTGATGATGTAGAAATCTTGAGGAAAGATAAATCACCTATCTCCTTTGTACGTGCTAATGATAGTGGTCTATCAGAAATCTATCAGTTTGGTCAATCTGAGGTTGCTGAAACAAGCAATCAAGTACCTATGACCATAAAGCCCGCTGTTGCCACTCAAAGTAACAAGACTTTAAAAGGAAAACAAGTTGCTGAGAAGCAAACTGGAAAGAAAAAGGATGTTGAGAAGCATCCCGCCAAACAAGTTGCTGAAAAGCAAGTTGTTAAGACTAAAGGCAAGATTACTAAAAGTAATCAGAAGTCCTTTGCTGACAAACCTGAATCAAGTAAGGTTGCTGACGCTAAAGCTCAACATTCTCCGAAAAGTGGACTCGGTTTCAAAACCAAGCAAAGTCAACTCTTTCATAAGTATAAGCAAAGTCAGCAAAGATACTTCAAAGAGATGAATAAAATCAAGCCTAAGAATTCTGAAAAGAATCTTAATGCTAGGGCTAGAAGGAACTTTGCTAGAAAAGAACTTACTGAAAATTATGTTCAGCAAAAAGGTCAACCGAGCAAGACACCACATCAGAAAGTGGATTTGACCAGCACGAGTCAAAAGTCTTTCAGCTCAAAACCTCCTAGTTCCTCAGCAAGTAGAAAACAAGTCAAAGTTGAAAAACTTAAGACTTGGGTTTCCACTGGACGCATTCTTGAACATGTTAATGGACAACCATTATTGGATAATTAACTTGTTTGCTCTTGATTGTGCAGACTTCAGCCACGGAGACAAACGATGCAATCTGGCACTTTGATAGTGGTTGTGGAAAGCACATGACGGGCAACAAGAATAACCTTATAAACTATAGACGGTGGTCTAAATGTCCAACAATAAGGTTTGCTGGTGGAGGCTCCGGTTCTACAAAAGGCTATGGTGATGTGAAGTTAGGATGCATAACCATTACTGGAGTTCTTTATGTCAAAAATCTTAAGTTTAACCTTTTCAGCATGAGTCAATTTGCTGACAAAGGATACTTCATCAAAATTAAAAGTGATGAATGTAAACTTATAGATTTCGAGACTAAAAAGGTAATAATGATTGCAAGAAGATCAGGAGGATTGTACACTGTTGATTGGTCTTCAGCAATTGTTGACAAATGCCTTGTCTCAGATCATGATTGCCTTGCTGAAAAAGCAAGGTTATTGCATAAACGAACAAGTCATCTAAACTTCCAGACGCTGAATAAGCTGTCTAAAAAGGCACTTGTAGTTGGATTACCTAGGGTAACTTTTAAGAAGGATGGTGTTTGCAATGCATGTCAGCAAGGAAAGCAAACCAAATCTTCTTTCAAGAACAAGGCAGTACCGTCAACTACAAAACCTTTACAACTCTTGCACATGGACTTGTTTTAATCTTCTTCAACAAGCTATGCTGGTAAGAAGTATGGTCTAGTCGTGGTAGATGACTATTCAAAGGTATTTATTTCTCGCCTTCAACTATTTCCTTGAAAGCTCCGTACTCGTTGGGATGGACTGTACGAAATTATCGAAGTTGCTCCTCATGGAGCTGTAAAACTCTTCGATCCAAAGACGGGCAATACCTTCAAGGTGAATGGCCAGCGAGTGAAGCCGTACTTCGAGATATCTAGTGATTAAAGGGAGGTTGATCACCTTGAGCTTACCCTTACCGCCTCCACTAAAGGTTAGTATGTTTTGTTTTCTCACGAGTTTGAATGAGTATTATAGGTCACTTATACAAGCATTAGCTCTCACCTTGGATCCACTTTCGACGTTCGGTACCAGCGACGACGTTCAGGTTTGGGGAGGAGGTTATCGCTGGTTATCTCTATACATATCTTGCTTATGATATACTCGTGAAATTTTTTGCATTTGCACGTTTACTGCTTTCGTAGGATAGTCTTGCATGTTTTATATGGAGTTTATTGCTGAATTTTTTGAACTTTTTTATTGGGTAGATCAACCAACTATGCCATTAACCGTATGCTTCATCTCTATGAATTTGTTTGAGGTTTTTCTCGCTTGGCTTGTCACATTTATGTATTGCACTTAGTTAAGCATGGTAGTCTCGACATCTCTTAGTGGTGTTTTCTCTACTGCGGTTCACGAAGGCCTTTATAATAGGATGATGCATGTTAGGGTCTTATGGTTGTCTCCCGAGTAATTATGTACCTAAGAGGCAACAAGTCTTCACCATGCTTTGAGATTGCTAAATGCCTAGGAAGGAGGTAGTGTGAGGTTGTGTGATCCTTAGTTTATAACCTATTCTTCCGAATAGGTTTGGGGAGGGGGTTACACCATCGCTAGACTTGTTTCTGTTTTTTATTTTCGTATCGTGAGTTCATTTTTTCTTTTTCCGTAAATTTTGTACTCCAACCTATTCTTTCGAATAGGTTTGGGGAAGTCGTGTGAGTCATTTTGTTTCTCTTTTTGTTATGCTACTGCTGGCTAGAAAAAAGAAAAAAAAAAAAAAGAATCTGGAAAGGAAAAAAAAGGAAGAAAAAAAAGAAAAGACCCCAAAAAAGCAAAGAAGGGTCCAAAAAAGAAAGCCAAATAGCAGTTTAGCAAAGTGTTGAGTCTTTTCCATTTTTGTAATGTTCGTAATCGTGTTTTTATCTTTTTTATCTTGAGTGTCATCTGTTCTAGACCACCCTCGTCCTGCCATTCAGGAAGTGGTGAATAGCTTAAGACTCTACTTGAGAGATGGGTAGAATAGGGGAGTGTTATCTTCTATAGGGAACCCTCCTTCGTTTGATGAGAACCAGTACTGGTTCGACCTCTTTTGAGGAAAAGTCTTAACATGGTGGAACAGCAGTAAGTCCTCAGTTTCATAGGCACGGGGCAACCATTTGTATCTTAGCATGCTTCATTACGTCGTCACTGACTAGGTCCAGGTAGAGAATGTTACGAGAGACTATCTTGTCTTGACATAAGTGCTTATGTGGATGTGTATAAGTCAATCGAGGTATTCTTCAATCTATATTCATGCTTTGATTTATATGGTTTTTGTTCATATGTTATTTGATAGATTCAGTAGATTAGTTCATTTTATTTGGCATGAGACTCCATTTTGTGTCTTGCATGTTTTTTGTATTAGAGTCTAGCTTAGTTGCTTGAGGACAAGCAAAGGTTCGGTTTGGGGAGTTTGATGAATGTGTATTTTACACTTTCATTCGAGTCTTTTTCACCTATTTTAGCTATCCTCTATGTTAATTTAGCTATATTTTAGTACATTTTATTAGAATAGTGTCACGTTTCCCTTTAGATTTTATTTTACAGGTTTTGGTTGAAATTCGAGGATTTCCGGGCAATTATATTGAAGTTGACAAGGAATTGGTGTTCCAGAAGCCTATTTGGAGTATCTGAAGGTTTCCGGATAGGATTTGGAGTCTAGGGGTCGAATCTGGAGGTTAGAAGGCCACTAGAAGACAGAAACCGAGTCCGAAAAGGGGAAGAAATCCAAAAACGCATCAAAACCGCGGAATTCCGCGAAATTTTCTCTGGGGCTAATCGCCCTAGACGTGGGGCTAACCGCCGCACACGGGGCGAACCGTCCCGTGTGGGGCTAACCGCCCCACAGTTTTTCGGGGCCTATATATAGTGCTCAGTTTTTCTCCGAAAATCATATCTTTCCAAGCCTACTTTCTCACCTCTCTCTGTAGTTTTAGGTAGGAACTTCCCGGGGCCTGTACTGGGAGTTCCATAGCTTAGGGGATACTTTTTCATAGCAGATTGGAGCTCGTAGGACCACAATCATCCGGAGATTGACAACCTTCGGTAACTTTGTATCTTACAACTTTTATCTACTTATTTTATATTCTTTCAATATGTTTTCTTCTATGATTGCTATTGATTGCATGCCTATGAGTAGCTAAATTTATCGTTGGTGGTAGTATGTGAATTCTTAGCGAGGGAAGATAATCATGCTAATGGCTATATCGCGCATTATACTCCGTGTCATTGCTTTATTTCGTTCATGAGTTGAACACCAAAATTCTCATATGTTGTATTGATCATTATGCACACTTGGACACTTGTCGGCCAATCAGACTAAATTATCTTCGTAGTGTTGAATAATTACGGAACACAATAGGACGTTAGTAGTTGACAGGTCAGACCCATATTATCTTCGTAGTGCTTAATACTTACAACGGGACCCAAGATTCATTCAAAGATCTCTATGCAAGACCGAGGAATTTATGCATGATTATCGACCCATTATGTTAAGAAGGACCATACTATCACCAACCTCCATTATCTGCTTGAAAACCCCCTATTGCTTTCTATCTGCTGTTTTATATTCTCTTGTTAAACACATAAAGCTAGTTATAGTCCTGAGAGAACGACACTCGAGTCATTCTGCTACTACACTATGGTTTTCGTTTTAGTTGTGGATTGCCTTTGGCTAAATTACAAATTTATTTGACTGAATCTGACACGTTCGTCATCTTTACACAAGATTTCTACGTCATCATCTTCATACGTTGCACCTAAACCTTCTTTCTGAGATGGATCTCTCAAATAAGAGTTTAGTTCAGTCAGCGTATTACTTGCGTCAGCATAAGATTTGAAATTGATTTTCATCTTTTGCATTTCTTGGATTTCAGCAAGTAACTTTAGAATTGAGGACTGATACTCTTCCAATCCTAATGCCATTTGAGAATTCTTCTCTGTAGCTTCAGCAATCAACTACTTAAGACGCCTTATTTCAGCATCTTTTTCTTTTGTCTCTTCCTTCAGCAAGATATACTTTTCAGTAGTCTGCTTGGTCAGAGTTTAAGCAATCTGTAGTTTCTCTTGCTGTCTGCTCAGAGTTTTCTCAAATCTTTCGATTTCTACTTGAATTTTGTCAAGGTCAATCTCGTCTTCACTTTCTGAGTCTGAGTCAGAGGTAGGGTTGTTTACCTGACCGGCCATGAGGCAGAACTCGTAGTTTGACACATCTGGATAAGCTTCCATAGCTATTCCACAAACTTCCTTGCCAATCTCTACGTCAAGAGTGGCTTCTTCATCGTCAGTGTCTGAGCTTTCATCCTCACTGTCTTCGGAGCTAGTATCAATGCACAATGCATCGATTTTTGTTTGAAGCTTCTTCTTTTCTTCAGCAATAAAAGCTCTTTTGAACTTCTTCCTCTTTTCAGCAGATTTGCCTTTCAGCAAAGGGCAATTAGCTTTGAAGTGTCCAGGCTTTTTGCAGTAAAAGCAGAGATGATTTCCAACTGCTGGTTCTTCTGATGAAGTTGCTTGCTGAGCTTGCTTGTTCAGCGAGCTAGTCTCATTCTTGTACTTATGGTAGTTGTTGCCAAGATGCTTTTTCAGCTTCTCTTTTGCTTTTCGCCTTTCAAGTTCCTTACTGATGAATTTCTTCATGTTTTTGACAACCAAAGCGTTTTCATCAGCAGGCTCTTTATCATTCTTCTTTTCAGAAGATGACGGCTTTGCAGCAAGAGCAATGTTTTGCAATTTTTCATCAAACACATTTTCTCTTTGCTTTGTCTCGTAGTTGACAGTAGCAAGATGAGAGAACAACTCTGTTGGTGTAATGTCTGGCATTCCTTGATTATAGTAGAGGTTCTGAGTGTGGATCCATTCTTGGTTCAGACTTCTGATGATGGTTTTCACCTTCTCAGAATCTGAGTAAAGATTTCCAACACCCAAGGCTGCCATTTCACTAACAAGAGTTGTGAATCTGAAGTCCAAGTCTTCCAGTGACTCATTTGTACCTTGTTTAATGTTCTGGCACTTTAACTTCAGCACTTCGAGTTTGTTTTCCTTGGTTTTGTCAGATCCAGCACAAAGATCTTGAACCATTTTCCAAGCTTCCTTAGCAGTTTTAGCACCCCCACAGTTTGCACTGTATGGTATCCGGAGTTGATCGAATGATGATGTTTCTTGCTTGGCCATCAAGACGGAATCTCTTCGCTTCGTCGGAAGTCCATTCCTCTCTTGGTTTTGGAACAACGGTATCAACCGGTTCGCCTAAGATAGTTTCCTTTCCAGCTTCAGTGGTTTTGTGAGGAAAACTTCTTTCAACCTTAGTGATCTTGATAGGTCCATCATTAATGACAGTAACCATCTCATCAATAATGGCCTCAAGATGTAGCATCATGTTTTTTCGCCATTTTTCGTAGTTTTCCAACTTCAGAAGGGGAGCGTCTCCTAAAGACATCCTGTCAGCAAAACACTACCAGACTGATCAAGTGAGAGTGATTTACGGAAAGCACCTAAGGGGATCTAGGTTCAGTGTTGAAGGTTAAAGAACCTCCAGCTCTGATACCACTTGTTGGGCCCTTTAAACAACAAGAAAAGACTAGAGGGGGGGGGGTGAATAGTGTTTTCAAACTTTCGTCGTTTAAAAACTTTCTCAGCAAGTGCTTATTACTTTTCAGTAATGAGTTTTCTGATACTTTACTTTCTCAGCAAGCGTAAGTTACTTTACAGTAGCTTGGTTTGCTGATACTTAAAATTAGAGAGCGAAAGTCTTTGATACAATAAGTGCTCTTTCAGTAAGTAAAGGTTTCAGCAAGTGAAGTGAGTGACTGTGTACAGACAGATAAGATTTGTTGAAAACTAAATACAGTAAGTAAATCACACAAACACTTTTATAGTGGTATCTGAGAGTGGCGTAATCTCTCAACTAATCCACTTTGTCCTTTCTAGGACTGAATCCACTAAGATATGATTGGGGTTCCTTACAATGTCCTCTCTAGAGTGATTCAACAGAAACAAAAGCACACTTGCTTTGTCTCCAACCTAAACATGAGAACGTAACCTTGTTCTCCACCAAACTTGGTACTTTTAATCAGCAAAACGATGCTCGATTAAGTTCCCCCTGAATATCACGCCTGAAAGGGTGTATTTTCAGTTAGACACGTTGGGGTGAGATAACTTAATTATAACTTATTCAGTTACAACAAGTAATCTAAGAAACACAACTTTGAATACTTTGCAGTAAACAAGTTTGATTGTTTCTGGTGTCAAGACTTGTTCTTGTTCGAAAGAAAGAACACTTAACTAATTTCTTAGCCGAGTTTGTTCTACTTCTTCACAAGTAGCTTTTTCAAGCTTTAAGTCTTGGAACGGATCAATGGCAGTAAGAGTGTTTGAAGGTATGTGAGTTTTAAGCACAAGTGAGAGTTTGATCACGTTGTTGACACACTTCAACTCTTCGCCGGATGACCTCTATTTATAGTGCAAGAAAGGAGCCATTTGAATTTTAAATTCCAAAGCTTTTGATCCTTAACATGTCACTATCTTGCATTTGTACTTTCAGCAGCGTCCTTGTTTGTCTTCTAGTCTTCATGTCCTTCTCGTGTAAGCTTTGCATTTAATGCATATTTGAATAGAATTCAAACAGTAACATTGGAGTGCAAATTCAAGTACTTTCAGCAAGGGGTCACATATGATTCATCAGCAAGTGGTTAGTCTCAGTTTCAGCAAGCACAACCTACTCTGTCTTTCAGATTTTCACTTATGCAATGCTGTTGCTGAAGTTTCCACTTTCTGAGCAACACGTGCCTTTGTAGATACCAGTCTTTCAGCAATCTTCAAGTCTTAAGATCTTCAAAATCTTCAAGTCTTCAGATCTTCAATAATCTTCAAGATTCTGAGCGGTTTCTAATTGTTTCAATAGTTTGTTTATAAAAACAAAGTATATCGTCAGCAAATGCTTCAATAGGTTATTTTCTTTTCAGAAAATAAGATACATCATAAGCTAAAGCATCAATAAGTTATTTTCTTTTCAGAAAATAAAATACATCATACGCTAAAGAAATAACTTATCTAGCACCTAATCTAAGTCTTCAGCAACGTTCCTCTTGTACAATGTCCTTAAAATTCTAAATTCCTATGGACCTTAAGAGTACTAGTTACTGGACTTTCCTTAATTTAGCATGGTTAATTGCTCATCAAAATTACAAGTTTCCTAACAAATTTCCCCCTTTTTGATGTTAGCAATCCATGGCTAAATTAATTGTTACCCTTTTAGAGGTTTCTGATGTTGAATAAATCAGTTGATTAATGCAAGCATACTTGAATAATTAAACAGTAAGCATAAGTAAATTGCATAATAAAAAACCAATAAGAGTCAAAAGTTTCATTGCTGATAGTTATCTTTCAGAAGTTTACAAGAAATAGCATAGATAACTTAAGCAGAATCAGCAAACGAAAACTATTACAGGGACTTAAGCTCTTTCAGAGGATTTTCTCAAAATCTCTCTTACACTCTTCTCAGCAAGTGCAGTGAATTCAACACAGTCCTTTTCGTAGTTTTCCAGAAGTCTACGGACTTGTAGTTGAATAATTCTTGCATTTTTGCAGGCAGTGTGATGATGCTTTTCAGCATTCATTTCCATGTACCGAGTTACCCACAAATGCATGCCCCAATTGCAGGCATGGAGAAGCTGTGTATCTGAAGTGCTTTTCGGATGAATCTTTCTTAGCCAGAGAAGATCTTCTTCTCGATCCTTAGCAGTGAGATAGAAGTACTCGTAAGGAATCAATCCAAGTCTCTTCTTTGTTTTCTTTGTTACTGGGTCAGAGTAGTAAGCGATGCCAGGTGGTTTGATCAGATTTGGTTCTTGTTTGTATGTCTTACCAATGGCAATTCTTCTTACTTGGATCTCAAGATTCAACCATTTCCCAGCAATATTTCTTGGGAGGGATTCTTCCCTTTGCTTTCTTTGGATCTTGAGTTCAATCCATTTGAACATTTGATTCAATATGGCTGTAGGAAAGAACTCATTCACCAGCAAGTCTTCCAGCTTTAAAATCCAGCAACCATGAATGTTTCTGATTACATTCTGAGTGGTTTCCTCATTGTTGGTCTTTGTATATTCAATGCCGGAGCCAATAGCAATGCTGGCCAGACGGGGTCTTAGCATTGTCTTGACTTGCTGAAGAGTCAGATGAAAAATGCTTTGAGTGGCCAGACGGGGTCAAGGCTGTTAAGGGTCTAGCTCTTATGGCTTGAGCTATTGTTTGATTGTCATCATCTTCATCATCTTCTTCATTCAGATTGTGATGACTTTCAGTATGGCAAAAATCTTGAGTTTCAGCAGCGGTTTTTCTCTTTTTGGTACTTGCTGAATTCAACTCAGATTCTGCTTGCCTTTTTGAACTTTGCTCTTTTTCAGCAAGTGGTTCTATAGGTAGTGGCACATTATCAACAAGAGGGGTTTGGTTTCTTTTTCTGGTACTCTTCTTTTCCCCCTTAGACATGGATTGCAACATCGGTGTGATGTGCAGAGAATAAAACTCATTGCAATTTTCAGCAAGAGTACTCAAACTGTTATACTTCATGATGATTTGTTGTTGGTCAGAAGTCATTTTTGACAACTCTTGTTGAATGCTCATCATGTTCTCTTCATGTCTTTTCTCTAGTGCGGCCTTCTCATCCATAAAAGTCTGTGCCTTTACGAGAGCGGTCTTTGCTAGCTTTAGAGCTTGACTTACATCTTCTTCATAGCTTTTGTGATAAAGACTGATGTCTTTCTGAGCTATGGTCAAAGTAGTAGTGCGTCTCAGCACTGTATCCAATATCTTTCCAAAGTCAAGTGGGCTCTCAGCAAGCAATGCCTCATCTTCAGCTTTGCAGGCATTATGGACTTCCTTTAGTGCTAAAATTCTAGGAGTAAACTCCTCAACTCTTGGGAACGGCACTAAATGTGGTGTCAAGGAATGAACCTTAAGTTCGGAAGAAAACTGATCATCACGCGTCCGCAATTCTGCTCTTAGACCATCGTCTAAAGCATTGATGTAATCAGGAGGAGGAATCTGAACGACTTTTGGGTCTCGCTTGGATTGTTCATTTTCATTTTCTGACAAGTCGTCATCATCCTCAGATTCATCAAGTTGAGCAACTTTTGAACATTTATCAGTAGCTTCACTTCCTTTTTGTTGAGTGGTTGCTGATGGCAACGCTTCAGACTCAACAACTGGAGTTTCACCAGTAGTTAGTTGTTTCAATTGAGTTTGGGGCTCAATTACTGGAGTTTCGCCAGTAGTTAGTTTTAATTGAGTATGAGACTCAATTACTGGAGTTTCGCCAGTAGTAAGTGGAAGGGAGGGGACTTCCTTTGATCTCACTCCTGAAGATTTACCAATTTCTAGATCCTGTGTATGCCTTGCATGGATCAAGAGACTGTTCTGGAGAGCGCGTTGGTAATCTTCATCTTGTTCATCATCATCATCAAGGTTTTCTTCAGTAACCTTGGCATCAGAAACTGGACTTTTGCCATTTTTCAAGGCAACCCTTTTTCTGGCATATTCTTCTTCAATATCAGCACCTTGCACAGGTGCTTGATTTTCAGCAGCAGCAGGAGGAGGTTGAGATTCTTGCTGAGGTTGTTGTTGTTCAGCTTGCTGATTTTCAGGTTGAGAATTTTCAGCAACTGTCAACTTAACTCCTCCAGCATCAGGACTTGGACCTTGATTGTCATCATCATCGTCTTTCTTGTCCTTGGAATCTTTCCCATCATCATCACTGGGATCAGTGGGAATGTTCTCATCTTCATCGTCTGTCAGAATGACTAGCTCAACGTGCTTATACAAAGCAACACTTGTCACTTCCTCTTCCTCATTGATTTTGTGGGGATTAGCCACCACAGGTACAAATGAACCTTTGAGCATCACAGCTTGTTCAGCTGGAGAGGCACTCTTGAATTTTGCCTTCATATTCTCTCTGATTTGAGAAATCAGATTGGAGCTCATTTGCTGAGAATATGACATTTCTTCAAGAAGGATGGAGTGGACAAATGTTTCGAGCTTCAGCAGAGAAGATCTCTTTTTCTCATTTGAGAGATGAAGGTGAAGATCTGAGAAATCCATTCGCCTGTACCTTTGCCAGTTGCTGACGGACTTAGCAACTCTTGACAAAGTTGTCCTTTTGAAGTTCAAGTACAGTTCCTCAGAACTTACTTGATGATCTTCAGTGATGAGTACCACTTCAGTGGTCTCCTTTTGAGCCTGAAAGAGAACGTTATTTAGATCATGAATGGTTTGGAGAATTGTTTTAGAGTTTATATCTGAAACATGATTTACCTGCTGAGAGTCAACAAGCTCATGTAGTACAATTTCCATCCATGAGGAGCTTGAGTAGCATCCTCCATTTGTTCATCCTAAAATAAATTAGAGTTAGACACAAGTACGAAGCTGTCAAACTTAGTTTTTATACCAAAATTATTAACTACCTGCTGAGCAGGGAGTGTTGGTTCTGGTGCAGAGGCTTCAGCAACCATCTGACTTGCATCTTGAGAAGTCTGTAGAGATAATATAATATTAGCAAAAGAACAATTTTCAGAAATTGAAGTTTTACTGATGGTTGAATTAACTACCTGCTGAAGAAGGAAAGGTTGTGGCTCAGTCCTTTCAGCATTAACAGTTTCTTCAGCTTCTTGGACTGTTTCTTCAGCAGACTTCTGGTTTTGCTCTATCTGAGAAAGCTGTGCGGTTTCAGCAATCTCCCTTGTCTCTGAAATGACAAGTTGAGCAGAAGCATCTTGACCCTTGAGCTCACTGCTTGTCATGAAGATATCAATTGATTTGTTGGATGATTCTTCAATTTCGAACTCCATTTGTTTGCTTAATTCTTCCAGTACAAGCTGGACTTTATCAATTGATGTCTTGGGTGAACTTGGTCCAGTATTCTCAGCATCACGAGATGCGTCGTTGAATAATGCTTCATGTGTTTCAGCAACTTCTTGAACCTGAACCATTGCTGTCTCAGCAACTGGTCCTTCAGCAAGCGATGTTTCAGCAACTTGATGAGTTGCTTGTTCAGCAACCATCTTTTCAGCAGCATCAGCAAGTGCCGCTCTTTGCAGATCAGTAGCAATGTCACTTGCTGGTCTCAAAGTTGGATCATCTAAGTTATCTACAATGTAGATATCTGGGACTTGGGCAGGAATTTCATTTCCACTGCTTTGTGGTCTATTTTCAGTAGAATTATCAACGTTAAGTCGATCATTCAAGGCTTCCGCAAACACTTCAATGTTGCTGACATAGGCTTCAGTAACCACCTTGTCAACATCTACTGGCAAATGTGTTTCAGCATTTGTCTGGGAATTGTCTGAGAGGTCTTGGACAGCAGGAACGGACTTGCTAGCCAGTGTTTTCTTCCTTTTGTTGCTAGTCCGTTTCCTCTTAGGTACGGGGTTTGCTGATGACGCTGCAGTCTGAGTGTCATCATCAGCTTTCCTCTTTTTCTTGTTAGATTTCTCCAGTTTCCCACAGTCATCTATAGTTGCATTTTCAACAACGGCTCTTGTACACATACCTTGTTGATTTTCTACAGCAGTTTCTTTCGTGTTACCACCATCTACAGCAGTTTCATCTCTAAGTTGCTGAGTGGTAACATCTGCAGCTGTTGTATACCTTTCTTGCTGGCTTGTGCTGACAACATTTGCAGTTGTTGTCTTCTTAGTTTTCTTTCCAGCAATCTTAGGTACATTCTGCTTGTAGAAAGATCTTCCCACATTGCATACAGATTTCTTGATTGGCAATGGGTTTCTTAGCTGAATCCTGAAATGTTCAAGGATATAGCATATCTTGATTCCATACATGACTGGAAAGGAAGGTGAGACCTTGTTGTCTTCTACCTTTACCTTAAACTTAGTAACACAATCAACAAGCCTGTTGAAAATGTACTTAGGCCAGTTAAGTTCCGTTTTATTTTCATGGATATGCATCAGTAATGGCCATCTTCTCAGGCCTACTTGGTCAATTCCTCCAACTTGGGAGCCAAGAACTTTTATTAGTAGCAGAGCTACTAGACCAAGTGAATGGCAGAGATGCTTTCTCTTAACGTGCTTTGTCCAAGTCACGGGAGCTATCTCGCCTTTCTTCATTTTCTCATTTCTGACGTCACTGTAGAAAGCTTCAATTTCTTCGTCAGTGGCAGTGACGTCATCTTCAGTTCCAGTGGTTGGAATCTGAAAAATCTCCGCTAAATCAGTCCATTTCAGGACGATTTGCGTGTTCTGAACATAAGTAAGGATCACTTTTTCAGTGACTCCTTTACTGTCTGTAAGGGACTGGATTTCTGCATTGTTGTAGAATTCCATTGTATCAATCATGCTCACTTGCTTAGTGCGAGCAGAGATAAAGTTCATGAGGCCTTGTTGCTTGACAAACTCAAGCGCCTCTTCATTTTCGTCATCTAGTTCTTGTTCATAAAAGTAGCTAATGTACTTTTCTTTTGCAAACCCTCCCCATTGCATCAACATCTCACACTTTGCAGTGTTAAGATATGACGGAGGCATAGGTTTTTCTGAGATTCGGTCGTTTTTCAACACAACTTTCGTTGTGTTTGTTGCCGGAGTAGTCACCGGAGCAGTGCGTGTTTCAGCACTGTCAACCTTTGACGACTTTGAGGACTTAGAAGACTGTCTCTTGGGAGCCATTTCTTTTATAGAGCAAGAAAATGTGTACGAAAAGATATAGTTTGCTTTTTGACCGGAGGTACAGTAGATTCAGGCTAAAATTTGCAAAGAAAGGAAATGTGAGTTAAAGAATTTTGTCATTTCTCTAACTCCTTTATATAGTGTCTCTGGTGTGTGAGAAACTCAATCGATTTGAGCTCTCAGCAAGGGTAAAACAGAGAAACACTGGAGTTAGTGGAGCCTTTGCATTGAATGCGTAGTGGCCCACTAACTAAAACCGTCAAAGCACTCTCTCTCTTTGTTTTGTTAGCCGTTAGATAAGTAACTCCTTTTAATCAATGGCCACGATTGAATTTCATGTCATGATTATTACGAGTTTATCTGTGCCCGATTAACGTCACAAATTGATTTTACCGAGTTTTAAGAGATAGATTGCTTGCTGAAATAGGCAAGAATCTTTTCAGCGAGTTTGAATTAACAACCTAGATACTTGCTGAAAGTTCCCCCTTACTTAGATATCTCATAATTTCCTAAGTTTAAAAGATATTTCTGATTTCCCGTATCAGTAAATTCTTTTATACTTGAGACATCCTTTGGTAAAACCTGAGAGATGAGCTTTGCTCTTTTTCTGAGTTTCCGTCTCAGAAAATTCCTTAGATACTTGAATACCTGTTTCAGTATCTTTTGATTGTCTGAGTGCCTGTCTCAGCAATCCTTAAGTTCTTTCTCTTACTGAGTGTCTGTCTCAGCAAGTGATCAAGTTTCCTAACAAATACCGGTTTTGAAGGAATTACTTGTTGAATGCCTGTTTCAGCAAACATGTAGTGACCTATAATTTTTTAGAAGAAATCAGTGACTTTGGCTTGCTGAATACCTGTTTCAGCATTCTGCCAATTGTATCCTTTATTGAGGTAGTTCAATCAATCCAAGATTATACCTTAGCATTGCGAACCTATTATCCGGTAGGGGCTTGGTAAAGATATCAGCAAGCTGATCATTAGTGCCAACTTTCACAACCTCAATATCACCTTTCACATGATCTCTAATGAAATGATGTCTAATATCAATGTGCTTAGTCCTAGAGTGAAACTTAGGATTTTGCGTGATTGCAATAGCACTTGTATTATCACAAAAGATTGGTGTTTTCTTTGCAGAAATACCATAATATCTTAATTGTTGCTGAATCCATAGGATTTGAGCTGTGCAACAACCAACTGCAATGTATTCAGATTCAGTAGATGAATTGGCAACACAGGTTTGTTTCTTGCTGAACCATGATATTAATCTAGTACCCAAAAACTGACAAGTTCCAGAGGTACTTTTTCTATCAAGAGTTGATCCTCCATGATCAGCATCAGAATAACCAACCAATTCAAGTCCAGAATCTTTAGGATACCATAATCCAACATTGACTGTACCTTTAACATATTTCAGTATCTTGATTGCCTTTTTGTAGTGTGATTCTCTTGGATCAGATTGGAATCTTGCACACACACAAACAGCATACTGAATGTCAGGTCTACTTGCTGTTAGATACAACAAGGAACCAATGAGCTTCCTATACTTGTGTTCTTCAACACTTTTGTCCTCTTTAGTATAGCCCAATTTGGTACCAACACTCATAGGGATCTTTTCAGGTTTCTCATCCTCTTTTATCCTAAACTTTATGAGCATTTCTTTCGCATACTTTGCTTGATTTATGAATATTCCATCTTTGAGTTGCTTGACTTGCAATCCTAGGAAGTAATTCAATTTTCCCATCATACTCATTTCAAACTTATTTGTCATGAGTTTGGCAAAATCATCACAAAGTTGCTTGTCCTTAGATCCAAAAATTATGTCATCCACATAAATTTGAACTAAGAGTATTTTACCATCATGGTTCAGGGTAAATAAAGTTTTGTCAACTTCACCTTTCTTGAAACCATTTTCCAGCAAGAACTTAGCCAAGGTATCATACCATGCTCTTGGTGCTTGCTTTAGACCATATACAGCTTTCTGAAGCTTATATACCATCTTGATTTCTGAGGGAAGTTCAAAGCCAGGGGGTTGTTCTAGGTAGACTTCTTCAGCAAGTTCACCATTTAAGAATGCACTTTTAACATCCATTCGGTAAACAATGAAGTAATTGTGAGCAGCAAAGGCTAAGAAAAGCCTAATTGCATCCAATCTTGCAACTGGTGCATAAGACTCATCATAGTCCAATCCTTCAGTCTGACAGTAACCTTGAGCAACTAAGCGTGCTTTATTTCTTGTTACTTCACTAGACTCGCTCAGCTTGTTTCTGAACACCCACTTTGTACCAATGGCTTTCTTATCTTCAGCAAGTGGCACAAGTTTCCAGACTTTGTTTCTTTCAAATTGATCCAGTTTTTCTTGCATTGCCTTTATCCATTCAGAGTGCTTTAAAGCTTCTTCTATGGTTTTAGGTTCAATTTCTGAAACAAAGCAAGAGAACAATGATTCTACTTCTACGAAAATTGCTTCTTCTGCAAGTCCATGAGTAGCTTTGGATCTAGTCACTTGGCGTTTATTAATATCGCCAATCATATCTGTAGAGGGATGATCTCTAATCCATTTATTAACAGGTTTTCTGTTTGTTGGATCAGGATATGTTTGCTCATCAGCATGTGACTCTTCAGCATGTACTTGTTCAGTACTACTGGGAATTTGTGTCTCTGCTGAGATTTGTTCATCAGCAACTGCTTGTTCAGCATTGCTCGATTGAGGTAGTTCATCTGCAGGCACTGGAGATTGCGTAATTTCAGCAACTTCCGGAGCAACTGCGTCTTTTGCTGGAAATTCTTTGTCGTGAACTATATTTATCTTGTCATGACTAGGGGGAGGAGAGTCATTGTCAGAATCATCATTTAGTTCAACTGACTTGATTTGCCTAGCATCAGATTCAGTTCTTTGCTCATTTATGATTAGCTTTTTCATACAATCTGATATTTCTTCTTCAGCAGGCACACCTTGTGACTTTTCGTAGAATACAACATGCACTGATTCTTCAATCTTTTGTGCCTTTTTGTTGTAAACTCTATAAGCTTTACTATGCAAGGAGTAACCGACAAAACATAGCTTCGTCTGCCTTTGGTTGAAATGTTCTTAGGTATTCTCTAAAATTGTTAAGAACGAAACACTTGCAACCAAATACTCTTAGATGAGTGATGTTAGGAGGTCTTCCAACAAACAATTCATAAGGAGTTTTGTTGTATTCCTTAGTAATCAAACATCTGTTTTGAGTATAACAGGCGATATTAATCGCTTCGACCCAATAAGCCTCACTTATTTCAGTGTCAGCAAGCATTGTTCTTGCGGCTTCTTTCAGGGTACGATTCTACCGTTCAGCAACACCATTCTGCTGTGGTGTTCTTACTGAGGATAACTGATGTTGTATACCTTTTGAGGTACAATATTCAGTTATGTACTGGTTTACAAACTCAGTACCATGGTCTGTCCTTATGACTTTTACCTTGTCATTTTTCATGACTTCAAGCTTATTCAGCAAGTTAGGTATTTCAGTCTTGGTTTCAAATTTGTGCTTGATGAACACTACCCAAGTGAATCTTGAATAGTCATCTACCACGACTAGACCATACTTCTTACCAGCATAGCTTGTTGAAGAAGATTCAAACAAGCCCATGTGCAAGAGTTGTAAAGGTTTTGTAGTTGACGGTACTGCCTTGTTCTTGAAAGAAGATTTGGTTTGCTTTCCTTGCTGACATGCATTGCAAACACCATCCTTCTTAAAAGTAACCCTAGGTAATCCAACTACAAGTGCCTTTTTAGACAGCTTATTCAGCGTCTTGAAGTTTAGATGACTTGTTCGTTTATGCCATAACCATGCTTTTTCAGCAAGGCAATCATGATCTGAGACAAGGCATTTTTCAACAATTGCTGAAGACCAATCAACGGTGTACAAGCCTCCTGATCTTCTTGCAATCATTATTACCTTTTTAGTCTCGAAATCTATAAGTTTACATTCATCACTTTTAATTTTGATGAAGTATCCTTTGTCAGCAAACTGACTCATGCTGAAAAGGTTAAACTTGAGATTTCTGACATAAAGAACTCCAGTAATGGTTATGCATCCTAACTTCACATCACCATAGCCTTTTGTAGATCCGGAGCCTCCACCAGCAAACCTTATTGTTGGACCTTTAGACCACCGTCTATAGTTTATAAGGTTATTCTTGTTGCACGTCATGTGCTTTCCACAACCACTATCAAAGTGCCAGATTGCATCGTTTGTCTCCGTGGCTGAAGTCTGCACAATCAAGAGCAAACAAGTTAATTATCCAATGATGGATGTCCATTAACATGTTCAAGAATGCGTCCAGTGGAAACCCAAGTCTTAAGTTTTTCAACTTTGACTTGTTTTCTACTTGATGAGGAACTAGGAGGTTTTGAGCTGAAAGACTTTTGACTCGTGCTCGTCAAATCCACTTTCTGATGTGGTGTCTTGCTCGGTTGACCTTTTTGCTGAACATACTTTTCAGTAAGTTCTTTTCTAGCAAGGTTCCTTCTAGCGCTAGCATTAAGATTCTTTTCAGAATTCTTAGGCTTGATTTTCTTCATCTCTTTGAAGTATCTTTGCTGACTTTGCTTGTACTCATGAAAGAGTTGACTTTGCTTGGTTTTGAAACCGAGTCCACTTTTCGGAGAATGCTGAGCTTTTGCGTCAGCAACCTTACTTGATTCAGGTTTGTCAGCAAACGTCTTCTGATTACTTTTAGTAATCTTGCCATTAGTCTTAACAACTTGCTTTTCAGCAACTTGTTTGGCGGGATGCTTCACAACATCCTTTTTCTTTCCAGTTGATCGAATGATGATATTTCTTGCTTGGCCATCAAGACGGAATCTCTTAGCTTCGTCAGAAGTCCATTCCTCTCTTGGTTTTGGCACAACCGTATCTGATGGTTCGCCTAGGATAGTTTCCTTTCCAGCTTCAGTGGTCTTGTGAGGGAAACTCCTTTCAACCTTAGTGATCATGATAGGTCCATCATTAATGACAGTGACCATTTCATCATTTCATCACTAATGGCCTCAAGATGTAGCATCATGTTGTTTCGCCATTTTTCGTAGTTTTCCAGCTTCAGCAAGGGAGCATCTCCAAACTGATCAAGTGAGAGTGATTTACGGAAAGCACCTAAGGGGATCTAGATTCAGTGCTGAAGGTTAAAGAACCTCCAGCTCTGATACCACTTGTTGGTCCCTTTAAACAACAAGAAAAGACTAGAGGGGGGGGGGGTGAATAGTCTTTTCAAACTTTTGTCGTTTAAATCTTTCTCAGCAAGTGCTTATTACTTTTCAGTAATGAGTTTGTTGATACTTAACTTTCTCAGCAAGCGTAAGTTACTTTACAGTAGCTTGGTTTGCTGATACTTAAAATCAGAGAGCGGAAGTCTTTGATACAATAAGTGCTCTTTCAGTAAGTAAAGGTTTCAGCAAGTGATGTGAGTGACTGTGTACAGACAGATATGATTTGCTGAAAACTAAATACAGTAAGTAAATCACACAAACACTTTTATAGTGGTATCTGAGAGTGGCGTAATCTCTCAACTAATCCACTTTGTCCTTTCTAGGACTGAATCCACTAAGATATGATTGAGGTTCCTTACAATCTCCTATCTAGAGCGATTCAGCAGAAACCAAAGCACACTTGCTTTGTCTCCAACCTAAACTAGAGAACGTAACCTTGTTCTCCACCAAACTTGGTACTTTTAATCAGTAAAACTATGCTCGATTAAATTCCCCTGAATATCACGCCTGAAAGGGTGTATTTTCAGTTAGAGAGTTTTGGGGTGAGATAACTTAATTATAACTTATTCAGTTACAACAAGTAATCTAAGAAACACAACTTTGAATACTTTGCAGTAAACAAGTTTGATTGTTTCTGGTGTCAAAACTTGTTCTTGTTCGAAAGAAAGAACACTTAACTAATTTCTTAGCCGAGTTTGTTCTACTTCTTCACAAGTAGCTTTTTCAAGCTTTAAGTCCTGGAACGGATCAATGGCAGTAAGAGTGTTTGAAGGTATGTGAGTTTTAAGCACAAGTGAGAGTTTGATCACGTTGTTGACACACTTCAACTCTTCGCCGGATGACCTCTATTTATAGTGCAAGAAAGGAGCCGTTTGAATTTTAAATTCCAAGGCTTTTGATCCTTAACATGTCACTATCTTGCTTTTGTACTTTCAGCAGCGTCCTTGTTTGTCTTCTAGTCTTCATGTCCTTCGCGTGTAAGCTTTGCATTTAATGCATATTTGAATAGAATTCAAACAGTAACATTGGAGCGCAAATTCAAGTACTTTCAGCAAGGGGTCACATATGTTTCATCAGCAAGTGGTTAGTCTCAGTTTCAGCAAGCACAACCTACTCTGTCTTTCAGATTTTCACTTATGCAATGATGTTGCTGAAGTTTCCACTTTCTGAGCAACACGTGCCTTTGTAGATACCAGTCTTTCAGCAATCTTCAAGTCTTCAGATCTTCGAAATCTTCAAGTCTTCAGATCTTCAATAATCTTCAAGATTCTGAGCGGTTTCTAATTGCTTCAATAGTTTGTTTATAAAAACAAAGTATATCGTCAGCAAATGCTTCAATAGGTTATTTTCTTTTCAGAAAATAAGATACATCATAAGCTAAAGAATCAATAAGTTATTTTCTTTTCAGAAAATAAAATACATCATACGCTAAAGAAATAACTTATCTAGCACCTAATCTAAGCCTTCAGCAAACGTTCCTCTTTTACATTGTCCTTAAAATTCTAAATTCCTATGGACCTTAAGAGTACTAGTTACTGGACTTTCCTTAATTTAGCATGGTTAATTGCTCATCAAAATTACAACCTACTCGGTCGTTTAGATTTTCACTTATGCAATGCTGTTGCTGAAGTTTCCACTTTATGAGCAACATGTGCCTTTGTAGAGATACCAGTCTTCAGAAATCTTCTAGTCTTCAGTTCTTCGAAATCTTCAAGTTTCTGAGCGGTTCTAAATGCTTCAATAGTTTGTTTGTGTAAACAAAGTACATCGTCAGCAAATGCTTCAATAGGTTGTATTTCTTTTCAGAAAACAAGATACATCATAAGCGGTAAAACCAACCTATCTAGCACCTACTCTAAGTCTTCAGCAAACGTTCCTCTTTTACAATGTCACAATGTCCTTAAAATTCTAAACTTCTATGGACCTTAAGAGTACTAGTTACTGGACTTTTCTTAATTTATCATGGTTAATTGCTCATCAAAATTACAAGTTTCCTAACATATTCAAACACCATTTTGAATATATCGTAATGCATTCGCCAATGACTAACGATCAACCTAACTATGAGATGTAGAGTATTCTCTCCAATGTCTATTGCGAGGAATGAATTCTATCTTGGTTCAACTACTACTCCCATGCACTTCATAATATATCTAACGCATGCCGTATCTACCCCAAGTGGAGTGAAAAAATTGGTCATGGTCAAGATATATTATTCCACACATGTAGTCAGTATTGACCTCAAGTCGAAGGACTTCCAAATTACCTTACACATCGATACTTCCATAGACACGTTAATAGAATTAATCAAAGGGTTTCTCGGTGGGTCAGCCAACACCCTCTAAGGTGTTCCATGCATCCATCATGAATGAGTAAGTCATTCGTAGTTGCGAGAACCACTACATTCCTATAAGAATATGATGTAGATCGCATTGCAATCTTTAACGTGCGTCATTGATTTCCAAAATCTCAATGACCTCGATTGGGACCATTTTAGGAATTACGTTATGTCATTCAAGTTCTCACATACTTGGTAATAACGTATAGTCCATGGGAACATCTTATAGAATTATCTTAAAACAACCAAATAAATAATCCAAAGATGTAGAGCCAATTAATATGCGATATAAATAATAATAAATTGATTATGATCTAAGTACATATCATCACACAAATGGTTGTCTCTAGGACATACATACTTTTAATCTCCCACTTGGCCTAGAGCCAATCACCCATTTGTCTAACACCTATGTTCTCGCAATGTCTAACATGTTTCTCCGAGCTCAAGGCTTTGGTGAAAGGGTCAGCCACATTGTCTTCAGTGGGGACACGTTCTATAGATACTTCTACTCTAGTTACCAGTTCTCTAATTACATGGTATTTCCGAGGTACATGCTTGTTCCGGTTGGTGGATCTTGGTTCCTCTGCCTGTGCAACAGCCCAGTGTTGTCACAATAAACTTTTATCTGTCCAACATTTGGAACTACCCCCAGTTCCTTGAGGAACTCAGACATCCAGACGGCTTCTTTCGCGGCCTCTGATGCAGCAATGTACTCGGATTCGGTCGTAGAATCAGCAATGTTGCTTGCTTGCAATGTTTCCAGCTAACAGCCCCACCATTGAGTACAAATACATACCCAGTTTTTGACTTGTAATCATCCGGATCAGATTGGAAACCGGCATCAGCATATCCAGATGCTATCAACTCCGGTTGTCCACCAAACACCAAAAATTGATCCTTAGTTCGTCTAAGATACTTGAGGATCGTCTTAACAGCAGTCCAATGCATAAGACCTGGATTCTTTTGGCGACGACAAGTGACACTTAGCGCAAAGGCCACATCTGGCCTGGTGCAATTCATGGCATACATGATAGATCCAATTGAACATGCTTATGGGATTCTTTTCATGTGTTCCATTTCTTCTTCAGTCGAAGGACTATCATTCGACGAAAGAGTAACACCATGACTTGCTGGCAGGAAACCCCTCTTGGATTCTTCCATTCGAAAGCGCTTAATCACTTTGTCAATATAAGTGGATTATGATACCCTAACATCGTGTTGGCTCTATCCCTATGGATTTTAATGCCAAGTATGTAACAGGCTTCACCCAGATCCTTCATTGAGAAGATTCTGGACAACCAATCTTTTACTGACTGTAGGAGGGAAATATTGTTTCCCATGATCAGAATGTCATTGACATATACGACCATGAAAACAATTCCTTCATTGCAGTGTTTTATATATAGGCAAGGATCTTCCATACTTCTGACAAAGTCAAACGATTTGACAGCTTCGTCAAAGTCGTCAAAGCGAATATTCCAGCTTCTAGAGGCTTGCTTCAGTCAATATATGGACCTCTGCAGCTTGCATACTGATTTGGGAGATGACTTGGATGTGAATCCTTCAGGTTGTATCATATACACCTCTTCTTCCAAATTTCCATTAAGGAAGGAGGTTTTCACATCCATTTGTCAAATTTCGTAATCATGATATGCAGCTATAGCAAGTAAAATCCGAATAGACTTAATTTTAGCTACTGGCGAAAAGGTCTCATCATAATCAATACCTTGTCTTTGATTATAACCCTTTGCCACTAACCTAGCCTTGTAGGTTTGTATTGGCATCGGTTTTTCTCTTTAAAACCCATTTGCATCCAATAGGTCTAACCCCATTTGGCAATTCAACCAAGTTCCAAACTTGATTTTGATACATCGAGTTTATTTCGGATTCCATGGCTTCTTGCCACCTCTCCGAGTCAATGTCCGACAACCTTTTCTTTGGAACTTTTTCCATGTCCGACCTACGTACTGCAACTACTTGTTCGGGTATAACCCTTCCCTTCCTAACTTTTTGTGGTATAACTATTGTCGTTTGTTCTCGCTCTACATTTTGATTGCGTTGAGGTTATTGATGGTCAGGCTGTCCTATAGTCTAAGCTATCTCAGGAACATTGTCCATGACAGGTTCCTGGTGTGGGGGCAAGTCAGTTTCCACAACTGGTATTGCCGGTGAAGTAGGAGAACTTTATGATTGCGACACATTCACTGTTGCACTCCCACTGGATGCAAGAAGCTTACCTAGTATTTTGCTTCTAGCATTTGTATCTCCTACTGCTCCCAATGAATTGTTGTCAACTCCATTTGACAACTCTTCAACCTCATCGTTATTTCGCGGTTCTTGAATTTCTTCAAATTCTATTCTACTACGATCTTGATCTTTGAAGACATAGTCGTCTTCTAGAAAAGTCGCATTCCTAGAAACGATGGTCTTAAAATCATCGCGAGGTCTTAAAATCATCGCGAGAATAGAAAAAGTAACCTCTAGTCTATAAGTTCCGACACGCTCAGCAGCAACTCGTGCTCCATTCCCCACGCGTAGGTCGACTTCTCCTGGTCTAACCGGTTTGCTGTCACTTAGGCCCTGCACATTATTACAAATGTGTGAGCCACATGATGTATCTAATACCCAGCAGTTGGAATTATCTGTAGACATATTAATTTCAATAACAAATATACCTGTGTTGGAGCCAGATGCACCATGCAAAGCTCCATCAGCCTTCGCCTTCTCACAGACCCTCTTCCAGCCTTGCAATAGAGGCAGGCATCCTTCGCAACCTTTTCCTGCTTCTGCACTCCTCCCTTGGGCTTGAGTGTTTGAGGTTTCGGTCCAACCTTAGCCTTCTTCTTCTTCTTGAACCTGTTCTTGGAACCATTCCACGGACCGGTCTTTGAAGTAGATCCCACCATGAGAACACTCTTTCCTTTGATTATGGTCTGACCATATGTCTTCAGCATGTTGTGGAGCTCCGGTAGTGTCACCTCCTTGTCATTCATGTTGAAGTTCACAATGAACATCGAGAATGAGTCAAGGAGTGACTGCATAACAATCACAACAGACACACTGTTCTAAAATGATATGCCAACAAATACTAGATTTTCAATCATACTTATCATTTTGAGAACGTGGTCCGATACGTTGCCTCCTTCCTGGAGCCTGGACCTTAAGAGCTCTTTTAGCAAGTCAAACTTGAGGCTCTTAGGTTGAGAGTCAAAGAGACTCTTGAGATGCTCCAACACCTCATAGGGAATCATATGCTCGTGTTGACTATGTAGCTCCATGCTCGTGGAAGCGAGCATGACAGACTGAACATTGGCAGCATCATCAACATGCTTCTTGCGGAGAGCTAGATCATAGTCCACAAGTGCAACAGCTTCAGTCGGTGCGACTGGGATAGGTCTGTCCAACACATACTCAACTTTTTCTTGCCTGAGAACCAAACGCACATTCTGGATCCAATCCAGATAGTTCGGCCCAGTCAGAACATGCTTCTCCAAGATGCTTTTGATGGATAGATTAGACATTTTGCTTGACCTAGAGAAGTAAATATAAAGAATGAAATTAAACTAAGGAAAATTTCATGATCATGATCAGTAACTAAATATACATGGACTTTAGCAATATTTAGCTCCAACTACTTTAGCATACTCAATGACCCCACATAAAAGAGTACGGAATTATATCAAATACAATCATAGTGGACAAGATCCGCATTCACTCTATTACAACCCCAGCTAGGGCTGAACCGCTGTAATAAATAAACCGGTAGGTCTCCAAAAATTACTCTAAGTAACTCTTGTTTGGTCAAACCAAGTTTGACCGACGTCCTTAAACTATTCCGACGCTAGGGCGACAAGACATAAATAAGTTAGTCATAACCATTACACGATGCTACCATTCATCTATAAATAGGACTTAGCCTCGTAGAACGGAGTAAAGACTAGGGTGTAAATACTCTCGAACGAAAAGGATTAGTGCACCATTTAATTATGATGGGTGACGTCGTTTAGACCTAGTGCAAGGCATAAAATTTAATTTGGGGTAACATTTAAATATTGGGGGTAATTTTAAACGTATTACCAAGATCCTGAACATACATTAAATAACTTGTGTTCTACACATGCAATACTTAAGGGATATATCCTATTCATGCATAAAATGGATAAACAATAAAGTTACATAAACTAAATAACTTTAATAAACCTTTAACATGCAATGTCAAACCTAATGTGAGTTAAAATATTATATCAAATAATTATTACAACCTTCTAAGGGATTAAATAATAATATATTTCTAAAATATATTAACTTGTAAGTTTCCAAAATTACAAATATTATTTTTCTGGATGTAAGTGAGAGACTTCTAAACTTTTCTGGGCTAAACGTGCAAAAGAAACAAGTTCTGGGGTGATTCATAAGTGCAATCAAACATTAGGGTCACTGAGGTAATTTCACACAGTGTAAATTATTTCCAGCCCCCAAACTAAGTCTAATTCACCAACAATCTGCCCCCAAATTTTCTGCAAAACCTCAAACAGGTCCCTTAACTTTATTTTTGAATTTCAAATATCCAAATCACTTCCAAAGTTAATGAACTCGAAATTAACTCCTCTAGTTTATGACCCGAATCAATGGGAGTAAGGTACAAATAAACCAGAGACATCAAATCTCAAATCAAAGATTTATTTGTTTTTATTTTTTTTTGATATATTTAGGCCGAAGCCGAAACTGTAGCAACACCGTGATCATGAAACGGACGGAAGAGGAAGGAAGCAAAAATTTCCTTTTTTTTTTTTAGTAAAACTGTAAAAAGAATTTTACCCCAAGTAAAAGTCAAAACAAAGAAAGTAACTACCGATTCCCTGTTGTACGCACTACGCAGCAACTCCCCACTAAATTAACTCCCTCTTACTTAATTAACTAAATATTTAATTAACATCCAATAACATAGTAATAATTACTTAATCATAATATTTAACTCACATTCTAATTAAACAAAATAATTAAACAATGAACCGAGCTAATCATGCATAATTATAATAACAAAGCATGCTTTAATGAACAACGTAAATAAAGCATATAAATTAACATGTAAATAACTGTTAAATCAAACCTCGCTCTGATACCACTGTAGGTATTTAGGGTCGTTTTTGCTCTAAGCATACGCAGCGGAGTTCCAAAAAAATTTACGACCAATCTTAATAACAGTTATTTAACATGCATTACGTAAAAGAGATTATCTTACAGATTAAGCAATTCCAAATCTTCGTCTGTTTGTTCAGCAAATTCAAGTTGCTGCTCCTCGATCTCCTCCTCAACAAACTCTCTGTCGGAGGCTTCGTAATCCTCTTCAGTGAGCTCCAAATCTTCAAGCTCCTCACTTAGCAAGTCCCAATCCGTATTCTCCAGCTTGAAATCCTTAACCTCGGTAGAATTGAAGTAGATTTGGAATGCGTCCAGTGTAAACCCAAAAGACTTTTGATTCGTGCTGATCAAGTCCACTTTCTGATGTGGTGTCTTGCTCGGTTGTCCTTTTTGCTGAACATACTTTTCAGTAAGTTGTTTTCTAGCAAGGTTCCTTCTAGACCTAGCATTTTGAGTCTTTTCAGAACTCTTAGGCTTGATTTTGTTCATCTCTTTGAAGTATCTTTGCTGATTTTGCTTATACTCGTGAAAAAGTTGACTTTGCTTGGTTTTGAAACCTAGTCCACTTTTCGGAGAATGCTGAGCTTTTGTGTCAGCAACCTTACTTGATTCAGGTTTGTCAGCAAAGGTCTTCTGATTACTTTTAGTAATCTTGCCTTTTGACTTAACAAATTGCTTTTTAGCAACTTGTTTGGCGGAATGCTTTACAACATCTTTTTTCTTTACAGTTTTCTTCTCAGCAACCTGTTTTCCTTTTAAAGTCTTGTTACTTTGAGTAGCAACAACGGGCTTTACAGTCGTAGGTACTTGATTGCATTTTTCAGCAACCTTACTTTGACCAAACTGATAGAGTTCTGGTTGACCACTATCAGTAGCACGTACAAAGGAAATCGGTGATTTGTCTTTACTCAAGATTATTACGTCATCACCTTCACACGTTGCACCTAAACCTTCTTTGTGAGATGGATCTCTCAAGTAAGAGTTTAGTTCAGTCAGCGTATTACTTGCATCAACATAAGATTTGAAATTGATTTTCATCTTTTTCATCCCTTGGATTTCACCAAGTAACTTTAGAATTGAGGACTGATACTCTTCCAATTCTATTGCCATTTGAGAATTCTTCTCTGTAGCTTCAGCAATCAACTTCTTTAGACCCCTTATTTCAGCATCCTTCTCTTCTGTCTCTTCTTTCAGCAAGACATACTTTTCAGTAGTCTGCTTGGTTAGAGTTTCAGCATTCTGTAGTTTCTCTTGCTGTTTGCTCAGAGTTTTCTCAAATCTTTCGATTTCTCCTTGAATCTTGTCAAGGTCAATATCGTCAGAGTCAGAGGTAGGATTATTTACCTGACCGACCATGAGGCAGAACTCGTAGTTTGACACATCTGGATAAGCTTCCATAGCTATTCCACAAACGTTTTTGCCAATCTCTACGTCAAGAGTGGCTTCTTCATCGTCAGTGTCTGAGATTTCATCCTCACTGTCTTCGGAGCTAGTATCAATGCATAATGCATCGATTTTTGCTTGAAGCTTCTTCTTTTCTTCAGCAATAAAAGCTCTTTTGAACTTCTTCTTCTTCTTTTCAGCAGATTTGCCTTTCAGCAAAGGACAATTTGCTTTAAAGTGTCCAGGCTTTTTGTAGTAAAAGCATAGATCATTTCCAACTGCTGGTTCTTCTGATGAGGTTGCTTGCTGAGCTTGCTTGTTCAACGAGCCAGTCTCATTCTTATACTTATGGTAGTTGTTACCAAGATGCTTTTTCAGCTTCTCTTTTGCTTTTCGCCTTTCAAGTTCCTTACTGATGAATTTGTTCATGTTTTTAACAACCAAAGCATTTTCATCAGCAGGCTCTTTATCATTCTTCTTTTCAGAAGATGACGGCTTTGCAGCAAGAGCAATGTTTTGCGATTTTTCAGCAAACACATTTTCTCTCTGCTTTGTCTCGTAGTTGACAGTAGCAAGATGAGAGAACAACTTTGTTGGTGTAATGTCTGGCATTCCTTGATTGTAGTAGAAATTCTGAGTGTGGAACATTCTTGGTTCAGACTTCTGATGATGGTTTTCACCTTCTCAAAATCTGAGTAAAGATTTCCAACACCCAAGGCTGCGATCTCACTAACTAGAGTTGTGAATCTGAAGTCCAAGTCTTCCAGTGACTCATTTGTACCTTGTTTAAAGTTCTGGAACTTTAACTTCAACACTTCGAGTTTGTTTTCCTTGGTTTTGTCAGATCCAGCACAAAGATCTTGAACCATTTTCCAAGCTTCCTTAGCAGTTTTAGCACCCCACAGTTTGCAATGTATAGTATCCGGAGTTGATCGAATGATGATGTTTCTTGCTTGGCCATCAAGACGGAATCTCTTGGCTTCGTCGGAAGTCCATTCCTCTCTTGGTTTTGGAACGACAGTATCAACTGGTTCGCCTAAGATAGTTTCCTTTCCAGCTACTGTGATTTTTTGAGGAAAACTTCTTTCAACCTTAGTGATTTTGATAGGTCCATCATTAATGACAGTAACCATCTCATCACTAATGGCCTCAAGATGTAGCATCATGTTGTTTCGCCATTTTTTGTAGTTTTCCAGCTTCAGCAAGGGAGCATCTCCTAAAGACATCCTGTCAGCAAAAGACTACCAAACTGATCAAGTGAGAGTGATTTACGGAAAGCACCTAAGGGGATCTAGGTTCAGTGCTGAAGGTTAAAGAACCTCCAGCTCTGATACCACTTGTTGGTCCCTTTAAACAACAAGAAAAGAATAGAGGGGGGGGGGGTGAATAGTCTTTTCAAATTTTCGTCGTTTAAAAACTTTCTCAGCAAGTACTTATTACTTTTCAGTAATGAGTTTGCTGATACTTAACTTTCTCAGCAAGCGCAAGTTACTTCTCAGTAACTAGTTTTGCTGATACTTATAATCAGAGAGCGGAAGTCTTTGATACGATAAGTGTTTTGTCAGTAAGTGATAGTTTCAGCAAGTGAAGTGAGTGACTGTGTACAGATAGATATGCTTTGCTGAAAACTAAATGCATTAAGTAAATCACACAAACACTTTTATAGTGGTATTTGAGAGTGGCGTAATCTCTCAACTAATCCACTTTGTCCTTTCTAGCACAGAATCCACTAAGATAAGTTTGAGGTTCCTTACAACACCTATCTAGAGCGATCCAAACAGAAACCAAAGCACACTTGCTTCATTTCCAGCCTAACTAGAGAACGAAACCTTGTTCTCCACCAAACTTGGGACTTTTAATCAGCAACACTATGCTTGATTAAGTTCCCCCTGAATATCACGCCTGAAAGGGTGTATTTTCAGTTAGAGAAGTTTGAGATGAGATAACTTAATTATAACTTATTCAGTTACAACAAGTAATCTAAGAAACAAAACTTTGAATACTTTGCAGTAAACAAGTTTGATTGTTTCTGGTGTCAAGACTTGTTCTTGTTCGAAAGAAAGAAAAAATACTTAACTAATTTCTTAGCCGTGTAAGTTCTACTTCTTCACAAGTAGCTTTTTCAAGCTTTAAATCTTGGAACGGATCAATGGCAGTAAAGAGTATTTGAAGGGTACGTGAGTTTAAGCACAAGTGAGAGTTTGATCACGTTATTGACACACTTCAACTCTTTGCCGGATGACCTCTATTTATAGTGAAAATAAGGAGTCGTTTGAATTTTAAATTCTAAGGCTTTTGTTCCTTAAGATGTCACTATCTTGCTTTTGTACTTTCAGCAGCGTCCTTTGTTGTCTTCTAGTCTTCATGTCCTTCGCGTGCATGCTTTGCATTTAATGCTCATTTGAATGAAATTCAAACAGTAATATTGGAGCGCAAATAGAAGTACTTTCAACAAGTGGTCACAAATGTTCATCAGCAAGTGGTCAGTCTCAGTTTCAGCAAGCACAATCTACTCTGTCGTTTAGATTTTCATTTATGCAATGCTGTTGCTGAAGTTTCCACTTTCTGAGCAACATGTGCCTTTGTAGACACCAGTCTTCAGAAATCTTCTAGTCTTCAGATCTTCGAATTCTTCAAGTTTCTGAACGGTTCTAAATGCTTCAATAGTTTGTTTGTGTAAACAAAGTACATCATCAGCAAATGCTTCAATAGGTTGTATTTCTTTTCAGAAAACAAGATACATCATAAGCGGTAAAACCAACCTATCTAGCACCTACTCTAAGTCTTCAGCAAACGTTCCTCTTTTACAATGTCCTTAAAATTCTAAATTTCTATGGACCTTAAGAGTACTAGTTACTGGACTTTCCTTTATTTAGCATGGTTAATTGCTCATCAAAATTACAAGTTTCCTAACAGTGTGGTTTTAAGAAGTATTATTAAGGTTCTAAACATCATTGAGATCATTTCAGCTTCAATTTTCATATTGTACTTTTAAAGGATTTTTGTATGCTTATAGTTACTGTTGTTGTGGTTTGAACGAATATATAATGCTACTGTCCCCTCTTTGACCATTCTATGGTTTTGAACTGACGCGGTGTGTTTAAGAGTAACTTTGTTGTGCTTTTACGAACCTATGACGTGGTTTTGAAATATTAATTTTAGCTTCAGTTTTCATATTGTACTTTTAAGAGATTTTGATGTGCTTATAGTTACTGATGTTGTGGTTTTAAGTAAGGAAGCATCCTTCAGATCATTTATAGCTTCTTTTGCATGCTGAAATTTTAACACATCTTGGTGTTGTTTTAATCGAGCATGGTGTTGTTATAAGTGTCTTTAGTATTGTTTTAAATAATGTTGTTGTGGTTTTAAGAAACATATATTGCTAGTGTACATGTTGGGTTTGTCCATTGTGTGGTATTAAGTTGACATGGTGTAGTTTTAAGAACAAGTGGTTATAATATAATAAGTTGTGGTTTCAAATATGAATTTTAACTTCTGTTGCATGCTGTAATTTTAACACATCTTGGTGTTGTTGACAGGGAACATGGTGTTGCTATAAGGATCTCTAGTGTGGTTTTAAATAATGTTGTTGTGGATTTTTTCCATTGTATGATTTTAAGTGGGCATGGTGTAGCTTTAAAAACATGTGGTTTGCTTTTAAGAGCATTTGTTGTGGTTTCCAACAGCAGTTGTTATGCTTATAACACAGGTGTTATGATGATACAGAGCTTGATGGTGACGATGACAATGATGATGGTAGTGATTCCAGATCTCTTAAAGGTTACACTGCAGAAACATGGGGAGAACAATATCAGATCTACAAAAACCAGAAAATATTATGACATGCTCATAACAACGTCAACCGACGCTGAAGCAAGAAGGTGAGTGTGATATATAAAATGTCATTACGCTTTTAAGGATGTTTGGTGTGGTTTTAAGTACATTTGGTGATGTTTTAAACTTGTTCATTAATCTGATTCACTTTCTTTTTTTCTTTTTTACAATGATAACTGAAGACGGCTTCAACATGGATCTACAACAAGTCAATGGTGTACTCTCAATTGAAGGCACCAAGGGAGAAGCACTAAAAGTCATAGTATCGAAGGAACAAGTACCACCACTCAAACAAATGAAAAGCCTCAATGTCTGTTGGATCTAGTCCACGCAAATACAAAACGAAGGAAATCAAAGCTGACGAACAAGTTTAATCGTAGGAAGCCAATTTTAAAGACTCAGATTCGGTCATTAAACACACCATCTGAACAAATATTGTAAATTTGTTGATGTGATGATACTTGTTTTAACACCACAAGTGACTGAATGATTGATTCAAAATCACGAAATGAATTAAGCATTTATAATCTAGTTTATTACATGCTCTAATTTATGCATTGTTATATATAGCTGATGTGCTTATAAATATCTCATGTTGTGGGTTTAAGTAGGCTTGTTGGGGTTTTAAGAAACCATGTTGGGATTATAAGAAATAATATTAAAAATTACTCCACGGACCGTTAAAACCACACCATAGACTTAAAACCACACCACGAAGTCTTAAAACCACAATGGTGTCATATAAGTACAAACTGTTGTGGTTATAAATGTTCCAATAAAAAAAGCCACCATAAAAACTTAACACCATACCGTAACTTATTAAAATCACACCACTAACACATATAAGTAATCTAGATATCGTCAAAACATACCGTTATTGTTATATGTTTTTAAGAATGCATGGTGTGGTTTTAAGTAGTTTCGATATGGTTTTTAAAACACTTGAGTTAAGATTTTAAGATTTTATGCACGGTTTGATACTACTTCAGAAATTAGACAGAAACTTCATTAAATATAAAATAGATGGATTGAGATATCACAAACCAAAGTACTAAATACAAACAATTTTTCAAAACATTCACAAAACATAAAAACATAGTTCAATAGAAATAGAGACATAAAACAAACTTATAAACCAAGAACACCCTAGTCTAAAGCCATTTACTAGGGGTCCTTTGCTTTAAGATGTCTTAGGAGCCAGGATGCATGTCACTTCTCAAACCACAGGATGGGCCTTGTGAAGAGCTTCCACGAACTTGAACACATGAGTCATCCAGTTCATATATACTCCTTGGTCTTCAGATTCTCCATTTACTTGAGAAGAGTGACTACAGGGCGCCAATCATCTCTGGATGCTGATTGATAATAACCTTGAGTCAGTTCCAGTTGCCCCAACCACCTGAGTACTTGTGCTACCAACAAATTGTGTTTTTTTTTTTAAACAAACATTTCAGTTGAAGTGGTGCCAAGAATATCAATAGGTGTTGGAGCAGGTTGGGCACTCTGCACATCAACACTCTGAGAAGCATCATCAACTAAAAGAAAACACCAAAATTCATTAGTACCACACCAAAAAATAATTATAAGCACACCAAGTAGCATTAAACAACACCAAGAACACCTAGAACCACACCAGAAGCATTTATAAGCATACCAGAGACACTTATGAGCATACCATCATACTTCAAAACCACACCAATATCTATTATAACCGCACCGAGACCCTTAGCACCACACCAAAATCATTCATAAAGCATACCAAAGACATTTATAAGCATACCAAGAAACCACACCAATATATTCTATAACCACACCAAAAACACGTAGAACCACACCAAAATCATTCACAAGCATACGTGAGACACTTATAAGTATACCAACATCCCTGAAAAACCACACCAAGATCTTTTATAACCACACAAAGAATCCTTAGAACCACACTAATAATACTTACAACCACACTGAAATCATTCATAAGCATACCAGAGAAACTTTTTCAAATACAAAAACTAAAAGCAGAATAACATAAAACCGATAATCATACCAAAAGAGACTTAAAAACACACCAAAATCTCTTATAAATATATGAGACACACTAAATAAAGAAAAAATTTCAAAAACAGAAACTAAAGTATAATAACCATATCAGATACACTTAAAATACAAATTATATCAACTATACAACTGAATTACCATACCCAAACTGGAAGGCAGCCTCCATTGAGAATACTTCGCTAGAACCAGAGCGTCAGAAACACCGGACGAACCCTTCCTCTTCGTCATGCTTCAAATTAGAAACCCTAGATCTCTGTGGATCGGATCTGAGAAGAAAGCAAATCCAAAACTCTAGATCTCAGAAAACACAATGAGCAACCAAATCCAACACAACACAACTACAAGGGAGCAGACGAAGAAAATAAGAGCACAATCGAATTGTTTCTTCGATCTGATTGGAGAAGTTTGAGATTCAGAAAGAAAAAAAGAAAAGGAGAATTTTGCAGAGAAAAACACGTTGAACTATGTGTTTCTGTGTGGATCGCTTTGTTAATAGATAGAGTGAATCGGTTTTGTTCAAAATTCAGGCGGTTAACCAGCAGCGCGTTTTTGACAAAACCATCCTTAAAACCACCGAGTTTTTGAGAAAAACAGGCATTTCCATTGTTTTAGGAAAGATCGGCCTTACCGTAGACTTTAGCTTAATTAATTGAACTAAAAAACATGATAAATTGACATCAACGTTAGGAACCAAATTAAAATAAAGTAAAAAATTCAATCAAAGTAACACATTGGATTGGATGGAATAAATGATTTGTTTGGGATAAATTGATAACATCGGTCATCAGCTAAAAGAGAGGCCGGAGATTTTTTATTTTTGTTTCTAAGAAAGAAGACGTTTGATTAAGTTTGCTAAAAATAAAAGACGATTGATTAGGTGAGAAAAGAATTTTAGTTTTCTGCCAATAGTCTAATAGTATGTGTGGAGCAAGCTTGGAATTAGAATATATGGAGACTTGGAAGTTTGAATTAAATTAAAGCAAATTCAAAATTCTAATATAATGACACATAGGATGGGAATTAGGTTTGGATAGGGTAATTGATTATGGTTGGTCATTGAATGGGTATATAGTAATGGAGGACTATCCTTTAATAAATAATATAGATATATTAGCAGTCTGCCTAACAACGGATAGAAATTATCCGTGGCTAAATTTAACAACAGATAAAATCTATCCGTTGCTAAGTGACTAATTTAATTTTTTTATTCTTTTTATATTTTATTTTTATTATTATTAATATTAGACATGTGATAATATTTGTTGGGTATTCGTAAATTCAGTTATAGAAAAATCATACAAATTAATATAGAAAAATATTCGAATATACAAATCAATTAAAATATAATCAAACTTTTCATACTAAATAAATAAACTAAAAAGTGTACGTACATACGAAGTAAAGAAACTACAGTGTACGAAGATAAACATAGGTCATAACTACAATGTACGAAGATAAACTACATGCTAGCTAAGGGTGCGGGTTCACCACGACACCCCATAGTGATGGGGAATGTTTGCTGCTGCCGCCGCCGACTCGTTCCAATACGCATGCCACAAATCGTAATGCTCGGGGATGATGGGACTCGCTCTCGGCACGCAAATATTTGGCGCGGTAAACCCTTTGCTCGTAGATTTCGCACGCGTCATAGTTGAAGACCTTCCACAAAACTTCTGCAGCCATACTGGGGACCCAATAGTACGTCTGCAAGAGTTCAGTTACTTCAGATAAGTCAAACAATCTAACATAGTACTCAAGCTAGTGGGTGCCGCCTACCCATTTTGAATGCGGACGTACTATCAAGAAAATAGTAGTGGGCGCCGCCTACCCATTTTGAATGCGGACTAACTGTCAAGAAAACAATTGTGGGTGCCGTCTACCCATTTTGAATGCGGACGTAATAAAAAAACTAGAACGGTTGTAAATAAAGTACCTTCAACTCCTCGAAATAGCCCCGCTTCACAGCCAAGGGAAGCGTACTCCACTTCTGGCCGCCACTCGGACGTCCAAGAGCCGGAACGGATGGCTGCGCATTATCGTGTTCAGCCTGTGCGTAGTAGACGCCGGAACGAACCTGTCATACACAATTTCAAAAGTTAGCTATTAAATACAACTATATATATAAGCAAACGAGAACTATACCAATAAAAAATAATTTACTTTCTGCCAAAATAGTGCAACACCTCCAGGCCATTGTGCATCTGGCCCGGAAACCAATGGGCGAGTGCCACGTCGTCCTGGGGTGGTTGTGCTCCACCGTTGTTCATTTTTCCTGTATGTAGAAAATTAGGTAGAAAATCTAAGTTGAAAACAATAATAATTAGTAACACTAAAGAAAGACTAAATTATCAATTAACTTATCAATTAGAGTCTATATACAACTTTTGAAGACCGATTTACATGATTACCGAAGTACAAGCACATGCATTATCCCTCTGACACACCGGCACTAGCTAGTAATGGAAATGATGGCGTTTCATAGGGGCAATGTGTTTGTATTTTTCATGCATGTAAACAACATGACCACACCTATATTTAATTGTAAGTTAAGTGTAGGCGGGGTATGGGAACGAGGGGAAGTTCGTACTGTTTATTGTATGCATACCATCGAACAAAGTCCATTTATTAATAGGCCAGATGATAGAGAATGATTGAAATAGGCAGGTACAGTGACAGAGGCATTTATAACATATGCTGCTGTCACGGTACCAGCCTACTACCATCATTCACAACACAAGGCCTTATTACTCTTATATTGTCAAGTTGTTTATTGAAAATATAATTAAATTGAAGAAAGTCTTTATCAATATATGTAAGTCATATTGTGTGTTCAGTACGTACATATAGTTCGATTAAATGAAATGTCTGTGACACTTATCAATGGGTGAAAACCAATAAAACGTTTTTTGATCGACATTAAACGTATACTATTAGTTTTCACCCAAGGAAAGCCTGAACCAACACATCGAAACTAATATACGTATAGCCTCATCACACTAAAATACAAACTCTTATTGTGCGTTCAGAAAAAATACAACCAGTTCGATTAAATGTCGGGGAGACTTTTCTATGGTAACTAACCAATGTAACACTTATTTATCGAGAGTAAACATATACTATTATTTAGTACCCAAAAAAAGTCTTAACAACTTGTCGAAACCAATTATAATGATATCATCATCACACTTTAGTAACCAAAATTGTAAATTAAGTTTGAATTAACAAAAATTAACTAAAAATAAACTAAAATTAACAAAATTTAACAAAAATAAACTATGACTTTAAAAAAACTTTAAATGTTTCTTATACATAAATTTGGTGTTCAGTCGGAACTCATATTACATATTTTGTGAATGCCACGTGTCCCTGGGTCCGAGCTTTTATTACGATGACTTTAGCTCTGTCATCATCTAATAAATGCTCTGAAGCATGGACACGTGGAGCTTATCACCTACGTTGTTTATAATTTGAATTTGTCATCATAACACCTATTCGTTCATTAATTAAGAAATGTAAATAAATAATAGTTAAATTAACTAAATAATAAACAAAATTAAATAAATAATTAATATTCTAATTAACATATAATTAACATAAATAATTAAATTAACTAAATAACATAATTAACTTTGAATTCATAGATTAATTTATATTCGACTAAATTTTATATAGTTCTCATAATTAACAGAATATGCATAAATTAATTGAAGTAAACTGGAAATTAACTAAAATTAATAAGAAAAATTAATTTAAATTAACAGAAATGAACTAACATTTATTTTCAGATTCTAAACTAAATTATGATTAATTTATCTAAATTAATTGAATTTCCAGAATTACAGTTACCGAATTAAATTTCCAGGATTACATAAATTAAAATAAATTTGGTACGAACATAAATTTGGTACTGAAACTAATTTAACTAAGTGAATTAGGGTTTAGGGTTGAGGGTTTAGCTAACGAAATAATAAATAAGTGAATTAGGGTTTAGCATAAGTGAATTCCACATACAATAAGTGAATAAAGCTAATCAAATAGAAAAATTAATGAAAAAAAATTTAGAATTAGGGTTTAGGGTTTCGACTTCTAACCTGGAGAATGAATTGGAGCTGCGGCGGGACTAGGGGCACGATTGAGTTACGAGATCGAACCTAAAAGTAGGAAACAGAGAACAGAAGAACATTAAAATCGAATCAAAATGAAGAACAGAAGAAGAAGAGGAATATGGAGGAGACGAAAAAGGGTATCTTACCGGAGCAGTAGAAGCCGGATCAGAGCGAATTAGATGGAGAAGGTGGTGGCACGGTGGGAGGTGGTGGATCTGATTATTAGGGTTTGAAAAGGGGGAGAGACAGAAATGAGGGAGAGAGCCCGTTCATGGGTTTATATACATGGGTTTATCCACGGATAAACCCTATTCGTGGCTAGCCTTTTATTTTCATTTTTTATTATTTTTTTAAACAGTCAACGCTTTAGACACGGATACTTTTAACCGTGGCTAAGTTCGCGACGGATACTATCTATCCGTGGCTAAGTCCCACGAACTCGGGCCTGGACAGACACGAACTGAGCGTCCAGGCTCAGTTCGTGACTATCAGTGGCTAAAAAGCCGATTCGTGGCTAATTTAGCCACGGATAGTATCCGTGGCTACGTGTTGTGGCTATTATCGGTATTTCTTGTAGTGTATTGGCGATTGCCCTTAGGCCCTTTGGTCTGGAGCTTAGGAACCCGATGGTGTCTTGGTCCGAATGTACCAATATATCTGTGGGATTGGCCTACTCGATATATTGGTACTTAAGAAGAGATGCACACACGCGAATACTAAGCCTCGGATGACCCGGGTCGCTTTAGCATGCATGTCGGCGTCTTCAGACGAATGTAGTAATAATTTTCAAAATTATCTTTAGTGGAAGTAGTTGTTTCTGCTCGCTTTTATAATTTTTTTTTGGAACTATGAAATTTATTCAATAAAAACCAAAAACAGTTCAGTACAACCGACTCAGAGAGTCCAGGAAAAATGAAAACCCTGTCACCTATCAACAGACCAAAAGCTACCTAACCATAGAAAAAGAAGTCTATGTATATCAACTTGAAGCCAATAAAATCTCAAGCTCCTGCAAACCAAAAAACAGTTCCGCGCACTCCAGATTTCATAAACCAGTTTTGCCAGCGAAGCCTTAAATGGTTTTGCCTTCCAGCTTTTTCCTCCTGCTTTTTTATTCCAGTCCTTCACATCTGTATCCCAACCCTGCAGTCTAAATTTAACATGCATCCATCCAAGGACTTCATCAAACGGTCTATATGCCTCATTATAGTTAAAGAACAGATGCTCCACAGTTTCAGAATCCCCACAAAACACGCACTTACCATCAGTTCCAATCCCAAACTTGAGTAACCTATCCTTTGTTGCCATTCTTTTATGGAGACAAAGCCATAACATAAAAACTGATTTTGGTCTCGCAAAGTTCTTCAGGATCAACTCCTTCCAGTTTGTTTTTTCTTTTAAACCACGCATTTCAAGATAGAGTTTTCTCACATTATATTTCCCTGAATTAATAGCATCCTCCCAGGCCTACATTCCAACTGTTTTTCCAGCACTTTTCAAAACATTTCGTAGCAGTCAGGAACAAGAATGAGGGACCACCATATCAAACACACTTCTGCCTTTCATATAGTATATAGTATATATGAACCCATTGAATCCACAACTTATCACTCTTAGTATGAATATTCCACAAAAGCTTAATCATAAGAGCTTTATTCCAATCAGATAAGGCTGTAAGATTCAGGCCACCACAACTAATAGGATCACAAACGTTTTCCCAAGATATCAAGGCTTTTCTGTTGCATTCCTTACCACTCCACAAGTAACTCCGACAAATACTCTCAATATGATGAATTACATTTTTGGGTAAAGGAAAAACTTGAAGCCAGTAGTTAGTAATAGAAAAGAGGACACTCGAAATCAACTGCTGTCTGCCAGAATAGCTCAAAAGTTTTGAAGACCAGTGTTGAATCCGCCCAAGAATTTTATCAATAAGCGGTTGACAAGCATTTACTGTGAGTTTTCTGGAATCAAGAGTGTTGGTCCCTTTAAACAACAAGAAAAGACTAGAGGGGGGGGGGTGAATAGTCTTTTCAAACTTTCGTCGTTTAAAACTTTCTCAGCAAGTACTTATTACTTTTCAGTAATGAGTTTGCTGGTACTTAACTTTCTCAGCAAACGTAAGTTACTTTTCAGTAGCTTGGTTTGCTGATACTTAAAATCAGAGAGCGGAAGTCTTTGATACAATAAGTGCTCTTTCAGTAAGTAAAGGTTTCAGCAAGTGATGTGAGTGACTGTGTACAGACAGATATGATTTGCTGAAAACTAAGGACAGTAAGTAAATCACACAAACACATTTATAGTGGTATCTGAGAGTGGCGTAATCTCTCAACTATTCCACTTTGTCCTTTCTTAGGACTGAATCCACTAAGATATGATTGAGGTTCCTTACAAACTCCTATCTAGAGCGATTCAACAGAAACCAAAGCACACTTGCTTTGTCTCCAACCTAATCTAGAGAACGTAACCTTGTTCTCCACCAAACTTGGTACTTTTAATCAGCAAAACTATGCTCGATTAAGTTCCCCCTGAATATCACGCCTGAAAGGGTGTATTTTCAGTTAGAGAGTTTTGGGGTGAGATAACTTAATTATAACTTATTCAGTTACAACAAGTAATCTAAGAAACACAACTTTGAGTACTTTGCAGTAAACAAGTTTGATTGTTTCTGGTGTCAAGACTTGTTCTTGTTCGAAACAAAGAACACTTAACTAATTTCTTAGCCAAGTTTGTTCTACTTCTTCACAAGTAGCTTTTTCAAGCTTTAAGTCTTGGAACGGATCAATGGCAGTATAGAGAGTTTGAAGGTATGTGAGTTTAAGCACAAGTGAGAGTTTGATCACGTTGTTGACACACTTGAACTCTTCGCCGGATGACCTCTATTTATAGTGCAAGTAAGGAGCCGTTTGAATTTTAAATTCCAAGGCTTTTGATCCTTAAGATGTCACTATCTTGCTTTTGTACTTTCAGCAGCGTCCTTGTTTGTCTTCTAGTCTTCATGTCCTTCGCGTGCAAGCTTTGCATTTAATGCTTGTTTGAATTCTGCTTGTTTGAATAGAATTCAAACAGTAACATTGGAGCGCAAAAGTAAGTACTTTCAGCAAGAGGTCACATATGTTCCATCAGCAAGTGGTTAGTCTCAGTTTCAACAAGCACAACCTACTCTGTCTTTCAGATTTTTACTTATGCAATGCTGTTGCTGAAGTTTCCACTTTCTGAGCAACACGTGCCTTTGTAGATACCAGTTTTCATCATTCTTCAAGTCTTCAGATCTTCAAATTCTTCAAGTCTTCAGATCTTCAAAAATCTTCAAGATTCTGAGCGGTTTCTAAATGCTTCAATAGTTTGTTTGTAAAAACAAAGTACATCGTCAGCAAATGCTTCAATAGGTTATTTTCTTTTCAGAAAATAAGATACATCATAAGCTAAAGCTTCAATAAGTTATTGTCTTTTGAGAAAATAAAATACATCGTAAGCGGTAAATACCATCTTAACTAACACCTAATCTAAGTCTTCAGCAAACGTTCCTCTTTTACAATGTCCTTAAAATTCTAAATTCCTATGGACCTTAAGAGTACTAGTTACTGGACTTTCCTTAATTTAGCATGGTTAATTGCTCATCAAAATTACAAGTTTCCTAACAAATTTCCCCCTTTTTGATGTTAGCAATCCATGGCTAAATTAATTGTTACCCTTTTAGAGGTTTCTGATGTTGAATAAATCAGTTGATTAATGCAAGCATACTTGAATAATTAAAACAGTAAGCATAAGTAAATTGCATAATCAAAAACCAATAAGAGTCAAAAGCTTCATTGCTGATAGTTATCTTTAAGAAGTTTACATGAAATAGCAGAGATAACTTCCATATTTTCCCGAGCAGCCTTGATTTTTTTTGGGTAAGCCAGTCACTCTTCGAATACAACCTCTAAAGAGAAATTGCAGATTTTTAATTCTCTTCCACAAAACCTCTTGAGCTATACCATCCACACGCAGACTCCAACCATTTTGAACTATCTGACCAAATTCTTCCATTTCAGTCAAACAATTCAAGAATCTGAAACACCTCGCTTTTGGCCTAGAAGTAATTAATTGATTCACTCTCAAAGGAGAATGACCAGACACTCCTGGAGACAAAATTTCAATGATCACATTAGGATACTCCTGAAACCATTCAATATTTGCAATTCCCCTATCAATCCTAGAGTACACATGTCCATTGGACCATGTGAAATGACTCCCTTGAGTATCAACTTCTACCAAACCTGTTAACTCCATCATATCCATAAGATCCTTATATTCATGGACATGAAATGGATTACCCCATCTCTATCACCAACACTAAGCACATTATTGAAGTCCCCAATGCATAACCATGCCTCATTAATAGAAGCAACAAGATCACTTAATTCTCTCCAATGAACTTGTTGGTCCCTTTAAAGAACAAGAAAAGACTAGCCGGGGGGGGGGGGGGGAGTGAATAGTCTTTTCAAACTTTTCGTCATTTAAAACTTTCTCAGCAAGTACTTATTACATTTCAGTAATGAGTTTGTTGATACTTAAAAACAGAGTGCGGAAGTCTTTTTTGATAAGTGCTTTTGTCAGAAAAATTGGTTTCAGCAAGTGAGCAGAGTGACAGTATGAAACAATAATAACTTGCTGAAAACTAAGTGCAGGAAATTAAATCACACAAACACTTTTATAGTGGTATCTGAGAGTGGTGTAATCTCTCAACTAATCCACTTTGTCCTTTCTAGGACTGAATCCACTATGATAAGATATGAGGTTCCTTACAAATCCTATCACTAATGATTCTAAGAAACCAAAGCACACTTGCCTTGTTTCCAACCTTAACTAGAGAACTGTAACCTTGTTCTCCACCAAACCTGGGACTATAATCAACAAAGCTATGCTCGATTAATTCCCCCTGAATTTCATGCTTGTAAAAGGGTGTTTATCAGTTAGAGAGGTTTGGGATGAGATGACTTGAATATAACTTTTCAGCTATAACAAGTAATCTAAAGAAACACAACTTGTAATACTTAGCAGTAAGCAAGTTTATTGTTTCTGGTGTCAATACTTGTTCTTGTTTAAAAGAAAGAACACTTAACTAATTTCTTAGCTTTCAATGTTCTACTTCTTCACAAGTAGCTTTTTGTTTCAAGCTTAAGTCTTGGAATGAATCAATAGGCAGTAAAGAGTAGAGAAGGATTTTGAGTGTTCGAATTGGAGATCACTCAGATTGTACTTCTTGTAGATTTTATCAAGATATCTAAAGTCTTCATCAACATCTTCTTTTGTTAGATAGAAGAGCTCATATGGAGTCACCATCATCTTTTGTTTAGCCTTTTTAAGCCAGTCATCATAGTAATGGGTGACTTCAATTGGCTTGAAGTAACGTGGCGTGTCTCTTAAATTCTTTGAAAGAGCCAATCTTCTTGTTTTGACTTCAACGTCAAGCCACAATTTTCTGTCGTCAAAGGTATCCAGTGGACAAGGATCTCTTTCTTTGGATGCAACCTTGATCACATTCCATTTATCCATTTGTTCAAGAACTGGTCTTGGGAAGTGATCATTTGCAAGGAGATCTTCAAGCTTTAAAATGAAAAAGCCTTGCCTTTTTCGGATTACAATTTGAGTACTGTCTTTGTTGCTTTTTTTTGGTGTATTGTACACCCAAGCCAACAACTTCTCTGGCTTTTCTTCTGTTTGCCTCTTCTTTAGTGACCCTTCTTTGACTTCTTCTTTGCTTTGAATTACTATCTTTGTTCTTTGCTGAGGAACCAAAAGATAGCAATTTTGTGTTACCAGATGGAGTTAAGGCATTGATGGATTTTGCTTTGATAACCTGGGCAATGGTTCTGTCATCATCATCGTCATAATCATTATTTCCTTGATGACTCTCAGGTTGACAGTGTTCTGAAGTGTCAGCTACAGTTCTTCTCTTTTTTGGATTTGCTGAACTTCTTTCAGAATCCGTTTAAACTTTTCTTTTAGAACTTTGCTCAGTGTCAGCAAGAGGTTCTCTGGGTGGCGGTCCATGCAATTTCAGTAGAGCTGAAGAGGGAGTAGTAGAAGATTTGTCTTTTGAAGACTTTTTCTTTGTATCTTCCCCCTTAGACATGGATTGCAACATTGGTTTGATGTGAGGATAGAAAAACTCATTGCAATTTTCAGCAAGAGTATGAAGGCTGTTGTACTTAAGAATCATGTCTTGCTGATCAGAAGTAAGCTTAGACAGTTCTTCCTTGATATAAGCCAAATTCTCCTCATGTCGTCGCTCGTTGTTTACCTTTTCTTCCATGATTGCCTGAGCCTTTGTTAATGCACTTTTAGCTAGCTTGAGTGCTTTGTTGACATCATCTTCATAGCTCTTGTGATGTAGACTTATTCTTTCTGATTATAGTAAGAGTAGTAGTGTGTCTCAGCACAGTAGTCAATATCTTTTCGATGTTAAGTGGACTCTCAGCAAGCAGTAGTTAGTAGATCATCCTCTTCTTGGCATGCTTTGTGAACAACCATTAGTGCCTTGATTCTTGGAGTAAACTCCTCAACGTTTGGGAACGGCACTAAAGAGGGAGTAAGTGAATGAGCTTTAAGTTCTGTGGTAATTTGGTCATCATTTCTCAGCAAGCGGCTTCTTTCCTCATCTCATTCATCAGAATTAATGGATGTTGGAGGAATTTCTACCACTTTTTGTTCTTTTTTCTTTTCCTTTTCTTCTTCATGTGCTGAGAAATCTGACAAATATTCTTCCTCATCAGGTTCATCAAGGCCAGCAACCTTGACGCCTAAATCTTTTGCCTCAGATACTTTTGGTTGAGTGGTTGCTGAAGGCAACTCTTGAGACTCAACGACTGGAGTTTCACCAGTAGTAGGTGGAAGGGAGGATTCTTACATGTTATTCACTCCTGAAGATTGAGCAATATCTAGGTGTTGAGTGCTTTCTACATGAATCTGTAGACTATTCTTCATTGCTCTTTGATAATCTTCATCAAAAACTTCATCTTCCTCATGTTTTGAATTAGTGACATGAGCTTCGAGTAAGATTATCTCGGCATCAGAAAGCTTTGCTTTTCCTTTAGGCATTTCAGCCCGCTTTCTGGCATATTCTTCTTCAGTCTCAGCAACTTGTTCAGTTGCTGGAGTGGATTGGTCAGTAGGAGTTGAAGCAGATTCTTGTTGCTTACTGGGAGGTTGTTCAGCTTCTTGGTTTTCAGCATGTGCTTGATCTTCTTGATCAACAACTGACAATTTCTCTCCACCAGCATCTGGAATGGGACCTTGATTGTCATCATCTTCGTCCTTACTGTCCTTTGAGTCTTTTGATGCATCATCACTTGAATCTTCAAGGACATTCTCATCCTCTTGTTCTTCATCATCATTAGTTAAAATAACTAACTGGAGATGTTTGTATTTAGCTTGACTTGTTACCTCTTCTTCCTCATTGATTTTGTGGGGATCAGCCACCACTGGTACAAATGAACCTTTGAGCATCACAACTTGTTCAGCTGGAGAGGCACTCTTAAACTTAGCTTTCATATTTTCTCTGATTATGACAACCAGGTTAGCATTCATTTGCTGAGAATAAGATAGCTCTTCAAGAAGTATAGAGTGTACGAAAGTCTCGAGTTTGATGAGAGACTTTCTCTTCTTTTCATTTGAGAGATGGATGTGAAGATGTGAGAAGTCCATTCTTCTGTACCTTTGCTAGTTGCTGACAGACTTAGCAACTCTGGTCAAAGTGTTTCTCTTGAAGTTTGAGTACAGTTCATCTGAACTAACTTCATGGACTTTTGTGATGAGAATCGCTTCTTTTATATCCTTTTGAGCCTGAATAAAAGCAAATTTATTTTCAGAAGTCTTTAAAGAAACAATAGTGTTAGCTAAAGATAAAGTATCAGATAAAAAAGGTTTGCTTATTTCTGAGTTAACTACCTGCTGAAGAATGACAGGTGGTGACTCAGTCCCTTCAGCATTGATTGCTTCTTCATTATCTGGGACTAGATCTTCAGCAGACTTCTTTTCTTGCTCTAATTGAGAAAGCTGTGTAGCATCAGCAATCTCCCTTGTCTCTGAATGGACAGGTTGAGCAGAAGCATCTTGACCTCTGAGTTCACTACTAGTGATAAAAAGGTCCACTGACTTGTTGGAGTTATCATCAATCTCCATGTCCATTTTCTGGCTTAGGTCAGTCAGTACCAGTTGGAGTTTGTCAATAGAAGTGAGTGGTGAACTTGGTCTTACATTCTCAGCATCATGAGATGCGTCGTCGAATGGTGCTTCTTGATGAGTTTCAGCAAACTCTTGATTTTAAACAGTTGCAGTCTCAGCAACTGGTTCTTCAATGGTTGCAGCTTCAACAACTTCCTTTTCTTGACTAGTTGTTGTTTGAGCAACTGTCTCTTTTCCCTTTGTTGCTTTGCTGGCAACGTTTTCAGCAAGTGCGGCCTTTCTGAGGTCTGAAGCAATATCACTTGCTGGTTCAAGTGTTGTATCCTCAAGATTATCTACAATGTAGATATCATCTATTCTTTCTACGGCAGGAATTTAATTTCCACTGCCTTGTGGTCTTTATTCTGTAGATGGATCCAAATTTATTGGATTTGTAGATGTTTTAGCAAGTACCTCTACAACAACTGCTGGAGTGGTTTGCTTTTCAGCAACCACTGGTGTATCATCGTCCTGTATTTCATGAATGATCGGCACAGACTTTCTTGCCGTTGTTTTCTTCCTTGGGAAGGTTTTTTTTCTTGACTTCTTAGGAACATGATCAGCTGATGAAGCTGCAGTTTGAGTATCATCATCAGCTTTTCTCTTCTTTGATCTTTTGCTGGGTGCTTTAGTGTCAGCAACCGCAGCAGTATCAGCAGTAGCAATAGTATCAACAACGTTTGACTCTGTTGCTTTCTTTGACTGTTTGTCAGCATCCTTGGGTCCATTCAGCTTGTAGAAAACTCTTCCCACATTGCATACTGACTTTTTGATCGGCAATGGGTTTCTTAGCTGGATCTCGAAATGTTCCAAGATGTAACAAATTTTCAGTCCATACATCACTAGGAATATAGGTGAGACAGTATTGTATTCCACCTTGACTTTGAACTTTGAAATACAGTCAACAAATCTGTTGAAAATGTATTTAGCCCGGTTGATGTCAGTCTTGTTTTCATAGATGTGCATCAGCAACGACCATCTTCTCAGGCCGACTTGGTCTATTCCTCCGACTTGGGAGTCTAACACTTTAATGAGTAGCAACGCTACTAGACCAAGAGAATGACAAAGATGCTTTCTCTTTGTAAACTTGTACCAAGTAACCGGAGCAATTTCTCCTTTCTTCATCCGTTCATTTCTGACATCACTGTAGAAGGCTTCAATCTTTTCTTCAGTTGCAGTTATGTCATCTTCAGTTCCAGTGGTTGGAATCTGAAAGATGTTTGCCAAATCAATCCATTTCAGGATGATTTTCTTTCCCTGAACTGTTGTAGAAATCACTTTTTCAGTGATTCCTTGTTCATCAATAAGGGTTTGGATTTCTGCATTATTGTAGAACTCCATAGTATCTAACATACTCACTTTCTTTGTGCTAGCAGTGATAAAAAAAAGTAGGCCTAGTTGATTGTTGTAATTCATCGCTTCAACATTTTCTTCGTCAAGTTCTTGTTCATAGAAGTATCGGATATACTTCTCTTTTGCAAATCCTCCCCATTGCATCATCTGCTCACACTTTTCAGTGTTGAGATATGCAGGAGGCATGGGTCTCTATGTGATTCTGTTGTTAGCTAGCACGATTTTCACCGTGTTCTTCGCCGGAGACGGTGCCAGTGTCGGAGCAGTGCTTTTTCTAGCACCATCTGCCTTGGAGGATTTGGTGTTCTTGGTTGTTTGCCTTTTGGGAGCCATCTCTTATATAGTAAGGTAAGATTGGGGGTAAGAGTACGAAAAAGATGATTTTCTTTTTGACCGGAGGTACAGTGTTTCAGAGCACAGGCTAGGGAAATTTTTGCAGAGAAAGGAAATTTAGTTAAAGAATTTTGTCTTTCTCTAACTCTTCATTTATATAGTATCTTTGTTATGTGAGAAACTCAATGGTTTTGAGTTTTCAGCAAGGGTAAAACAGAGATACAGCGAGGTAGTGGAGCCTTTGCATTGAATGCGTAGTGGTCCACTAACCCGAAACCGTCAGAGCTTGTTTTCACTTTATAACATTAACCGTTGGATCATCAACTGCTTTTAAAATCAATGTCTATGATTACATTTCATGTCATGATTAATAGCGAGTTTATCTATGCCACGATTAATGTCAAATTAGATTTTACCTTGATTCAAGGGATTTTATCTCTTTTACTTAGAAGCTAATAGCTTGCTGAAGTATTAGAGAATCTTTTCAGAAATTTTAATCTTTCTGACTTTAGCAATTACTTTATAAGTAACAAGCCTTGTAGTTGCTGAAAGTTCCCCCTTAATCAAATATCTCATTTTTCTTTGGGTCAAAGATATTCCTGAGTTCCCGTCTCATTAAATCCCTTTTATAGTGAGATATTTTAGATAAATTCCCTTTTGGTGAAAAACAATCTTGCTCTTTGCTGAGTTCCCGTCTCAGATTTATCTTTTGATACTTGAATACCTGTTTCAGTATCCTTGATTGTCTGAATGCTCGTTTCAGCAATCCTTAGATTTTTCTTACTGAATACCTATTTTAGCAAGTTACCAAGTTTCCTAACAAATGCCCGGTTTGAAGGATTTACTTGCTGAATGCCTGTTTCAGTACACTTTGTGTACAACCATCTCTTTTAGAGGAATCAAGTAGAAAGGGACTTTTCAAGGGATGATTAAACCTTTAAATAACTGTTGGCTTGTTGAATGCACGTTTCATCAATCCAATCAATTGTACACTTTTTATTGAGGTAGTTCAATCAATCCAAGGTTATACCTTAGCATTGCGAACCTATTATCTGGAAGGGGCTTCGTAAAGGTGTCAGCAAGTTGATCATCAGTACCTATCTTTACAACCTCAATGTCTCCTTTTTCCACATGATCTCTAATGAAATGATGTCTAATATCAATGTGCTTTGTCCTTGAGTGGAACTTAGGATTTTTCGTGATAGCAATAACACTTGTATTATCACAAAACATTGTTGTTTGTTAGGAAACTTGTAATTTTGATGAGAAATTAACAATGCTAAATGAAGTAAAGTCCAGTAACCAGTACTCTTAAGGTCCATAAGAATTTAGAATTTTAAGGACATTGTAAAAGTGGAACGTTTGCCGAAAGACTTAGTGTAGGTACTAGTTAGGTTCTTAAGCTTGCTGATGATGTCCTTTGTTTTCACAAACAAACTATTGAAGACCTAGAACCGCTCAGAAAGTGTAAAATTCGAAGACTGAAGACTTAGAAGAATTCTGAGAAAGGTATCTACAAAGGCACATGTTGCTTCAGAAAGCGAGAATTTCAGAAACAGCTTGCATAAATGAAAATCTATATGACAGAGTAGGTTGTGCTTGCTGAAACTGAGATAGCTCAGTTGCTGACAACTCATGTGACCTCCTTGATGAAGAAGTACTTTCATTTTGGCTCCAACGTTCATATTTGAACTTGATTCAAAATAACATTAAATGCAAAGTAAGCACGCGAAGAACATGAAGACAAGAAGACAAATGAAGAACGCTGCTGAAAGTACAAAAGCAAGATAGTGACATCTTAAGCTACAAATCCTTAGAATTTGAAATTCAAACGGCTCCCTTGAGACACTATAAATAGAAGACCTTATGCTGAGTAGAAGGGGTGTCAACAACGTGATCAAACTCTCACTTGTGCTTTAAACACTCAAATCGTTCTCTACTCTCTACTGCCTATTGATCCGTTCCAAGACTTAAGCTTGAAAAAAAATCTACTTGTGAAGAAGTAGAACATTGAAATCTAAGAAATTAGTTAAGTGTTATTTCTTTTAAACAAGAACAAGTCTTGAAACCAGAAACAACAAATTTGCTTACTGCAAAGTATTACAAGTTGTGTTTCTTTAGATAACTTGTTATAGCTGCAAAGTTATATTCAAGTCATCTCATCCCAAACCTCTCTAACTGATAAACACCCTTTACAGGCGTGAAATTCAGGGGGAATTAATCAAGCATAGTTTTGCTGATTATAGTCCCAAGTTTGATGGAGAACAAAGTTACAGTTCTCTAGTTTAGGTTGGAAACAAGGCAAGTGTGCTTTGGTTTCTGAGAATCATTAGTGATAGGATTTGTAAGGAACCTCACATCTTATTATAGTGGATTCAGTCCTAGAAAGGACAAAGTGGATTAGTTGAGAGATTACGCCACTCTCAGATACCACTATAAAATTGTTTATGTGATTTAATTTCCTGCACTTAGTTTTCAGCAAGTTACTATTGTTTTATACTGTCACTCTGCTCACTTGCTGAAACTAGTTTTTCTGACGAAATCACTTATTGAAAAAGACTTCCGCACTCTGTTTTTTTGTATCAGCAAACTCATTACTGAAAAGTAATAAGCCCTTGCTGAGAAAGTTAAGTATCAGCAAACTCATTACTGAAAAGTAATAAGTACTTGCTGAGAAAGTTTTAGACGACGAAAAGTTTGAAAATACTATTCACCCCCCCTTCTAGTCTTTTCTTGTTGTTTAAAGGGACGAACAAGTGGTATCAGAGCTGGAGGTTCTTTAACCTTCAGTACTGAACCTAGATCCCCTTAGGTGCTTTCCCTAAATCACTTTCACTTGATCAGTTTGGTAGTTATTTGCTGACAGGATGTCTTTAGGAGACGCTCCTTTGCTGAAGCTGGAAAACTATGAAAAATGGCGAAACAACATGATGTTACATCTTGAGGCCATTAGTGATGAGATGGTTACTGTCATAAACGATGGACCAATCAAGATCACTAAAATTGAAAGAAGCTTTCCTCACAAGATCACAGATGATGGTGAAAAGGAAACTATCTTAGGAGAACCGGTTGATACTGTCGTACCAAAACCAAGAGAGGAATAGACTTCAGATGAAGCCAAAAGATTCCATCTTGATGGCCAAGCAAGAAACATCATTATTCGATCTACTCCAGATACTATACAGTGCAAACTGTGGGGTGCTAAAACTGCTAAGGAAGCTTGGGAAATGGTTCAAGATCTTTGTGCTGGATCTGACAAACCAAGGAAAACAAACTCGAAGTACTAAAGTTGAAGTTTCAAAACATCAAACAAGGTGCAAATGAGTCACTGGAAAGACTTGGATTTCAGATTCACAACTCTTGTGAATGAAATTGCTGCCTTAGGTGTTGGAAACTTCTATTCAGATTCTGAAAAGGTGAAAACCATTATTAGAGGTCTGAATCCAGAATGGATCCACACTCAGAATTTCTACTACAATCAAGAAATGCCAAACATAACTCCAACCGAGTTGTTCTCTCACCTTGCAACTGTCAACTGTGAGACAAAGCAAAGAGAAAGTGTGTTTGCTGAAAAATCGCAAAATATTTCTCTTGCTGCCAAGCCGTCATCTTCTGAAAAGAAGAATGATAAAGAGCCTGCTGATGAAAATGCTCTTGCAGTTAGAGACATGAAGAAAAAGCATCTTGGTAACAGCTACCATAAGTACAAAAATGAAACTAGCTCGCTGAACTAGCAAGCTCAGCAAGCAAACTCCTCCGAAGAACCAGCAGTTGGCAATGATCTTTGCTTTTATTGCAAAAAGCCTCGACACTTCAAAGAAAATTGCCTCTTACTGAAAGGGAAATCTGCTGAAAAGAAAAGAAGTTCAAGAAGGCTTTAATTGCTGAAGAAAATAAAAAGCTTCAAGAAAAAATCGATGCTCATTGCATTGGAACAAGCTCTGAAGATAGTGAGGTAGAAAGTTCAGACACTGAGGAAGAGGAAGCCACTCTGGACATAGAGATAGGCAAAGAAGTATGTGGAATTTCCATGGAAGCTTATCCAGATGTGTCAAACTACGAGTTCTGCCTCATCGACGATCAGGTAAATTGTCCTCCCTCTAACTCTGATTCAGAAAGTGAAGATGACATTGACCTTGATAGAATTCAAGGAGAAACTGCAGAATGCTGAACTTCTGAGTACTAAAAAGTACATTGTGTTGAGCGTTGAGTCAGAAAAGAAGGATGTTGAAATATTGCATCTCAAAAAGTTAGTTGCTGAAGCTACAGAAAAAAATGCTCAAATGGCAATAGAATTGGAAGAATATCAGTCCTCAAATCTAAAGTTACTTGCTGAAATACAAGAGATGAAAAAGATGAAATTCAATTTCAAATCTTATGCGGATGCTAGTAACACGCTAACTGAACTAAACTCTTATCTAAGAGATCCATTTTAGAAAGAAGGTTTAGGTGCCACTTATGAAGGTGATGATGTGATACTTTTGAGTAAAGACAAATCAGCAATTACCTTTGTTCGTGCTACTGATAGTGGTCAACCAGAACTCTATCAAATTGGTCAATCTAAGGTTGCTGAAATAAGCAATCAAGTACCTACGACCAAGAAGCTCGCTGTTGCTACTCAAAGTAACAAGACTTCAAAAGGAAAACAGGTTACTGAAAAGCAATATGTTCAGAAAAAGAATGTTGAAAAATATTCCGCCAAACAAGTTGCTGAAAAGCAATTTGTTAAGACAAAAGGCAAGATTACTAAACGTCATCAGAAGACCTTTGCTGACAAACCTGAATCAAGTAAGGATGTTGATACAAAAACTCAGCATACTCCAAACACTGGACCTGGATACAAAACCAAGCAAAGTCAACTATCTCATGAGTATAAGCAAAGTCAGCAAAGATACTTCAAAGAGCTGAGCAAATCCAAGCCCAAGAGTACTGACAATACTCAAAATGCTAGGACTAGAAGGAACCTTTATAGAAAAGAACTTACTGAAAAGTATGTTCAGCAAAAGTGTCAACCAAGCAAGACACCATATCAGAAAGTGGACTTAATCAGCAATGATCAAAAGTCAAGATTGAAAAACTAAAGACTTGGGTTTCCACTGGACGTTTTCTTGAACATGTTAATGGACATCGAATATTGGATAATTAACTTGTTTGCTCTTGATTGTGCAGACTTCAGCCACGGAGACAAACAATGCAATTTGACACTTTGACAGGGGCTGCAGAAAGCACATGACGGAGAATAAGAAAAACCTTATAAACTATAGACGGTGGTCTAAAGGTCCAACAATAAGGTTTGCTGGTGGAGGCTTTGGTTCTACTAAAGGCTATGGTGACGTGAAGTTAGGGTGCATCACTATTTCGGGAGTTCTTTATGTCAAAAATCTTAAGTTTAACCTTTTCAACATGAGCCAGTTTGCTGACAAAGGTTACTTCATCAAAATTAAAAGTGATGAATGTAAGCTTATTGACTTTGAGACAAAGAAGGTAATCATGGTTGCTAGAAGATCAGGAGGTCTCTATACCGTAGATTGGTCTTCAACAATCATTGAAAAATGCCTTATCCCAGAACATGATTGCCTTGCTGAAAAAGTATGGTTATGGCATTGATCCAAACCTTGGAGAAGAAAATATGGATGAAGATTATCAAAGAGCACTTCAAAATAGTCTACAGATTCATGCTAGACATACGCAGAATCTAGACATTGCTCAATCTTCAGGAGTGAACAACACGAAAGTCTCTTCCCTTCCACTTACTACTGGTGAAACTCCAGTTGTTGAGTCAAAAGAGTTGCCCTCAGCAACCACTCAACCACAAGTGTCTGAAGCTAAAGATTTGGGAACCAAGGTTACTTGCCTTGACGAATCTGATGACGAAGAAGATCTATCTAACTTCTCAGCAAATGAAGAAGAAAGAACAAAGAAAATTGAACCCGCGGAGGTTTCAATTCCTCCTCCATCTCCCCAAACTAATGAAGGAAATGCTGAGAGAAGTCGCTTGCTGAGAAATGATGATCAATTCGCTACTGAGATCAAAGCTCATTCACTTACTCCCTCTCTAGTGTCGATTCCTAACGTTGAGGATTTTACTCCTAGAATAAAGGCACTAATGGTTGTTCACAAAGCATGCCAAGAAGAGGATGATGCATTGCTTGCTGAGAGTCCGCTTGACATTGGCAAAATACTGGCTACAGTGCTGAAACGCACTACTTCACTTACCATAGCTCAGAAAGACATCAGTCTACATCACAAAAGCTATGAAGAAGATGTCAGTCAAGCACTCAAACTTGCTAAAACTGCATTGAAAAAGGTTCAGGATTTTATTGAAGAAAAAGTCGACAATGAGCGCAGACATGAGGAGAACTTGGCTTGTATTAAGGAAGAACTGTCCAAGCTAACCACTGATCAGCAAGGCATAATTCTCAAATACAACAGCCTAAGTACTCTTGCTGAAAATTGCAATGAGTTTTTCTCTCTACACATCCGATCGACGATGCAATCCATGTCTAAGGGGGAAGATAGACAAAGAAAGTCTTCAAGATCAAACAAACCCTCTGCTGAAGCGCCATTGATACTGCCTGGTCCACCTCCCAGAGAACCTCTTACTGAAACAGAGAAAAGTTCTAAGAAAATAGTTGAAACAGATTCTGAGAGAAGTTCAACAAATCCAAAAAGGAGAAGAACTTCTGTTGAAACTCAAGAATACTGTCACACTGAAGGTCATCAAAATCTGAATGAAGATGATGATAATGATGATGAACAAACAATAGCTCAAGCTATAAGAGCTAAGCCTATTTCTGCATTAACTCCATCTGGCCAATCCAAACACTTCTCTTCTGACTCAAGATCTTCAGCAAAAGATCAAGAAAATGCTAAGTCAAGAAGAAGAAGGCAAAGACAAGAAGAAAAGAGGCTAGCCAGCATTGCAATTGGCACTGGCATTGAATATACAAAGACCAGCAATGAGGAAACAACTCAGAATGTGATCAGAAACCTACATGGTTGCTGGATCATAAGTCTGGAAGATCTTTTGGCCAATGATTTCTTTCCAACTGTTGTACTTAATCAAATGTACACTTGGATTGAATTGAAAGTGCAAAGAAAAGAAAGGGATCCTCCTCCCTACCCAAGGAACATTGCTGCAAAATGGCTGAACTTGGAGATCTTAGTAAGATGAACTTCTATCGGCAAGAATATAAAACAAGAGCCCGATTTAATTTAACCGATAGATGTGTCTTACTACAGTGATCCTTTAACCAAGAAGTCCAAGAAGAAATATGTCTTGATTCCTTATGAGTATTTTTATCTCACTGCCAAGGATCAAGAAGAAGATCTTCTCTTGTTAAGAAAGATTCATGCTAACAAGGGCATTTCAGATACTCAACTTCTCCATGCTAGCAATTGGGGCATGCACTTGTGGGTACTTCACTACAAAGAAATGAATGGTGAAAACCATCATTATATTGCCTGCAAGAATGCAAGGATTATTCAACTTGAAGCCCGTAAGCTACTTGAAGATTACGAGAAGGACTGTGTTGAATTCTCTGCTCTATCTGAGAAGAGTGTAAGGGAGATTTTTAGGAAATCTTCTGTTGGAATAGCTTAAGTCCCTTGTAAAAAGCTTTGTTTGTTTCGTTTGCTGATTATTGTAGTTATCTCTGAACTTTATTGTAAACTTACTGAAAGATAACTATCAGCAATAAACTTTTCACTCTTATTGGTTTTTGATTATGCAAACTACTTATGATTACTGTTTTATTATTCATGTATGCTTGCATTAATCAACTGATTTATTCAACATCAGAAACCTCTAAAAGGGTAACAATTAATTAAGCCATGGACTGCTGACATCAAAAAGGGGGAAATTTGTTAGAAAACTTGTAAATTTTGATGAGCAATTAACCATGCTGAATTAAGGAAAGTCCAGTAACTAGTACTCTTAAGGTCCATAGGAATTTAGAATTTTAAGGAAATTGTAAAAGAGGAACGTTTGCTGAAGACTTAGTGTAGGTACTAGTTAGGTGTTTTAGTTTGCTGATGATGTACTTTGTTTTTACAAATGAACTATTGAAGCACTAGAACCGTTCAGAAACTTGAAGATTCGAAGACTGAAGACTTAAGAAGAATTCTGAGAATGGTATCTACAAAGGCACATGTTGCTCAGAAAGTGGAAATTTCAGCAACAACTCACATAAGTGAAAATCTATATGACAGAGTAGGTTGTGCTTGCTGAAACTGAGACTGATCGCTTGTTGAAATACATATGTGACCTCCTTTCTGAAAGTAATTGCATTTTGGCTCCGACGTTCACATTTGAATTCCATTCAAATGAACATTAAATGCAAAGTAAGCACGTGGAGAACATAAAGACTAGAAGACAAATGGAGGACGCTGCTGAAAGTACAAAAGCAAGATAGTGACATCTTAAGAAAAAAAGCCTTAAAATTTGAAATTCAAATGGCTCCCTTGATTCACTATAAATAGAGGTCATCCGACAAAGAGTTGAAGTGTGTCAACAACATGATCAAACTGTCACTTGCGCTTAAACACTCAATCTTCCATACTCTTTACTGGCTATTGATCCGTTCCAAGACTTAAGCTTGAAACAAAAGCTACTTATGAAGAAGTAGAACACTCACGACTAAGAAATTAGTTAAGTGTTCTTTCTTTCGAACAAGAACAAGTCTTGACACCAGAAACAACTTAACTTGTTTACTGAAAAGTATTCCAAGTTGTGTTTCTTTAGATAACTTGTTATAGCTGAAAAACTTATACTCAAGTCATCTCATCCCAAACCTCTCTAACTGATAAACACTCTTTTCAGGCGTGAAATTCAGGGGGAATTAATCAAGCATAGTTTTGCTGATTAAGTGTCCCAAGTTTGGTGGAGAACAAGGTTTCATTTTCTAGTTAGGTTGGAAACAAAGCAAGTGTGCTTTGGTTTCTGAAGAATCATTACAGATAGGTTTTGTAAGGAATCTCAAGCTTATCTTAGTGGATTCAGTCCTAGAAAGGACAAAGTGGATTAGTTGAGAGATTACGACACTCTCAGATACCACTATAAAAGTGATTGTGTGATTTACTTTACCGCATTTAGTTATCAGCAAGCTTTACTTTTTGTACATTGTCACTCTGCTCACTTGCTGAAACTAACACTCTCTGAAAAGCACTTATTGTATAAAGACTTCCACACTCTGTTTTTAATGTACGAGTAAAACTCGTTACTGAAAAATAACTAGTACTTGCTGAGAAAGTTAAGTATCAGCAAACTCATTATTGAAAAGTAATAAGCACTTGCTGACAAAGTTTTTAAACGACGAAAATTTGAAAAGACTATTCACCCCCCTAGTCTTTTCTTGTTATTTAAAGGGACCAACAATAGAGGTTTCAGCAAGTACCTCTACAACATCTACTATAGTGGTTTGCTTTTAAGCAACTAGTGGTGTATCATCGTCCTGTATTTCATGGATGATCGGCACAGACTTTCTTGCCGTCGTTTTCTTCCTTGGGAAGGTTTTTGTTCTTGCCATCTTAGGAACAGGATCAGTTGATGAAGCTGCAGTTTGAGTATCATCATCAGCGTTTCTCTTATTTGATCTTTTGCTGGGTGCTTTAGTGTCAGCAACCACATCAGTATTAGCAGCAGCAGTAGTATCAGCAACGTTTGACTCTATTACTTTCTTAGACTGTTTGTCAGCAACCTTGGGTCCATTTAGCTTATAGAAAGCTCTTCCCACATTTCATTCCGACTTTTTCATCGGCAATGGGTTTCTTAGCTGGATCTGGAAATGTTTCAAGATGTAACAAATTTTCAGTCCATACATCACTGGGAATATAGGTGAGACAGTATTGTCTTCCACCTTGACTTTAAACTTTGAAATACAGTCAACAAATCTGTTGAAAATGTATTTAGCCCAGTTTATGTCAGTCTTGTTTTCATAGATGTGCATCAGCAACGACCATCTTCTCAGGCCGACATGGTCTATTCCTCCGACTTGGGAGTCTAACACTTTGATGAGTAGCAATGCTACTAGACCAAGAGAATGACAAAGATGCTTTCTCTTTGTAAACTTGTTCCAAGTAACAGGAGCAATTTCTCCTTTCTTCATCCTTTCATTTCTAACATCACTGTAGAAGGCTTCAATCTCTTCTTCAGTGGCAGTGATGTCATCTTCAGTTCCAGTGGTTGGAATCTGAAAGATGTTTGCCAAATCAATCCTTTTTTGGATGATTTTCTTTCCCTGGACTGTTGTAGAAATCACTTTTTCAGTGATTCCTTGTTCATCAGTAAGGGTTTGGATTTCTGCATTATTATAGAATTCCATAGTATCTAACATACTCACTCTCTTTTTGGGGTGAGCAGTAATGAAGAAAGTAGGCCTTGTTGATTTATGTAATTCAACGCCTCAACATTTTCTTCGTCAAGTTCTTGTTCATAGAAGTATCGGATATACTTCTCTTTTGCAAAACCACCCCATTGCATCATCTGCTCACACTTTTTAGTGTTGAGATATAAAGGAGGCATGGGTCTCCCTGTTATTCTGTTGTTGGCTAGCACGATTTTCACCGTGTTCTTCACCAGAGTCGGTGTCGGTGTCGGTGTAGGAGCAGTGCTTTTTCCAGCACTATCTGCCTTGGAGGATTTGGTGTTCTTGGTGGTTTGCCTTTTGGGAGCCATCTCTTATATAGTAAGAAAAATTGGGGGTAAGAGTTCGAAAAAGATGCTTTTCTTTTGGACCGGAGGTACAGTGATTCAGAGCACAACCTAGGGATTTTTTGTAGAGAAAGGAAATGTGAGTTAAAGAATTTTTTCTTTCTCTAACTCTTCATTTATATAGTATCTCTGTTATGTGAGAAACTCAGTGGTTTTGAGTTTTCAGCAAGGGTAAAACAGAGATACAGCGAGTTAGTGGAGCCTTTGCATTGAATGCGTAGTGGTCCACTAACCCGAAACCGTCAGAGCTTGTTTTCACTTTATAACATTAACCGTTGGATCATCAACTGCTTTAAAATCAATGGTCACGATTGCATTTCATGTCTTGATTAATAGCGAGTTTATGTGCCACGATTAATGTCACATTAGATTTTACCTTGATTCAAGGGACTTTATCTCTTTTACTTAGAAGCTAATAGCTTGCGGAAGTATTAGAGAATCTTTTCAGCAATTTTAATCCTTCGTACTTTAGCAATTACTTTATAAGTAACAAGCCTTGTAGTTGCTGAAAGTTCGCCCTTAATCAAATATCTTATTTTTCTTTGGGTCAAAGATATTCCTGAGTTCCCGTCTCAGTAAATCCTTTTATAGTGAGATATTTTAGATAAATTCTCTTTTGGTGAGAAACAATCTTGCTCTTTGCTGAGTTCCCGTCTCATATTTATCTTTTGATACTTGAATACCTGTGTTAGTCCCTTTAAACAACAAGAAAAGACTAGAGGGGGGGGGTGAATAGTCTTTTCAAACTTTCGTTTTTTAAAAACTTTCTCAGCAAGGGCTTATTACTTTTCAGTAATGAGTTTGCTAATACTTAACTTTCTCAGCAAGTACTAGTTACTTTTCAGCAACTGGTATTACTGGTACTTAAAAACAGAGTGCGGAAGTCTTTATACAATAAGTGCTTTTCAGTAAGTGCTAGTTTCAGCAAGTGAGCAGAGTGACAGTGTACAAAAACTAAAGCTTGCTGAAAACTAAATGCAGTAAAGTAAATTACACAAACACTTTTTATAGTGGTATCTGAGAGTGGCGTAATCTCTCAACTAATCCACTTTGTCCTTTCTAGGACTGAATGCACTAAGATAAGTTTGAGGTTCCTTACAACACCTATCTAGAGAGATTCTTCAGAAACCAAAGCACACTTGCTTTGTTTCCAACCTAACTAGAGAACGAAACCTTGTTCTCCACCAAACTTGGGACACTTAATCAGCAAAACTGTGCTTGATTAATTCCCCCTGAATTTCACGCCTGAAAAGGGTGTTTATCAATTAGAGAGGTTTGGGATGAGATGACTTGAGTATAAGTTTTTCAGCTATAACAAGTTATCTAAACAAACACAACTTTGAATACTTTTCAGAACACTTAACTAATTTCTTAGCCGTGAATGTTCTACTTCTTCACAAGTAGCTTTTGTTTCAAGCTTTAAGCCTTGGAACGGATCAATAGGCAGTAAAGAGTAAGAAAGATGAGTGTTTAAGCACAACTGAGAGTTTGATCACGTTGTTGACACACTTTTATTCTTTGTCGGATGACCTCTATTTATAGTGAATCAAGGGAGTCGTTTGAATTTCAAATTTTAAGGCTTTGTTCCTTAAGATGTCACTATCTTGCTTTTGTACTTTCAGCAGCGTCCTTCATTTGTCATCTAGTCTTCATGTTCTTCGCATGCTTACTTTTGCATTTAATGTTCATCTGAATGAAATTCAAATATGAACGTTGGAGCGCAAATGCAAGTACTTTCAGCAAGAAGGTCACATATGTATTTCAGCAAGCGGTCAGTCTCAGTTTCAGCAAGCACAACCTACTCTGTCATATAGATTTTCACTTATGCAAGCTGTTGCTGAAGTTTCCACTTTCTGAGCAACATGTGCCTTTGTAGATACCATCTTCAGAAATCTTCTTTAGTCTTCAGTCTTCGAATTCTTCAAGTTTCTGAACGGTTCTAGTGCTTCAATAGTTTGTTTGTAGTAACAAAGTACCCCAGCAAAACTAAAACACCTAACTAGTACCTACAAAAAGTCTTCAGCAAACGTTCCTCTTTTACAATGTCCTTAAAATTCTAAATCCCTATGGACCTTAAGAGTACTAGTTACTGGACTTTCCTTAATTCAGCATGGTTAATTGCTCATCAAAATTTACAAGTTTCCTAACAAATTTCCCCCTTTTTGATGTTAGCAATCCATGGCTAAATTAATTGTTGCCCTTTTAGAGGTTTCTGATGTTGAATAAATCAGTTGAATAATGCAAACATACTTGAATAATAAAACAGTAAGCATAAGTAGATTGCATAATCAAAAAGCAATAAGAGTCAAAAGCTTATTTCTGATAGTTATCTTTTAGTAAGTTTACAAGAAATTTCAGAGATAACTACAAAAATCAGCAAACAAAAATAAACAAAGCTTTTACAAGGGACATAAGCTATACCAGCAGAAGATTTCCTCAGAATCTCCCTTACACTCTTCTCAGAAATCGCAGAAAATTCAACACAGTCATTCTCGTAATCTTCAAGTAGCTTACGGACTTCAAGTTGAATGATCCTTGCATTTTTGCAGGCAGTATAATGATGGTTTTCATCATTCATTTCTTTGTAGTGAAGTACCCACAAGTGCATGCCCCAATTGCTGGCATGGAGAAGTTGTGTATCTGAAATTCCCTTGTTGGCATGAATCTTTCTTAACCAAAGAAGATCTTCTTCTTGATCCTTGGAAGTGAGATAAAAATACTCATAATGAATCAAGCCATATTTCTTCTTAACATCGATCGATTTGATTAAATCAGGCTCTTGCTTCATTAGCTTGCCGATAGAAGTTCTTCTTACTAAGACTTCCAGATTCAGCCACTTGGTAGCAATGTTTCTTGGGTAGGGAGGAGGATCCCTTTCTTTTCTTTGCACTTTTAATTCAATTCAAGTGTACATTTGCTTCACTACAGCAGTTGGAAAGAAATGATTGACTAACAAATCTTCCAGCTTTAAGACCCAGTGATGAACAAGATTGTCAGACTCAATTAATCAAATAAATTTGTTTTTAGTCAAAGGCAATTCACAACTACAACGAAAACCAAGGCATGTAGTGTAGAAGTAAAATAACCTCGAGTATCGATCTCTAAGGACTATAACTAGCTTTATTTAATTTAACTTAAGCTATAAATCAGAAATCAAGCAAAGCACAAATTTTTCTTATCAATATGATGGAAGTTACTGATAGTATGATCAATCAAAGCAACGGGTAATAATCATGCATGAAGTACTTGAAGTTTGTATAGAAATTTGTGATCATGAATTGTCTTGTGTGTTCCTTTCAATTCAACACTACGAAGATAGATGGCTTAGAGAGATCAAAGAAATAAAACAATAAATCAAGTCTTAAATGATGAACGTATTTTTGACGCGTTCATCTTGTCTTTTTTACCTTCTTTTGCTATCTTTGAGCCTTGTTTTTTGGTTAGTTTTGTAGAATAGTGTCACGTTTTGTGTTTTCTGCATTTTCAGGCACTTAGGTACGAAACGATGTTTTTGGAGCTAAAAACGAGCCTTTTTGATGGAAAAGATGGCCCCGTTGAAGTTCCCCAATCTCCGTGGCTTGTTCGTGGGTGTCTGAGCCCCAATAAGTGCCGAGAAGGACGAGTCCAAGGCGCCCGAGGGCCGTACGACGGCAGAAAGATTGAGTTGGAAGACAAAAATCTGCCCAGGAGCCAAGCTAAGCGCCTGGAATAGTGAAGCGCTCCGCTTCATTTTCCGGTAGTTTTGGCACAGCAGCCAAGCGAAGCGCTTGGAGGGTCCAAGCGCTTCGCTTGGCCTCTCCAAGCGGTCCGCTTGACAGCGGTTACGTTTTCGGATTTTCCTTCTTAAATCTGATTTTCAGTTACTTTTTCCATACTTTTGAACATTGGCAACGTTTTGGCAGAGCTCCTAAGCCCCAAAACTCAGAGAAAACTAAGATTACATTGTATTTTAGATTGGATTAAAGGTTTTGGCATAGGATTGCATCCATTGTGTCATCTACGGAGAGGTTTTCATCAATACCCACCGATTAGTGACAGCTTGGTGGTAACACTGTATCATTATCTCTTGTCTAGTAGTTTGATTTGATGTATTCTATTTACAATTCATATGATTTGATGTCTATGTTGATGAATATGAGTAGCTAAATCCTTTGTGTTGGTGGTAGAATGTAGAATATGCATGCTATGGGTTATGTTTATGCTTACATGAGGTTGTGAGTCAATCTTGTTGCAAATTACTTCATATGATTCGTAGTTGCCTATAAAATATATTCGAATAGAGTATGTGACAAACTCGTTGGTCAATGAAAGCTATAGGATTGTATGTTAGTGATTTGCAGCATGCTAGATAAATGGTGTTAGTGACAAGCACCTCTAAAGTATTGATAGTGGACTTTTATGATGTGTGTCTTGAAAGTTACCTAGACGAGTTGCTTAGCTGACTTGATCGAAGGTTTTACGCACTGAACTTGTGAGCATATTCGTAATCCATGCATGTGTATTCGATTTCTACCACCGACCGTTTTCCAAACTTGTTTACAAAAACTCTTGATTTCTCCCTTCCTTTGTCCAAGCATCTTTCTCAAAAATCATCATCTAGTTGACTGAAATTAGCTAGCAAAAACCTTGATCAAAGCCACGTTAGGTTCGGAGAGAACGACACTCGGGGACAACTTGCCATTGCACTATGTTTGTGTAGTGAAAGGTGTTCTTTGGCTTTTTAAACAATTTTAATTGGTGAAAAACGACATCATCAATTTGGCGCCGCTGCCGGGGACTTAACTCCTTTGGTTGGTGTTTTTGTTTTGGTTTTTTCAGCCAACATCTCTTCTTTGCCTTATTTATGTCTTTTGTTTCTTTTTGACTTGGAAACTCACTACTCTTCATTTCAGGTGAGTGCATGCCTAGAACCTGAACGGGTAGACCTATTATTGAACCTTTTGTAGACGAGATCGATTTGTTTCAAGGAGAAGGAGGAATTTGAATCTTGAGTTTGAAGAAGTAGCATCTAGAGCTTCCACTTCTGGTATTCGGGAAGAGTCTTCTTCTTATCTTTTGGAGCCAATTCTTGAATCTGTTTTCTTGGAAGGTGAAATGGCGGAGCAGCCTATACGTACACTTACTAAGCCTATAGTTGGGGCTAGAGGACCAGCAATTGTCCTCAATGATGCCACAAGGAACTTGGAGATCAAGAATCACATGTTCCAACAACTTCCCAAATTCTATGGGATGGCTAATGAGGACGTGATTGGGTTCTTGAATGAGGTCGAGAATTTTGTTCTCCATCTTGGGCGACCAGGAGTTGGTGTTACGGATGATGACCTCCGTATGAAGGTCTTTTCTATGGGGCTAGGTGATCGTGCAAAGGCTTGGCTTAATACTTTGGAGGCCGGGTCTTTGACAACATGGGATCTTTGTTTTGATAAGTTCATGGAGCGTTACTACCCCGCTTCCAAGACGATGGCTATGAAGAGCCAAATTAGCTCCTTCGAGCAGAGGTATGATGAGGCTTTCCACGAGGCCTATGATCGATTCATGGGGTTGCATCATCGATGCCCACATCACGGGTATGATAAAGGTCAGCTTCTCCAATTCTTTTACAATGGTTTACATCCCGAGATTCAATCTCAAGTGGATAGTATTTGTGGAGGTAGTATGGGGGAGTTGCTTCCTTCTCAAGCTCAAGTGAAGCTGGACATGATGTACCGGAATTCCCAAAACCGGAATGTGAGGGCTCGTGTGCTCCAAAAGGAGCAAAGAGGTGAGGCCAAGGTAGTGGTTGAACAAGATGCCTTCGATGGGTTCGCCCATGAAGTGAAGCAATCTTTGAGGCAAAGCGTTCCTTCTCCTTCTACGGAAGTTTGTGGTGTGTGCAAGAACTATGGGCACCCGGCCTATTTATGCCGTTCTGAATTTTCTAGAGAGAAATATATCACGAACGATGTCCGTCAAGAAGTGTATGCTGCTGAGGGAGAGCAAGTAGGTGGAGATGTGAACTACGGGCAAGGACATGGCAATATGAGGTCACAAAACCGTGGGCCCCGAGGTGGGTATCAGAATCAAGGCAACCGTGGTTATCTTCATAACCCGGATCAATATGCCTATGGGCCTAATCAAGATAGAAGTCGTCTCATCTCTGGGAATAATTGGTGCGAAGGAGCACCGCCTTCTAATCCTACACCTCCACCTCAGGTTGCTAGTTCGGGAACACGAGGTGGAGGGGTGCTTCCTTCACCTCTTGTCTCTTCTCTCAACGATCTTGTGTTGAAGACGAATAAGTTTATGGAGCATTACTATCGTAATGAAGCTACTAACAATCAGCGGTTTGAGAAGCTTGAGTCTAGTAGTAGCAACCTCCATAAGAAGTTGCAACAGTTGATAGATCGGGGGGCTAGTAGAGAGCAAGGGAAGTTTCCCGGGAACACGAAGAAGGCTATGGCCATAACCGTGGTGACTGATTTGCCCGTAGAGATCACGGTTGTGAGAGACAATGCACGAGTTGAGGTGCCAAGTTGCAAGATAACTGAAACTTGCAAGGTGAGTGAGGAGGTCGAGACTCCTAAGGTTGTTATGGAAGAGGAAGTAATCTGATGCGATAGTTGAAGAGGTGAAAGAAAACTCATCGTCTGAGGACGAGATGGTGGATATGGTGGAAGTGCCCATCCAAGAGAGCTTCGATGTTGAAATCGGCTTGGGGAAGAAGGACGGAATAGTGGCAACTCTAGACACGGGAGCGGGTGTGAATGTTATACCCTTGAATGTGTATGAAGAGTCGGGTTTGTCTGACTTGAGACCTATGAAATGCATGGTGCAATTAGCGGATGGGTCCATGAAAAAGCCGTTGGGTGTGATTGAGAACTTGGCGGTGAGGGTTGCCGGTGTAGAGGTGAAGACTAATTTCATCGTTACGCCTACATCTTCTGCTAAGCTCAAAGATGTGGTTCTCTTGGGTAGATCCTTCATCAACAAAGTGCATATGGTCATAGACATGTATCGCCGAACATGTCACTTTGAGGTAAATGGCAAGCAACACACGTTGCGAGCCATTGTTAATTCATGTGCTTAAGTTGATACTAACGAACTTGTATGATTTTTTGGTCCACTTTATGTTCGTCAAGATGTGCAGGGAATTGATGCTTTGAGAAGCAATTGGAGGGGGAAGTCTAGTACCCGAGGCGAAATCAATCCCGCATGAGTTGTGAAGAGTCGAGCCAACGACTTTTAAACAAAGGCGCTTCTCGGGAGGCAACCCGAGGTTGTAGGTACTTGCATATAGATTAGGAGCACGTTTAAATTTTGTTTCGTTGATTAGACAAGGTTTTTGGGGTGAAAATTTAGCAAAAATCAAAAAAATGGATTTGGGAGCTCCAGGTCCCAAGCGAACCGCTTGGCAAGCCCAAGCGGAGCGCTTGGCAGGTCCCAAGCAGACCGCTTGTCAAGCGCTTCGCTTGGGAGGGCCCAAGCGCTTCGCTTGGCTTTCCTTAAGAAAGCCAAGCGGAGCACTTGTGCATCAAAGCTCCCCACTTCGTTTTTTTTTTTCCTCCATTGCCGATTTAACACCCCAAAAATCTCAATCTCTCTCAATTCTCCACCAATTCTTGCAATCTTGTGCACTTTACAAAGCCCATCACCCCCTCTATCATCTAAACCGATCAAATTTCACGTTTGAAGCATCCATAACAAGGAATCAAAGCATCCTAACCGTTTTAGTCTAGTGTTTGTCTTGGTGCCTTAGGTGATTAAGATAGGAAAAAACATCGAAAATCTGGAAACAGAGCCAAGCGAAGCGCTTGGAAGGGCCAAGCGGTCCGCTTGAATCTTCAGTAAATCAAAAAGTTTACTGGAATTTCAAGCGGAGCGCCTGGAGCCTCCCAAGCGCTCCGCTTGACAAGCGGACCGCTTGGCTCCCGCCAAGCGGTCCGCCTGGACCCTGTACCCAGATTTTCCTCGTTTTTTCCATTCTTCTCACCTTTGCGCACCCGTTTCACTTGTTTCTTGAGTCTTTTCAGGTACTACTCATTTATAGGAGTTGGACACGAACCTTTATATCAGGGAAGTGTACTTTCAATCCAATTTTTCCTTTCTTGTCAACTTTTCTTTACTCGAGGACGAGCAAAAGTTTAGGTTTGGGGAGGGGTCATTGGATTTTCAGTACTATGTGCTCTTTTGGTTTCGTACATGCCTGTTGTCATCTCAAGTTCTTGTGATTTGTCGTGTTTTTCAGTTTTTGCATGCATATCATCCCTAGATTAGTTGTTGCACGTTGTTGTGTGCGGAGTTTATTGCCAAGTCTTTTGAACTTTTTTATTGAGTAGACTAAGTGTTTATGACCATTGATCATATGTTGCATCACTTTGCAAGTAGTTTGAGGCTTGTCTCGCTTGGTTTGTCACATTCGCATGTGCACTAGTTAAGCTTAGTAGTCTCGACATCACCTTGAGTGGTGTTTCTTCTGCTGCGGTTCACGATGGCCTTATGAAATGATGCACGTTTGAGTCTATGGTTGTAACCCGTGTAATTATGTACGTAAGAGGCGACAATTTCTTCACCTCGATTAGAGATTGCCAAATGCCTAGGAAGGAGGTAGCGTGAGGTGTGTGGTTCCTTGTAGTAGACCTATTCTATCGAATAGGTTTGGGGAGGGGGTTGCTTCGTTATACTTGTCTTTCGTCTTTGAGTTGTTGTAAAGTTTTCTTTTTATTTTTCTTTTTGTTTGTGTCCCAACCTATTCTTTCGAATAGGTTTGGGGAGGTGTCTTTGTAAAAGAGTCTTTCCTTTTTCTTTTTCGTCTTTGTGCTCGGGGAGGTGTTTTTGACACTTAGTACTGCTGCTTGCCCCTATATAAAAAAAAAAGAAAAAGAAAGAGAAGAAGAAAAGAAAAAGAAATATAAAAAAAAGAGAAAAGAAAAAAAAAAAAAGTAAATAAAGAATAAGACCCAAAAAGCAAAAGAAGGGTCGTTGGAAGCCAAAAAGCAGTCTAGTAAAGTGTCAAGTGTCATGTAAATATTTGTTATTGTGAAGTATCGAGTTATAAATTCTATCTTCTGTTTCGTGTCGCCTTTGTCCAAGGCCTGTTCTTGACCACCCTCGTCTTGCTATTCAAGAAGTGGTTGATTGAGATTCGTTCTTTGAGATTCTGGGTAGAATAGGGAAGTGTCTTCTTTTTCTAGGGAGCCCTCCTTCGTTTGATGAGAGCCAGTATTGGTTCGCCCTCTTTTGAGGAAAAGTCTCGCTTGGTGAACAGTAGTAAGCCCTCGGTTTCATAGGCACGGGCCAATTGTAGTATGATAATGTGAATCATTGTGTCGTCACTGACCAGGTCCAGGTAGAAGATGTTACGAGAGACTCCTTTGCTTAACCAAGTGCACATGAGAATGTGTATATTCGCAATCGAGGCATCCTTCAACCTACTTGCATGTCATGCTCATTTGGTTTTGTTCATAAGCATTTGGTAGATTCAATAGATTAGTACGCTTTACTTGGCATGAGACTCCTTTTATGTTGCATTTAGGATACTTTGTTGCTTGAGGACAAGCAAAGGTTTGGTTTGGGGAGTTTGATGAACGTATTTTTGACGCGTTCATCTTGTCTTTTTTACCTTCTTTTGCTATCTTTTAGCCTTGTTTTTTGTTAGTTTTGTAGAATAGTGTCACGTTTGTGTTTTCTGCATTTTCAGGCACTTAGGTACGAAACGGCATTTTTGGAGCCAAAAACGAGCCTTTTTGATGGAAAAGATAGCCCCGTTGAAGTTCCCCAATCTCCATGGCTTGTTCGTGAGTGTCTGAGCCCCAATAAGTGCCGAGAAGGACGAGTCCAAGGCGCCCGAGGGCCGTACGAGGGCAAAAAGATTGAGTTGGAAGACAAAAATCTGCCCAGGAGCCAAGCTAAGCGCCTGGAATAGTGAAGCGCTCCGCTTCATTTTCCAGTAGTTTTGGCACAGCAGCCAAGCGAAGCGCTTGTAGGGCCCAAGCGCTTCGCTTGCCAAGCGCTCCGCTTGGCCTCTCCAAGCGGTCCGCTTGACAGCGGTTACGTTTTTGGATTTTCCTTCTTAAATCTGATTTTAAGTTACTTGTTCCATACATTTGAACATTAGCAACGTTTTGGCAGAGCTCCTAAGCCCCAAAACTCAGAGAAAACTAAGATTACATTGTATTTTAGATTGGATTAAAGGTTTTGGCATAGGATTGCATCCATTGTTTCATCTACGGAGAGGTTTTCATCAATACCCACCGATTACTGACAGTTTGGTGGTAACATTGTATCATTATCTCTTGTCTAGTAGTTTGATTTGATGTATTCTATTTACAATTCATATGATTTGATGTCTATGTTGATGAATATGAGTAGCTAAATCCTATGTGTTGGTGGTAGAATGTTGAATATCCATGCTATGGGTTATGCTTATGCTTACATGAGGTTGTGAGTCAGTCTTGCTGCAAATTACTTCATATGATTCGTAGTTGCCTATAAAATATATTCGAATAGAGTATGTGACAAACTCGTTGGTCAATGAAAGCTATAGGATTGTATGTTAGTGATTTGCAGCATGCTAGATAAATGGTGTTAGTGACAAGCACCTCTAAAGTACTGATAGTGGCCTTTTATAATGTGTGTCTTGAAAGTTACCTAGACGAGTTGCTTAGCAGACTTGATCGAAGGTTTTACGCACTGAACTTGTGAGCATATTCGTAATCCATGCATGTGTATTCGATTTCTACCACCGACCGTTTTCCAAACTTGTTTACAAAAACTCTTGATTTCTCACTTCCTTTGTTCAAACATCTTTCTCAAAAATCATCATCTAGTTGACTGAAATTAGCTAGCAAAACCTTGATCAAAGCCACGTTAGGTCCCGAGAGAACGACACTCGGGGACAACTTGCCATTGCACTCTGTTTGTGTAGTGAAAGGTGTTCTTTGGCTTTTTAAACAAATTTAATTGGTGAAAAACGACATCATCATTAAACGCGCGAAGCCACTCATGCATAATCAAGAACCCTAGCTAAGAAATCACATACTATCACCAACGATAGATTTAGCTACTCATAGATAAAATTGCAATCAACAAGAATCAAAGCAAGATTGAATGAAAACATGTTGAATGAAATAAATAAAAGCCGAAAAATCGTGAGATACAAGTTACACCAATCCGTCTACTTTTCGGCAACTTCCACGACTAGCCAAATGATCCTCGATGCTACCTTCGCAACGAAGGTTGTCAATCTCCGATGAATTGCTAACTCACAAGCAAGAATCGAAAATCAAAGATGTCCAATCTCTTTGCTAAAGCTTCCAATCAATAAGAAAAAGAGTCTTCTATGCTAATAATTCCCAGAACAGGCTCTAGAGAATTTGTCTCTCAAAATAATGTGAAAAGGTGTCAAAAACGACCAAACAGGTGAAACATATATATAGGCTACGATAAGCACGGGGCGAACCACCCCAGACGCCAGGCGATTCGCCTGGTGCGGGGCGATTCGACCCACGTCCCAGGCGAAGAGCGAGATTTTGGTCTTCTTTTCCTTTTCGGACTCGGATTTTGCCTTCTAGTGACCTTTAAGCCTTGAGACTCGTCCTCTAGGCCTCAAAACTCGTCCGTACACTTCTAGATACACCACGGATAACCACGAAGCACCAAAACTTCATTCTCTTTACCATAATTGCCCATAAAAATACGTTTTTCACCTAAAACCTGAAAAATGCAAAGAAAAGGGAAACGTGGCACTATTCTAATAAAATGCACTAATATATAAGCTAAATTAACCTAGAGGATAGCTAAATTGGTGAATGTTGGGAATTTTAGTGAAACGAATGAGATTTGATTCCGAACGATGTATTGGTCATATGGGCGCCCAACACGTTGGAAACAAGAGTTCCATGATCGTGTATTTCCGTTTGTTAAAATGGATGTCACTTAAGCGTTAAGTCACTAAAATCCCGTGTGGTGAAAGGTGATTAATGCACATAGTGTGTTGATCGATACATAAATGAATTAAGTCATTCGAATACAGTTGGATCCACTGTACTAAAATTCATGGGAAAAGCAAATGAGGTTTATATCCAAATTGCATTATTGGAATGTTATTCATTTGTGTTTAAATGTGATTAATTACTCAAAATTATTGAGAAATTAAATACACAAGTTAAAATAAATGAATTAGTGAATTGTGACCTTTCACAGTGGTTTCCAATAAGAAAAGGTTGGTAAAAAGTCAAAAATAAAACATTGTGACAGTTGGGACTCAAACCCAAGACCTGCCGCTTCACAAACGCCAGTTTTTACCACTAGACCAACGCGTCCTTTGGTAATTTATCTGATGAAATTGTTAGTTATCCTGTAAGTCTGGCAGCGAAATTTACACACCTTTTGGCAATTGGTTGAATGGTTGCAAACCATTCATTGCATCTTTTTGAAGTGTTTTCATACCACTTCATGGAAGCCTTTGAGAAGTATAAATATGGGAATAGGGTTGATTTCCAAACACACATCCAAAAGCATTTGATACTTCTCTTCTCACTTGCTTTCTCTTTTGCTCTCAATCATACTCAAAGTAAGTTCGTCAGATTCGACTATTGGAGTGCTCCTTAGTCGTCTAAGAGTAGTTTTATCCTGGGAGACTATTGCCATAATTCCGTAAGCACCACGAGCGGGGAAATCTTGTCTTAAGGAGAGATAGTAAAACTATCGACTCTACTCGCCACCTTGTGTACTACTTGTTGTTGATTACTTCTTGGATGCCATTGGAAGATCGAACATTGGTGTAATCCATACGTGACTTGTTTCGTTCTTGAAGTGTGCAAAGGAACGACTTCGTGGCCGCATCAATATTCAAGTACATCATATTTTGTAAGATATTTCAATTGTTTGTATATTGTTATATATATACTTTGTTTGTATTGTACTACTACTTGTTCTTGTATCAAACTCTTGCTCAAGAAAAGCTTTACGCTTACAACAACTTAAGACAAGATTTTGAGTTTGAACAATGGTTACAAGTAGAGGTGTTCGAGCTATCATTCCAAATGAAATCTCAAGGAAGTATAGGCGTCAAACTGAGGTTAGCGTTGTTACGCAAAACTCTTTTACGCAGAATGCTTCAAAGAAGTTAAAGTCTATTGCTCTTGAAGTTGGAAATGAGAAATCTATTTCTTCTTCCTCTCCCTCTTCTTACTTGGTCGAATCTTCCAACTTGTGGCATAAAAGACATGGACATGTTAACTACAAGTCTCTCAAGAAACTTGTAAAGACTGGATTGTTACCTTCTATTGACACGGAATCTCAACAAAAATGCGAGGTGTGTGTAGAAGCAAAGTTAACGAAATTGCCTTTCCATTCGATGAAAAGAAGCACCAAACCTCTCGAACTAATCCATAGTGATCTATGTGATTTGAAGTTCATTCAAACTAGAGGTGAAAAAAAAAAATACTTTGTGACTTTCATTGATGATAGTACAAGGTATTGCTATGTATACTTGCTTCGTAGCAAGGATGAAGCCTTAAATTCCTTCAAGCACTTTAAAACTGAGGTTGAGAACCAATTGAGTCTAGAAATTAAAGCCATTCGTAGTGATAGAGGTGGGGAGTATGGAACGCCATTTGAGGAGTTTTGTACTCAACATGGTATTATCCATCAAACTACTGCCCCATATTCTCCTCAATCAAATGGTATTGCTGAACGCAAGAACCGAACATTGAAGGAAATGATGAATGCTATGTTGATAACTTATGATTTACCCCAGAACTTGTGGGGAGAGGCCATTCTAACGGCTAATAAAATTCTAAATAGAATCCCTCGCAAAGATATCAACAAGACACCATACGAGTTATGGAAAGGAAACCCCCCAACTTATAAATACTTAAAAGTGTGGGGATGTTTGGCAAAGGTAGTTGTACCAAAGCCGAAACAAGTAAAGATTGGTCCTAAAACTATTGATGGCATATTCATAGGATATGCAAATAATAGTAGTGCTTATCGCTTTTTAGTTCATCGATCTGAAATAAGCGATATTAATGTGGGGACAATCATTGAATGAAGGAATGCATATTTCTTTGAAAACACCTTTCCTAGGAAAGAAATGAAGGACTTGAACTTTTTGAGAATTCAAGAAAGTGATCTTGGCAAGAATGAAACTTCAATGCAAGAGATAACCAAGGCTCATGACATTGAAAATCAAAATTCTCTGCCAAATGTAGACAATGGATCAAATGTGGGGACTTCTAGCACGGTGCCTAGTTCAAGTCAAGAGATACCCAAGGCTCATGATCTTGAATCTAGTGGTTTCCCTGACATTTCAATGCAAGAGAAAACTAAGACTCATGACATTGAAATTGGTGGAAAGAAACGTAAGAGACACTCAATGCAAGAGAACAAAGAGACTCATGACATTGAACCTCGACGTACCGAACGTGCAAAGAAGCCAAAGAATTTTGGTCCAGATTTTCTTACCACTTTGGTAGAAAATGATCCAAAGACAATCAAGGAAGCATTGTCTTCTCCTGATGCTCCTCTATGGAAGGAAGCCATCGAAAGTGAAATAGGGTCCATCCTACAAAATAATACTGGGCAACTAGTTCATCTTCCTCCGGGAATCAAGCCACTAGGTTGCAAGTGGATACTTAAGTGCAAGTTAAAAATGGATGGAACTATTGACGAATACAAGGCCAGACTAGTAGTGAAAGGCTACCGACAAAAGGAAGGCCTACACTACTTCGACACATATGCTCCCGTGTCACGAATAACATCCATAAGAGTATTCATTGCCATAGCTTCTCTACATGACTTTGAAATACACCAAATGGATGTCAAGACAGCCTTCCTAAACGGTGATTTGGAAGAGGAAATTTATATGGAACAACCCGAGGGGTACATAGTTCCTGGACAAGAAGGAAAAGTTTGTCGCCTTGTGAAATCATTGTATGGACTGAAACAAGCTCCTAAACAATGGCATGGGAAATTCGATAATGCGTTATTATCTCGAGGTTTCTCCATAAATGAATGTGACAAATGCTTATACGTGAAAGGGGATTCTGAATCCTTCGTAATGATTTGTCTCTATGTTGATGATATGCTCATAAATGGGAGTAGTCCCAAATTGATTTTGGAAACCAAAAACATGTTAAAAGTATTGTTCGACGTGAAAGACATGGGCATAACAGATGTGATCTTAGGAATTAAAATTTCTAAGACTGCTGATGGGTTAGTACTTTCACAATCTCATTACATCGAGGATGTTTTGAAGAGATTCGATGCTTTTGACCTATCGCCGCTAAAAGCACCGATAGACGTAAACAAAAGTATTACTAAGAATTATGGAACACCCATAGCACAAGGACGGTATGCGCAAATCATTGGCTGCCTTATGTACATATCAAATTGTACACGACCGGACTTAGCATACCCGGTCAACAAATTAGCAAGATTTACGCAAAATCCGGGCCAAAACCATTGGGCAGCGTTGGATAGAGTATTGAGATACTTGAAATACACTCTCAATTATGGTTTACATTATTCGAGATATCCAGCTGTATTGGAAGGATATAGTGATGCAAATTGGATATCCGATAACAAGAACTCTAAGTCCACTAGTGGGTATGTATTTACCATAGGTGGAGGAGCAGTGTCTTGGAGATCATCCAAGCAAACTCTCATTTCAAGGTCGACTATGGAATCAGAGTTTATTGCGTTGGATAAAGCAGGAGAGGAAGCTGAGTGGCTTCATGACCTGTTGGAAGATATCCCATGTTTGGATAAACCCGTGCCTACTATAACGATTAACTGTGATAGTCAATCAGCTTTAGGGAGAGCACGAAGTACAATGTACAATGGCAAGTCTAGACATATACGTCGAAGACATAAGTCCATTAGGCAATTAATCTCCACGGGAGTTATCTCTTTGGATTATGTTAGATCAAAAGATAACATTGCGGATCCGTTAACAAAAGGCCTACCTGGAGATCAAGTTAATTGCTTATCTAGGGGAATGGGGTTAAAACCCATGACTGATGAGCGTGTATTTTACACCTTCACCCGAGTCTTTTTTCACCTATTTAGCTATCCTCTATGTTAATTTAGCAATATTATAGTGCATTTTATTAGAATAGTGTCACGTTTCCCTTTAGTTTGCATTTTTCAGGTTTTAGGTGAAAAACGTGATTTTCCGGGCAATTATATTGAAGAGAACGAAGAATCGGCATTCCGAGGACATTCGTGGAGTATCTAGAAGGTTCCGGATGAGATTTGAGGCCTAGGGGACGAGTTTCAAGGCTTAAAGGTCACCAGAAGGCAAAATCCGAGTCCGAAAAGGAGAAGAAAACCAAAAACACGTCTCCACCGACCTGGAGCTCCCAGGAGGTTCGCCCGGCACGCCAGGCGGTTCGCCTGGGACCCCAAGCGATTCGCCCCGTGCGTTCCGACTCCTATATATAGTTGCTCTATTCTCTACGTTTTTCAGACCTTTTTTCATACTTGTGACATTAGTTTTAGATAGGAATTCTCCAGAGCCTGTTCTGGGAATTCTTAGCATAGGAGACTATTTTTCTTATCAATTTGGAGGATTAAGCATAGCAATTGGACCTCGTTGCTTATCAATTCTTGCTTGTGAGTTCGCAATTCTTCGGAGAATGACAACCTTCGTCGGTAACATTGTATCTCACGATTTTTCTATTTATATTTATTTCTTTCAACATGTTTTCATTCAATCTTGCTTTGATTACATTCTATCTATGAGTAGCTAAATCTATCGTTGGTGATAGTATGTGATTTCTTAGCTAGGGTTCTTAATTATGCATGATGGCTGTAACGCGAATCAAACTTGAGTTATTGTTTTATTTCTTTGATCTATCTAAGCCCTCTATCTTCGTAGTGTTGAATTGAACGGAACACATTGGACAATTCATGATCTTAGATTTCTATGCAAAACGATCGAGTACTTCATGCATGATTATTAACCTGATGCTTTGATTGATCATACTATCAATAACTTCCATTATTATTGATAAGAAAATTTGTGCTAAGTCGTTTGTTGAGTTTATAGTTTAAGTTAAATTAGATAAAGCTAGTTATAGTCCTTAGAGATTGACACTCGAGGTTATTTTACTGCTACACATTGATTTTACTGGGCCAAGGTGTATTCTGCTTTTATGGAGAAATACTTTCCTCACACATTGACTACTGCGCTTAAGGCGAAAATAGCTGGATTCAAACAAGACTATGACGAGACCATCTACACCGCTTTCGAGAGGTTCAAGGACCTCATGCACAAGTGTCCACACCATGGTTTTGTGCTTCCTGATCTTGTCCAACACTTCTACAATGGACTCACATATGAGAGTCAACAGGTGGTGGATTTCCAATGCCGTGGTACTATCTGGGAAGAGACCGCCGAGGATGTGTGGGCGTGTTTCGAAAGGCTTGCTAAAGGATCTCAGTTCAAGGATCCAAGAGCAAAGTTTAGGAGGCGTGGACCTGAGGCTCGCCCAAACCAGGAGATCCCAATGCATGAAATGAATGGTGTGAGTGGCGATAGGTTCAAAGGTTTTGCCAATCAGATGAGGCAAGCTCTAAGTGGCCTAATCGGAACATCTCTCTCCAACGAGGTATGTGGGGTGTGCAAGAATTATGGGCATGGGGCTCATATGGGTAGATAAGATTTAGCACGAGAAGATGTTCACTGGGTAAACCGTAGTAATCCTACTCCTAAGGTCGAAGCATCTACATCCAAGTCAGCAACTCTCATGGATAATTTACAGAAATTGGTGGATTTCACCCAAGTGTTTTTGAAGAGATACGAGGAGGATTCGGCGAAGATCAATGCTCGTCTGGATCAATTGGAAGCTAGAGCTAGTAGAGAGCAGGGGAAGTTACATAGAAACACCGAGAGGTCCATGTCGATCAACTTGGTGGGAGATCTTCCGGTGGAAATCACCATTAAGCAAGTTGTTGCGTGCGAGTGTGGTGCAAAAGACGAGCCTCCATTGGCCAAGGAGGAAGATAAAGATCTGGGACTCAACGTAAGTAATGAAGAACCTAAGGATCCTGAACTAATTCCTGATAGCTTTGATGTTAAGGTTGGGATTGGTAGTCTCGATGACATCCGTGCTACACTAGATACGGGATCTTACTCGAATGTGCTACCCATAAATGTGTTTGAGAAGAGTGGCCTTGGAGAGCTTTCGAAGCATAAGTCCATTGTGCAACTAGCGGATGGATCCTTTGTACGACCCGAGGGTATTGTGAAGAATGTATTGGTTAAGATTGGTGAAGCTTCTGTGTACACCAATTTCGTTGTGATGCCGGCATCTACACCTGGGATGAGTGATGTCGTTCTCTTGGGTCAAACCTTCTTGACCAATCTACGCTCCGTAATCGACATCTACCGAAGAACTTGCACGATTGAGGTGGATGGCAAGCAACATGTGTTGCGAGCCATATCAGATCCTAGTCCTCGTTTTAATGCTTCTCATACTATTAACTATTTTGGTCTTGCTGTGTATGTCCATTCTCATTCTCAGGTACTAGGTATGAGGAAGAGATCAATGAAGGGCAAGACCTAAGGAGCGCGAAGGAGTCGAGTCAGAGACTTTTTGAACAATGGCGCTATCCGGGAGGCAACCCAGAGTTTTATCGCTTTCTTGCATTGCATGCATATCATTGTGTTTTATTTTATATTTTCGTATGTTTTTGGTGATAAAATAGGTCTCTAGATGATAATTTAACATTTTAGGAGGAAAACCGACACCTCCAGGAGTCTGGAGGTGCCGGGCGAACCGCCCCCCATGAGGGGAGATTCGCCTGGCACGACCAGGTAACCTGGGGCTTACTGGAAGCCCAGGGCGAATCGCCCCCCACGTGTGGCGGTTCGCCCCGGGCATCCAGTAAACCTGGTGTCCGGATTTTCATCCGGACACCCCATTTTCTCCGCATATACTAAATTATTGATCTTTTTATCTCTTTTATCACTTGTTTTGGTTTCTCACGAGTTTCTTTCAGTACTATAGGTTACAGGTACAAGTTTAACTCTCACCTTAAATCCACTTTCGACGTTCGGGACGAGCGACGACGTTCAGGTTTGGGGGGGGGGGTTATTGCTGGGTATTTCTATATGTTAGGAAACTTGTAATTTTGATGAGCAATTAACCATGCTAAATTAAGGAAAGTCCAGTAACAAGTACTCTTAAGGTCCATAGGAATTTAGAATTTTAAGGACATTGTAAAAGAGGAACGTTTGCTGAAGACTTAGATTAGGTGTTAGTTAAGTTGGTTTTTACCGCGTATGATGTATTTTATTTTCTGAAAAGAAAATAACTTATTGATGCTTTAGCTTATGATGTATCTTATTTTCTGAAAAGAAAATAACCTCTTGAAGTATTTGTTGACGATGTACTTTGTTTTTACAAACAAACTATTGAAGCATTTAGAAACCGCTCAGAATCTAGAAGATTATTGAAGATCTGAAGACTTGAAGAATTTGAAGATCTGAAGACTTGAAGATTGCTGAAAACTGGTATCTACAAAGGCACGTGTTGCTCAGAAAGTGGAAACTTCAACAACAACATTGCATAAGTAAAAATCTGAAAGACAGAGTAGGTTGTGCTTGCTGAAACTGAGACAGACCACTTGCTGATGGAACATATGTGACTCTTACTGCCATTGATCCGTTCCAAGACTTAAAGCTTGAAAAATCTACTTGTGAAGAAGTAGAACAAGCTTGGCTAAGAAATTAGTTAAGTGTTCTTTCTTTCGAACAAGAACAAGTCTTGACACCAGAAACAATCAAACTTGTTTACTACAAAGTATTCAAAGTTTTGTTTCTTAGATTACTTGTTGTAACTGAATAAGTTATAATTAAGTTATCTCACCCCAAAACTCTCTAACTGAAAATACACCCTTTCAGGCGTGATATTCAGGGGGAACTTAATCGAACATAGTTTTGCTGATTAAAAGTACCAAGTTTGGTGGAGAACAAGGTTAAGTTCTCTAGATTAGGTTGGAGACAAAGCAAGTGTGCTTTGGTTTCTGTTGAATCGTTCTAGATAGGAGATTGTAAGGAACCTCAATCATATCTTAGTGGATTCAGTCCTAGAAAGGACAAAGTGGGTTAGTTGAGAGATTACGCCACTCTCAGATACCACTATAAAAGTGTTTGTGTGATTTACTTACTGTACTTAGTTTTCAGCAAATCATATCTGTCTGTACACAGTCACTCACATCACTTGCTGAAACCTTTACTTACTGAAAGAGCACTTATTGTATCAAAGACTTCCGCTCTCTGATTTTAAGTATCAGCAAACCAAGCTACTGAAAAGTAACTTACGCTTGCTGAGAAAGTTAAGTACCAGCAAACTCATTATTGAAAAGTAATAAGCACTTGCTGAGAAAGTTTTAAACGACGAAAGTTTGAAAAGACTATTCACCCCCCCTCTAGTCTTTTCTTGTTGTTTAAAGGGACCAACAAGTGGTATCAGAGCTGGAGGTTCTTTAACCTTCAGCACTGAACCTAGATCCCCTTAGGTGCTTTCCGTAAATCACTCTCACTTGATCAGTTTTGTAGTGCTTTGCTGACAGGATGTCTTTAGGAGATGCTCCCTTGCTGAAGCTGGAAAATTATGAGAAATGGTGAAACAACATGATGCTACATCTTGAGGCCATTAGTGATGAGATGGTTAATGTCATCAACGATGGACCTATCAAGATCACTAAGATTGAGAAAAGCTTTCCTCACAAAACCACGGATCCTACTGGTAAGCAAACCATCTTAGGAGAACCGGTTGACACCGTCGTTCCAAAACTAAGAGAGGAATGGACTTCTGGCGAAGCTAAGAGATTCCGTCTTGATGGCCAAGCAAGAAATATCATCATTCGATCAACTCCGGATGCCATACAGTGCAAACTGTGGGGTGCTAAGACTGCAAAGGAAGCTTGGAAATGGTTCAAGATCTTTGTGCTGGATCTGACAAGACCAAGGAAAACAAACATGAAGTACTTAAATTAAAGTTTCAAAACTTTAAGCAAGGTACAAACGAGTCACTGGAAGACTTGGATTTCAGATTCACAACTCGTGTTAGTGCAATGGCAGCCTTGGGTGTTGGAAACCTTTACTCAGATTCTGAGAAAGTGAAAACTATCATCAGAAGTCTGAATCAAGAATGGATCCACACTCAGAATTTCTATTATAATCAAGGAATGCCAGACATTACACCAACAAAGTTGTTCTCTCATCTTGCTACTGTCAACTATGAGACAAAGCAAAGAGAAAATGTATTTGCTGAAAAATCGCAAAACATTGCTCTTGCTGCAAAGCCGTCATCTTCTGAAAAGAAGAATGAAAAAGAACCTACTGATGAAAACTCTTTGGTTGTCAAAAACATGAAGAAATTCATCAGCAAGGAACTTGAAAGGCGAAAAGCAAAAGAGAAGCTGAAAAAGCATATTGGTAACAACTACCATAAGTACAAGAATGAGACTAGCTCGCTGAACAAGCAAGCTCAGCAAACTACTTCATCAGAAGAACCAGCAGTTGGAAATGATCTATATTTTTACTGCAAAAAGCCTGGACAATTCAAAGCTAATTGCCCTTTGCTGAAAGGCAAATCTGCTGAAAAGAAGAAGAAGTTCAAAAGAGCTTTTATTGCTGAAGAAAAGAAGAAGCTTCAAGCAAAAATCGATGCATTGTGTATTGATACTAGCTCCGAAGACAGTGAGGATGAAAGTTCAGACACCGACGATGAAGAAGCCACTCTAGACGTGGAGATTGGCAAAGAAATTTGTGGAATAGCTATGGAAGCTTATACAGATGTGTCAAACTACGAATTCTGCCTCATGGCCGGTCAGGTAAACAACCCTACCTCTGACTTAGACTCAGAAAGTGAAGACGAGATTGACCTTGACAAGATTCAAGGAGAAATCGAAAGATTTGAGAAAACTCTGAGCAGACAGCAAGAGAAACTACAAATTGCTGAAACTCTGACCAAGCAGACTACTGAAAAGTATATCTTGCTGAAGGAAGAGACAGAAGAAAAGGATGCTGAAATAAGGCGTTTTAAGAAGTTGATTGCTGAAGCTACAGAGAAGAATTCTCAAATGGCATTAGAATTGGAAGAATATCAGTCCTCAATTCTGAAGTTACTTGCTGAAATTCAAGAGATGAAAAAGATGAAAATCAATTTCAAATCTTATGTGGATGCAAGTAATACGCTGACTGAACTAAACTCTTATTTGAGAGACCCATCTCAGAAAGAAGGTTTAGGCGCAATGTATGAAGGTGATGATGTAGAAATCTTGAGGAAAGATAAATCACCTATCTCCTTTGTACGTGCTACTGATAGTGGTCCATCAGAAATCTATCAGTTTGGTCAATCTAAGGTTGCTGAAACAAGCAATCAGGTACCTATGACCATAAAGCCCGCTGTTGCTACTCAAAGTAACAAGACTTTAAAAGGAAAACAGGTTGCTGAGAAGCAAACTGGAAAGAAAAAGGATGTTATGAAGCATCCCGCCAAACAAGTTGCTGAAAAGCAAGTTGTTAAGACTAAAGGCAAGATTACTAAAAGTAATCAGAAGTCCTTTGCTGACAAACCTGAATCAAGTAAGGTTGCTGACGCTAAAACTCAGCATGCTCCAAAAAGTGGACTCGGTTTTAAAACCAAGCAAAGTCAACTCTTTCATGAGTATAAGCAAAGTCAGCAAAAATAATTCAAAGAGATGAACAAAACCAAGCCTAAGAGTTCTAACAAAACTCAAAACGCTAGGGCTAGAAGGAACCTAGCTAGAAAAGAACTTTCTGAAAAGTATGTTCAGCAAAAAGGTCAACCAAGCAAGACACCACATCAGAAAGTGGATTTGACCAACACGAGTCAAAAGTCTTTCAGCTCAAAACCTCATAGTTCCTCAGCAAGTAGAAAACAAGTCAAAGTTGAAAAACTTAAGACTTGGGTTTCCACTGGACGCATTCTTGAACGTGTTAATGGACATCCATTATTGGATAATTAACTTGTTTGCTCTTGATTGTGTAGACTTCACCCACGGAGACAAACGATGCAATCTGGCACTTTGATAGTCGTTGTGGAAAGCACATGACGGGCAACAAGAGTAACCTTATAAACTATAGACGGTGGTCTAAAGGTCCAACAATAAGGTTTGCTGGTGGAGGCTTCGGTTCTACAAAAGGCTATGGTGATGTGAAGTTAGGATGCATAACCATTACTGGAGTTCTTTATGTCAAAAATCTTAAGTTTAACTTTTTCAGCATGAGTCAGTTTGCTGACAAAGGATACTTCATCAAAATTAAAAGTGATGAATGTAAACTTATAGATTTCGAGACTAAAAAGGTAATAATGATTGCAAGAAGATCAGGAGGCTTGTACACTGTTGATTGGTCTTCAGCAATTGTTGAAAAATGCATTGTCTCAGATCATGATTGCCTTGCTGAAAAAGCATGGTTAGGGAATAAACGAACAAGTCATCTAAACTTCAAGACGCTGAATAAGCTGTCTAAAAAGGCACTTGTAGTTGGATTACCTAGGGTTACTTTTAAGAAGGATGGTGTTTGCAGTGCATGTCAGCAAGGAAAGCAAACCAAATCTTCTTTCAAGAACAAGGCAGTACCGTCAACTACAAAACCTTTACAACTCTTGCACATGGACTTGTTTGAATCTTCTTCAACATGCTATGCTGGTAAGAAGTATGGTCTAGTCGTGGTAGATGACTATTCAAGATTCACTTGGGTAGTATTCATCAAGCACAAATCCGAAACCAAGACTGAAATACCTAACTTGCTGAATAAGCTTGAAGTCATGAAAAATGACAAGGTAAAAGTCATAAGGACAGACCATGGTACTGAGTTTGTAAACCAGTACATAACTGAATATTGTACCTCAAAAGGTATACAACATCAGTTATCCTCAGTAAGAACACCACAACAAAACGGTGTTGCTGAATGGAAGAATCGTACCCTGAAAGAAGCCGCAAGAACAATGCTTGCTGACACTGAAATAAGTGAGGCTTATTGGGTTGAAGCGATTAATACCGCCTGTTATACTCAAAACAGATGTTTGATTACTAAGGAATACAACAAAACTCCTTATGAGTTGTTTGTTGGAAGACCTCCTAACATCACTCATCTAAGAGTATTTGGTTGCAAGTGTTTCGTTCTTAACAATGGTAGAGAATACCTAAGAACATTTCAACCAAAGGCAGACGAAGCGATATTTCTCGGCTACTCCTTGCACAGTAAAGCTTATAGAGTTTACAACAAAGAGGCACAAAAGATTGAAGAATCAGTGCATGTTGTATTCTACGAAAAGTCACAAGGTGTGCCTGCTGAAGAAGAAATATCAGAATGTATGAAAAAGCTAATCATACATGAGCAAAGAACTGAATCTGATGCTAGGCAAATCAAGTCAATTGAACTAAATGATGATTCTGACAATGACTCTCCTCCCCCGAGTCATGACAAGATAAATATAGTTCACGACAAAGAATTTCCAGCAAAAGACGCGGTTGCTCCGGAAGTTGCTGAAATTACGCAATCTCCAGTGCCTGCTGATGAACTACCTCAATCAAGCAATGCTGAACAAGCAGTTGCTGATGAACAAATCTCAGCAGAGACACAAATTCCCAGTAGTACTGAACAAGTACATACTAAAGAGTCACATGCTGATGAGCAAACATATCCTGATCCAACAAACAGAAAACTTGTCAAGCTGAGCGAGTCTGGTGAAGTAACAAGAAATAAAGCACGCTTAGTTGCTCAAGGTTACTGTCAGACTGAAGGATTGGACTATGATGAGTCTTATGCACCAGTTGCAAGATTGGATGCAATTAGGCTTTTCTTGGCCTTTGCTGCTCACAATGACTTCATTGTTTACCAAATGGATGTTAAAAGTGCATTCTTAAATGGTGAACTTGCTAAAGAAGTCTACCTAGAACAACCCCCTGGCTTTGAACTTCCCTCAGAAATCAAGATGGTATACAAGCTTCAGAAAGCTGTATATGGTCTAAAGCAAGCACTAAGAGCATGGTATGATACGTTGGCTAAGTTCTTGCTGGAAAATGGTTTCAAGAAAGGTGAAGTTGACAAAACCTTATTTACCATGAACCATGATGGTAAAATACTCTTAGTTCAAATTTATGTGGATGACATAATTTTTGGATCTAAGGACAAGCAACTTTGTGATGATTTTGCCAAACTCATGACAAATAAGTTTGAAATGAGTATGATGGGAAAATTGAATTACTTCCTAGGATTGCAAGTCAAGCAACTCAAAGATGGAATATTCATAAATCAAGCAAATTATGCGAAAGAAATGCTCATAATGTTTAGGATCAAAGAAGATGAGAAACTTGAAAAGATCCCTATGAGTGTTGGTACCAAATTGGGCTATACTAAAGAGGACAAAAGTGTTGAAGAACATAAGTATAAGAAGCTCATTGGTTCCTTGTTGTATCTAACAGCAAGTAGACCTGACATTCAGTATGTTGTTTGTGTGTGTGCAAGATTCCAAACTGATCCAAGAGAATCACACTACAAAAAGGCAATCAAAATACTGAAATATGTTAAAGGTACAGTCAATGTTGGATTATGGTATCCTAAAGATTCTGGACTTGAATTGGTTGGTTATTCTGATGCTGATCATGGAGGATCAACTCTTGATAGAAAAAGTACCTATGGAACTTGTCAGTTTTTGGGTACTAGATTAATATCATGGATCAGCAAGAAGCAAACCTGTGTTGCCAATTCATCTACTGAATCTGAATACATTGCAGCTGGTTGTTGCACAACTCAAATCCTATGGATTCAACAACAATTAAGAGATTATGGTATTTCTGCAAAGAAAACACCAATCTTTTGTGATAATACAAGTGCTATTGTAATCACGCAAAATCCTAAGTTTCACTCGAGGACTAAGCACATTGATATTAGACATCATTTCATTAGAGATCATGTGGAAAAAGGTGATATTGAGGTTGTGAAAGTAGGCACTGATGATCAGCTTGCTGACATCTGTACCAAGCCCCTACCGGATAATAGGTTCGCAATGCTAAGGTATAACCTTGGATTGATTGAACTACCTCAATAAAGGATACACTTGGTAGAATGCTGAAACAGGTATTCAGCAAGCCAAAGTATTCCTGTTTAAAAGACTCAGTCACTGATTTCTTCTAAGGAATGATAGGTCAGTACATGTTTGCTGAAACAGGCATTCAGCAAGTAATTCCTTCAAAACGGGTATTTGTTTGGAAACTTGATCACTTGCTGAGACAGGCACTCAGTAAGAGAAAGAGCTTAAGGATTGCTGAAACAGTCATTCAGACAATCAAAGATACTGAAACAGGTATTCAAGTATCAAAGGAATTTTCTGAGACGGGAACTCAGAAAAAGAGCTAAGCTCATCTCTCAGATTTTACCAAAGGATATCTCAAGTACAAAAGAATTTACTGATACGGGAAATCAGAAATATCTCTTAAACTTAAGAAAAGATGAGATATCTAAGTAAGGGGGAAATTTCAGCAAGTATCTAGGTTGATAATTCAAACTCACTGAAAAGATTCTTGTCTATTTCAGCAAGAAATCTATCCCTTAAAACTAGGTAAAATCAATTTGTGACGTTAATCGGGCACAGATAAACTCGAATAATCATGACATGAAATTCAATCGTGGCCATTGATTAAAAGGAGTTACTAATCTAACGGTTAATAAAACAAAGAGAGAGAGTGCTCTGACGGTTTCAAGTTAGTGGGCCACTACGCATTTAATACAAAGGCTCCACTAACTCCAGTGTTTCTCTGTTTTACCCTTGCTGAGAGCTCAAATCGATTGAGTTTCTCACACACCAGAGACACTATATAAAGAAGGAGTTAGAGAAATGACAAAATTCTTTAACTCACATTTCCTTTCTCTACAATTTTAGCCTGAACCACTGTACCTCCGGTCAAAAGCAAACTATCTCTTTCGTACACATTCTCTTTGCTCTATAAAAGAAATGGCTCCCAAAGAGACAGTCCTCTAAGTCCTCAAGTCATCAAAGGTTGACAGTGCTGAAACACGCACAGGCTCCGGGTGACTACTTACTCGCGGCTACAACCACAAAACGAAAGTGGGGTCGTGAAAAAAACGACCGCATATTATCCGAAAAAAAAACCTAATGCCTCGTCCAGAATCTCGAACTGCAAAGTGGTAGATGTTGATGCAAGGGGAGGGTTTTGCAAAAGAAAGTACATTAGGTCCTTTTATGAACAAGAACCGAATGACGAAAATGAAGAGGGTGCTTGAGCTTATGAAGCAGCTAGCAAGGACTCATTGAACTTTATCTCTGCGCCACTAAGCAGGTGAGCGCGTAGATTGATACAATGGAAGTCTACAACAA
>CM051455.1:96073284-96126411 GCA_028274465.1 Plantago ovata | reverse complement strand
TACGCATTTAATGCAAAGGCTCCACTAACTCCAGTGTTTCTCTGTTTTACCCTTGCTGAGAGCTCAAATCGATTGAGTTTCTCACACACCAGAGACACTATATAAAGAAGGAGTTAGAGAAATGACAAAATTCTTTAACTCACATTTCCTTTCTCTACAAATTTTAGCCTGAATCCACTGTACCTCCGGTCAAAAAGCAAACTATCTCTTTTCGTACACATTCTCTTGCTCTATAAAAGAAATGGCTCCCAAGAGACAGTCCTCTAAGTCCTCAAAGTCATCAAAGGTTGACAGTGCTGAAACACGCACTGCTCCGGTGACTACTCCGGCTACAACCACAACGAAAGTTGTGTTGAAAAACGACCGCATATCCGAAAAACCTATGCCTCCGTCATATCTCGACACTGCAAAGTGTGAGATGTTGATGCAATGGGGAGGTTTTGCAAAAGAAAAGTACATTAGGTCCTTTTATGAACAAGAACTCGATGACGAAAATGAAGAGGTGCTTGAGCTTATGAAGCAGCAAGGCCTCATGAACTTTATCTCTGCTCGCACTAAGCAGGTGAGCGTGATTGATACAATGGAATTCTACAACAATGCAGAAATCCAGTCCCTTACTGATAGTAAAGGAGTCACTGAAAAAGTGATCTTTACTACAGTTCAGTACACGCAAATCGTCCTCAAATGGACTGATTTAGCCGAGATTTTTCAGATTCCAACCACTGGAACTGAAGATGACGTCACTGCCACTGACGAAGAAATTGAAGCTTTCTACAGTGACGTCAGAAATGAGAAAATGAAGAAAGGCAAGATTGCTCCCGTGACTTGGACAAAGCACGTTAAGAGAAAGCATCTCTGCCATTCACTTGGTCTAGTAGCTCTGCTACTAATAAAAGTTCTTGACTCCCAAGTTGGAGGAATTTACCAAGTAGGCCTGAGAAGATGGCCATTGCTGATGCATATCCATGAAAATAAAACGGAACTTAACTGGGCTAAGTACATTTTCAACAGGCTTATTGATTGTGTTACTAAGTTTAAGGTAAAGGTAGAAGACAACAAGATCTCACCTTCCGTTCCAGTTATGTATGGAATCAAGATATGCTATATCCTTGAACATTTCAGGATTCAGCTAAGAAACCCATTGCCAATCAAGAAATCTGTCTGCAATGTGGGAAGATCATTCTACAAGCAGAATGTACCTAAATCTGCTGGAAAGAAAACTAAGAAGACAACAACTGCAAATGTTGTCGGCACAAGCCAGCAAGAAAGGTATACAACAGTTGCAGATGTTACCACTCAGCAACTTAGAGATGAAACTGTTGGTGGTGGTGGTAACACAAATGAAACTGCTGTAGAAAATCAACAAGGTACGTGTACAAGAGCTGTTGTTGAAAATGCAACTATAGATGACTCTGGGAAACTGGAGAAATCTAACAAGAAAAGCGGAAAGCTGATGATGACACTCAGACTGCAGCGTCATCAGCAAACCCCGTACCTAAGAGGAAACGGACAAGCAACAAAAGGAAGAAAACACTGGCCCGCAAGTCAGTCCCTGCTATCCAAGACCTCTCAGACAATTCCCAGACAAATGCTGAAACGCATTTGCCAGTAGATGTTGCTGAGGTAATCACTGAAGCCTACGTCAGCAATGTTGAAGTGTTTTCGGAAGCCTTCAACAATCAACTTAACGTTGATAATTCTACTGAGAATAGACCACAAGGCAGTGGAAATGAAATTCCTGCCCAAGTCCCAGATATCTACATTGTAGATAATTTAGATGATCCAACTTTGAGACCAGCAAGTGACATTGCTACTGATCTTCAAAGAGCGGCACTTGCTGATGCTGCTGAAAAGATAGTTGCTGAACAAGCAACTCATCAAGTTGCTGAAACCCCGCTTGCTGAAGAACCAGTTGCTGAGACAGCAATGGTTCCGGTTCAAGAAGTTGCTGAAACACAAGAAGCATTATTCAACGACGCATCTCGTGATGCTGAGAATACTGGCCCAAGTTCACCCAAGACATCAATCAAAAAAGTCCAGCTTGTACTGGAAGAAATAAGCAAACAAATGGAGTTGGAGATTGAAGAATCATCCAACAAATATATTGATGCCTTCATGACAAGCAGTGAGCTCAAGGGTCAAGATGCTTCTGCTCAACTTGTCATTTCAGAGACAAGGGAGATTGCTGAAACCCCACAGCTTTCTCAAATAGAGCAAAACCAGAAGTCTGCTGAAGAAACAGTCCAAGAAGCTGAAGAAACTGTTAATGCTGAAAGGACTGAACCACAACCTCTCCTTCTCCAGCAGGTAGTTAATTCAACCATCAGTAAAACTTCAATTTCTGAAAATTGTTCTTTTGCTAATATTATATTATCTCTACAGACTTCTCAAGATGCAAGTCAGATTGTTGTTGAAGCCTCTGCACCAGAACCAACACTCCCTTCTCAGCATGTAGTTAATAATTTGCTATTAAAACTAAGTTTGAGAACTTAGTAGTACTTGTGTCTAACTCTAATTTATTTCAGGATGAACAAATGGAGGATGCTACTCAAGCTCCTCATGGAATGGAAATTGTACTACATGAGCTTGCTGACTCTCAGCAGGTAAATCATGTTTCAGATATGAACTCTAAAACAATTCTCCAAACCAATCCTGATCTAAATAACATTCTTTTTCAGGCTCAAAAGAAGACCCCTAAAGTGGTACTCATCACTGAAGAACTGTACTTGAACTTCAAAAGGACAACTTTGTCAAGAGTTGCTAAGTCCGTCAGCAACTGGCAAAGGTACAGGAGAATGGATTTCTCTGATCTTCACCTTCATCTTTCAAACGAGAAAAGAGATCTTCTCTGCTGAAGCTCGAAACATTTGTCCACTCCATCCTTCCTGAAGATATGTCATATTCTCAGCAAATGAGCTCGAATCTGATTGCTCAAATCAGAGAGAACATGAAGGCAAAATTCAAGAGTGCCTCTCCAGCTGAACAAGCTGTGATGCTCAAAGGTTCATTTGTACCTGTGGTGGCTGATCCCCACAAAATCAATGAGGAAGAGGAAGTGACAAGTGTTGCTTTGTATAAGCACGTTGAGCTAGTCATTCTGACAGACGATGATGAAGAAGAAGAAGATGAGAACATTCCCACTGATCCCAGTGATGATGAAGGGAAAGATTCCAAGGACAAGAAAGACGATGATGATGACAATCAAGGTCCAAGTCCTAATGCTGGAGGAGTTAAGTTGACAGTTGCTGAAAATGCTCAACTTGAAAATCAGCAAGCTGAACAACAACAACCTCAGCAAGAATCTCAACCTCCTCCTGCTGCTGCTGAAAATCAAACACCTGTGCAAGGTGCTGATACTGAAAAGGAATATGCCAGAAAAAGGGCTGCCTTGAAAAATGGCAAAAGTCCAGTTTCTGATGCCAAGGTTACTGAAGAAAACCTTGATGATGATGAAGAACAAGATGAAGATTACCAACGCGCTCTCAAGAACAGTCTCTTGATCCATGCAAGGCATACGCAGGATCTAGAAATTGGTCAATCTTCAGGCGTAAGACCAACGGAAGTCCCCTCCCTTCCATTTACTACTGGCGAAACTCCAGTAATTGAGTCTCAAACTCAATTAAAACTAACTACTGGTGAAACTCCGGTCATTGAGTCTCAAACGTTGCCTTCAGCAACTACTCAATTAAAACTAACTACTGGTGAAACTCCAGTTGTTGAGTCTGAAGCGTTGCCATCAGCAACAATTCAACAAAAAGGAAGTGAAGCTACTGATAAAGGTTCAAAAGTTGCTCAACTTGATGAATCTGAGGATGATGACGACTTGTCAGAAAATGAGGATGAACAATCCAAGCGAGACCCAAAAGTTGTTCAGATTCCTCCTCCTGATTACATCAATGATTTAGACGATGGTCTAAGAGCAGAATTGCTGACGCGTGATGATCAGTTTGCTTCCGAACTTAAGGTTCATTCCTTGACACCACATTTAGTGACGTTCCCAAGAGTTGAGGAGTTTACTCCTAGAATTTTAGCACTAAAGGAAGTCCATAATGCCTGCAAAGCTAAAGATGAGGCATTGCTTGCTGAGAGCCCACTTGACTTTGGAAAGATATTGGCTACAGTGCTGAGACGCACTACTACTTTGACCATAGCTCAGAAAGACATCAGTCTTTATCACAAAAGCTATGAAGAAGATGTAAGTCAAGCTCTAAAGCTAGCAAAGACCGCTCTCGTAAAGGCACAGACTCTCATGGATGAGAAGGCCGCAACAGAGCAAAGACATGAAGAGAACATGATGAGTATTCAAAGAGAGTTGTCAAAAATGACTTCTGACCAACAACAAATCATCATGAAGTATAACAGTTTCAGCACTCTTGCTGAAAATTGCAATGAGTTTTATTCTCTGTACATCACTCCGATGTTGCAATCCATGTCTAAGGGGGAAAAGAAGAGTAGAAAAAGAAACCAAACCCTTCCTGCTGTTGATGAGCCACTGCCCATAGAACCACTTGCTGAAAAAGAGCAAAGTTCTAAAAGGCAAGCAGAATCTGAGTTGAATTCAGCAAGTACCAAAAAGAGAAAAACCGCTGCTGAAACTCAAGATTTGTGCCATACTGAAAGTCATCACAATCTGAATGAAGATGATGAAGATGATGACAATCAAACAATAGCTCAAGCCATAAGAGCTAGATCCTTAACAGCCTTGACTCCGTCTGGCCACTCAAAGCATTTTTCGTCTGACTCTTCAGCAAGAGATCAAGACAATGCTAAGACAAGAAGAAGAAGGCAAAGACAGGAAGAAAAGAGGCTGGCCAGCATTGCTATTGGCTCCGGCATTGAATACACAAAGACCAGCAATGAAGAAACCACTCAGAATGTAATCAGAAACATTCATGGTTGCTGGATCTTAAAGCTGGAAGACTTGCTGGTAAATGAGTTCTTTCCTACAGCCATATTGAATCAAATGTTCAAATGGATTGAACTCAAAGTCGAAAGAAATCAAAGGGAAGAATCCCTCCCAAGAAATATTGTTGGGAGATGGTTGAATCTTGAGGTCTTAGTAAGAAGAATCGCCATTGGTAAGACATATAGACAAGAACCAAATCTGATCAAACCACCTGGCATCGCTTACTACTCTGACCCAGTAACAAAGAAAACAAAGAAGAGACTTGGATTGATTCCTTAGTAGTACTTCTATCTCACTGCTAAGGATCAAGAAGAAGATCTTCTCTGGCTAAGAAAGATTCATCCGAAAAGCATTTCAGATACACAGCTTCTCCATGTCAGCAATTGGGGCATGCATTTGTGGGTGACTAACTACATGGAAATGAATGTTGAAAAGCATCATCACACTGCCTGCAAAAATGCAAGAATTCTTCAACTACAAGTCCGTAGGCTTCTGGAAAACTACGAAAAGGACTATGTTGAATTTACTGCACTTGCTGAGAAGAGTGTAAGAGATATTTTGAGAAAATCCTCTGAAAGAGCTTAAGTCCCTGTAATAGTTTTTGTTAAAGTTCTTGTTTGCTGATTCCGTTCAAGTTATCTATGCTATTTCATGTAAACTTCTGAAAGATAACTATCAGCAATGAAACTTTTGACTCTTATTGGTTTTTGATTATGCAATTTACTTATGCTTACTGTTTAATTATTCAAGTATGCTTGCATTAATCAACTGATTTATTCAACATCAGAAACCTCTAAAAGGGTAACAATTAATTTAGCCATGGATTGCTAACATCAAAAAGGGGGAAATTTGTTAGGAAACTTGTAATTTTGATGAGCAATTAACCATGCTAAATTAAGGAAAGTCCAGTAACAAGTACTCTTAAGGTCCATAGGAATTTAGAATTTTAAGGACATTGTAAAAGAGGAACGTTTGCTGAAGACTTAGATTAGGTGTTAGTTAAGTTGGTTTTTACCGCGTATGATGTATTTTATTTTCTGAAAAGAAAATAACTTATTGATGCTTTAGCTTATGATGTATCTTATTTTCTGAAAAGAAAATAACCTATTGAAGCATTTGCTGACGATGTACTTTGTTTTTACAAACAAACTATTGAAGCATTTAGAAACCGCTCAGAATCTTGAAGATTATTGAAGATCTGAAGACTTGAAGAATTTGAAGATCTAAAGACTTGAAGATTGCTGAAAACTGGTATCTACAAAGGCACGTGTTGCTCAGAAAGTGGAAACTTCAGCAACAGCATTGCATAAGTGAAAATCTGAAAGACAAAGTAGGTTGTGCTTGCTGAAACTGAGAGATACCACTTGCTGATGGAACATATGTGACCTCTTGCTGAAAGTACTTGAATTTGCGCTCCAATGTTAATGTTTGAATTCCATTCAAATATGCATTAAATGCAAAGCTTGCCTGCGAAGGACATGAAGACTAGAAGACAAACAAGGACGCTGCTGAAAGTACAAAAGCAAGATAGTGACATCTTAAGGATCAAAAGCCTTGGAATTTAAAATTCAAACGGCTCCTTATTTTCACTATAAATAGAGGTCATCCGGCGAAGAGTTGAAGTGTGTCAACAACGTGATCAAACTCTCACTTGTGGTTTAAACTCACATACCTTCAAATACTCTTACTGCCATTGAACCGTTCCAAGACTTAAAGCTTGAAAAAGCTACTTGTGAAGAAGTAGAACAAACTCGGCTAAGAAATTAGTTAAGTGTTCTTTCTTTCGAACAAGAACAAGTCTTGACACCAGACACAATCAAACTTGTTTACTGCAAAGTATTCAAAGTTGTGTTTCTTAGATTACTTGTTGTAACTGAATAAGTTATAATTAAGTTATCTCACCCCAAAACTCTCTAACTGAAAATACACCCTTTCAGGCGTGATATTCAGGGGGAACATAATCGAGCATAGTTTTGCTGATTAAAAGTACCAAGTTTGGTGGAGAACAAGGTTACGTTCTCTAGATTAGGTTGGAGACAAAGCAAGTGTGATTTAGTTTCGGTTAAATAGCTCTAGATAGGAGATTGTAAGGAACCTCAATCATATCTTAGTGGATTCAGTCGTAGAAAGGACAAAGTGGATTAGTTGAGAGATTACGCCACTCTCAGATACCACTATAAAAGTATTTGTGTGATTTACTTACTGTACTTAGTTTTCAGTAAATCATATTTGTCTGTACACAGTCACTCACATCACTTGCTGAAACCTTTACTTACTGAAAGAGCACTTATTGTATCAAAGACTTCCGCTCTCTGATTTTAAGTATCAGCAAACCAAGCTACTGAAAAGTAACTTACGCTTGCTGAGAAATTTAAGTACCAGCAAACTCATTACTGAAAAGTAATAAACACTTGCTGAGAAAGTTTTAAACGACGAAAGTTTGAAAAGACTATTCACCCCCCCCCTAGTCTTTTCTTGTTGTTTAAAGGGACCAACACTATACTTGTTTTTTTTATGATTACTCGTGAAACCTTTTGTTTGCATTTGCATTTGCACGTTTATCGCTTTCTTAGTATTTAGTTGCATACACTACATTCATCCTAGTATAGTTTTGCATGTTTTTGTGTGGAGTTTATTGCCAAATTTTTTGAACTTTTTTATTTTGTAGATTAACTAATTATGACCTTTGACCACGCGTTTCATCTCTATGAATTTGTTTGAGGTTTTTCTCGCTTGGCTTGTCACATATATATATGCACTTAGTTAAGCTTGGTAGTCACGACATCACTTAGTGGTGTTTTCTCTACTGCGGTTCACGAAGGCCTTTATAATAGGATGATGCATGTTAGGATCTTATGGTTGTTTTCCCGAGTAATTATATACCTAAGAGGCAACAAGTCTTCACCTTGCTTTGAGACTGCTAAATGCCTAGGAACGAGGTAGTGTGAGATTGTGTGATCCTTTTTTTGCAACCTATTCTTGCGAATAGGTTTGGGGAGGGGGTTACACTATCATTAGACTTGTTTTTTTCGATTTTTGAGTGTTGTGAGTTTGTTTTCCTTTTTCGTAAAGTTTGTGCTTCAACCTATTCTTTCGAATAGGTTTGGGGAGGTCGTTTGTGTGTCATTGTAATTTCTTTTTCGTTGCGCTACTGCTGGCTATAAAAAACAAAGAAAAAAAATCGAAAAAAAAGAAGGAAAAATTCCATGAAAAAGAAAAAAAAAAGAAAAAAAAAGAAAAGACCCCAAAAAAGCAAAGAAGGGTCCAAAGAAAGCCAAAAGCAGTTTAGCAAAGTGTTTGTCTTGTTTTTCAATTCTTGTAATGTTCGTAATCGAGTTGTAATTTTTGTCTTTTGATTGTTTGAGTGTCATCTGTTCTAGACCACCCTCGTCCTACCATTCAGGAAGTGGTGATTAGTTTAAGGCTTTGCTTGAGAGATGGGTAGAATAGGGGAGTATGAACTTTTAGGGAACCCTCCTTCGTTTGATGAGAGCCAGTATTGGTTCGACCTCTTTGAGAAAAAGTCTTAACTTGGTGAACAGCAGTAAGCCCTCAGTTTCATAGGCACGGGACAACCATTCGTATTTTAACATGTTTCATTACGTCGTCACTGACTAGGTCCAGGTAGAGAATGTTACGAGAGACTATCTTGTTTAACGTAGTGCATATGTGAATGTGTATGAGTCAATCGAGGCATTCTTCAACCAATATCCATGTTATGATTTGTATGATCTTTGTTCATGAGTTTTTGATAGATTCAATAGATTAGTTCATTTCATTTGGCATGAGACTCCATTTTGTGTGTTGCATTGGTTGTTTGCATTAGAGTCTAGCTTAGTTGCTTGAGGACAAGCAAAGGTTCGGTTTGGGGAGTTTGATGAACGTGTATTTTACACCTTCATTCGAGTCTTTTTTTTCACCTATTTAGCTATCCTCTATGTTAATTTAGCTATATTATAGTGCATTTTATTAGAATAGTGTCACGTTTCCCTTTAGTTTGTATTTTTCAGGTTTTAGGTGAAAAACGTGATTTTCCGGGCAATTATATTGAAGAGAACGAAGAATCGGCGTTCCGAGGACATTCGTGGAGTATCTAGAAGGTTACGAATGAGATTTGTGGCCTAGGGGACGAGTTTCAAGGCTTAAAGGTCACTAGAAGGCAAAATCCGAGTCCGAAAAGGAGAAGAAAACCAAAAACGCATCTCCACTGACCTGGAGCTCCCAGGGGGTTCGCCCGGCACGCCAGGCGGTTCGCCCGGTGCCAGGTGGTTCGCCTGGGACCCCCGGCGATTCGCCCCGTGCATTCCGACTCCTATATATAGTTGCTCCATTCTCTACGTTTTTCAGACCTTTTTTCATACTTTTCACATTAGTTTTAGATAGGAATTCTCCAGAGCCTGTTCTGGGAATTCTTAGCATAGGAGACTATTTTTCTTATCAATTTGGAGGATTAAGCATAGCAATTGGACCTCGTTGTTTATCAATTCTTGCTTGTGAGTTCGCAATTCTTCGGAGATTGACAACCTTCGTCGGTAACATTGTATCTCACAATTTTTCTATTTATATTTATCTCTTTCAACATGTTTTCATTCAATCTTGCTTTGATTTCTGTTGATTGCATTCTATCTATGAGTAGCTAAATTTATCGTTGGTGATAGTATGTGATTTCTTAGCTAGGGTTTTTAATTATGCATGATGGCTGTAACGCGAATCAGACTTGAGTTATTACTTTATTTCTTTGATCTATGTAAGCCCTCTATTTTCGTAGTGTTGAATTGAACGCAACACATTGGATAATTCATGATCTTAGATTTCTATGCAAAACGATCGAGTACTTCATGCATGATTATTAACCTGATGCTTTGATTGATCATACTATCAGTAACTTCCATTATTATTGATAAGAAAATCTGTGCTAAGTGGTTCGTTGAGTTTATAGTTTAAGTTAAATTAGATAAAGCTAGTTATAGTCCTTATAGATCGACACTCGAGGTTGTTTTACTGCTACACTACGGTTTTCGTTGTAGTTTTGAATTGCCTTTGGCTAAAAATAAATTTATTTTATTAATTGAGTCTGACAAACTCCGGTTCATGAATGACATAAAGAATTTGTATTGTGGATACCCAACCATACTGAATGGAGATCCCAAGAATTTGGTTCAATGTGGCAAACTAAACATTACGAATCCAGTGAAGCGCTTCAAGAGATGTATCTCATACACTAAGAAGTAAGGCACTTCGGATAAAAGTCACAAGTCACTCGTGGCTTTTACTCCAAAATCCATTCCCGTGTAAGACATCTAAGTGCTATCCTGCAAGGGGTAAAGGATGAGTAATTGGACTCTTAATGAATCCCAAACTTGAGCTCATCTCTGGTTTAAGTGGGGCATAGGCAGGATGCCCTTGTTGGGAGTTCACCTATCTAAGTGCGAAGACAGGCCGCTTCAATTGTAAGCACTTATGAAACCAGGAAGCTGTCCACGGCCAAAACGGACATACGGTAAGAACCTGAAACGAGTATCGAGTTGTGATAGTGTGAGTATCTTTGTCTTGGTATACACAAAACGCCGACCGGTTCAAGGCATCACGTCCACCGCGTGGTAAGTATATCCGAAGGTATTTCACTAAGGAAGATTCAAAGCGGAAGCTATCGATCCCGATGCTATCACTTCTCACTGAAAGAGTGCATGTGCATCAATTCCCTTTCATGTTGGGATTGTTGGGAATTTTAGTGAAACGAATGAGATTTGAATTCGTTCGATGTATTGGTCATATGGGCGTCCAACACGTTGGAAACAAGAGTTCCATGATCGTGTATTTCCGTTTGTTAAAATGGATGTCACTTAAGCGTTAAGTCACTAAAATCCCGTGTGGTGAAAGGTGATTAATGCACATAGTGTGTTGATCGATACATAAATGAATTAAGTCATTCGAATACCGTTGGATCCACTGTACTAAAATTCATGGGAAAAGCAAATGAGGTTTATATCCAAATTGCATTATTGGAATGTTATTCATTTGAGTTTAAATGTGATTAATTACTCAAAATTATTGAGAAATTAAATACACAAGTTAAAAAAAATGAATTAGTGAATTGTGACCTTTCACAATGGTTTCCAATAAGAAAAGGTTGGTAAAAAGTCAAAAATAAAACATTGTGACAATTGGGACTCAAACCCAAGACCTGCCGCTTCACTGGACCAACGCGTCCTTTGTTAATTGTTCTGATGAAATTGTTTGTTATCATGTAAGTCTGGCAGCAAAATTTACACACCTTTTGGCAATTGGTTGAATGGTTGCAAACCATTCATTGCATCTTTTTGAAGTGTTTTCATACCACTTCATGGAAGCCTTTGAGAAATATAAATATGGGAATAGGGTTGATTTCCAAACACACATCCAAAAGCATTTGATACTTCTCTTCTCACTTGCTTTCTCTTTTGCTCTCAATCATACTCAAAGTAAGTTCGTCAGATTCGACAATTGGAGTGCTCCTTAGTCGTCTAAGAGTAGTTTTATCCTGGGAGACTATTACCATAATTCCGTAAGCACCACGAGCAGGGCAATCTTGTCTTAAGGAGAGATAGTCAAACTATCGACTCTACTCGCCACCTTGTGTACTACTTGTTGTTGATTACTTCTTGGATGCTATTGGAAGATCGAAGATTGGTTTAATCCATACGTGACTTGTTTCGTTCTTGAAGTGTGCAAAGGAACGACTTCGTGGCAGCATAAATATTCAAGTACATCATATTTTGTAAGATATTTCAAGTGTTTGTATATTGTTATATATATACTTTGTTTGTATTGTACTTCTACTTGTTCTTGTATCAAACTCTTGCTCAAGAAAAGCTTCACGCTTACAACAGTGAAAAAGACTCGAATGAAAGTGTAAAATACACGTTCATCAAACTCCCCAAACCGAACCTTTGCTTGCCCTCAAGCAACTAAGCTAGACACTAATGCAAAAAACCAATGCAACACATAAAATGGAGTCTCATGCCAAATGAAATGAACTTATCTATTGAGTCTATCAAAAACTTATGAACAATGACCATACAAATCATAACATGGATATTGGTTGAAGAATACCTCAATTGACTCATACACATTCACATATGCACTATGTTAAACAAGATAGTCTCTCGTAACATTCTCTACCTGGACCTAGTCAGTGACGACGTAATGAAACATGTTAAAATACGAATGGTTGTCCCATGCCTATGAAATTGAGGACTTACTGATGTTCACCAAGTTAAGACTTTCTCTCAAAGAGGTCGAACCAATACTGGCTCTCATCAAACGAAGGAGGGTTCCCTAAAAGATCACACTCCCCTATTCTACCCATCTCTCAAGCAAAGTCATAAACTATCACCACTTCCTGAATGGCAGGACGAGGGTGGTCTAGAACAGATGACACTCAAACAAACAAATGACACACTTTACAACTCGATTACGAACATTACAAGAATTGAAAAACGAGACAAACACTTTGCTAAACTGCTTTTTGGCTTTCTTTGGACCATTCTTTGCTTTTTGGGGTCTTTTCTTTTCCAGATTTTTTCCTTTTTTATGGAATTTTTCCTTTTCTTTTTTTTTCGATTTTTTTCTTTCTTTTTCCTCTTTTTTTTTTTTGTATATAACCAGCAGTAGCACAACGAAAAATAAATTACAATGACTCACAAAACGACCTCCCCAAACCTATTCGAAAGAATAGTTTGGAGCACAAACTTTACGAAAAAGGAAAACAAACTCACAGCACTCAAAATCGAAAAACAAGTCATATTGACAGCATAACCCCCTCCCCAAACCTATTCGTTAGAATAGATTTCAAACAAAGGATCAAACAATCTCACACTACATCCTTCCTAGGCATTTAGCAATCTCAAACCAAGGTGAAGACTTGGTGCCTCTTAGGTATATAATTACACGAGAAAACAACCACAAGACTCTAACATGCATCATCTTATTATAAAGGCCTTCGTGAACCGTAGTAGAGAAAACACCACTAAGTGATGCCGAGACTACCAAGCTTAACTAAGTGCATATATAAATGTGACAAGCCAAGCGAGAAAAACCTCAAACAAATTCATAGAGATGAAACGCTTGGTCAAAGGTCATAACTAGTTAATCTACCCAATAAAAAAGTTCAAAAAATTTGGCAATAAACTCCACACAAAAACATGCAAAACTATACTAGGATGAATGTAGTGTATGCAACTGAATACAAAGAAAGCGGTAAACGTGCAAATGCCAACAAAGGGTTTCACGAGTTTATCATAAGCAAAACAAGTATAGAGATAGCCAGCGATAACCCCCCCCCCCAAACCTGAACGACGTCGCTCGTCCCGAACGTCGAAAGTGGATTTAAGGTGAGAGCTAACTTGTACCTGTAACCTATAGGACTCAAGGAAACTCTTAAGAAACCAAAACGGGCGATAAAAGAAGTAAAAAGATCAATAATTTAGCATAATAGGAGAAAAATAGGGTTCCGAACGAAAATCCGGAACTCCGGGTTTCTGGACACCCTGGGCGAACCGCCCCAGGTGGGGGGCGATTCGCCTGGGCGTCTAGAACGTCCCAGGTTGTCTGAACTTGCCAGGCGATTCGCCCCACATGGGAGGCGGTTCGCCTGGCATCTCCAGACTCCTAGAAACGCCTTTTTTCCTCCCAAAACGCAAAATTATCATCTTAAAACCTATTTTATCACCAAAAACATACAAATACATAAAATAAAACACAATGTGCATGCAATGCAAGAAAGCAATAAAACTAAACTACATGCAACCATTACCACTAATGTTATCCATTATCAAATGGAAACGAATCTTCTGCATCCGTTCCATTACTCCTCGCATCTTGGGAACCATCCTTGGCTCCTCTCCGTATCTGCTCAAGCAAGTCCATGATTCCCTGAAAACTAATATTAACAAAACCAATAAAATCAAAATCTAAAAAATAACCAAGGGAATCAGATGGAAAATAAAAGAGAAAAGAGGATCAAAACTCCTTTGGAACTCATAGGTGGGTGCATGGACCAGAACGTAGGAGTCAAGATCAAGAGTATATGCCGCAATTGATTCAGAGACATCAAAATCTTCAGAGATTGGCTCCTCGACCTCAACACAACTCACGCCATCACCTTCTGAAGCAATGGATTCAGTCATCACCTCCTCCACGACTTCCTCTTGACCAACAACCTCGACATCCGCAAGTAAGGACGTGGAATCCAAGCTAAGCACTGAGGAGACTTCATCAATGGATTCTTCTCCACATTCCTCTTCATCGGCAATGTCGATTTCTGGTGGCTGACTACTGAAACGAGACATCCATGCCCTTGACCTGGGAGGTGAGTCCCTATCCCAATGTTCTAGAAACTTGCTGGTTGCTTCCCCCCAAGTGCGCAACGATTTTTCCGGCGGGATTCTGAGCCATCCTCGAGCGTACCCTTTCAAGGCTCTCATAAATCCTCTCAGACAAAGTTGCTCATGTGATAAAATAACCCCCTCCACATTCTCACGAGGTATCCTCAACACACCTTCCTCGTACGTGTCTAAGAACCCTCTTGGATCATCACCCATCGAAAACGTGGAGAGAATGGAGTGGTACGAAGGATCAAAGTCATAATCCCTGCAATCTTCATCCAATGTTATGCAAGGCCCTCGAGGCATCACATACCGGGGCAAAGGAACTCGTTGACTCATCCTTTCGTATGACTAGTTTCTGCACATGAGGAAACAAGAAACCAAGGAGCAGAATCCACAAAAGAAAAACAAAAACTTGCAAAGAAAAGCACAAAGAGTGCAAACAAACACAATGTAATCAAGAACTTCGAGAGCACAAGAACGCAAGGTAACCAAGATCAGATTAGATGAAAAAGATAGGGGGAAAGAAATAGGGTAAGAAAGTGAAATTTTTTGAGAGCAAACCCCAGAGCCTGTTCTTTTGTAGGGAATTGAAAGCTGGCAATATAAATAAGCTAAAGAGAAAAAGGAGTATAGTCCCCGACAACGGTGCCAATATGATGAACGAGATTTTCAGACTCAATTAATCAAATAAATTTGTTTTTAGCCAAAGGCAATTCACAACTACAACGAAAACCAAGGCATGTAGTGTAGAAGTAAAATAACCTCGAGTGTCGATCTCTAAGGACTATAACTAGCTTTATCTAATTTAACTTAAACTATAAATCAGAAATCAAGCAAAGCACAGATTTTTCTTATCAATATGATGGAAGGTAGTGATATTATGATCAATCCAAGCAACGGGTAATAATCAAGCATGAAGTACTTGAAGTTTGTATAGAAATCTGTGATCATGAATTGTCATGTGTGTTCCTTTCAATTCAACACTACGAAGATAGATGGCTTAGATAGATCAAAGAGATAAAACAATAAATCAAGTCTTAAACGCGTGAAGCCACTCGTGCATAATCAAGAACCCTAGCTAAGAGATCACATACCATCACCAACGATAGATTTAGCTACTCATAGATAAATTTCAATCAACAAGAATCAAAGCAAGATTGAATGAAAACATGTTGAATGAAATAAATAAAAGCAGAAAAATCGTGAGATACAAGTTACCAACGAAGGTTGTCAATCTCCGATGAATTGCTAACTCACAAGCAAGAATCGAAAATCAAAGATGTCCAATCTCTCGGCTAAAGCTTCCAAATCAATAAGAAAAAGAGTCTTCGATGCTAATAATTTCCAGAACAGGCTCTGGAGAATTTGTCTCTCAAAATAATGTGAAAAGGTGTAAAAAACGACCAAACAGGTGAAACATATATATAGGCTACGATAAGCATGGGGCAAACCGCCCCAGACGCCAGGCTATTCGCCTGGTGCGGGGCGATTTGCCCCACGTCCCAGGCGGTTCGCCTGGGACGTCCAGGTCGGTGAGAGCGAGATTTTGGTCTTCTTTTCCTTTTCGGACTCAGATTTTGCCTTTTAGTGACCTTTAAGCCTTGAGACTCGTCCCCTAGGCCTCAAAACTCGTCCGGATACTTCTAGATACACCACGGATGACCACGAAGCACCAAAACTTCATTCTCTTTACCATAATTGCCCATAAAAATACGTTTTCACCTAAAACCTAAAAAACGCAAAGAAAAGGGAAACGTGACACTATTCTAATAAAATGCACTAAAATATAAGCTAAATTAACCTAGAGGATAGCTAAATTGGTGAAAAAGACTCGAATGAAAATGTAAAATACACGTTCATCACCCAGCAACCATGTAGGTTTCTGATCACATTTTGAGTTGTTTGTTCATTGCTGGTCTTTGTGTATTCAATGCCAGAGCCAATGGCAATGCTGGCTAGCCTCTTTTCTTCTTGTCTTTGCCTTCTTCTTCTTGACTTGGCATTTTCTTGATCTCTTGCTGAAGATCTTGAGTCAGAAGAGAAATGTTTGGAATGGCCAGAAGGAGTTAGGGTTGTGATGAACGGGATTGTCGGAATCGAACAATCAAATAAAATTGTTTTAAGCCAAAGGGCAACTCACAACTACACAAAACACGTAGTGCAGAGGTAAGATGACCTCGAGTGTCGATCTCTATGGACTAAACTAGCTTTAACTAAATAACTATATATAATTTCAGAAAACAAATTTATCTCTAACTTAACTTAACAATATATGGAGAAAGCTGGTGATAGTATGCTCGTTCTAAGCATCAAGTTCTAATTATGCATGAAAGTGGAACTCGTACTGCCTTAAAAGTAATTCGATTTACAAACACCAAAGACAGATTTGTAGACGTGTATTTTGAAAGCTTCTTATCTATACTAATACTTGGCTAAGGTTGTCAGTCTTAGTTCAAGCAGTACTTGCGAATTATATATAATTGAATCGATGATCTTGAATTGTCCTAGTGTTTCTAACACTTTTTCTACGAAGATTTATGGCTTAGTCGGATCAAAGAATCGAATTAAGATAATTAAACAAGTAAAAGACTCAGAAACTCAATCATACATAATACGAACCCTTGCTACGAATTCACATACTATCACCAACTAGATGCTTAGCTACTCATATCAATAACACAATCAACAATCATATTGAAGCAATAATGAATGAAAACATGTTTAATTGAAAGATAAGTAGCAGAATTGTGAGATACAAGGTTACCACCAAAGGTTTTCACTCTCCGGTGAATGGCTAAAACTCACAAAGATCTAGCAAGGTGAGATAAAACGATGTCCAAATCTCTCCTCTAGCTCCAAATTCGCTAAGTTAGAAAGGTTCTAAGAGAAAATATACCCAGAACAAGCTCTAGGGTTTATGTCTGGAAAAATATGATGAAAGATATGAAAATTCGCAGATTTTGGGATATATATATAGAGATTTCAGAACGCCCCTGGCGCACCGCCCCGTACGCGGAGGTCCTCCGCGCACGCGGCGGTGCGCCCCGCACGGGCAGAACGCGGCCCGTGCGCAATTCCTCCTTCGTATCTTCGAATTCGGCCCCTTGCACGGTTTTGAGCTCCGAAACTTGATCTCTTGGCCTTGAAACTCGTCTCGGTACTCCTTGACACACCATGGGTCATCTCGTTGCACCAAAACATCATTGTTTCGCCATGAATTACATCCAAAAACGCGATTTCCACCTAAAACCTGAAAAGAACAAAAGAAATGGAAACGTGACACTATTCTAACAAAATGCACTAAAATGCATGCTAGAGGATAGCTAAATTGGTGAAAAAAGACTCGAATGATAGTGTAAAAAACACTGTCATCAGGCTGTAATTGGTCTAGCTCTTAGTGCTTGAGCTATTGTTTGGTCATCATCATTATCATCATCTTCATTCAGATCTTGATGAATCTCAGTGTGACAGTGTTCTTGAGTTTCAGCAGATGTTCTTCTCCTTTTCGGATTTGCTGAATTTCTGTCAGATTTTGTTTCAGCTCGTCTCTTTGAACTTTGCTCTCTTTCAGCAAGAGGTTCTGTGGGAGGTGGACTAGGCAGTATCAATGGCGCTTCAGCAGGGGTTTTCTTTGCTTTTGAGGATTTTCTTTGTTTATCTTCCCCTTAGACATGGATTGCATCATGAATGTGCAGAGAGAAAAATTCATTGCAATTTTCAGCAAGTTTACTTAGGCTATTGTACTTAAGAATTATTCCTTGCTGATCAGCAGTCAGCTTGGACAGATCTTATTTAATACTCACCAAGTTCTCCTCATGTCTGCGCTCTTTGTCGACTTTTTCTTCAATGAAAGTCTGAGCCTTTTTCAACGCAGTTTTAGCCAGTTTGAGTGCTTGACTGACATCTTCTTCATAGCTTTTATGATGTAGAATTATGTCTTTCTGAGCTATGGTAAGAGAAGTAGTGCGTTTCAGCACAGTAGCCAGTATCTTGCCAATATCAAGCGGACTCTCAGCAACCAGTGCATCATCCTCTTCTTGACATGCTTTGTGAACAGCCATGAGTGCCTTAATTCTGGGAGTAAAATCCTCAACATTAGGGAACGACACTAAGGAGGGAGTGAGTGTATGAACTTTGATCTCAGTAGCGAATTGATCATCATTTATCAGCAAACGGCTTCTTTCAGCATCTCCTTCATCATGATCAAGAGATGGAGGAGGAATTGTAACCACTGTGGGTTCAACTTTCTTTGTCAGTTCTTCTTCATTTGCTTAGAAATTGAAGAGATCTTCTTCGTCATCAGATTCATCAAGGCCAACAACCTTGGTTCCTAAATCTTTAGCTTCAATCACTTGTGGTTGAGTGGTTGCTGAGGGCAACTCTTTAGACTCAACAACTGGATTTTCACCAGCAGTAAGTGGAAGGGAGGGGACTTCCGTGTTCTTCACTCCTGAAGATTGAGCAATGCCTAGATTCTGGGTATGTCTAGCATAAATCTGTAGACTGTTTTGAAGTGCTCTTTGATAATCTTCATCCATATCTTCATCATCAAGGTTTGGTTCAGTGACCTTGGCATCGAGTAAAGTTAACTCGGCATTTGAAAGCTTGTTTTTTCCTAATTTCATTTCAGCACGCTTTCTGGCGTACTCTTCTTCAGTTTCAGCAACTTGTTCAGTTGCTTGAGTACTTGTGTCAGCAGGAGCAGGAGTGGATTCTTGATGCTGACTGGGAGTTTGGTCAGCTTGCTGATTTTCAGTAACTTGATGTTCAATCTCAGCAACTGTCAGCTTAACTCCACCAGCATCAGGACTAGGACCTTGATTATCATCATCATCATCCTTTTTGTCCTTGGAATCTTTTCCTTCATCATCACTTGGATCTTTTGGGATATTTTCATCCTCTTCTTCTTCATCATCGTCCGTTAGTATAACTAACTCAAGATGTTTGTACATTGATGCGCTAGTAACTTCCTCTTCTTCATTGATTTTGTGGGGATCAGCCACCACGGGTACAAAAGAACCCTTGAGCATCACATCTTGTTCAGCTGGAGAGGCACTCTTGAATTTAGCTTTCATATTCTCTCTGATTAGAGCAATCAGACTGGAGCTCATTAGCTGAGAATACGTCAACTCTTCTGGAAGTATAGAATGTACAAAGGTCTCAAGTCTTAGTAGAGAGAGTCTCTTTTTCTCGTTGGACAGATGAAGGTGAAGATCAGAGAAATCCATCCTTTTGTACCTTTGCCAGTTGATGACAGATTTAACAACTCTGGTCAAGGTAGTTCTTTTGAAGTTTGAGTAAAGTTCTTCTCAACTTACTTCCAAATCTTCAGTGATGTGAACCACTCCAGTGGTCTCCTTTTGAGCCTGAAAAAGAATAAAGTTAAGTTCAGGAAGGTTTTGGAAAATAGTTTTAGAGTCTAAAACTGGAACATGATTTACCTGCTGAAGTTCAGCAAGCTCATGTTGCACACTTTGTTGTGCTGGCACTATTTGTAAGAAAATACGGTCAGAGTTACCCCTAGGGTACGCAGCGGAATTCAAAAAAAATTCTTAACATTCAGGTTAATTGATTATGTATATGCCGTATATATTTAAACACGTCAATTAGAAGACTTACAATACTCCAAAAGCAAGCAGAGCTTCCAAGTCTTCGTAATAATCCGGTGAATCTTCTCCTTCGTCGAAGTCGAAGATATCTGCAATACTTTGATTATCTACAAGACAATAAAAGTTAGTTTCCAGCTCCTAGAACCTCAACCTTGGTATCCACGGATGAACAGCCTATCGGAAAAATGCTAGGATATTCTTTGTGTGACCAAGAAGATGGGGCGGCGGTTTTCCTCCGGTGAGGGTGGCGCGCGCGTGGGCTGTGGAGAGGTAGGGGAGAGCTTTTTTGTTTTGTCTAAGAAAGGTAAAATAATTCTCTAAGTAGAAGGAATAAGTAGGAAACCAATTTCAAGTCTAGATTCATTCCCAATCAAATTAAAACTCAATCAGGAAAATCTAACTTATCCCTTGGACTTCTAATAGAGGAAGGAGTCGAACTCCTTCCCCTACTCAATCGCGCGCGCGCGTGTCCCAAGGGAGATAGGTGGGTCCCGATTTTGGGACCCACTTATAGTTTTAAGGCAATTCAAACTCCAAGTAGATTTTGCCCATGTGCATATATTAATTCTAAATTAACATATCCTTTCAAATCAAACCTCTATTATACTTCTAAAATATAATCTTTAATTGTATTTACATAAAATACAATTAATTAGCCAATTCAATTAATAATTCCAAATCATTAATTGAGCCACTAAATATTATAATTCATTTCAAATCAATTATAATCCATCAATCACAATTAATTCCAAGTCAATTGCGATTCCATCTTCAAGGATATTCGGATAAGCTGAATCACCACATAGTGTGACCCATAGGGCCTCATTGTATTAATCAAGTCCTAGATTAGGCAAAATGGAATTCCTAGACGGTTCCATTTGCAATATTAATACATGAAGACGTTTGAGAGGTTTCTCAAAGCAAACCCTTTCGTTGCGAAGTCTGTTGCGCTCAACGCGCGATGGTAACGTCCCTTGATCTGACTGACTCGAATGCATCTAGGATCGATGAAGTGTCTATCCCAATAATACATCCACGGGCGTCTTCAGTGAATTGCATGGTGAATCCAATATCTATTATGACCATCATAATAATATTGATACGCTGGCCAGCGGTTTTACCAATCACAACTATGAACGACTATGAGCAGTGCTCTCCTATGCTACACATGAGAGATGAATCCTTCAGAGAAACACTTATCATCCCCATTTGTATGTAGCCATAATCCTGGATCGTGTCTTAGGTCAACTGCTTATTCAGAGCTGACATCGACGGGTCCACCAAGGATATGGGCAACAAATGTGATGATAAAGTCCTGTAAGTCCAAAGGACGACTTGCATCACTTCGACAACTTACCAGTTCCCATAGACACTTCGGTGTAGAGTATACATCGATGGGAGTGTCCGGTGGGTACTTCCATTGTTCGCTAATCATCCTTCGAACAACTATGCGCAGTTATGGGAACGTTTATTGATTGTCCAACAATCCGTTCCGTGGCCGTGGGATCGGCTCAAACTTGCTCCAACAAGTATAACCTCCACGCATACTAGTCTCAGCTAGTTCATTGAGACCCCTACATCCGAGATGAACCTCGACTAGGGAGAGTTTGGGATACATGATAACTCACATAGCTCCCACTATCTGTGTGATCGGTCATCTATCCGAGGGGACATGTTTAATATCAATACAGACAGAAATAGAGATATGACATGCTGCATGCCTAGTGTAATATAAATATGAAAGCGATACTCAATAGTCAAACAACAAACATATATTATATTATGCTGACCTGTGTAATAGTACATATATGCCCTCTATAAGGGCTGCATGCCCTTGATAAGGACTGTCTCTAGGACATATACACTATCACTATTTCCATTGCTTCAGGAGCTTGAGCAGCATCCTTGAATTGTTTATCCTAAAATAATTTTAAGTTAGATACAAGTACTAAGTTGTCAAACTTAGTAAATTTACCAAAAACTTCATCTACCTGCTGAACAGGAGTTGTGGAATCTGGTGCAAAAGTTTCAGCAATCTTCTGACTTGTATCTTGAGAAGTCTGTAAGGAAACAATAATATCAGCAAAAGATATAGTTTTAGATATTGAAGTTTTGCTTATGTCTGAGTTAACTACCTGCTGAAGAAGGGCAGGTGGTGACTCAGTCCTTTCAGCAATGACAACATCTTCATTATCTGAGACTTGTTCTTGAGCAGACTTCTTTTCTTGCTCTATTTGAGAAGGTTGTGCATATTCAACAATCTCCCTTGTCTCTGAATTGACAAGTTGAGTAGAGACATCTTGACCTTTAAGTTCACTGCTAGTCATGAACACATCTACTGACTTGTTGGAGGTGTCATCAATCTCCAAATCCATTTGCTGGCTTAATTCTGTCAGCACCAGCTGAACTTTGTCAATGGATGTTTTTGGTGAACTAGGTCCAATATTCTCAGCATCACGAGATGCGTCATCGAATAGTGTCTCTTGTGGTGTTTCAGCAACCTCTGGGACTTGAACCATTGCAGTCTCAGCAACTGGTTCTTCAGCAATTGCAGCTTCAGTAACTTGATGAGTTGCTTGTTCAGCAACCATCTTTTCAGCAGCATTATCAGCAAGTGCCGCGTTTCTCAGATCAGCAGCATTATAACTTGCTGGTTCCAGAGTATAGTCATTGGGATTATCTACAATGTAGATATCGGGGACTGGGGCAGGAATTTCATTTCCACTGCCTTGTGGTCTTATTTCAGCAGATGTATCAACGTTGGGTTGATTGTTGAAGGCTTCTGCAAACACTTCAACATTGCTGAAGGCTTCTGGAAACACTTCAACAACATCTACTGGAGGGGCTTGTGTTTCAGCAACTCCTGGAGCATCATCTGAAAGATCATGGACAATTGGAATGGTCTTACGAGCCATTGTTTTCTTTCTTGGGTAAGTCTTTGTCCGTTTCTTCTTAGGAATGGGGTCAGCTGATGACGCTGCAGTTTGAGTATCATCATCAGCTTTTCTCTTTTTCTTCTTAGATTTTTCCCTGGGTGCATTAGTTTCAGCAACCACAGTGGCTCCACCAGCAGCATCTGCAGCTGTTGCATTTTCAGCAACGGTTGTTGTACACTTACCTTGTTGATCACCATCTGCAGCAGTTGCATTCATGGACTGATTTTCAGTCTCAGCAACATTTGCAGCTGTTGGATACCTATCTTGCTGACCAACACTGACAACATTTGCAGCTGTTGTCTTCTTTGACTTCTTGTCAGCAAGCTTAGGTCCATTCTGCTTGTAGAAGGCTCTTCCCACATTGCATACTGATTTCTTAATCGGCAATGGGTTTCTTAGATGAATCCTGAAGTGTTCAAGGACATAGAATATTTTCAGTCCATACATTACTTGGAAGGTAGGTGAGACTGTGTTGTCTTCAACCTTTACCTTGAACTTAGTAACACAATCAACAAGTCTGTTAAAAATGTACTTAGCCCAGTTGAGCTCTGTTCTGTTCTCATGGATATGCATCAGCAATGGCCACCTTCTCAAGCCAACTTGGTCTATTCCTCCAACTTGGGAGTCTAAGACTTTGATTAGTAGCAGAGCTACTAGACCAAGCGAATGGCAGAGATGCTTTCTTTTTACGTGCTTTGAAGTCCAAGTCACAGGAGAAATCTCTCCTTTCTTCATCTTTTCATTTCTGACATCACTGTAGAAGGCTTCTATTTCTTCATCAGTGGAAGTGATGTCATATTCAGTTCCAGTAGTTGGAATCTGAAAGATGTTGGCTAAATCGATCCATTTCAGGATGATTTGCACACCTTGAACTGTGGTAGAAATCACTTTTTCAGTGACTCCTTGTCCATCAGTGAGAGTTTGGATTTCTACATTATTGTAGAATTCCATAGCATCTAACATATTCACTTTCTCAGGGCGAGCAGTTATGAAGAAAAGAAGGCCTTGTTGATTTATCAAATTTAGCGCCTCTTCATTTTCTTCATCTAATTCTTGTTCATAAAAGTATCATATATACTTTTCCTTGGCAAATCCGCCCCATTGCATCATCTGTTCACACTTTCTAGTGTCAAGATATGCAGGCGGCATGGGTCTCTCTGTTATTCGGTCGTTTTTCAACACAATTTTCACTGTGTTGGTTGCCGGAGTTTCAACCGGAGTAGTGCTTTTCCAAGCACTATCAACTTTGGACGATTTTGATGTCTTGGAGGACTGTCTCTTTGGAGCCATTTCTTATATAACAGGAGAAATGTGCGAAAAAGATTAACTTGCTTTTTGACCGGAGGTACAGTTAATTCAGGGCACAGGCTATAAAATTTGCAGAGAAAGGAAATGTAAGTTAAAGAATTTTGTCTTTCTCTAACTCTTTGTTTATATAGTATCTCTGTTGTGCAAGAAGCTCAACGGTTTTGAGTTCCCAGCAAGGGTAAAACAGAGATTCAACTGCGCTAGTGGAGCCTTTGCATTAAATGTGTAGGGTTCACTAACAACAACCGCCAGAGAACACTTTCTCTTTGTGATATTAACCGTTAGATCAAAAACTACTTTAAATCAATGGCCATGATTGCATTTCATGTAATGATTAACAGCGAGTTTATCTGTGCCACGATTAACGTCACAAATTGATTTTACCTTGATTCACGGGATTTGATCCTTTTTACCACAACGCTAATTGCTTGCTGAAGTAAGTGAGAATCTTTTCAGCGATTTTGGACAAATTGCCTTTGGCACTTACCTTTTTAGGTAACAAGCCTTGTATTTGCTGAAAGATCCCCCTTAATCAAATATCTCATACTACTTTAAGTTAAAAGACATTTCTGAGTTTCCGTCTCAGCAAATTCTTTTTATATTGAGATATCCTTTGGTAAAATCCGAGAAGTGTTCTTGCTCTTTGCTGAGTTCCCGTCTCAGATTTTTCCTTTGATACTTGAATACCTGTTTCAGTATCTTTGATTGTCTGAATGCCCGTTTCAGCAATCCTTAAAGTTTTTCTCTTACTGAGTGCCCATCTCAGCAAGTGATCAAGTGCCTGAATTACTTGCTGAATGCCTGTTTCAGCAATCATGTAGTGAACTATCATTTCTTTTAGAGGAAATCAGTGGAAAGAGATTTATACATGTAAGCATACATTGGCTTGCTAAATGCTTGTTTCAACAATCTGCCAATTGTATCACTTACTATTGAGGTAGTTCAATCAATTCAAGGTTATACCTTAGCATTGCGAATCTATTATCTCGTAGGGGCTTGGTAAAGATGTCAGCAAGTTGATCATCAGTACCTACTTTCACAACCTCCATGTCTCCTTTTTCCACATGATCTCTAATGAACTGATGTCTAATATCAATGTGCTTTGTCCTTGAGTGGAACTTATTGCGTGATAGCAATAGCACTTGTATTATCATAAAAGATTGATGTTTTCTTTGCAGAAATACCATAATCTCTTAATTGTTGTTGAATCCATAGGATTTGAGCTGTGCAACATCTAGCCGCAATGTACTCAGATTCAGTGGATGAATTGGCAACACAGGTTTGCTTCTTGCTGAACCATGATATTAATCTAGTACCTAGAAACTGACAAGTTCCAGAAGTACTTTTTCTATCAAGAGTTGATCCTCCATGATCAGCATCAGAATAACCAACCAATTCTAGTCCAGAATCTTTAGGATACCATAATCCAACATTGATTGTACCTTTGACATATTTCAGTATCTTAAGTGCCTTTTTGTAGTGTGATTCTCTTGGATCAGATTGGAATCTTTCACACACACAAACAGCATACTGAATGTCAGGTCTACTTGCTGTTAAATACAACAAGGAACCAATGAGCTTCCTATACTTGTGTTCTTTAACACACTTATCTTCTTTAGTATAGCCCAATTTGGTACCAACACTCATAGGGATCTTTTCAGGTTTTTCTTCCTCTTTGATCCTAAACTTTATGAGCATTTCCTTTGCATACTTTGCTTGATTTATGAATATTCCATCCTTGAGTTGCTTGACTTGCAATCCTAGGAAATAATTCAATTTACCCATCATACTTATTTCAAATTTGTTTGTCATGAGTTTGGCAAAATCATCACAAAGTTGCTTGTCCTTAGATCCAAATATTATGTTATCCACATAAATCTGAACTAAGAGTATTTTACCATCATGGTTCATGGTAAACAAAGTTTTGTCAACTTCACCTTTCTTGAAACCATTATCCAGCAAGAACTAAGCTAAGGTATCATACCAAGCTCTTGGTGCTGGCTTTAGACCTTATACAGCTTTCTGAAGCTTGTATACCATCTTGGTTTCTGAGGAAAGTTCAAAGCCAAGGGTTGTTCCAAATAGACTTCTTCAGCAAGTTCACCATTTAAGAATGCACTTTTAACATCCATTTTATAAACAATGAAGTCATTGTGAGCAGCAAAGGCCAAGAAAAGTCTAATTGCATCCAATCTTGCAACTGGTGCATAAGACTCATCATAGTCCAATCCTTCAGTCTGATAGTAACCGTGAGCAACTAAACGTGCTTTGTTCCTTATTACTTCACCAGACTCACTCAGCTTGTTTCTGAACACCCACTTTGTACCAATTGCTTTCTTGCCTTCAGCAAGGGGTACAAGTTTCCAGACATTGTTCCTTTCAAATTGATCCTGTTCCTCTTGCATTGCCTCGATCCATTCAAAATGCTTTAAAGCTTCTTCTATGGTTTTGGGCCCAATTTCTGAAACAAAGCAAGAGAACAAAGCTTCTACCTCAACAACAATTGCTTCTTCAGAAAGTTCTTGATTGGTAGATACTTTGAATCTAGTCAGTTGGCGTTTGTCAATATCACCAATCATATCCTTAGAGGGATGATCTCTAATCCATTTGTTAACAGGTTTTCTGCTCTTTGGATCTGGATATGTTTGTGTTTCATCATGTGACTCTTCAGCATGTACTTGTTCAGTAATACTGGTATCTGGTTTTGTCTCTGCTGGAATTGGTTCATCAGCAACTACTTGTTCAACATTGCTGGTTTGAGATAACTCATCAGCAGACACAGGAAGTTGCGTAGTTTAAGCAACATCTAGAGTAACTGCGTCTTTAGCCGGGAATTCCTTATCATGAACTACATTTATCTTGACATGACTTGGAGTTGGAGTGTCATTGTTATAATCATCATTAAGTTCAATAGAATTCACATTTCCAGCATTGGAATCAGTTCTTTGCTCGTGTATGAATAGTTTCTTCATACATGATGATATTTCTTCTTCGGCGGGGACTCCTTGTGTCTTTTCATAGAATACAACATGCACTGATTCTTCAATCTTTTGTGCCTTTTTGTTGTAAATTCTATAAGCTTTGTTATGTAAGGAGTAGCCAAGAAATATCGCTTCATCTGCCTTTGGTTGAAATGTCCTTAAATATTCTCTACCATTGTTAAGAACAAAGCATTTGCAACCGAATACTCTTAGATGAGTGATATTAGGAGGTCTTCCAACAAATAACTCAGAGGGAGTTTTGTTGTATTCCTTAGTTATCAAACATCTATTTTGAGTATAGCAGGCGGTATTAATCGCTTCAACCCAATAAGCTTCACTTTTTCAGTGTCAGCAAGCATTGTTCTAGCTGCTTCCTTAAGGGTACGATTCTTCCTTTCAGCAACACCATTTTGTTGAGGTGTCCTTACTGAGGATAACTGATGTTGTATGCCTTTAGAAGTGCAATACTCAGTTATGTACTAGTTTACAAACTGATGACAGTGTTTTTTACACTTTCATTCGGTTCTTTTTCACCAATTTAGCTATCCTCTTGTATGCATTTTAGTGCATTTTGTTAGAATAGTGTCACGTTTCCATTGAAGTTTTGGTGCAACGAGATCACCCGTGGTATGTCAAGGAGTATCGGGATGTGTTTCCAGGCCAAAAGACCAAGTTTCGGAGCTCAAAGTCTCAGCCCGTGCGAGGCGCACCGCCTGGCACCCCAGGCGGTCCAACTGGTGTCAGGCGCACCACCTGGTGCTGTTACGGGGCTGATATATATAATTTGTAAAAGTTGCGAATTTTCATAACTTGAGTCATACTTTTGCAGACATAAACCCTAGAGCTTGTTATGGGTTTTCTTTGACTTAGAACTACTTTTCCTTAGCGTTTTGGAGCATCAAGGTAGAGATTTGGACATCTATTGATCTCACCTTGCTAGATCTTTGTGAGTTTAGCAATTCACCGGAGATTGACAACCCTCGGTGATAACTTTGTATCTCACTATTTTTTGCACTCTATCTTTCAATTCAACCATGTTTTCATCTATGATTGCTATTGTTGATTACGTTTTTGATATGAGTAGCTAAATTTCTAGTTGGTGATAGTATGTGTTAGGAAACTTGTAATTTTGATGAGCAATTAACCATGCTAAATTAAGGAAAGTCCAGTAACTAGTACTCTTAAGGTCCATAGGAATTTAGAATTTTAAGGACATTGTAAAAGAGGAACGTTTGCTGAAGACTTAGATTGGGTGCTAGATAGGTTGATTTTACCGCCTATGATGTATCTTGTTTTCTGAAAAGAAATACAACCTATTGAAACATTTGTTGATGATGTACTTTGTTTTTACAAACAAACTATTGAAGCATTTATAACCGCTCAGAATCTTGAAGATTTTGAAGATCTGAAGACTAGAAGATTTCTGAAGACTGGTATCTACAAAGGCACATGTTGCTCAGAAAGTGGAAACTTCAGCAACAACTTGCATAAGTGAAAATATATATGACAGAGTAGGTTGTGCTTGCTGAAACTGAGACTGACCACTTGCTGATAGAACATATGTGACCTCTTGCTGAAAGTACTTGCATTTGCGCTCCAATGTTACTCTTTGAATTTTATTCAAATAAGCATTAAATGCAAAGCATGCACGCGAAGGACATGAAGACTAGAAGACAAACAAGGACGCTGCTGAAAGTACAAAAGCAAGATAGTGACATTTTAAGGAACAAAAGCCTTAGAATTTGAAATTCAAACGGCTCCTTATTTCACTATAAATAGAGGTCATCCGGGAAAGAGATGAAGTGTGTCAACAACGTGATCATACTCTCACTTGTGCTTAAACTCACATACCTTTCAATACTCCTACTGCCATTGATCCGTTCCAAGACTTAAAGCTTGAAAAAGCTACTTGTGAAAAAGTAGAACTTACACGGCTAAGAAATTAGTTAAGTGTTCTTTCTTTCTTTCGATCAAGAACAAGTCTTGACACCAGAAACAATCAAACTTGTTTACTGCAAAGTATTCAAAGTTTTGTTTCTTAGATTACTTACTGTAACTGAATAAGTTATAATTAAGTTATCCCATCCCAAACCTCTCTAACAGAAAATACACCCTTTTAGGCGTGATATTCAGGGGGAACTTAATCGAGCATAGTTTTGCTGATTAAAAGTACCAAGTTTGGTGGAGAACAAGGTTACGTTCTCTAGTTAGGTTGGAGACAAAGAAAAGTGTGCTTTGGTTTCTGTTTGGATCGCTCTAGATAGGTGTTGTAAGGAACCTCAAACTTATCTTAGTGGATTCAGTCCTAGAAAGGACAAAGTGGATTAGTTGAGAGATTACGCCACTCTCAGATACCACTATAAAAGTGTTTGTGTGATTTACTTACTGTACTTAGTTTTCAGCAAATCATATTTATCTGTACAGTCACTCACATCACTTGCTGAAACCTTCATTTAATGAAAAACAACTTATTGTATCAAAGACTTCTGCTCTCTGATTTTAAGTATCAGCAAACCTAGTTACCGTAAAGTAACTTGTGCTTGCTGAGAGAGTTAAGTATCAGCAAACTCATTACTGAAAAGTAATAAGCACTTGCTGAGAAAGTTTTTAAACGACGAAAGTTTAAAAAGACTATTCACCCCCCCCCCCTCTAGTCTTTTCTTGTTGTTTAAAGGGACCAACAAGTGGTATCAGAGCCAGAGGTTCTTTAACCTTCAACACTGAACCTAGATCCCCTTAGGTGCTTTCCGTAAATCACTCTCACTTGATCAGTTTGGTAGTGCTTTGCTGACAAGATGTCTTTAGGAGATGCTCCCTTGCTGAAGCTGGAAAACTACGAAAAATGGCGAAACAACATGATGCTACATCTTGAGGCCATTAGTGATGAGATGGTCACTGTCATTAATGATGGACCTATCAAGATCACTAAGGTTGAAAGAGGTTTTCCTCACAAAACTAATGAAGCTGGAAAGGAAACTATCTTAGGTGAACCGGTTGATACCGTTGTGCCAAAACCGAGAGAGGAATGGACTTCTGACGAAGCTAAGAGATTCCGTCTTGATGGCCAAGCAAGAAACATCATCATTCGATCAACTCCGGATACCATACAGTGCAAACTGTGGGGTGCTAAAACTGCTAAGGAAGCTTGGAAAATGGTTCAAGATCTCTGTGCTGGATCTGACAAAACCAAGGAAAACAAACTTGAAGTACTGAAATTAAAGTTTCAAAGCTTTAAACAAGGTACAAACGAGTCACTGGAAGACTTGGACTTCAGATTCACAACTCTTGTTAGTGAAATGGCAGCCTTGGGTGTTGGAAATCTTTACTCAGATCCTGAGAAGGTGAAAACCATCATCAGAAGTCTGAATCAAGAATGGATCCACACTCAGAATTTCTATTACAATCAAGGAATGCCAGATATTACACCAACAGAGTTGTTCTCTCATTTTGCTACTGTCAACTATGAGACAAAGCAAAGAGAAAATGTGTTTGCTGAAAAATCGCTAAACATTGCTCTTGCTGCAAAGCCGTCATCTTCTGAAAAGAAGAATGATAAAGAGCATGCTGATGAAAACTCTTTGGTTGTCAAAAACATGAAGAAATTCATCAATAAGGAACTTGAAAGGCGAAAAGCAAAAGAGAAGCTGAAAAAGCATCTTGGTAACAACTACCATAAGTACAAGAATGAGACTAGATCGCTGAACAAGCAAGCTCAGCAAGCAACTTCATCAGAAGAACCAGCAGTTGGAAATGATCTCTGTTTTTACTGCAAAAAGCCTGGACACTTCAAAGCTAATTTCCCGTTGCTGAAAGGCAAATCTGCTGAAAAGAAGAAGAAGTTCAAAAGAGCTTTTATTGCTGAAGAAAACAAGAAGCTTCAAGCAAAAATCGATGCATTGTGCATTGATACTAGCTCCGAAGACAGTGAGGATGAAAGCTCAGACACTGACGATGAAGAAGCCACTCTAGACGTGGAGATTGGCAAAGAAGTTTGTGGAATAGCTATGGAAGCTTACCCGGATGTGTCAAACTACGAGTTCTTCCTTATGGCCGGTCAGGTAAACAACCCTACCTCTGACTCAGACTCAGAAAGTGAAGACGAGATTGACCTTGATAAGATTCAACGAGAAATTGAAAGATTTGAGAAAACTCTGAGCAGACAGCAAGAGAAACTATAGATTGCCGAAACTCTGACCAAGCAGACTACTGCAAAGTATGTCTTGCTGAAGGAAGAGACAGAAGAAAAGGATGCTGAAATAAGGCATCTTAAGAAGTTGATTGCTGAAGCTACAGAGAAGAATTCTCAAATGGCATTAGAATTGGAAGAATATCAGTCCTCAATTCTAAAGTTAGTTGCTGAAATCCAAGAAATGAAAAAGATGAAAATCAATTTCAAATCTTATGCTGACGCAAGTAATACGCTGACTGAACTAAACTCTTATTTGAGAGATCCATCTCAGAAAGAAGGTTTAGGTGCAACGTATGAAGGTGATGACGTAGAAATCTCGAGTAAAGACAAATCACCGATTTCCTTTGTACGTGCTACTGATAGTGGTCTACCAGAACTCTATAAGTTTGGTCAATCTAAGGTTGCTGAAACATGCAATCAAGTACCTACGACTATAAAGCCCGCCGTTGCTACTCAAAGTAACAAGACTTTAAAAGGAAAACAGCTATGAAGCAAACTGAAAAGAAGAAGGATGATGTGAAGCATTCCGTCAAACAAGTTGCTGAAAAGCAATTTGTTAAGTCAAAAGGCAAGATTACTAAAAGTAATCAGAAGACCTTTGCTGACAAACCTGAATCAAGTAAGGTTGCTGACACAAAAGCTCAGCATTCTCCGAAAAGTGGACTCGGTTTCAAAACCAAGCAAAGTCAACTTTTTCACGAGTATAAGGAAAGTCAGCAAAGATACTTCAAAGAGATTGTTGAAGGGTAATTCGTGTTTCTTTCTAAGTTCGCAGTAAATCACTAATCTTCTAGTTCTTCTTCATGTAGTGTTCCTCTAAGATAGGAAACGAGCCTTCTTGTAGCTTCCTCGAACCTGAAATGGACTAAGGGGGGGGGGTTAGTGTCTCTTGCCCGGTCTGTAAGGTATCAGACCGGAGAGGCGACTTTACGAGTAGGGAGTTGTGAGGCTTCCCTAGTACGAGTAGTAAATGTGATGGTCGAGAGGTGATATTGATGCCTACTGTTGACGAGTAAATGAGGCCTTTATATACTTGTGACCTTTCAACTTCCGGTAGCGTAGGATCGCGACACGTGTACGGGTAGGATTGAGGCCTTGCTCGGCCCAGGCCCATTAAGGAGGTCCGTGGGCCTTGGCCCAAGGGAGCAACCATGGCTGGTCGCTCAGGGTCCTCGTGCCTTCCTTGTACGTGGAAGATGCGAGTAGTGTCCTGCTCAGTTTCTGTCAAGGAGCGTTACCTTGACGTAAGGTCTCCTCGAGCCCGAGAGATGCTCCTCGAGCTCACTGGCAGCTTTGTCCTTGTGAGGAGCTTATTTTGAGGGTTGTCCTCCCAGTGATGGTCGGACCTTATGTTTGGTCGGTCCACACCTTAGTGACATACTTGGGTGTGGTCGTGCCCCTTGAGGGACGGCCTATGATGCTTTGTCACGCTCTTAGACCGCTCCAGTTCGTACATGCGGACTGGACATATTTCAACACTAACATATGTCCCCCTAGTTTCCAAGTATCTTTGTAGAAGATAGTTGAGGAACTATGTTGAAGTAGAGGTCGAGCAGAGCCTCGACTAGTAGTGGGCGAAAAAAGATTTCCGTATTCGCACCTTGGTATCTTTCCCTCCTCCTATCTCTCCCTCCCCCCCCCCCCCCCGTTTTTATAGGGTGCGAGCAGACGTTGCTCGGACCGTATGAAAAGAGGTATGTTTGCTGGGCAGAGATCGGATCCGGGTAAGTATTCCTTGGTGGAATGGAATGACTTCCTGCCTCTTTCTGTTTGCAAAATATCTCGAGGAGAGATATTTGTGAGAAAGGAATGCAATGACTTCCTGCCGCTTTCTTTTTGCAAAATATCTCGAGGAGAGATATTTGTGAGAAAGGAATGGAAATGGAATGACTTCATGCCGCTTTCTTTTTGCAAAATATCTCGAGGAGAGATATTTGTGATAAAGGAATGGAATGACTTCCTGCCGCTTTCTTTTTGCAAAATATCTCGAGGAGAGATATTTGTGAGAAAGGAATGGAATGACTTCCTGCCGCTTTCTTTTAGCAAAATATCTCGAGGAGAGATATTTGTGAGAAAGGAATGGAATGACTTCCTGTCGCTTTCTTTTTGCAAAATATCTCGAGGAGAGATATTTGTGAGAACGGCTCCTCGAACCCCAACCACGTGTCCGTCGAATTTTTGTCCTTTCTAACCTTTTTCTTTGTGTGGTCTCGGGGAGGAAAGATTATGGTCGTCGATCTATCTTTGGTCCGAGTAGTGCGGTGCTCGCGCTGCGAATTGTCTACTGTGATTAGGTAATTCGAGCCGACATTGGAAACTGTGCCCGCGCCAGAGCGGGAGCGTGGGGGGCAAAATGGGTAATTCGCCAGGCGGCCGTTATCTGGGCCGTTGATCTTGGCCACGTGGTCGATCCGGATGGCGCGTCGTTTCGTATCCCCGAGATACCCTTCTATAAATAGTTCAATACTCGGTCATTCCACACTTTTCGCAATCCGAATATTCAGAGCTAAAAAGAGAGAGCGAGGAGAGTTTCTGAGATCGACAAGCAACGTGGTCGAGACAAGTAGCGCGCGAGGAGAATTTCCGATGTGCAGAATCCGATTTTCAGGCGAATTTTCGACTTTTCCGGCTTCCTTTCCGGTTTCAAACCTTTACCCACTTAATAACAAGTAAGTTTCCGATTACTTGCCTTTAATTTCTTCTCTTTTTGCTTGAATTTTTCTGCTCTTTTGCTTTTCGGTTTCCTCTTTTTCTTTCCGGTTTCGCCCTTTGTATCTCGGTTTTTTCTTTTTTGATTTCGCCTTCCCGGAATGTTGTTATCTGAATAATTGCCGGTGGATGACGGCCTGAGAACCGCATCGGACCTAATAAGCTGTAAATGGACCTTTAGATAGACTTTTATTGGATCGAATTGTGTCAATTCGACTTGCATGGCCGTAGGAGTAGTTCCCCCTTATGCCTTTATTTTCTTTGCTGTATGTCCCCGTTGCCTCCTCCTTAGAATAAGGCCGTAACTGTAACTGTAGGAATCCTCTGTTTCTTCGAGCGGTTGGTCGCTCGTGTACTCCTCGGTTTACTCGTTATCATGCTCGCTCTTATCTGTTTATATGCATGTGGGTATGCTGCTCGCTTTACTTATACTTCGAGCGGTTGGTCGCTCCATGTATGCTTCTTCGCTCTATGTATGCTTTACTGTAGAGTAACTTCTTTTCTTTCGTTTGAGATTTTTCTCCGTTCGGGAGGTCGAACGTAATGAATATACCTAAAAGGACCTCTCGGACTATCACAAACCATCCTAATTTCTTCTTTGCCCACCTTTAGGATGTCCGAGAGGAGCGACGACAGCCAGAACCAGTCGGCCGCTGGAGAGTATGGGAGCGACCATACTACGTCGCCTGATACGTCAGACGTATCGGCGACCTTCCTGGATGATACCATGGAGCAGGCTGCCGAGGAGCCTCATATCGAGCAAGGTGGCGAGCAGGCTGCCGAGGAGGAGGATGAAGAGACCGAGAGCGAGAAGGATCTCTATCAGCTTGTTACCCGAAAGAGGCGTCGTACCGAGGATGATGATTTTATCGACGACCGGACGGAGGCTGAGGGTGGTCCTTCCAACCCTGGTGTGTCCGCGGAGTTAATTACTCGCGCTGCCCAAATTCATGGCCGCAACTATGGGGCGGTTCATGTGGTACCTCCTGCAGAAGTCAGGATCGAGGAGATGGATGACACGGAGAGGCCGGAGTTAGCCTTGGCACTTTATGAGGAGGGTGAGCACTCGATCCAACGCAGGAAGGCCCCTATCCCAGTTCAGATCATCGATAGCGATGAGACTGAGGAGGAGAGTGAGGAGGATGATGAAGCTACCTCTCCTCGGACTAGTCCTCCATCAAAGAGGGTTAGATTTCCCCCTCAAACCACTAGGAGGGTTGTTATTACCGACGAGGAGGAGGAGGAAGTTCCTTTGGAGATCGGAGATGCCAATCGGGATGAAGCTGGTCCAAGTACTAGGTCTCCTTCCTTCTCGGAAGGGCAAAGAAGGGCCATTAGAGATGCGAAGAGATTCTCACGCGAGGAGGAGACTAGCTATCACTCTATCGATCCGACCACGATAGATTTCACTTTTCCGAGTGAGACCCGAGCACCCAATCCACTCGAGGAGCAGGAGTATGAGAAGCGCCTTACTCAGATGGCTGCCGACAAGAAGAAGGCGAAGAAGAGAGCGAGCAAGCGTTCTCGCTCCGGTAAGTCAAAGAAGGCCAAGGTTGTCGAGGAGCCAGAGCCTAAAACCACTAAGGCTGCTGAGAAAAAGTTTACGAAGAGTGCCCGCACGGTTGACCTCCCCGATCCGCAGGGTGAGAAGAACGAGGATGGTATTATCCCGACCACCTCTTCCACTGTCAAAGTCGAGGAGGTTCCTACCCTTAGATGGAAGTATTCTCTTCCTGAGAATAAATTTGACATCCTCGTGCCCAAGGAGGACCAAACTTTTTACAATGCTCCCCCTGGGTACATGGCAGTTCATTGCCTAAGCTTGGATCGAGGATGGATACTTCCGTTCTGCGATGCTTTCCGCGACATCTTCAACACGTTGGGGATCGCTCCTTGGCAACTGGTACCGAGTGCCTTCGGGACCTTGGTCTGATTTGGAGTCTTTTGCATGAAGAGAGGGATCGAGCTGAATTTTCATAACTTCAACCAACTCTTCCGAGTCTCGATGAGCTCCGGGAACAAGTACTTCTACTACTTTAATGCTCGGCCAGGATTGGGCTTCATTATGGACGCTCCCAGCTCCTCGGGTTACAAATGGTTCCATAGGTACTTCTACATCAAGAAGAGGAAGTTGCCTAACATGAGCGAGGAGGAGGCGGAGTGGGGAGTTCCCAATCTTATGTTCAGAGGAAAGATAGCCGACCAGCATCCCTTGCCCGATGAGTCCGACCCTTGGGTCTTGGAGCTCGAGGAGCAGAATCGGGGACCCCATCCCGAGAAGTATTTTTACTGGGGGTTGGTCCTCCAGCCACTCCCGTTCTTGGCGGGTCTTTCGCCTTATTCGTACACAGGCTATATCGGGAACCGATATGCCAAAAAAGTCCTCTTCGGTAAGCTAGAAAAAAGTAGTTTTTACACTTGTGTTTTTTCTTTGCTTGTCTTGCTTGTTTTGAGTATGTCCTCGCTTTTTTCTCTCCTCTTCAATTTTCGATCTTCCTCGATCTTACTAACTTGTGTTTTTTCCCTTGCAGCTTATTGGTTCCAGTGGATCATGTCGAAGACTCTAGCCGCGAAAGAGGAACAAAGGCGGAAGCAAAGGCTAGCCAACAAGCAAACCAAGATTCTTGGTTCTCTGAACTTGACCCCTCCTCGAAACGCCGTGCATCATCGGGATGCTTTAGTGCAGGAGGGGCTCGATACGAGAGAAAATCCTGTGGAGGCCATCAAGAGGGCCGAGGAGGAGGATGCGGCTAAGAAGGCCAAGGAGGCCGAGGAGGAGGCCCGAAACACGATCGAGGCGGAAAAGAGGACCAAGAGGCCGGTGGCCAAGAAGGGAGCGAGGAAGCTCAACCTCGGGGGAAACAATGAACCTGCCCGGAAAAAGGGTAAGGTGGCCGCTTCTGGTGATGAAGTGAAGCGGCTCATCCAGATGAGCGATCTCGATCGGGCACACGAGCTGAGCATGTGCTCGCTCCAGGTATTTTTCTCCCTTTCTTTCATTGTAAAATCTCCTAAGTGTGCCATTTGTCCTCCTCGCTAATTGTGTCTTCTTTTTGTAGCTCGAGAACTTAAAGGAGGCCTATGGCCAAGTTGTTGCTGATCGGGTTGATATAGGGGTCGTGATCGAGGACCTCGAGAAGAAGCTTCGGGCTTCAGAAACCAGGGTGAAGGCTTCGGAAGCTGAGGCCGGGAAGCTGAGAATCAAGGTGGACGAGCTCGAGAAGGAGCTCTCCAAGGAGAAATCGAGGAGCAAAGGCTTTCAGGGTGCGTATGCTACTTTATCCATTTGCATGGAAAAGTTTAAGGCAAGCATCCTGTCTTTTCTGAAAGGAAGTCGAGTCACTGCTGCTCGCGACTTCATGTCCTCGGCCACATACAAGATGGCTCAGAGAGACGTGCAAGTGGCGTCTCGCGAGGAGGGCTTCTTCTCATGCGTTGGCCAGCTGAAGAGGGTCAACTTGCTCCCTGCTGATTTCGATCCGGATGACCGCGAGGACCTACATCCTGGAAGGCGCGAGGACCTTACTCCTTATCCCGACGAGGAGATCACCGAGGAGATGCACGAGGCGTGCGAGTTTGGTGAGCTGGTGACCGACCCAGACGTTCCATACCCTAGCAAACCAGCTTACCTCCCCGCCTGGGTGCCCGAGTGTTTAAGGAGCGGGATCCTTTACCCTTTTGAGAAGGCGGCTCTCCGGAATGCTGCTTGGGTGAAGCTGAGTGATCCGGTCATCGGGCGAGCAGCTGACTTCGTCGAGCCAGAGCTGGTCATGTATGAGAAGGCCATCAAGGAAGCTCAAGCTCAGGGGCGCGACAACGCTGAGGTTTACGAGCTAATAAGCCCTGCGCGAGGAGCTACTAGCGCGACCACCCCGGTCACTGAATTCACTGATAGTCGCACTCATTAGGATCGGGGAGCCTCCTGAAGACCGAGTATGCTCGGGCATGTTGTACTTTTTCCGCTTCCTTACTTGCATTTAATTTCGAACAATTTTCATTCGGCCCTTTGTGGCGCTCTTCGAAACATATCTATTTGTAACATATGTTTTTCTGCTGTTGTCTCATCGCTACTTATTTCTTTCAATAAAATTCATTGCTCTTCGCTTTCTTACTTATACTTGTGTTTTTACTGATTCCAATTTTTGTTATGACGTATAACTTGGATAGAGTAGTTAAACATGTATAAGTCAGAATCGAGAACCAATGTTCTTCGCTACGAGCTCCTTGAGCTATCAACGTAGATTCCGCGCTTCTCGATCGTTTTGACCACTAAGAAAGAATTCTAAGTGTTGAACTTAGAAAAAATTTCCAAGTGTTGAGTTAGAAAGACTGGAGGTCATTCTCCTCGATTACCTCCGTCTACTCGCTTTTTCTCCTTTAAATGGTTTCCTGATTAATTCTCTTATAGAATTTAGAGAGCGGGGAGGGTTCCCCTTAATCATGGAAATCGAATAGCTTTCATGTAGGTCAAGTAAGCTTTCTTGATCGAGTAGCTCTATTTTTTGAGTATATTAGTTCTATACATGAACATTTTCTTGTTGAAAGATAGACATTGTATTGATTTGTCGAAAATGCAATTACAATGGGGGCTCCTCGGCCGGCTTGCTTACAACAACTTCTTAACAAAAACGAGAGGTACCTCTCACTTGAACCAGTGAGGAATCCTTCTCGATCTATGGGCATTTCACATGGGTTTTTTCAAAAAGCTTTTTCTCCCCACAACTCAAGCGTAGAATCTCTGGAGGTTAGAAGTATTCAATGGGTTCTTTAATACTCTCCCCTCCATGTCTTGAAGACGATAACTTCCATTGGAACTTGCTTCTATTATCTTGTAGGGGCCTTCCCAATTGGGTTGCATCTTCCCAACTTTGCCCAGGATGTCTGCTCTTCGGAGTACTAGGTCTCCTACTTGGAAGTCTCTCTCTCTTACGCCTTTGTTGTAGGTCTTCGCGATGAGTGCTTGATATCTGAGGATGTTGGCCAAGGCATTGGTCCTCGCTTCACTGACTGTGTCCAGGTCGAAGAGTCTCTCTGTATGATTGTCCTCGGGTTGATACCCTTGGATTCTGAGGGTTTCTACTGCCACTTCTGCGGGTATGACCGCCTCGGACCCGTAGACTAGCGAGAAGGGAGTCTCTCTCGTAGCTGTTTTTGAAGTAGTGCGGTATGCCCATACCACTCCATCAAGCTCGTCGACCCAGTCCTTGTTGGTGGCGAACCTCTTCTGCAAGTTGTTGATGAGGATTTTGTTGACGGCTTCTGTTTGCCCATTGGATTGAGGATGTCCTACAGATGTATACCTCCTCTCAATCTTCATTTCCTTGCACCTTTCATTGAATCTTTGGCCACAAAATTGAGCACCATTATCCGAGATGAGGACACTTGGCAATCCAAATCGACACACGATGTTCCTCCATACGAAGTTCATCACTCTTTGTTCGGTGATGGTAGATACTGCCTCAACTTCCGCCCACTTGCTAAAGTATTCGACCGCAACAATGATGAACTTCTTTTGACCCGTGCCTCTTAGGAAAGGACCGACTATGTCGATGCCCCATATGTCGAAAGGGCAAGTGATGGTGATGGGCATGAGAGGTTTCGTCGGGACGTTGATCAAATTCGCATGCATTTGACATTCCTCGCACTTTCTCACAAATTGGGCAGCATCTTCGCGAACGGTGGGCCAGTAGTATCCTTGTCGAATGACTTTTTGCGCGAGGGTTCTTCCTCCGGCATGGTCTCCGCAACTTCCTCCATGCATTTCTCCAAGAAGCTTTTGAACTTCTTGCTCGGCGACGCATCTCAAGTAGACTCCCTCGAAAGACCTTTTGTACAAGTAGTCTCCTTGCATGATGTATCGAGGAGCGTTTCCCTTGATTCTCCTCGCTTCAGCCTTGTCACGAGGAAGGCTTCCATTTTTGAGATATGTAGTTATCTCTTGCATCCAATTCGGTTGATCGTCAATTGCCAAGACGTTTGGGTTTGATGACCACAACGATGATGCGTTGATTCTCATGAGTACACGTGTCGGGTATCAACTCCTCCGGAGGCTGAAGCATACTTCGATAGGGCATCTGCCCTTTGATTGAGATCCCTCGAGAAATTTTCAATCTCGCAACTTTTGAATTTTTGGATTTCTTCAGTGATGGCGCTCTTGTACTCGGCCAGCGAGTCCTTCTTGGTTCTGAATTTCCCCGAGATTTGCTTCTCGGCCAGTTGGGAATCAGTGAAGAGATGTAGCTTCTTCACTTCCAATGATTTTGCCATACGTAGAGCTATGAGGATGGCTTCATATTATGCTTCATTGTTGGAGACCGGGAAACTAAGAGTAACGGCGTACTCGAGTTCAGCCCCTCCGGGACTCTTGAAGTATATTCCTATCCCGCCATTTTTTCCTGATGAGGATCCATCAACATGAAGAATCCAGACGTCTCCATGGTCGACTAATTCTTTGGGTTTTGGAGAGACGGTCTCCGCACCCTTTGGTTCGTCGATTTTCTCAGCCAGGAACACTTCATGCCTTTTTCTTTTGGTTTGGGACATCGCTTTAAGCTCTTTTAAAGCGTCTTCCAGAGCTTGCATGGGGTTGTTTTGCTGGGGCTGCTCTTCTACCATCATCATAGCGCTCTTTGTTTCCGACGAGTTTTCCTCTGAAGTTCCTTTTGAGGGATACTCCACGAGGAAGTCAGCGATGACTTGTGCTTTCTTGGCCACAGGTGCTTGATAGTCGATGTCGTACTCACTTAACTCGATCGCCCATCTTACCATTCTTCCCGAATTTTTGGGTTTTTCGAGGACTTGCTTAAGAGGTTGCTTTGTCAAGACTACAACCTTGTGAGCACCAAAGTAGGGTTTTAACCTCCTTGCAGTATAAACGAGGGCAAAGGAAAGCCTCTCGATATCCATGTACCGAGTTTCAGCCCCGGCAAGTACTTTTCTCAAGTAGTAGATGGGCAAGTGGTCATTTCCTTGGATTCGTACAAAGACCGAGCTGATAGCTTCCCCGGTTGCTGCTAAGTACAAATAGAGTACCTCTTCTTCTACGGGTTTTGACAATAATGGGGGAGCGAGTAGATACTCTTTCAACTTCTCGAAGGCTTCCTCGCAGTCCTTCGTCCATTCGAAGTGGCTGCTCTTCCTCAACACCTTGAAAAAAGGTAGATTTTTCTCGGCCGACCTCGAGATGAACCTACTCAACGCAATTGACTTTCCGACAAATTGTTGCACCTCATTAATGGATTGAGGTTGAGAAAGATCGAGGATGGCCTTTATCTTTTCGGGGTTTGCTTCTATTCCTCTTTCTGTCACCATGTAACCGAGGAACTTCCCCCCTTTGACTCCAAAGGTACACTTCGTCGGGTTGAGCTTCATTCCATACTTTCTCAAGATTGAGAAGCATTTTGCCAGGTAACCTACGTGTTGCTCCTCGGTTTTGCTCTTGACGAGCATGTCATCGACATACACTTCCATTGTTTTACCCAGCTCTTCTTTGAACATTTTGTTAACCAACCTCTGATAGGTCGCTCAGGCGTTCTTAAGACCAAATGGCATCACGTTGAAGCAATACACATTGCCATTAGCGAAGAAGGCAGTCTTAGGCACATCATCTTTGGCCATTTTGACCTGGTAGAAGCCCTGGTATGCATCCATGAAACTCAGGAGGGCGCATCCGTGGGAGAGGGTATGGATCCTTCGGGCAAAACTTGTTGAGCCTTGTGAAATTGTTGCACATTCGCCATTTCCCCGGACCCTTCTCCACGAGGACCACATTGCATACCAAATCGGAGTATCTCACCTCCTTGATGTGGCCGGCTTTAAGAAGTCTTTGGACTTCCGCTTCTATGATGGCATTATCTTCCGCACTGAAGTCTCTTCTCTTTTCTCTGATGTGGGTGATCGACGGGTCTACGTTCAGACGGTGAACGGCGACACGTGGGTCGATCCCCTTAAGGTCCTCGGTACTCCATGCGAAGATATCGTTGTTATCCTTCAAGTACTGGATGAGTTTCATCCTGACTTCAGTAGTCATCTCGGTGCCGATTTTTGTGACCTTGTGGGCACTTCCTTCGACAATTTGGATTTCTTCTAGGGCTTCTCTTGCTTCAATTTTGTTTTCCTCAAAGAATTTCTTCTTTTTGGAAGAGGGTGGGACTGGTGGAAGCACTTGATACTCCTCGAGCTCCTTAACAGCTCCTACTAGAGTATCCTTGTCTTTCTTCATGATTGCTTTTCTTCGCCTAAGTGATGGACTTGGTTTTTTGACTTTCTCTTCACTCGCCGAACCGTGTAGAAACGATAAGGTGCATTGTGAACTAGGGGTGTTTCCTCGGATGACTGCCCTGGGTTTGGCTCTCCGATTGCAACCCTAGAAGTGAACTTGGCTGACATGGTGTAGCATTCCCATGCTTCTCGTATGTCTCCTACTTCTTGTCCAATTCCCAAAGGAGTGGGGAACTTCAACTTGTTGTGGACCGTGGACACTACGGCTCGGAATTGGGAGGGACCGGGTCGGCCTAGGACTGCAAAATAGTCAAATGGCATATCGACGACCACGAAAGGAACCTGTTGCGTCACTCGTCTAGGAGCGCTACCCATTGACACCGTGAGGTTGATCATTCCGAGTGGCATGATAGGTTGTCCTCCAAATCCTACCAATGCGCTCCTCACTTCTCTAAGCCCTTCTCTTGGGTTCATTTGCATCCTTTTCAAGGTTCCTGTGAAAATCAAGTTTGCCGAGCACCCGGTGTCGACGAGGATCCTTCCTAGCTTGTATGATTGAACATCCAAGGAAACTACGAGTGGAACGCAAGGATCATATGTGTTCCCTCCTCCTGCATGCTTCAGAGGTATTTCGCTATCCTCGAAAGAGATAACATTGGTTCCTGGTCGTGCGGCTTGAGCATACTTCACATCTCGGACCCTAAGGTTGTCCGCCGTAATCTCCCTTTGATTACGAGTGTCGCCGCCGGCGGGTCCTCCCGCAATTGTGAGAGTGTGGATGCTTCCATTCACAGGGCGGTTCTCGTAATTGTTGTAATTGTGAATGTCATCGTCCTGAGGGTTTCCTTGGTAAGGGTGCTCGCTCCCACTTCGAGGTGGTGGGGGCAGGAGTGCCAGGGGTTCCTCCTTCCAGATGTAGTTAACCAATTGACCGTTACGTATCATCCTCTCAATTTCGTTCTTTAGCTCGACACACTCATCAGAGGTGTGCCCTTTCCCTTTGTGAAACTTGCAAAATTTTTCCGAGCTCTTGTTCCTTTGATTTTCCTTAATCGGGGGTGGCCACGAGACGTCTAGCTTCCTCGAGACTATATAGTTCAATATGTCGGATCTTGGCCTATTTAAGTCTGTGTAGTTGCTATATCGTCTTGGAGGTGACCTTCGAGGAGGAGACCTCTTGTCTCTGAAATCAATTCTGGAGTTGCCCTCCTTGATCAAGCCAAATTTTTGCTCTTTCCTTTGCTTCCCGGGATTTTGGGTACGAGGAGGGTACTCCTTCTCTTTTTCTTTTTCTTTCCCTTTTTCCTTGGGAAGATTGGTTCTCACGGTGACCGTTTTTCGGAATTCCTCGGCTTCGAGGAAATCCTTGCAAACTTTGGCAAGTTGTGCTTCGTTCTCCACACACGATGCTGAGAGTACATCTTGGAATTTGATGTTGGTAGTGTTACCATACAAATATTCTTTCCTCTCATTGATCGAGTGATCTTCGACTTGTAGGGCTGCTTCATGAAAGCGATTGATGAAGTCCCTCAAGTGTTCGTTGTTTTTCTGAACAATTTCAGCCAAGTACCTCACCCGTCTCTTGGCGTTCATTACCTTCTCGAAACGCTTAGAGAACTCCTTACAGAGATCTCTATATGACTTGATGGATCGGTGAGGGAGGCGCGACCACCACTTCATAGCTTCTCCGGGAAGAGGAGTGCTTTGGTCCTTGAATCATGACCGTGAGCGTCCATTTTAGTGCCAAATCTTACCAAGTAGTCTTTTGGGCAACTTGTTCCATCATAGCTTTCGAAGGTGGGGAATCCTCTTTCGATTTTGGCTTGGTGGCTTCTGATCTCATCACACAAAGGGCTCGGATCTTGTTCTTGCTCTTTTTCTTGGACAGTTCCTCGTAGAGTCTCTATCTGAGCATCAAGTGCGGATTTTCTCGCGTTGAGTTCCTCCAGAGTGAGCCTCCTCCCCGTGATCGGGTCGATCAAGGGGGTTACCTCAACTACTGTTCTCAACGCTTGATTCTCCTCCACTGCCTCTTGTTGGTTTTGAGGAGTTACCTGGTTGGGGGTAACTTGATTGGGGAGAATGGGTGGTGTAGCGACCACCTGAACTCTATTTTCTTGTTTCGCTACATTTTGTAATGATGCCCGTATTCTTCTATCAATCAAGTCTCTCAAGTCATCCGGGGCACCTTGGGGTCCTAACCTCGATTGAATTCTTGATGGTCCAAGTCGAGATTGGATCGGCCTTGTGTTGGCTCTCGAATGTGCTTCATCTTGCGCAACTGGTGCTCTTCCTTGGGATTGACGTGGAGCGACCACGGTGTCACGAGGTTGCTCTTGCACCGGCGCTGGTTGTGCTCCCTGAGCTTGTATCTCAGTGTTAACCCTAACAGCCTCATTACCCCCGACGTATCCTTGTAGAGTAAGAAGGAAGAGACCGTATTGAGCTTCGCCCATCCCGAAGTCTGATGGTCGGACTACACGTCCATCAGGAAGGGTGAAGGTCAATGCGGCCGGTTGAGGAGGGTTCACTGCTACGGGAGGTTGGTTGATTGCTACTGGAGGAGGCTGCCCCCTAGGCTCGGCGTTGTTCGGGACTCTCAACGCTCCATAGGCATTTCCTACCGGGATTCCTTGCGGGTTGTTTTCGCCCGATCTTTCATTTCGGGAGTGGGTGACATTAGTAAATGCCCCCTCCGTGTAATCCCGATTCCTTGCAACATTGTTGTTTCTTGGTTCCCTTGGAGCATCCTCCGTTCCTCCTCCACGACCGTTACTAGAGGGACGGCCTCTAGGTCGCGGAGGATTCCTGGGTGGTGCATTAGCAAGACGGTTGCTTCTTCTGGGAGGCATGCTCGTAGAGAGTCTCGAGGAGGAATGTGGCTCGACTTGTAGGGCGAGGAATGACTTTTCGTGTTCGTTTCCCACAGACGGCGCCAAATGTTGAAGGGTAATTCGTGTTTCTTTCTAAGTTCGCAGTAAATCACTAATCTTCTAGTTCTTCTTCATGTAGTGTTCCTCTAAGATAGGAAACGAGCCTTCTTGTAGCTTCCTCGTACCTGAAATGGACTAAGGGGGGGGGGGGTTAGTGTCTCTTGCCCGGTCTGTAAGGTATCAGACCGGAGAGGCGACTTTACGAGTAGGGAGTTGTGAGGCTTCCCTAGTACGAGTAGTAAATGTGATGGTCGAGAGGTGATATTGATGCCTACTGTTGAGGAGTAAATGAGGCCTTTATGTTGGTCCCTTTAAACAACAAGAAAAGACTAGAGGGGGGGGGGTGAATAGTCTTTTCAAACTTTTGTCGTTTAAAACTTTCTCAGCAAGTACTTATTACTTTTCAGTAATGAGGTTGCTGATACTTAACTTTCTCAGCAAGCGTAAGTTACTTTACAGTAGCTTGGGTTGCTGATACTTAAAATCAGAGAGCGGAAGTCTTTGAAACGATAAGTGCTTTTTCAGCAAGTAAAGAGTTTCAGCAAGTGATGTGAGTGACTGTGTACAAACAGATATAATTTGCTGAAAGCTAAATGCAGTAAGTAAATCACACAAACACTTTTAGAGTGGTATCTGAGAGTGGCGTAATCTCCCAACTAATCCACTTTGTCCTTTCTAGGACTGAATCCACTAAGATATGATTGAGGTTCCTTACAATCTCCTATCTAAAGCGATTCAACAGAAACCAAAGCACACTTGCTTTGTCTCCAACATAAACTAGAGAACTCAACCTTGTTCTCCACCAAACTTGGTACTTTTAATCAGCAAAAGCTTGCTCGATTAAGTTCCCCCTAAATATCACGCCTGAAAGGGTGTATTTTCAGTTAGAGAGTTTTGGGGTGAGATGACTTAATTATAACTTATTCAGTTACAACAAGTAATCTAAGAAACACAACTTGGAATACTTTGCAGTAAACAAGTTTGATTGTTTCTGGTGTCAAGACTTGTTCTTGTTTGAAAGAAAGAACACTTAACTAATTTCTTAGCCGAGTTTGTTCTACTTCTTCACAAGTAGCTTTTTCAAGCTTTAAGTCTTGGAACGGATCAATGGCAGTAAGAGTGTTTGAAGGTTTGTGAGTTTTAAGCACAAGTGAGAGTTTGATCACGTTGTTGACACACTTCAACTCTTTGCCAGATGACCTCTATTTATAGTGCAAGTAAGGAGCCGTTTGAATTTCAAATCCTAAGGCTTTTGTTCCTTAACATGTCACTATCTTGCTTTTGTACTTTCAGCAGCAACCTTTGTTTGTCTTCTAGTCTTCATGTCCTTTGTGTGTAAGCTTTGCATTAAATGCACCTTTGAATAGAATTCAAACAGTAACAATGGAGCGCAAAATCTCGTACATTCAGCAAGAGGTCACATATGTTCATCAGCAAGTGTTCATTCTCAGTTTCAGCAAGCACAACCTACTCTGTCTTTCAGATTTTCACTTATGCAATGCTGTTGCTGAAAATTTCACTTTCTGAGTAACACGTGCCTTACCAGTCTTCAGCAATCTTCAAGTCTTCAAGTCTTCAGATCTTCAAAAGTCTTCAAGATTCTGACCGGTTTCTTATTTGCTTCAATAATTTGTTTGTAATAAACAAAATACATCTTCAGCAAATGCTTCAATAGGTCATTTTCTTTTCAGAAAATAAGATACATCAAAGCTAAGCATCAATAAGATATTTTCTTTTCAGAAAATAAAATACATCATACGCAAATTGTGTCAATAGATTAATTTCTTCACAGAAATTAAAGTACGTCATCCACTAAAGTGTCAATAAATTAATTTCTTCACAGAAATTAAAATACGTCATACACTTAAGAATTAACTTATCTAACACCTATCTAAGTCATCAGCAAACGTTCCTCTTTTACAATGTCCTTAAAATTCTAAATTCCTATGGACCTTAAGAGTACTAGTTACTGGACTGTTCTTAATTTAGCATGGTTAATTGCTCATCAAAATTACAAGTTTCCTAACAAATTTCCCCCTTTTTGATGTTAGCAATCCATGGCTAAATTAATTGATACCCTTTTAGAGGTTTCTGATGTTGAATAAATCAGATGATTAATGCAAGCATACTTGAAATAATAAACAGTAAGCATAAGTAAGTTGCATAATCAAAAACCAATAAGAGTCAAAAAGAATTCATTGCTGAAAGTTATCATTCAGAAGTTTACAAGAAAGCATAGATAACAAAGATTCAGCAAACAAAAACTTCTAACAAGAAACTATTGCAGGGACTTAAACTCTTTCAGAGGATTTTCTCAGAATCTCTCTTACACTCTTCTCAGCAAGAGCAGTGAATTCAACACAATCCTTCTCGTAGTTTTCCAGAAGCCTACGGACTTGTAGTTGAAGAATTCTTGCATTTATGCAGGCAGTATGATGATGCTTTTCAGCATTCATTTCCATGTAGTTAACTACCCACAAATGCATGCCCCAATTGCTGGCATGGAGAAGTTGTGTATCTGAAATGTTTCTCGGGTGAATCTTTCTTAACCAGAGAAGATCTTCTTCTTGATCCTGAGCAGTAAGATAGAAGTACTCATAAGGAATCAATCCAAGTTTCTTCTTAGGTTTCTTTGTTACCGGGTCAGCATAGTAAGCGATGCCAGGTGGTTTGATCAGATTTGGTTCTTGCTTGTATGTCTTACCAATGGCAACTCTTCTTACATAGACCTCTAGATTCAACCATTTCCCAGCAATATTTATTGGGAGGGATTCTTCCCTTTGCTTTATTTGGACCTTGAGTTCAATCCATTTGAACATCTGATTCAAAATGGCTGTAGGAAAGAACTCATTTACCAGCAAGTCTTCCAGCTTTAAAATCCAGCAACCATGAATGTTTCTTATTACATTCTGAGTGGTTTCCTCATTGCTGGTCTTAGTATATTCAATGCCGGAGCCAATAGCAATGCTGGCCAGCCTTTTCTCTTCCTGTCTTTGCCTTCCTCTTCTTGTTTTAGCATTGTCTTGATCTCTTGCTGAAGAGTCAGACGAAAAATGCCTTGAGTGGCCAGACGGAGTTATGGCTGTTAAGGGTCTAGCTCTTATGGCTTGAGCTATTGTTTGATTGTCATCATCTTCTTCATCATCTTCATTCAGATTGTGATGACTTTCATTGTGACAGAAATCTTGAGTTTCAGCAGCGGTTTTTCTCTTTTTGGTAATTGCTGAATTTAACTCAGTTTCTGCTTGTCTTTTAGAACTTTGCTCTCTTTCAGCAAGAGGTTCTAGTGGAAGTGGCGCATCAGCAGCGGGAGTAGGAGGGGTTTGATTGCTTTTTCTAGTCTTCTTTTCCCCCTTAGACATGGATTGCAACATCGGAGTGATGTGCAGAGAATAAAACTCATTGCAATTTTCAGCAAGAGTGTTGAGGCTGTTATACTTCATGATGATTTCCTGTTGGTCAGAGTTCATTGTTGCTAACTCTTTTTGAATATTCATCATGTTCTCTTCATGTCTTTTCTCTGTTTCGGCCTTCTCATCCATAATATTCTGAGCTTTGACGAGAGCAGTCTTTGCAAGCCTGAGCGCCTGACTTACATCTTCTTCATAGCTCTTGTGATAAAGAGTTATGTCTCTATGAGCTATTGTCAAAGTTGTAGTGCGTCTCAGCACTGTAGCCAATATCTTTCCAATGTCAAGTGGGCTCTCAGCAAGCAATGCCTCATCTTCAGCTTTGCAGGCATCATGGACTTGCTTTAGTGCTAGAATTCTGGGAGTAAACTCCTCAACTCTTGGGAACGGCACTAAATGCGGTGTTAAGGAATGAACCTTAATTTCAGAAGCAAACTGATCATCACGCGTCAGCAATTCGGCTCTTAGTCCATCGTCTAAATCATCGATGTAATCAGGAGGAGGAATCTGAACGACTTTTGGGTCTCTTTTGGATTGTTCATCATCATTTTCTGACAAGTCGTCATCATCCTCTGATTCATCAAGTTGAGCGACTTTGGAGCCTTTGTCAGTAGCTTCACTTCCTTTTTGTTGAGTGGTTGCTGATGGCAACACTTCAGACTCAACGACTGGAGTTTCACCAGTAGATAGTTGTTTTAATTGAGTGTGGGGCTCAATTACTGGAGTTTCGCCAGTAGTTAGTTTTAATTGAGTAGTTGCTGAGGGCAACGTTTGAGACTCAATAACTGGAGTTGCGCCAGTAGTTAGTTTTAATTGAGTAGTTGCTGAGGGCAACGTTTGAGACTCAATAACTGGACTTGCGCCAGTAGTAAGTGGAAGGGATGGAACTTCCTTCGATTTTGGTCTTGAAGATTCACCAATTTCCAGATCCTGCGTATGCCTTGCATGGATCACGAGACTATTTTGTAGAGCTCGTTGGTAATCTTCATCTTCTTCATCCTCATCTTCAAGGTTTTCTACAGTAACCTTGGCATCAGAAACTGGACTCTTGCCATTTTTCAAGGCAGCCCTTTTTCTGGCGTATTCTTCTTCAGTATCAGCACCTTGTACAGGTGCTTGATTTTCAGCAGCAGCAGGAGGAGGTTGAGATTCTTGCTGAGATTGTTGTTGTTCAGCTTGCTGATTGTCAGAGGGATTAGTTTCAGCAACTGTTAACTTTAATCCACCAGCACCAGGACTTGGACCTTGATTGTCATCATCGTCATCCTTTTTGTCCTTAGAATCTTTCCCTTCATCATCACTGGATCAGTGGGAATGTTCTCATCTTCTTCTTCTTCTTCATCATCAGTCAAAATGACTAGCTCAACGTGCTTATACAAAGCAACACTTGTCACTTCCTCTTCCTCAGTTAGTTTGTGGGGATCAGCCACCACAGGAACAAAGGAGCCTTTGAGCATCACAGCTTGTTCAGCTGGAGAGGCACTCTTAAATTTGGCCTTCATATTCTCTCTGATTTGAGCAATCAGATTTGAACTCATTTGCTGAGAATATGTCATTTCGTCAGGAAGGATGGAGTGGACAAATGTTTCGAGCTTCAGCAGTGAAGATCTCTTTTTCTCATTTGAGAGATGAAGGTGAAGATCTGAGAAGTCCATTCTCCTATATCTTTGCCAGTTGCTGACGGACTTAGCAACTCTTGACAAAGTTGTCCTCTTGAAGCTCAAGTAAAGTTCTTCAGAACTTACTTGCTGATCTTCAGTGATGAGTACCACTTCAGTGGTCTCCTTTGAGCCTGAAAAAGAATTTTATTTAGATCAGGATTGGTTTGGAGAATTGTTTTAGAGTTTAAATCTGAAACATGATTTACCTGCTGAGAGTCAGCAAGCTCATGTAGTACAATTTCCATTCCATGAGGAGCTGGAGTAGCATCCTCCATTTGTTCATCCTGAAATAAATTAAAATTAGACACAAGTACTAAGCTGTCAAACTTAGTTTTTATACCAAAATTATTAACTACCTGCTGAGCAGGGAGTGTTGGTTCTGGTGCAGAGGCTTCAGCAACCATCTGACTTGTATCTTGAGAAGTCTGTAGAGATAATATAATATTAGCAAAAGAATAATTTTCAGAATTTGAAGTTTTACTGATGGTTGAATTAACTACCTGCTGAGGAAGGACAGGTTGTGGCTCAGTCCTTTCAGCATTAACAGTTTCTTCAGCTTCTTGGACTGTTTCTTCAGCAGACTTCTGAGTTTGCTCTAACTGAGAAAGCTGTGCGGTTTCAGCAATCTCCCTTGTCTCTGAATTGACAAGTTGAGCAGAAGCAACTTGACCTTTAAGCTCACTGCTTGTCATGAAGAGATCAATTGACTTGTTGGATGATTCTTCAATCTCCAACTCCATTTGTTTGCTTAAATCTTCCAGTACAAGCTGGACTTTGTCAATTGAAGTCTTGGGTGAACTTGGGCCAGTATTCTCAGCATCAAGAGATGCGTCTTTGAATAATGCTTCTTGAGTTTCAGCAACTTCAGGAACAGGAACCATTGCTATCTCAGCAACTGGTCCATCAGCAAGCTGGGTTTCAGCAACTTGATGAGTTGCTTGTTCAGCAACCATCTGTTCAGCAGCATCAGCAAGTGCCGCTTTTGCAGATCAGCAGCAATGTTGCTTACTGGTTCCATGGTTTGATCATCTAGATTATCTACAAAGTAGATATCTGGGACTTGGGCAGGAATTTCATTTCCACTGCCTTGTGGTCTATTCTCAGTAGAGTTATCAACGTTAAGTTGATTGTTGAAGGCTTCCGCAAACACTTCAACATTGCTGATGTATGTTTCAGTAATTATTTCAGCAACATCTACTGGCAAATGCGTTTCAGCATTTGTCTGGGAATTGACTGAGGAGTCTTGGACATTGGGGACTGACTGAGAAGCCAGTGTCTTCTTTCTTTTGTTACTTGTCCGTCTCCTCTTAGGTACGGGATTTGCTGATGACGGCAGTCTGAGTGTCATCATCAGCTTTCCTCTTTTTTTTTTAGATTTCTCGTTTCCCAGAGTCATCTATTGTTGCATTTTCAGCAACGGCTCTTGTACACGTACCTTGTTGATTTTCTACAGCAGTTTCATTTGTGTTACCACCCAACAACAGTTTCATCTCTAAGTTGCTGAGTGGTAACATCTGCAGCTGTTGTATACCTTTCTTGCTGGCTTGTGCTGACAACATTTGCAGTTGTTGTCTTCTTGGTTTTCTTACCAGCAATCTTAGGTACATTCTGCTTGTAGAAAGATCTTCCCACATTGCACACAGATTTCTTGATTGGCAATGGGTTTCTTAGCTGAATCCTGAAATGTTCAAGGATATAGCATATCTTGATTCCATACATAACTGGAAAGGAAGGTGAGACCTTGTTGTCTTCTACCTTTACCTTAAACTTAGTAACACAATCAACAAGCCTGTTGAAAATGTACTTAGCCCAGTTAAGTTCCGATTTATTCTCATGGATATGCATCAGCAATGGCCATCTTCTCAGGCCTACTTGGTCAATTCCTCCAACTTGGGAGTCAAGAACTTTAATCAGTAGCAGAGCTACTAGACCAAGTGAAGGACAGAGATGCTTTCTCTTAACGTGCTTTGTCCAAGTCACGGGGCTATCTCGCCTTTCTTCATTTTTGCATTTCTGACGTCACTGTAGAAAGCTTCAATTTCTTCGTCAGAAGCAGTGACGTCATCTTCAGTTCAGTGGTTGGAATCTGAAAAATCTCCGCTAAATCAGTCCATTTCAGGACGATTTGCGTGTTCTGAACATAAGTAAGGATCACTTTTTCAGTGACTCAACTGTCTGTAAGGGACTGGATTTCTGCATTATTGTAGAACTCCATGTATCAATCATGCTCACTTGCTTAGTGCGAGCAGAGATAAAGTTCATGAGGCCTTGCTGCTTGATGAACTCAAGCGCCTCTTCATTTTGGTCATCAAGTTCTTGTTCATAAAAGTACCTAATGTACTTTTCTTTTGCAAACCCTCCCCATTGCATCAACATCTCACACTTTGCAGTGTCAAGATATGACGGAGGCATAGGTTTTACAGTGATTCGGTCGTTTTTTCAACACAACTTTCGCTGTGTTTTGGTCAGAGAAGTCACCGGAGCAGTCACCGGAGCAATGCGTGTTTCAGCACTGTCAACCTTTGACGATTTTGAGGACTTAGATGACTGTCTCTTGGGAGCCATTTCTTTATATAGAGCAAGAAATTGTACGAAAAAGATAGTTTGCTTTTTGACCGGAGGTACAGTAGTTTCAGGCTAGAAATTGCAGAGAAAGGAAATGTGAGTTAAAGATTTTGTCATTTCTCTAACTCCTTCTTATATAGTGTCTCTGGTGTGTGAGAAACTCAATCGATTTGAGTTCTCAGCAAGGGTAAAACAGAGAAACACTGGAGATAGTGGAGCCTTTGCATTGAATGCGTAGTGGCCCACTAACTAAAACCGTCAGAGCACTCTCTCTCTTTGTTTTGTTAGCCGTTAGATTAATAACTCCTTTTAATCATGGCCCGATTGAATTT
>CM051455.1:96036494-96073184 GCA_028274465.1 Plantago ovata | reverse complement strand
AATCCTTCAGTCTGACAGTAACCTTGAGCAACTAAGCGTGCTTTGTTTCTTGTTACTTCACCAGACTCGCTCAGCTTGTTTCTGAACACCCACTTTGTACCAATAGCTTTCTTATTTTCAGCAAGTGGCACAAGTTTCCAGACTTTGTTTCTTTCAAATTGATCCAATTCTTCTTGCATTGCCGTTATCCATTCAGAATGCTTCAAGCTTCTTCTATGGTTTTAGGTTCAATTTCTGAAACAAAGCAAGAATAAAGATTCTACTTCTACGACAGTTCTTCTTCAGCAAGTCCTGAGTAGCTTTGGATCTAGTCACTTGGCGTTTATTAATATCGCCAATCATATCCGTAGAGGGATGATCTCTAATCCATTTATTAACAGGTTTCCTGTTTGTTGGATCAGGATATGTTTGCTCATCAGCATGTGACTCTTCAGTATGTACTTGTTCAGTACTACTGGGAATTTGTGTCTCTGCTGAGATTTGATCATCAGCAACTGCTTGCTCAGCATTGCTGGGTTGAGATATTTCATCAGCAGGCACTGGAGATTGCGTAATTTCAGCAACTTCCGGAGCAACCGCATCTTTTGCTGGAAATTCTTTGTCGTGAACTATATTTATCTTGTCATGACTCGGGGAAGGAGAATCATTGTCAGAATCATCATTTAGTTCAATTGACTTGATTTGCCTAGCATCAGACTCAGTTCTTTGCTCATGTATGATTAGCTTTTTCATACGTTCTGATATTTCTTCTTCAGCAGGCACACCTTGTGTCTTTTGGTAGAATACAATATGCACAGATTCTTCAATCTTTTGTGCCTTTTTGTTGTAAACTCTGTAAGCTTTACTATGTAAGGAGTAGCCAAGAAATATCGCTTCGTCTGCCTTTGGTTGAAATGTTCTTAGGTATTCTCTACCATTGTTAAGAACGAAACACTTGCAACCAAATACTCTTAGATGAGTGATGTTAGGAGGTCTTCCAACAAACAATTCAGAAGGAGTTTTGTTGTATTCCTTAGTAATCAAACATCTATTTTGAGTATAGCAGGCGGTATTAATCGCTTCAACCCAGTAAGCCTCACTTATCTCAGTGTCAGCAAGCATTGTTCTTGCGGCTTCTTTCAGGGTACGATTCTTCCGTTCAGCAACACCATTTTGCTGTGGTGTCCTTACTGAGGATAACTGATGTTGAATACCTTTGGAGGTACAATATTCAGTTATGTACTGGTTTACAAACTCAGTACCATGGTCTGTCCTTATGACTCTTACCTTGTCATTTTTCATGACTTCAAGCTTATTCAGCAAGTTAGCTATTTCAGTCTTGGTTTCAGATTTGTGTTTGATGAATACTACCCAAGTGAATCTTGAATAGTCATCTACCACGACTAGACCATACTTCTTACCAGCATAGCTTGTTGAAGAAGATTCAAACAAGTCCATGTGTAAGAGTTGTAAAGGTTTTGTAGTTGACGGTACTGCCTTGTTCTTGAAAGAAGATTTGGTTTGCTTTCCTTGCCGACATGCTTTGCAAACACCATCCTTCTTAAAAGTAACCCTAGGTAATCCAACTACAAGTGCCTTTTTAGACAGCTTATTCAGCGTCTTGAAGTTTAGATGACTTGTTCGTTTATGCCATAACCATGCTTTTTCAGCAAGGCAATCATGATCTGAGACAAGGCATTTTTCAACGTTTGCTGAAGACCAATCAACGGTGTACAAGCCTCCTGATCTTCTTGCAATCATTATAACCTTTTTAGTCTCAAAATCTACAAGTTTACATTCATCACTTTTAATTTTGATGAAGTATCATTTGTCAGCAAATTGACTCATGCTGAAAAGGTTAAACTTAAGATTTTTGACATAAAGAACTCCAGAAATGGTTATGCATCCCAACTTCACATCACCATAGCCTTTTGTAGATCCGGAGCCTCCACCAGCAAACCTTATTGTTGGACCTTTAGACCACCGTCTATAGTTTATAAGGTTATTCTTGTTGCCCGTCATGTGCTTTCCACAACCACTATCAAAGTGCCAGATTGCATCGTTTTCTCCGTGGCTGTAGTCTGCACAATCAAGAGCAAACAAGTTAATTATCCAATGATGGATGTCCATTAACATGTTCAAGAATGCGTCCAGTGGAAACCCAAGTCTGAAGTTTTTCAACTTTGACTTGTTTTCTACTTGCTGAGGAACTAGGAGGTTTTGAGCTGAAAGACTTTTGACTCGTGCTGGTCAAATCCACTTTCTGATGTGGTGTCTTGCTCTGTTGACCTTTTTGCTGAACATACTTTTCAGTAAGTTCTTTTCTAGCAAGGTTCCTTCTAGTCCTAGCATTGGGAGTCTTTTCAAAACTCTTAGGCTTGGTTTTCTTCATCTCTTTGAAGTATCTTTGCTGACTTTGCTTATACTCATGAAAGAGTTGACTTTGCTTGGTTTTGAAACCGAGTCCACTCTTTGGAGAATGCTGAGCTTTAGCATCAGCAACCTTACTTGATTCAGGTTTGTCAGCAAATGACTTCTGATTACTTTTGGTAATCTTGCCTTTAGACTTAACAACTTGCTTTTCAGCAACTTGTTTGGCGGAATGCTTCACGGCATTCTTTTTCTTTCAAGTTTGCTTCACAACAACCTGTTTTCCTTTTAAAGTCTTGTTACTTTGAGTAGCAACAGCGGGCTTTATGGTCATAGGTACTTGATTGCATGTTTCAGCAATCTTAGTTTGACCAAACTGATAGATCACTGGTGGACTACTATCAGTAGCACGTACAAAGGAGATCGGTGATTTATCTTTTCTCAAGATTTCTACGTTATCACCTTCACACGTTGCTCCTAAACCTTCTTTCTGAGATGGATCTCTCAAATAAGAGTTTAGTTCAGTCAGCGTATTACTTGCTTCCACATAGGATTTGAAATTGATTTTCATCTTTTTCATTTCTTGAATTTGAGCAAGTAACTTTAGAATTGAGGACTGATACTCTTCCAATTCTAATGCCATTTGAGAATTTTTCTCTGCAGCCTCAGCAATCAATTTCTTAAGACGCCTTATTTCAGCATCCTTTTCTTCTGTCTCTTCCTTCAGCAAAGCGTACTTTTCAGTAGTTTGCTTGGTCAGAGTTTCAGCAAATTGAAGTTTTTCTTGCTGTTTGCTGAGAGTTTTCTCAAATCTTTCGATTTCTCCTTGAATCTTGTCAAAATCAATCTCGTCTTCACTTTCTGAATCAGAGTCAGAGGTAGAATTATTTACCTGACCGGCCATGAGGCAGAATTCGTAGTTCGACACATCTGGATAAGCTTCCATAGCTATCCCACACACTTCTTTGCCAATCTCCACGTCTAGAGTGGCTTCCTCATCGTCGGTGTCTGAACTTTCATCCTCACTGTCTTCGGAGCTTGTCTCAATGCACAATGCATCGATTTTTGCTTGAAGCTTCTTCTTTTCTTCAGCAATGAAAGCTCTTTTGAACTTCTTCTTCTTTTCAGCAGATTTGCCTTTCAGCAAAGGGCAATTAGCTTTGAAGTATCCAGGCTTTTTGCAGTAAAAACATAGATCATTTCCAACTGCTGGTTCTTCTGATGATGTAGCTTGCTGAGCTTGCTTGTTCAGCGAGCTAGTATCATTCTTGTACTTATGGTAGTTATTATCAAGATGCTTTTTCAGCTTCTCTTTTTCTTTTCGCCTTTCAAGTTCCTTACTGATGAATTTCTTCATGTTCTTAACAACTAAAGCATTTTCATCAGCAGGCTCTTTATCATTCTTCGTTTCAGAAGATGACGGCTTTGTAGCAAGAGAAATGTTTTGCGATTTTTCAGCAAACACATTTTCTCTTTGCTTTGTCTCATAATTGACAGTAGCAAGATGAGAGAACAACTCAGTTGGTGTAATGTCAGGCATTCCTTGATTATAATAGAAATTCTGAGTATGGATCCATTCTTGATTCAAACTTCTGATGATAGTTTTCACTTTCTCAGAATCTGAATAAAGATTTCCAACACCCAGCGCTGCCATTTCACTAACAAGAGTTGTGAATCTGAAGTCCAAGTCTTCCAGTGACTCGTTAGCACCTTGCTTAAAGTTTTGAAACTTCAGCTTAAGTACTTCAAGTTTGTTTTCCTTGGTCTTGTCAGATCCAGCACAAAGATCTTGAACCATTTTCCAAGCCTCCTTAGCAGTCTTAGCACCCCACAGTTTGCACTGTATGGTATCCGGAGTTGATCTGATGATGATATTTCGTGCCTGGCCATCAAGACGGAATCTCTTAGCTTCGTCAGAAGTCCATTCCTCTCTTGGTTTTGGCACAACTGTATCTGATGATTCGCCTTGGATGGTTTCCTTTCCAGCTTCAGTGGTTCTATGAGGGAAACTCCTTTCAACCTTGGTGATCTTGATAGGTCCATCATTAATGACGGTGACCATCTCATCACTAATGGCCTCAAGATGTAACATCATGTTGTTTCGCCATTTCTCGTAATTTCCAGCTTCGGCAAGGGAGCATCTCCTAAAGACATCCTGTCAGCAAAGCACTACCAAACTGATCAAGTGAAAGAGATTTACGGAAAGCACTTAAGGGGATCTAGGTTCAGTGCAGAAGGCTAAAGAACCTCCTGCTCTGATACCACTTGTTGGTCCCTTTAAATAACAAGAAAAGACTAGAGGGGGGGGGGGGTGAATAGTCTTTTCAAACTTTTGTCGTTTAAAACTTTCTCAGCAAGTACTTATTACTTTTCAGTAATGAGGTTGCTTATACTTAACTTTCTCAGCAAGCGTAAGTTACTTTACAGTAGCTTGGTTTGCTGATACATAAAATCAGAGAGCGGAAGTCTTTGAAACGATAAGTGCTTTTTCAGCAAGTAAAGAGTTTCAGCAAGTGATGTGAGTGACTGTGTACAAACAGATATAATTTGCTGAAAGCTAAATGCAGTAAGTAAATCACACAAACACTTTTAGAGTGGTATCTGAGAGTGGCGTAATCTCCCAACTAATCCACTTTGTCCTTTCTAGAACTGAATCCACTAAGATATGATTGAGGTTCCTTACAATATCCTATCTAAAGCGATTCAACAGAAACCAAAGCACACTTGCTTTGTCTCCAACCTAAACTAGAGAACTCAACCTTGTTCTCCACCAAACTTGGTACTTTTAATCAGCAAAAGCTTGCTCGATTAAGTTCCCCCTGAATATCACGCCTGAAAGGGTGTATTTTCAGTTAGAGAGTTTTGGGGTGAGATGACTTAATTATAACTTATTCAGTTACAACAAGTAATCTAAGAAACACAACTTGGAATACTTTGGAGTAAACAAGTTTGATTGTTTCTGGTGTCAAGACTTGTTCTTGTTTGAAAGAAATAACACTTAACTAATTTCTTTAGCCGAGTTTGTTCTACTTCTTCACAAGTAGCTTTTTCAAGCTTTAAGTCTTGGAACGGATCAATGGCAGTAAGAGTGTTTGAAGGTTTGTGAGTTTTAAGCACAAGTGAGAGTTTGATCACGTTGTTGACACACTTCAACTCTTTGCCGGATGACCTCTATTTATAGTGCAAGTAAGGAGCCGTTTGAATTTCAAATCCTAAGGCTTTTGTTCCTTAACATGTCACTATCTTGCTTTTGTACTTTCAGCAGCAACCTTTGTTTGTCTTCTAGTCTTCATGTCCTTTGTGTGTAAGCTTTGCATTAAATGCACCTTTGAATAGAATTCAAACAGTAACAATGGAGCGCAAAATCTCGTACATTCAGCAAGAGGTCACATATGTTCATCAGCAAGTGTTCATTCTCAGTTTCAGCAAGCACAACCTACTCTGTCTTTCAGATTTTCACTTATGCAATGCTGTTGCTGAAAATTTCACTTTCTGAGCAACACGTGCCTTACCAGTCTTCAGCAATCTTCAAGTCTTCAAGTCTTCAAGTCTTCAGATCTTCAAAAGTCTTCAAGATTCTGACCGGTTTCTTATTTGCTTCAATAATTTGTTTGTAATAAACAAAATACATCTTCAGCAAATGCTTCAATAGGTCATTTTCTTTTCAGAAAATAAGATACATCAAAGCTAATCATCAATAAGATATTTTCTTTTCAGAAAATAAAATACATCATACGCAAATTGTATCAATAGATTAATTTCTTCACAGAAATTAAAGTACGTCATCCACTAAAGTGTCAATAAATTAATTTCTTCACAGAAATTAAAATACGTCATACACTTAAGAATTAACTTATCTAACACCTATCTAAGTCATCAGCAAACGTTCCACTTTTACAATGTCCTTAAAATTCTAAATTCCTATGGACCTTAAGAGTACTAGTTACTGGACTGTTCTTAATTTAGCATGGTTAATTGCTCATCAAAATTACAAGTTTCCTAACAGTTTATATACTTGTGACCTTTCAACTTCTGGTAGCGTAGGATCGCGACACGTGTACGGGTAGGATTGAGGCCTTCCTCGGCCCAGGCCCATTAAGGAGGTCCGTGGGCCTTGGCCCAAGGGAGCAACCATGGCTGGTCGCTCAGGGTCCTCGTGCCTTCCTTGTACGTGGAAGATGCGAGTAGTGTCCTACTCAGTTTCTGTCAAGGAGCGTTACCTTGACGTAAGGTCTCCTCGAGCCCGAGAGATGCTCCTCGAGCTCACTGGCAGCTTTGTCCTTGTGAGGAGCTTATTTTGAGGGTTGTCCTCCCAGTGACGGTCGGACCTTATGTTTGGTCGGTCCACACCTTAGTGACATACTTGGGTGTGGTCGTGCCCCTTGAGGGACGGCCTATGATGCTTTGTGTAACAGAGATGAGCAAAATCAAGCCTAAGAGTTCTGAAAAGACTCTAAATGCTAGGGCTAGAAGGAACCTTGCTAGAAAAGAACTTACTGAAAAGTATGTTCAGCAAAAAGGTCAACCGAGCAAGACACCACATCAGAAAGTTGACTTGATCAGCACGAATCAAAAGTCTTTCAGCTCAAAACCTCCTAGTTCCTCAGCAAATAGGAAACAAGTCAAAGTTGAAAAACTTAAGACTTGGGTTTCCACTGGACGCATTCTTGAACATGTTAATGGACATCCAATATTGGATAATTAACTTGTTTGCTCTTGATTGTGCAGACTTCAGCCACGGAGACAAACGATGCAATCTGGCACTTTGACAGTGGTTGTGGAAAGCTCATGACGGGGAATAAGAATAACCTTATAAACTATAGATGGTGGTCTAAAGTTCCAACAATAAGGTTTGCTGGTGGAGGCTCCGGTTCTACAAAACGCTATGGTGACGTGAAGTTAGGATGCATAACCATTACTGGAGTTCTTTATGTCAAAAATCTTAAGTTTAACCTTTTCAGCATGAGTCAGTATGCTGACAAAGGATACTTCATCAAAATCAAAAGTGATGAATGTACACTTATAGATTTTGAGACTAAAAAGGTAATTATGATTGCAAGAAGATCAGGAGGCTTGTACACCGTAGATTGGTCCTCAGCAATCATTGAAAAATGTCTTGTCTCAGACCACGATTGCCTTGCTGAAAAAGCATGGTTATGGCATAAACGAACAATTCATCTAAACTTCAAGACGATGAATAAGCCGTCTAAAAAGGCACTTGTAGTTGGATTACCTAAGGTTACTTTTAAGAAGGATGGTGTTTGCAATGCATGTCAGCAAGGAAAGCAAACCAAATATTCTTTCAAGAACAAGGCATTACCGTCAACTACAAAACCTTTACAACTCTTGCACATGGACTTGTTTGAATCATCTTCAACAAGCTATGCTGGTAAGAAGTATGGTCTGGTCATGGTGGATGATTATTCAAGATTCACTTGGGTAGTATTCATCAAGCACAAATCTGAAACTAGGACTGAAATACCTAACTTGCTGAATAAGCTTGAAGTCATGAAAAATGACAAGGTAAAGTCATAAGGACAGATCATGGTACTGAGTTTGTAAACCAGTACATATTTGAGTATTGCACCTCAAAAGGCATACAACATCAGTTATCCTCAGTAAGGACACCACAGCAAAACGGTGTTGCTGAACGGAAGAATCGTACCCTGAAAGAAGTTGCAAGAACAATGCTTGCTGACACTGAAATAAGTGAGGCTTACTGGGTTGAAGCGATTAATACCGCCTGTTACACTCAAAACAGATGTTTGGTTACTAAGGAATACAAAAAACTCCTTATGAATTGTTTGTTGGAAGACCTCCTAATATCACTCATCTAAGAGTATTTGGTTGCAAGTGTTTCGTTCATAATAACGGTAGAGAATACCTAAGAACATTTCAACCAAAGGCAGATGAAGCGATATTTCTCGGTTACTCCTTGCATAATAAAGCTTATAGAGTTTACAACAAAAAGGCACAAAAGATTGAAGAATCAGTGCATGTTGTATTCTATGAAAAGACACAAGGAGTGCCTGCTGAAGAAGAAATATCAGAATGTATGAAAAAGTTAATCATACATGAGCAAAAAACTGAATCTAATGCTAGGCAAATCAAGTCAATCGAACTAAATGATGATTCTGACAATGACTCTCCTCCCCCAAGTCATGACAAGATAAATTTAGTTCACGACAAGGAATTTCCAGCAAAAGACGCAGTTGCTCCGTGATGATGTCGTTTTTCACCAAGCGAGTGTCGTTCTCTCGGGACCTAACGTGGCTTTGCTTGAGGTTTTTGCAAGTAATTTCAGTCAACGAATTCAAATGTTTGTAGAATTGTTTTCTTAGAACAAAGCAATGAGAAATCAGATTGGTGTAAATCAAGTTTGGAAAACGGTTGGTGGTAGAAATCAAATACACATGCATGGGTTACGAATATGCTCACAAGTTCAGTGCGTAAGACCTTCGATCAAGTCTTCTAAGCAACTCGTCTAGTTAACTTTAAGACACACATCATAAAAGACCACTATCAATACTTTAGAGGTGCTTGTCACCAACACCATTTATCTAGCATGCTGCAAATCTCTAACATACAATCCTATAGCTTTCATTGACCAAGAGTTTGTCACTATACTCAATTCGAATATATTTTATAGGCAACTAAGAATCATATGAAGGAATTTGCAGCAAGATTGAATCACAATCTCATGTAAGCATAAACATAACCCATAGCATGCATATTCTACATTCTACCACCAATACAAAAGATTTAGCTACTCATATTCATCAACATAGACATCAATTCATATGAATAATAATCAGAATACATCATATCAAACTACAAGACAATAGAGTGATACAAGTTACCACCAAAGCTGTCACTAATCGTTGGAAATCAAAGAAAACCTCTCCGTAGATGATTACAAAGGATGAATCCCAATCAAAACCTTGAATCCAAAGCTAAAATACAATGTAATCTGAGTTTTCTCTGAGTTTTGGGGCTTAGGAGCTCTCCAAAACGAAGTTACAGTTCAAAAGATTCAAAAAATGACCAAAGATCAGATCTAAGAAGGAAAATCCGAAAACGTAACCGCTGCCAAGCGGACCGCTTGGAGAAGCCAAACGGAGCGCTTGGCAAGCGAAGCGCTTTGGCACTCCAAGCGCTTCGCTTGGCTTCTGTGCCAAAGCTCCTGGAAAATGAAGCGGAGCGCTTCACTATTCCAGGCGCTTAGCTTGGCTCCTGGGCAGATTTTTGTCTTCAAACTCAATCTTTTTGCCCTCGCATGGCCCTCGGGTGCCTTGGACTCATCCTTATCGATGCTTATTGATGCTCAAACACTTACGAACAAGCCACGGAGATTGGGGAACTTCAACGGGGCCATCTTTTCCATAAAAAAGGCTCGTTTTTAGCTCCAAAAATGCCGTTTCGTACCTAAGTGCCTGAAAATGCAGAAAACACAAAACGTGACACTATTCTACCAAACTAACCAAAAAACAAGGCTAGAAGATAGCAAAAGAAGGTAGAAAAAGACAAGATGAACGCGTCAAAAATACGTTCATCAAACTCCCCAAACCAAACCTTTGCTTGTCCTCAAGCAACAAACTATCCTAAATGCAACATAAAAGGAGTGTCATGCCAAGTAAAGTGAACTAATCTATTGAATCTACCAAATGCTTATGAACAAAACCAAATGAGCATGACATGCAAATAGGTTGAAGTATGCCTCGATTGCGAAAATACACATTCTCAAGTGCACTTGGTTAAACAAAGGAGTCTCACGTAACATCTTCTACCTGGACCTGGTCAGTAACGACACAATGATGCATGTTATCATACGACAATTGCCACGTGCCTGTGAAACCGAGGACTTACTTCTGTTCACCAAGCGAGACTTTTTCTCAAGAGAGGGCGAACCAATACTGGCTCTCATCAAACGAAGGAGGGTTCCCTTAGAAAGATAACACTCACCTATTCTACCCAGACTCTCAAGAATGAGCCTCTTTCAACCACTTCTTGAATAGCAAGACGGGGGTGGTCAAGAACAGGCCTTGGACAAAGGCGACACGAAACGAAAGATAGAATTTACAACTCGAAACTTCACAAGGACAAAATATTTACATGACACTTGACACTACGAGACTGCTTTTGGCTTGCAACGACCCTTCTTTTTCTTTTGGGTCTTATTCTTTATTTTCTTTCTTTTTTTTTTTTTTTTTTTTGATTTATTTTCTCTTTTTTTTCTTTCCTCTTTTTTCTTCTTTTCTTTTTCTCCCCTTTTTTTTCTTTTATATAGGGGCAAGCAGCAGTACTATGTGTCAGAAACACCTCTCGAAACCTATTCCAAAGAATAGGTTGGGACACAAAACAAAAAGAAAAAGAAAAAGGAAACTTTACAACGACTCAAAGACGAAAGACAAGATCAACGAAGCAACCCCCTCCCCAAACCTATTCGATAGAATAGGTTTAATACAAGGAATCGCACACCTCACACTACCTCCTTCCTAGGCATTTGGCAATCTCTAATCGAGGTGAAGAACTTGTCGCCTCTTACGTACATAATTACACGGGTTACAACCATAGACTCTAACATGCATCATTTTATAAGGCCATCGTGAACCGCAGCAGAAGAAACACCACTCAAGGTGATGTCGAGACTACTAAGCTTAACTAGTGCACATGCGAATGTGACAAACCAAGCGAGACAGGCCTCAAACTACTTGCAAAGTGATGCAACATATGATCAATGGTCATAAACACTTAGTCTACTCAATAAAAAAGTTCAAAAGACTTGGCAATAAACTCCACACACAACAACGTGCAACAACTAATCTAGGGATGATATGCATGCAAAAATTTGAAAAAACACGACAAATCACATGAACTTGAGTAAAATCAGGCATGTACGAACCACACAAGTATATAGTACTGAAAATCCAATACCCCCTCCCCAAACCTAAACTTTTGCTCGTCCTCGAGCAAAGAAAAGTTGAATGAAAAGGAAAAATTGGATTGAAAGTACACTTCCCTGAGATAAAGGTTCGTGTCCAACCTCCTATATATGATTAGTACCTGAAAGGACTCAAGAAACAAGTGAAAACGGGTGCGCAAAGGTGAGAAGAATTGAAAAACGAGGAAAATCTGGGTACAGGGTCCAGGCGGACCGCTTGGCGGGAGCCAAGCGGTTCGCTTGGTCAAGCGGAGCGCTTGGGAGGCTCCAGGCGCTCCGCTTGAATTTCCAGGAAGTTGCAAAACTTCCTGGAATTTCAAGCGGACCGCTTGGCCCTTCCAAGCGCTTCGCTTGGCCCTGTTTCCAAATTTTCAACGTTTTTCCTATCTTAATCACCTAAGGCACCAAGACAAAAACTAGACTAAACTAATCACGACAAGGCACACAGGCCACAACTACAAAAGCAAATAAAGAGTACAAGAGTCAAAAGTCACAACATCATGCAACCAAATCGAAATGAAAAGAGTTTCGACCAACAATAGTAAACAAGCCCAAATAACGATAATATACAAATACTACCGATAAATGTGGCCCCTGTCGGCTGGTGTCTCTAGGAGTAGGGGTCGTAGGGGGTGTTAGGAAAGGCATTCCCACTACCACCGGTCTGATCATAGAAAGTATACCCCGGAATTCGGCAAGCTAAGGCATCATGGTGGTTCATCATCTCCTCCTGGTGGGCTCTCCAACGCCTAGTGTCCTCTGCTCGAGCGGCCTCCCAACGCTGATCTACACGCCCTTGGTAATCATCCCAACGCTGCTCCTCCATCACACGGAAGTCCTCCCACCTCTTGACTTCGCGCTCCTCAAATCCCCGGAATTGCTTGGTAAGCTGGGTCGACTGAGCCTCCAACATGGTGGTTTGGAAGCTACCAAACTGATCGACCAAGATCTGGTTGAACCCCGAGAAGTCGAAGCTTCCTTGTCCGGCCGTAGGCGGAGGTGGAGGAGGTGTCACATGGCGCGTAACCCTCGGTTGCATGGGTTCTCCTTGCTGAGTTCACCAAGTCCCGTACATCTCATTGTACGTATCAATGTTGATGGACTTCTTCGGCTTCTTGTCCAGTACGAGGTCGGGAACTCCGGCCTCCTTGCACAAGCCCGTGATCAAGTTACCAAAGGCAAGCTTCCGGTTTGCATTACGGTGGCGCTTGAATTCCTCGAAGATGACGATGCCAGGAGTGAGAGGAAAATTATGCAAGAGAGCATGGACTAAGACTCCGTAATAGGACTGAACCTCGGAATCATGTGTGCTAGGGATCAGATTGGCTTGAACGAACTTCAACATCATCCTTACCTCGAAGGTGAGATCGTTGTGGCGCAAAATCCGGGGTGGTTCATCAGGCAATTCAAAATCCTCCACGGTAATGCCATTCAGTACCTCCATGGGGTAATGATCAGACTCCCGGTCGTAGACATAGAGCTCCGCGGGATCAAATCTCTCGTGGGCTGCAGGCCGGCGGTTTGGATCCCGCGTCAGTGGCCTATTCAATCGCATAATGAAGCTAGTGATGCTCAAAGGAGTAAACTCGACCCCAACACCGCGGACAGGAACCTCACCGGTCCATTCATTGTAGTCCGTGAAGGCAATGCAGAAATCCTCCACCACTGCTTGGTCCCAATTTGGCATGACCTCGCCATAGTACTTCCAGCCTTGCTCAGTAATGAGCTTGTTGAGCTATCTGGCACCATCCAACCCGCTCTCACCAGCCATGAAGCGAATGCTCCTCTCAGAAATTTACGTGTGCTTGTGGTCATGGAAACTCGCTTCGAATTGCCTTGCCCTCCCCGATTGGCGATACTCGCCGGGTGTGGCCGTTTGTTGAGCACTCGAGGTCCCTTCTCCCCTTGATCTCTTAGATCTTCTTGATGCCATTGTACCTAGAATAATCTTATTAGATAACTTCAAGGGACAATGAGACTTAGACTCGACTCCTAGACTCCAATACTCACTCAAGTAATCTCATGGTGAGTTTGAAGGCTTGATAAAGTTCATATGAACAAATCGAGAAGTTTTAACACTTCGTTACGATAAATCCATACGAATCTAAACCAAGCAAACAAACTCTCCAATTAAATTACCCAACCAATCCAACACATTCTCATGCAATCACAACATCACCATAATCATAACATAACTCAAATTCAAGGCTAACAATCATCAAACAATTACATAGCAAAAATTCGAATCATAACATAACTCAAATTCAAGGCTAACAATCATTAAACAATTACATAGCAAAAATTCGAGCACTAGAGTTCATCATAAATCAAGAGGAGCAAAATTCGAATTTAGACATCACATCTAGTAAGAAACATGCTCAATAATCATTATCAAACTCTAATTCACCAATGCATAACACAATTGAAGCTAATTAAGATAAAATCCCAAATTCAAAAAAGTTAGGGTTCATGAGAGGTACCTTTGATTCCTTGTTATGGATGCTTCAAACGTGAAATTTGATCGGTTTAGATGATAGAGGGGGTGATGGGCTTTGTAAAATGCACAAGAGTGCAAGAATTGGTGGAGAATTGAGAGAGATTGAGATTTTTGGGGTGCTAAATCGGCAATGGAGGAAGAAAAACGAAGTGGGGGGCTTTGAAACACAAGTGCCCCGCTTAGCTTTCTTAAGGAAATCCAAGCGAAGTGCTTGGGCGTCCCAAGCGAAGCGCTTGGCAAGCGGTCCGCTTGGGAACTCCCAAGCGCTCCACTTGGATTTCCAGTAAGAATTTTCATTCTTACTGGAAATTCAAGCGGACCGCTTGGGCGTGCCAAGCGCTTCGCTTGGATTTCCAGTAAGAATGAAATTCTTACTGGAAATCAAAGCGGACCGCTTGGGCTTTCCAAGCGGTTCGCTTGGGACCTGAAGCTCCCAAATCCATTTTTTTTCGACTTTTGCTAAATTTTCACCCCAAAAACCTTGTCTAAACAACGAAACAAAATTTAAACGCCTCCCGAGAAGCGCCTTCATTTAAAAGTCGTTGGCTCGACTCGTCTTAGCTCATGCGGGATCAATTTTGCATCGGGTACTAGACTTCCCCGTCCAAGTGCTCTTCAAAGCACCAAGTCCCTGCACATCTTGACGAACATAAAGAGGACCAAAGAATCCTACAAGTTCGTTAGTATCAACATAAGCACATGAATTAATTATGGCTCGCAACGTATGTTGCTTGCCATTTACCTCGAAGCTACATGTACGACGGTACATGTCTATCACCATATGAACTTTGTTGATGAAGGCTCTACCCAAAAGATCCACATCCTTGAGCTTTGCGGAGGATGTAGGCATGACGATGAAGTTTGTCTTGACCTCTACACCGGCGACTCTTACCACTAGATTCTCGATCACACCCAATGGCTTCTTCATAGACCCATCCGCCAATTGCACCATGCACTTCATTGGTCTTAAGCCAGACAAACCCGACTCTTCGTACACGTTCAAAGGTATGACATTCACACCCGCTCCCGTGTCTAGAGTTGCCACTATTCCATCCTTCTTACCCAAGCCGATTTCCACATCAAAGCTCTCTTGGATAGGCACTTCCACCATATCCACCAACTCATCCTCAGACGATGAGTTTTCATTCACTTCTTCCACTATCGGATCAGATTGTGCGACCACTTTCTCTTCCACAACTACCTTAGGAGTCTCAAGCTCCTCACTCACTTTGCAAGTTTCAGTTATCTTGCAACTTGGCACCTCAACTAGTGCATTGTCTCTCACAACCATGATCTCCACGGGCAAATCAGTCACCACGGTTATGGCCATAGCCTTCTCCATGTTTCCGGGAAACTTTCCTTGCTCTCTACTAGACCCCCGATCTATCAGCTCTTGCAACTTCTTATGGAGGTTGCTACTACTAGCCTCAAGCTTCTCAAACCGCTGATTATTAGTAGCTTCATTACGATAGTAATGCTCCATAAACTTATTTGTTTTCAATACAAGATCGTTGAGAGAAGAGACAAGAGGTGAAGGAAGCACCCCTCCACCTTGTGGTCCCGAACTAGCAACCTGAGGCGGAGGTGTAGGATTAGAAGGCGGTGCTCCTTCGTACCAATTGTTCCCATAGCTGAGACGACTTCTATTTTGATTAGGCCCATAGGCATTTTGATCCGGGTTATGAAGGTAACCACGGTTGCCTTGATTCTGGTACCCACCTCGGGGTCCACGGTTTTATGGCCTCACATTGCCATAACCTTGCCCGTAGTTCACATCTCCAACTACTTGCTCTCCCTCAGCAGCATATACTTCTTGACGGATATCGTTCGTGATATATTGCTCTCTAGCAAATTCAGAACGGCATAAGTAGGCCGGGTGCCCATAGTTCTTGCACACACCACAAACTTCCATAGAAGGAGAAGGAACGCTTTGCCTCAAAGCTTGCTTCACTTCATGGGCGAACCCATCGAAGGTATTTTGTTCCACTACTACCTTGGCCTCACCTCTTTGCTCCTTTTGGAGCACACGAGCCCTCACATTCCGGTTTTGAGAATTCCGGTACATCATGTCCATCTTCACTTGGGCTTGAGAAGGAAGCAACTCCCCCATACTACCTCCACAAATACTATCCACTTGAGATTGAATCTCAGGATGTAAACCATTGTAAAAGAATTGGAGAAGCTGACCTTTATCATACCCGTTATGTGGGCATCGATGATGCAACCCCATGAAACGATCATAGGCCTCGTGTAAAGGCTCATCGTACCTCTGCTCGAAGGAGCTAATTTGGCTCTTCATAGCCATTGTCTTGGAAGTGGGGTAGTAACGCTCCATGAACTTATGAAAACATAGATCCCATGTTGTCAAAGACCCGGCCTCCAAAGTATTAAGCCAAGCCTTTGCACGATCACCTAGCCCCATAGAAAGGACCTTCATGCGGAGATCATCATCCGTAACACCAGCTCCTAGTCGCCCAAGATGGAGAACAAAATTCTCGAGCTCATTCAAGTACCCTATCACGTCCTCATTAGCCATCCCATAGAATTTGGGAAGTTGTTGGAACATGTGATTCTTGATCTCCAAGTTCCTGGTGGCATCATTGAGGACAATTGCTGGTCCTCTAGCCCCAACCGTAGGCTTAGTAAGTGTACGTATGGGTCTCTCCGCCATTTCACCTTCCAAGTAAACAGATTCAAGAATTGGCTCCAAAAGATAAGAAGAAGACTCTTCCCGAATACCAGAAGTGGAAGCTCTAGATGCTACTCCTTCAAACTCGAGATTCAAATTCCTCCTTCTCCTTTGAAACAAACGACCGATCTCGTCTACAAAAGGTACAATAATAGGTCTACCCGTTCGGGTTCTAGGCATGCACTAACCTGAAATACAATATAGTGAGTATGTCAAGCAAAAAGAAACAAAAACAGAAATGAGACAAAGAAGAGATGTTGGCTGAAAGAACAAAAACAAAAACGCCAACCAAAGGAGTTAAGTCCCCGGCAACGGCGCCAAATTGATGATGTCGTTTTTCACCAATTAAATTTTTTTAAAAGCCTAAGAACACTTATCACTACACAAACTAGAGTGCAATGGCAAGTTGTCCCCGAGTGTCGTTCTCTCGGGACCTAACGTGGCTTTGCTTGAGGTTTTTGCAAGTAATTTCAGTCAACGAATTCAAATGTTTGTAGAATTGTTTTCTTAGAACAAAGCAACGAGAAATCAGATTGTTGTAAATCAAGTTTGGAAAACGGTTGGTGGTAGAAATCAAATACACATGCATGGGTTACGAATATGCTCACAAGTTCAGTGCGTAAAACCTTCGATCAAGTCTGCTAAGCAACTCGTCTAGGTAACTTTAAGACACACATCATAAAAGACCACTATCAATACTTTAGAGGTGCTTGTCACCAACACCATTTATCTAGCATGCTGCAAATCTCTAACATACAATCCTATAGCTTTCATTGACCAAGAGTTTGTCACTATACTCAATTCGAATATATTTTATAGGCAACTAAGAATCATATGAAGGAATTTGCAGCAAGATTGAATCACAATCTCATGTAAGCATAAACATAACCCATAGCATGCATATTCTACATTCTACCACCAACACAAAAGATTTAGCTACTCATATTCATCAACATAGACATCAATTCATATGAATAATAATCAGAATACATCATATCAAACTACAAGACAAGAGAGTGATACAAGTTACCACCAAAGCTGTCACTAATCAGTGGAAATCAAAGAAAACCTCTCCGTAGATGATTACAAAGGATGAATCCCAATCAAAACCTTGAATCCCAAGATAAAATATAATGTAATCTGAGTTTTCTCTGAGTTTTGGGGCTTAGGAGCTCTCCAAAACGAAGTTACAGTTCAAAAGATTCAAAAAATGACCAAAGATCAGATCTAAGAAGGAAAATCCGAAAACGTAACCGCTGCCAAGCGGACGGCTTGGAGAAGCCAAGCGGAGTGCTTGGGAAGAGAAGCGCTTTGGCACTCCAAGCGCTTCGCTTGGCTTCTGTGCCAGAGTTCCTGGAAAATGAAGCGGAGCGCTTCACTATTCCAGGCGCTTAGCTTGGCTCCTGGGCAGATTTTTGTCTTCAAACTCAATCTTTTTGCCCTCGCATGGCCCTCGGGTGCCTTGGACTCATCCTTCTCGATGCTTATTGATGCTCAAACACTTACGAACAAGCCACGGAGATTGGGGAACTTCAACGGGGCCATCTTTTCCATCAAAAAGGCTCGTTTTTAGCTCCAAAAACGCCGTTTCGTACCTAAGTGCCTGAAAATGCAGAAAACACAAAACGTGACACTATTCTACATAACTAACCAAAAAACAAGGCTAGAAGATAGCAAAAGAAGGTAAAAAAGACAAGATGAACGCGTCAAAAATACGTTCATCACTCCGGAAGTTGCTGAAACTACGCAACCTCCAGTGCCTGTTGATGAACTACCACAATCAAGCAATGCTGAACAAGCAGTTGCTGATGAACCAATCTCAGCAGAGACACAAAATCCCTGTAGTACTGAACAAGTACATACTGAAGAGTCACATGCTGATGAGCAAACATATCCAGATCCAACAAGTAGAAAACCTGTTAATAAATGGATTAGAGATCATCCCTCTACGGATATGATTGGCGATATTAATATACGCCAAGTGACTAGATCCAAAGCATCTACTACTCATGGACTTGCTGAAGAAGCAACTGTCGTAGAAGTAGAATCATTGTTCTCTTGCTTTGTTTCAGAAATTGAACCTAAAACCATAGAAGAAGCTTTAAAGAATCCTGAATGGATAAAGGCAATGCAAGAAGAATTGGACCAATTCGAAAGGAACAAAGTCTGGAAACTTGTACCACTTGCTGAAGGCAAGAAAGCTATTGGTACAAAGTGGGTGTTCAGAAACAAGCTAAGTGAGTCTCGTGAAGTAACAAGAAATAAAGCACGTTTAGTTGCTCAAGGTTACTGTCAGACTGAAGGATTGGACTATGCTGAGTCTTATGCACTAGTTGCAAGATTGGATGCAATTAGGCTTTTCTTGGCCTTTGCTGCTCACAATGACTTCATTGTTTACCAAATGGATGTTAAAAGTGCATTCTTGAAAGGTGAACTTGCTGAAGAAGTCTACTTAGAACAACCCCCTGGCTTTGAACTTCCCTCAGAAATCAAGATGGTATACAAGCTTCAGAAAGTTGTATATGGTCTAAAGCAAGCACCAAGAGCATGGTATGATACCTTGGCTAAGTTCTTGCTGGAAAATGGTTTCAAGAAAGGTGAAGTTGACAAAACCTTATTTACCATGAAACATGATGGTAAAATACTCTTAGTTCAAATTTATGTGGATGACATAATTTTTGGATCTAAGGACAAGCAACTTTGTGATGATTTTGCCAAACTCATGACAAACAAGTTTGAAATGAGTATGATGGGAAAATTGAATTATTTCCTAGGATTGCAAGTCAAGCAACTCAAAGATGGAATATTCATAAATCAAGAAAAGTATGCGAAAGAAATGCTCATAAAGTTTAGGATCAAAGAGGAAGAGAAACCTGAAAAGATCCCTATGAGTGTTGGTACCAAATTGGGCTATACTAAAGAAGATAAAAGTGTTGAAGAACACAAGTATAGGAAGTTCATTGGTTCCTTGTTGTATTTAACAGCAAGTAGACTTGACATTCAGTATGCTGTTTGTGTGTGTGCAAGATTCCAATCTGATCCAAGAGAATCACACTACAAAAAGGCAATCAAGATACTGAAATATGTCAAAGGTACAGTCAATGTTGGATTATGGTATCCTAAAGATTCTGGATTAGAATTGGTTGGTTATTCTGATGCTGATCATGGAGGATCAACTCTTGATAGAAAAAGTACCTCTGGAACTTGTCAGTTTTTGGGTACTAGATTAATATCATCGTTCAGCGAGAAGCAAACCTGTGTTGCCAATTCATCCACTGAATCTGAATACATTGCAGCTGGTTGTTGCACAGCTCAAATCCTATGGATTCAGCAACAATTAAGAGATTATGGTATTTCTGCAAAGAAAACACCAACCTTTTGTGATAATACAAGTGCTATTGCCATCACGCAAAATCCTAAGTTTCACTCTAGGACTAAGCACATTGATATTAGACATCATTTCATTAGAGATCATGTGGAAAAAGGAGATATTGAGGTTGTGAAAGTAGGTACTGATGATCAGCTTGCTGACATCTTTACCAAGCCCCTACCAGATAATAGGTTCGCAATGCTAAGGTACAACCTTGGATTGATTGAACTACCTCAATAAAGGATACATTTGGCAGAATGCTGAAATAGGTATTCAACAAGCCAAAGTACTCTTACTTAAAAGCTCTGTCCACTAATTTCTTCTAAGAAATGATAGGTCACTACATGATTGCTGAGACAGGCATTCAGCAAGTAATTCCTTCAAAACGGGTATTTGTTAGGAAACTTGATCACTTGCTGAGACAGGCACTCAGTAAGAGAAAAACCTTAAGGATTGCTGAAACGGGCATTCAAACAATCAAAGATACTGAAACAGGTATTCAAGTATCAAGGGAACATTCTGAGACGGGAACTCAGAAAAAGAGCAAAACTCATTTCTCAGATTTTACCAAAGGATATCTCAAGTACAAAAGAATTTACTGATACGGGAACTCAGAAATATCTTTTAAACTTAAGAAAATATGAGATATCTAAGTAAGGGGGAACTTTCAGCAAGTATCAAGGCTATTAATGAAAACTCGCTGAAAAGATTCTTGTCTATTTCAGCAAGCAATCTAATCCCTTAAAACTCGGTAAAATCAATTTGTGACGTTAATCGGGCATAGATAAACTCGTAATAATCATGACATGAAATACAATCGTGGCCATTGATTAAAAGGAGTTATTGATCTAACGGTTAACAAAACAAAGTGAGAGAATGCTCTGACGGTTTTAGTTAGTGGGACACTACGCATTCAATGCAAATGCTCCACTAACGCCTTTGTGATGAACGCGGGTTTGTTGGGTCCCGGTTCAATCAAATAAATTTGTTATTTAGCCAAAGGCAATTCACAACTACAACGAAAACCGTAGTGTAGCAGTAGAATGACCTCGAGTGTCGTTCTCTCAGGACTATAACTAGCTTAATCTATTTAACTAGAGAATATAAAAACAACAGACAGATAGCAAAGGGGTTTCTAGCAGATAATGGAGATTGGTGATAGTATGATCCTTCAAAGCATAACAGGTCGATAATCATGCATAAATTCCTCGGTCTTGAATGGAGATCTTTGATCAATCTAATGTCCTGTTGTAAATATTAAGCACTACGAAGATAACGATTCTGACAAGTCAATCACTATTGTCCTAATGTGTTCCGTAATTATTCAACACTACGAAGATAAACTCGCGTACAGGTCAACGAGGGTCCAATTGTGCATAATAATTAATACAACATACGAGAATTTAGGCTGAGCCTGATCAACGAAATAAAGCAATAACACGGAGTATAATGCGCGATATAGCCATTAGCATGATTATCTTCCCTTCGCTAAGAATTCACATACTACCACCAACGATAAGTTTAGCTACTCATAATAGGCATGCAGTCAACAGAAATCATAGAAGAAAACATGTTGAAAGATATAAAACATGTTGAAAGATATAAAAAATAAGTAGAATAAACTGTAAGATACAATGTTACCGAAGGTTGTCAATCTCCGAAGAATTGCGATCCTACAAGCTCCAATCTGCTATGAAAAAGAGTCCCCTAAGCTACGAACCCCCAGAACAGGCTCTGGGAAGTTCCTACCTAAAACTACAGAGAAAGGTGAGAAAGTAGGTCTGGAAAAGTATGAATTTCGGAGAAAAACTGAGCAACTATATATAGGCAACGAAATAGTGTGGGGCGACTGGCCCCACACACCGGGCGGTTCGCACGGGAGAATATTTCGCGGAATTCCGCGTTTTCGACGCGTTTTTGGATTTCTTCCCCTTTTCAGACTCGGTTTCTGTCTTCTAGTGGCCTTCTAACCTCCAGATTCGACCCTTAGACTCCAAATCCTATCCGGAAACCTTCAGATACTCCAAATAGGCTTCTGGAACACCAATTCCTTGTCAACTTCAATATAATTGCCCGGAAATCCTCGATTTTCAACCAAAACCTGTAAAATAAAATCTAAAGGGAAACGTGACACTATTCTAATAAAATGCACTAAAATATAGCTAAATTAACATAGAGGATAGCTAAAATAGGTGAAAAAGAGTCAAATGAAAGTGTAAAATACACATTCATCACTTTGTTTCTCTGTTTTACCCTTGCTGAGAACTCAAATCGATTGAGTTTCTCACACATCAGAGACACTATATAAAGAAGGTGTTAGAGAAATGACAAAATTCTTTAACTCACATTTCCTTTCTCTGCAAATTTTAACTTGAATCTACTGTACCTCCGTTCAAAAAGCAAACTATCTTTTTCGTACACATTCTCTTCTCTATAAAAATAAATGGCACCAAAGAGACAGTCCTCGAAGACCTCCAAGTCGTCAGTGCTGAGAAACGCACTGCTCCGGTGACTACTTCGGCATCAAACACAACGAAAGTTGTGTTGAAAAACGATAGAATATCGGCAAAACCTATGCCTCCTTCATATCTTGACACTGCAAAGTGTGAGATGATGATGCAATGGGGTGGATTTGCAAAAGAGAAGTATATTCGATACTTCTATGAACAAGAACTTCATGATGAAAATGAAGAGGCGCCTGAATTTATCAAGCAGCAAGGCCTCATGAATTTTATAACTGCTCACACCAAGAAAGTGAGTATGTTGGACACAATGGAGTTCTACAATAATGCAGAAATCCAGTCCCTAGCTCATAGTAAAGGAGTCACTAAAAAAGTGATATTTACTACAGTTCAAAACACGCAAATCGTCCTGAAATGGACTGATTTAGCGGAAATCTTTCAGATTCCAACCACTGGAACTGAAGATGACGTCACTGCCACTGACGAAGAAATTGAAGCTTTCTACAGTGACGTCAGAAATGAGAAAATGAAGAAAGGAGAGATTGCTCCCGTGACTTGGACAAAGCACGTTAAGAGGAAGCATCTCTGCCATTCACTTGGTCTAGTAGCTCTGCTACTGATTAATATTTTGGACTCCCAAGTTGGAGGAATAGACCAAGTAGGCCTGAGAAGGTGGCCGCTGCTGATGCATATCCATGAAAATAAAACGGAACTTAACTGGGCTAAGTACATTTTCAATAGGCTTGTTGATTGTGTCACTAAGTTCAAGGTTAAGGTGGAAGACAACAAGGTCTCACCTTCCTTTCCAGTTATGTATGGAATAAAGATATGCTATATCCTTGAACACTTCAGGATTCAGCTGAGAAACCCATTGCCAATCATGAAATCTGTATGCAATGTGGGAAGATCCTTCTACAAGCAGAATGTACCTAAGATTGCTGGTAAGAAACTTGAAAAATCTAAGAAGACAACAGCTGCAGATGTTGTCAGCTCAAGTCAGCAAGAAAGGTATACAACAGCTGCAAATGTCACCACTCAGCAACTTAGAGATGAAACTGCGGTAGATGGTGGTGACAAAGATGAAACTGCTCTAGATGGTGATCATGCTGACACCACTACTCCCGTTGCTGAAAATGCAACTATTGACGCCTCTGCTGGGAAACTGAAGAAATCTAACAAGAAAAAGAGGAAAGCTGATGATGACACTCAGACTGCAGCGTCATCAGCAAATCCTGTCCCGAAGAGGAAAAGGACAAGTAACACAAGGAAGAAAACACTGGCTCGCAAGTCAATACCTATTGTCAATGACCTCTCAGACAATTCCCAGACAATTGCTGAAACGCAAGTTCCAGTAGATGGTTACCAGGTAGTTACTGAAGCCTATGTCAGCAACATTGAAGTGTTTGCGGAAGCCTTCAATGATCGACTCAATGTTGATCATTCTACTGAGAACAGACCACAAGGCAGTGGAAATGAAATTCCTGCCCAAGTCCCAGATATCTACATTGTAGATAATCTAGATGATCAAACTCTGGAACCAGCAAGTGATATTGCTGCTGATCTGAGAACTGCGGCACTTGCTGATGCTGCTGAAAAGATGGTTGCTGAACAAGCAACTCATCAAGTTGCTGAAACCATGGTTGCTGAAGAACCAGTTGCTGAGACAGCAATGGTTCAAGTTCCAGAAGTTGCTGAAGAAACACAAGAAGCACTATTCAACGACGCATCTCGTGATGCTGAGAATACTGACCCAAGTTCACCAAAGACCTCAATTGACAAAGTCCAGCTTGTACTGGAAGCTATAAGCCAACAAATGGAGTTGAAGATTGAAGAATCATCCAACAAATCCATTGATGTCTTCATGACAAGCAGTGAGCTTAAAGGTCAAGATGCTTCTGCTCAACTTGTCATTTCAGAGACAAGGGAGATCGCTGAAACCGCGCAGCTTTCTCAAACAGAGCAAGCCAAGAAGTCTGCTGAAGAAACAGTCCCAGAAAATGAAGAAACTGTTAATGCTGAAAGGACTGAGCCACAACATGTCCTTCTTCAGTAGGTAGATAACTCAACCATTAGTAAAACTTCACTTTCTGAAACTTATTCTTTTGCTAATATTATGATATCTCTACAGACTTCTCAAGATGCAAGTCAGATGGTTGCTGAAGCCTCTGCACCAGAATCAACACTCCCTGCTCAGCACGTAGTTAACGTTTTTGGTAATAAAACTAAGTTTGACAGCTTAGTACTTGTGTCTGACTCATATTTATTTCAGGATGAACAAATGGAGGATGCTACTCAAGCTCCTCAAGGAATGGAAATTGTACAACATGAGCTTGCTGAATCTCAACAGGTAATTCATGTTTCAGCTTTGAACTCTAAAGCAATTACCCAAACCTATCCTGATCTAAATAATTGTTCTTTTTCATGCTCTAAAGGAGACCACTGAAGTGGTGCACATCACTGAGGATCCACAAGTAAATTCTGAGGAACTGTACTTGAACTTCAAAAGAACAACTTTGTCCAGAGTTGCTAAGTCTGTCAGCAACTGGCAAAGGTACAGAAGAATGGATTTTTCTGATCTCCATCTTCATCTTTCAAACGAGAAAAAAAGATCTTCTCTGCTGAAGCTCGAGACGTTTGTCCACTCCATACTTCCTGAAGACATGTCATATTCTCAGCTAATGAGCTCAACTCTGATTGCTCAAATCAGAGAGAATATGAAGGCAAAATTCAAGAGTGCCTCTCCAGCTGAACAAGTTGTGATGCTCAAGGGTTTATTTGTACCCGTGGTGGCTGATCCCCACAAAATAAATGAGGAAGAGGAAGTAACGAGTGTTGCTTTATACAAGCATCTTGAGCTAGTAATTCTGACTGATGATGATGAAGAGGAAGAAGATGAAAACATTCCAACTGATCCCTGTGATGATGAAGGGAAAGATTCAAAGGACAAGAAAGATGACGACGATGACAATCAAGGTCCAAGTCCTGATGCTGGTGGACTAAAAATGACAGTTGCTGAAACTGAACCACAAGACCATCAGCAAGTTGAACAACCACAACCTCAGCATGAATCTCAAACTGCTCCTGCTGATGCTGAAAATCAAGCACCTGTACAAGGTGCTGATACTGAAGAAGAATATGCCAGAAAGCGAGCTGCCTTGAAACATGGCAAAAGCCAACTTTCTGAAGCCAAGGTCACTGATGCAAACCTTGATGATGAAGATGAATTGGATGAAGATTACCAACGCGCTCTACAAAACAGTCTCATGATCCATGCAAGACATACGCAGGATCTAGAAATTGGTCAATCTTCAGGAGTAAGACCACAGGAAGTCCCCTCCCTTCCACTTACTACTGGCGAAACTCCAGTAATTGAGTCTCAAACGTTGCCCTCAGAAACTACTCAATTAAAACTAACTACTGGCAAAACTCCAGTAATTGAGTCTCAAACGTTGCCCTCAGCAACTACTCAATTAAAACTAACTACTGGTGAAACTCCAGTTGTTGAGTCTGAAGCGTTGCTATCAGCAACCACTCAACCAAAAGGAAATGAAGCTGCTGACTTAGGTTCCAAGGTTGCTGACCTTGATGAATCTGAGGATGACGATGATTATCAGCAAATGAGGATGAACAATCAAAGAGAGACCCCAAAGTGGTTCAAATCCCTCCTCCTGATTATATAAATGATGTAGACGATGATTTGATAGGAGAATTGCTGATGAAGGATGATCAGTTTGCTTCAGAACTGAAAGTTCATTCCTTGACCCCAAACCTAGTGCCGTTCCCACGAGTTGAGGAGTTTACTCCTAGAATTCTGGCACTGAAGAAAGTCCATGATGCCTGCAAAGCAGAAGATGAGGCATTGCTTGTTGAGAGCCCGCTTGACATTGGGAAAATATTGGCTACAGTGCTGAGACGCACTACTACTCTTACAATAGCTCAAAAAGACATCAGTCTTTATCACAAGAGCTATGAAGAAGATGTAAGTCAAGCACTCAAGCTAGCAAAGACCGCTCTAGTGAAGGCTCAGACTTTCATGGAAGATAAGGCCGCAACAGAGAAAAGACATGAAGAGAACATGGTGAGTATTCAAAAGAGTTGTCAAAAATGACTTCTGATCAGCAACAAATCATCATGAAATACAACAGCTTAAGTACTCTTGCTGAAAACTGCAATGAGTTCTATTCTCTGCACATCACTCTGATGTTGCAATCCATGTCTAAGGGGGAAAAGAGATATACAAGAAAAAGAACCCAAACCCCTCCTACTGTTGATGAGCCACTGCCCATAGAACCTCTTGCTGAAAGAGAGCAAAGTTCTAAAAGGCAAGCAGAATCAAAGTTAAATTCAGCAAGTCCCAAAAAGAGAAAAACTGCTGCTGAAACTCAAGATTTTTGCCATACTGAAAGTCATCAAGATCTGAATGAAGATGATGATGATGCTGACAATCAGACAATAGCTCAAGCCATAAGAGCTAGACCAATTAAAGCCTTAACTCCGCCTGGCCAATCAAAACATTTCTCTTCTGACTCAAGATCTTCAGCAAGAGATCAAGACAATGCAAAGTCAAGAAGAAGAAGGCAGAGACAGGAAGAAAAGAGGCTGGCCAGCATTGCTATTGGCTCCGACATCGAGTATACAAAGACCAACAATGATGAAACCACTCAGAATGTGATCAGAAACATTCATGGTTGTTGGATCTTAAAGCTGGAAGACTTGCTGGTGAATGAGTTCTTTCCTACAGCCATATTGAACCAAATGTCCGCATGGATTGAACTCAAGGTAAAAAGGAAACAAAGGGAAGAGTCCCTTCCAAGAAACATTGTTGGGAGATGGTCGAATCTTGAAGTCTCAGTAAGAAGAACTGCAATTGGTAAGACTTTTAGACAAGAACCTGATTTGATAAAACCAGTTGGCATTGCTTATTACTCTGACCCAGTAACCAAGAAAACAAAGAAGAGACTTGGATTGATTCCTTATGAGTACTTCTATCTCACCGCTAAGGATTGATGAATGTGTATTTTACACTTTCATTTGAGTCTTTTTCACCTATTTTAGCTATCCTCTATGTTAATTTAGCTATATTTTAGTGCATTTTACTAGAATAGTGTCACGTTTCCCTTTAGTTTTTATTTTACAGGTTTTGGTTGAAAAACGAGGATTTCCGGGCAATTATATTGAAGTTGACAAGGAATTGGTGTTCCAGAAGCCTAATTGGAGTATCTGAAGGTTTCCGGATAGGATTTGAAGTCTAGGGGTCGAATCTGGAGGTTAGAAGGCCACTAGAAGTCAGAAACCGAGTCCGAAAAGGGGAAGAAATCCAAAAACGCGTCGAAAACGCGTAAATTCCCGAGTTTTTCTCCCGGGCAAATCGCCCGGGATGTGGGGTGAATCGCCCCACACCAGGCGACTCGCCCGGTGTGTGGGGCCCTTCGCCCCACACTAATTCGAATACTATATATAGTTGCTCAGTTTTTCTCCGATTTTCATACTTTTCCAGACCTATTCTCTCACCTTTCTCTGTAGTTTTAGGTAGGAACTTCCCATAGCCTGTTCTGGGGGTTCATAGCTTAGGAGATACTTTTTCATAGCAGTTCGGAGCTTGTAAGATCGCGATTCTTCGGAGACTGACAACCTTCGGTAACATTGTATCTTACAGTTTTTCTACTTATTTTTATATATCTTTCAACATGTTTTCTTCTATGATTTCTGTTGATTGCATGAAAACTATGAGTAGCTAAACTTCTCGTTGGTGACAGTATGTGAATTCTTAGCGAAGGGTTGATAATTATGCTAATGGCTATATCGCGCATTATACTCCGTGTTATTGCTTTATTTCTTTGATCTATCGAAATCTCTATCTTCGTATTGTTGATTAATTATTGCACACAATTGGACAATTCGTTGGTCTTAGACCTATCTATCTCTATATCTTCGTAGTGTTTGATAATTACAACCGGACAATTTATTGATCAAAGATCTCCATGCAAAACCGAGGAATTTACGAATGATTATTAACCCGTTATGCTTTGAAGGACCATACTATCACCAATCTCCATTATCTGTTAAGAAAAACCTTTGCTATATCGTCTGCTGTTTTTATATTCTAAATTAAATTTGATAAAGCTAGTTATAGTCCTTAGAGATCGACACTCGAGGTTATTCTACTGCTACACTACGGTTTTCGTTGTAGTTCTGAATTGCCTTTGGCCAAATAACAAATTTATTTGATATTCGCGTTGGAACCGACATCCGCGCGTTTCATCAAATTGGCGCCGTTGCCGGGGACTATACTCCTTTTTTCTGTTTAATTTGTTTATATTTTCAGCATTCAATTCCTAGTTCTAGTAGTTTTAGTTTTCCTATTTAATCTCTCTCTGATACTCCTTTCCTAGCTTGTCATAGATATTCAGGTCTTGTGATGGCTCGCCCACTTTTGAATCATGGGTTCAACCCAACAGAGCACTGATGAGAGGTCCGGCTATTGTTCTTTCTGCTGCAACTCGAGATTTGGAAATCAAAAGTTGCATGTTCCAGCAACTCCCGAGGTTCTATCGGGTGGCTAGGGAAGATATTATGGGATACCTGAATGATATTGACGATTTTATCAACAATCTTCCAAGGCCCGGAGCAGGGATAACGGACGATGAGCTGAGGATGAAGGTTTTTGCTATGGGGCTTGGTGATAAAGCCAAGGCATGGCTAGGCTCTCTGGAAGCCGGATCACTAGACACCTGGGACAAGGTGTATTCAGCTTTTATGGAGAAATACTTTCCTCACACATTGACTACCGCGCTTAAGGCGCAAATCACTGGATTCAAACAGGACTATGATGAGACCATCTACACCGCTTTCGAGAGGTTCAAGGACCTCATGCACAAGTGTCCACACCATGGTTTTGAGCTTCCTGATCTTGTCCAGCACTTCTACAATGGACTCACATATGAGAGTCAACAGGTGGTGGATTTCCAATGCCGTGGTACTATCTGGGAAGAGACCGCCGAGGATGTGTGGGCGTGTTTCGAAAGGCTTGCTAAAGGATCTCAGTCCAAGGATCCAAGAGCAATGGTTAGGAGGCGTGGACCTGAGGCTCCACCAAACCAGGAGACCCAATGCATGAAGTGAATGGTGTGAGTGGCGATAGGTTCAAAAGTTTCGCCCATCAGATGAGGCAAGCTCTAAGTGGCCTAATCGGAACATCTCTCTCCAACGAGGTATGTAGGGTGTGCAAGAATTATGGGCATGGGGCTCATATGTGTAGATCAGATCTAGCACGAGAAGATGTTCACTGGGGAAACCGTAGTAATCCTACCCCTAAGGTCGAAGCATCTACATCCAAGTCAGCAACTCTCTTGGATAATTTATAGAAATTGGTGGATTTCATCCAAGTGTTTTTGAAGAGATACGAGGAGGATTCGGCAAAGATCAATGCTCGTCTGGATCAATTGTAAGCTAGAGCTAGTAGAGAGCAAGGGAAGTTACATAGCAGCACTGAGAGGTCCATGTCGATCAACTTGGTGGGAGATCTTCCAGTGGAAATCACCATTAAGCAAGTTGCTGCGTGCGAGTGTGGTGCAAAAGACGAGCCTCCATTGGCCAAGGAGGAAGATAAAGATCTGGGACTCAACGTAAGTAATGAAGAACCTAAGGATCCTGAACCAATTCCTGATAGCTTTGATGTTAAGGTTGGGATTGGTAGTCTCGATGACGTCCGTGCTACACTAGATACGGGATCTTACTCGAATGTGCTACCCATGAATGTGTTTGAGAAGAGTGGCCTTGGAGAGCTTTCAAAGCATAAGGCCATTGTGCAACTAGCGGATGGATCCTTTGTGAGACCCGAAGGCGTTGTGAAGAACGTATTGGTTAAGATTGGTGAAGCTTTTGTGTACACCAATTTTTTAGTTATGCTGGCGTCTACACCTGGGATGGGGGATGTTGTTCTCTTGGGGCGAACGTTCTTGACCAAACTACGCTCCGTGATAGACATCTACCGAAGGACTTGCACCATTTAGGTGGATGGCAAGCGACATGTGTTGCGAGCCATATCTGATCCACCTGATCACTTCAATGCTTCTCACACTGTTAACTACTGTGGTCTTGCTGTCTATATTCATTCTTATTCACAGGTTCGTGGAATGAGAAGAAGATCCATGAAGGGGAAGTCTAGTACCCTCAAGAAGAAGAGCTAGGCGCAAGAAGGAGTCGAGTCAAAGACTATAATCAATGGTGCTATCCGGGAGGCAACCCGGAGTTTTTATTGCTTTTTGACCGCTTTATTGCATGCATATCATTGTGTTTTATTTTATATTTTCGTATGGTTTTGGTTTCTCACGAGTTTCTTTGAGTACTATAGGTTACAGGTACAAGTTTAGCTCTCACCTTAAATCAACTTTCGACGTTCGGGACGAGCGACGACGTTCAGGTTTGGGGGGGGGGGAATTATCGCTGGGTATTCGTACACTTGTTTTGCTTATCATTACTCGTGAAACCTTTTGTTTGCATTTGCATTTGCATGTTTACCGCTTTCTTAGTATTTAGTTGCATACAATACATTCATCCTAGGATAGTCTTGCATGTTTTATGTGGAGTTTATTGCCAAATGTTTTGAACTTTTTTATTGGGTAGATTAACTAATTATGACATTAATCATATGCTTCATCTCTATGAATTTGTTTGAGGTTTTTCTCGCTTGGCTTGTCACATTTATGTATTGCACTTAGTTAAGCTTGGTAGTCCTGACATCACTTAGTGGTGTTTTCTCTACTGCGGTTCACGAAGGCCTTTATAATAGGATGATGCATGTTAGGATCTTATGGTTGTTTTCCCGAGTAATTATGTACCTAAGAGGCAACAAGTCTTCACCACGCTTTGAGATTGCTAAATGCCTATGAAGGAGGTAGTGTGAGATTGTGTGATCCTTTGTTTGCAACCTATTCTTCCGAATAGGTTTGGGGAGGGGGTTACGCTATCATTAGACTTGTTTTTCGAATTTCTATTTTGTGTTGTGAGTTTATTTTTCGTTTCTCGTAAATATTGTACTTCAACCTATTCTTTCGAATAGGTTTGGGGAAGTCGTTCGTGTGTCATTTTTGGTTCATTTTCGTTGTGCTACTGCTGGCTAAAAAAATCGAAAAAAAGAAAAGGAAAAAAATTCCAGAAAAAAGAAAAAAAAACTGGCAAAGAAAAAAAAGAAAAAAAAAAAAGAGACCCCAAAAAAGCAAAGAAGGGTCCAAAAAAAAAAAGAGCCAAAAAGCAGTTTAGCAAAGTGTTGTCTCATTTTCCAATTCTTGTAATGTTCGTAATCGTGTTGTAATTTTCTATCTTTTCTTTTGTTTTTGAGTGTCATCTATTCTAGACCACCCTCGTCCTGCCATTTAGGAAGTGGTGAATAGCTTAAGACTTTGCTTGAGAGATGGGTAGAATAGGGGAGTGTTATCTTTTTAAGGAACCCTCCTTCGTTTGATGAGAGCCAGTACTGGTTCGACCTCTTTGAGGAAAAGTCTTAACTTGGTGAACAGTAGTAAGTCCTCAGTTTCATAGGCACGGGACAACCATTCGTATCTTAACATGTTTCATTACGTCGTCACTGACTAGGTCCAGGTAGAGAATGTTACGAGAGACTATCATGTCTTGACATAAGTGCTTATGTGAATGTGTATGAGTCAATCGAGGCATTCTTCAACCTATATTCATGTTATGACTTGTATGGTTTTTGTTCATATGTTTTTTGATAGATTCGATAGATTAGTTCATTTTATTTGGCATGAAACTCAATTTTATGTGTTGCATTGTTTTTTGCATTAGAGTCTAGCTTAGTTGCTTGAGGACAAGCAAAGGTTCGGTTTGGGGAGTTTGATGAATGTGTATTTTACACTTTCATTTGAGTCTTTTTCACCTATTTTAGCTATCCTCTATGTTAATTTAGCTATATTTTAGTGCATTTTATTAGAATAGTGTCACGTTTCCATTTAGTTTTTATTTTACCGGTTTTGGTTGAAAAACGAGGATTTCCGGGCAATTATATTGAAGTTGACAAGGAATTGGTGTTCCAGAAGCCTAATTGGAGTATCTGAAGGTTTCCGGATAGGATTTGAAGTCTAGGGGTCGAATCTGGAGGTTAGAAGGCCACTAGAAGTCAGAAACCGAGTCCGAAAAGGGGAAGAAATCCAAAAACGCGTCGAAAACGCGTAAATTCCCGAGTTTTTCTCTCGGTCGATGGGGCGAATCGCCCCACACCAGGCGACTCGCCCGGTGTGTGGGGCCCTTCGCCCCACACTAATTCGAATACTATATATAGTTGCTCAGTTTTTCTCCGATTTTCATACTTTTCCAGACCTATTCTCTCACCTTGCTCTGTAGTTTTAGGTAGGAACTTCCCAGAGCCTGTTCTCGGGGTTCATAGCTTAGGAGATACTGTTGGTCCCTTTAAACAACAAGAAAAGACTAGAGGGGGGGGGGTGAATAGTCTTTTCAAACTTTTGTTGTTTAAAACTTTCTCAGCAAGTACTTATTACTTTTCAGTAATGAGGTTGCTGATACTTAACTTTCTCAGCAAGCGTAAGTTACTTTACAGTAGCTTGGTTTGCTGATACTTCAAATCAGAGAGCGGAAGTCTTTGAAACGATAAGTGCTTTTTCAGCAAGTAAAGTGTTTCAGCAAGTGATGTGAGTGACTGTGTACAAACAGATATAATTTGCTGAAAGCTAAATGCAGTAAGTAAATCACACAAACGATTTTAGAGTGGTATCTGAGAGTGGCGTAATCTCCCAACTAATCCACTTTGTCCTTTCTAGGACTGAATCCACTAAGATATGATTGAGGTTCCTTACAATCTCCTATCTAAAGCGATTCAACAGAAACAAAAGCACACTTGCTTTGTTTCCAACCTAAACTAGAGAACTCAACCTTGTTCTCCACCAAACTTGGTACTTTTAATCAGCAAAACTATGCTCGATTAAATTCCCCCTGAATATCACGCCTGAAAGGGTGTATTTTCAGTTTTAGAGTTTTGGGGTGAGATAACTTAATTATCACTTATTCAGTTACAACAAGTAATCTAAGAAACACAACTTGGAATACTTTGTAGTAAACAAGTTTGATTGTTTCTGGTGTCAAGACTTGTTCTTGTTCGAAAGAAAGAACACTTAACTAATTTCTTAGCCGAGTTTGTTCTACTTCTTCACAAGTAGCTTTTTCAAGCTTTAAGTCTTGGAACGGATCAATGGCAGTAAGAGAGTTTGAAGGTTTGTGAGTTTTAAGCACAAGTGAGAGTTTGATCACGTTGTTGACACACTTCAACTCTTTGCCGGATGACCTCTATTTATAGTGCAAGTAAGGAGCCGTTTGAATTTCAAATCCTAAGGCTTTTGTTCCTTAACATGTCACTATCTTGCTTTTGTACTTTCAGCAGCAACCTTTGTTTGTCTTCTAGTCTTCATGTCCTTTGTGTAAGCTTTGCATTAAATGCACCTTTGAAAAGAATTCAAACAGTAACAATGGAGCGCAAGATCACGTACATTTAGCAAGAGGTCACAAGTGTTCATCAGCAAGTGTTCATTCTCAGTTTCAGCAAGCACAACCTACTCTGTCTTTCAGATTTTCACTTATGCAATGCTGTTGCTGAAAATTTCACTTTCTGAGCAACACGTGCCTTACCAGTCTTCAGCAATCTTCAAGTCTTCAAGTCTTCAAATCTTCAGATCTTCAAAAGTCTTCAAGATTCTGACCGGTTTCTTATTTGCTTCAATAATTTGTTTGTAATAAACAAATACATCTTCAGCAAATACTTCAATAGGTCATTTTCTTTTCAGAAAATCAAAGCTAAGCATCAACAAGATATTTTCTTTTCAGAAAATAAAATACATCATACGCTAAGGTGTCAATAGATTAATTTCTTCACAAAAATTAAAGTACGTCATCCACCAAGATAAAAACTTATCTAACACCTATCTAAGTCATCAGCAAACGTTCCTCTTTTACAATGTCCTTTAAAAATTCTAAAATCCTATGGACCTTAAGAGTACTAGTTACTGGACTGTTCTTAATTTAGCATGGTTAATTGATCATCAAAATTACAAGTTTCCTAACAAATTTCCCCCTTTTTGATGATAGCAATCCATGGCTAAATTAATTGTTGCCCTTTTAGAGGTTTCTGATGTTGAATAAATCAGATGATTAATGCAAGCATACTTGAATTAATAAACAGTAAGCATAAGTAAGTTGCGTAATCAAAAACCAATAAGAGTCAAAAAGAATTCATTGCTGAAAGTTATCATTCATAAGTTTACAAGAAAGCATAGATAACAGAGAATCAGCAAACAAAAACTTTTAACAAGAAACTATTGCAGGGACTTAAACTCTTCCAGAGGATTTTCTCAGAATCTCTCTTACACTCTTCTCAGCAAGAGCAGTGAATTCAACACAATACTTCTCGTAGTTTTCCAGAAGCCTACGGACTTGTAGTTGAAGAATTCTTGCATTTTTGCAGGCAGTATGATGATGCTTTTCAGCATTCATTTCCATGTAGTTAATTACCCACAAATGCATGCCCCAATTGCTGGCATGGAGAAGCTGTGTATCTGAAATGTTTCTCGGATGAATCTTTCTTAACCAGAGAAGATCATCTTCTTGATCCTGAGCAGTCAGATAGAAGTACTCATAAGGAATCAATCCAAGTTTCTTCTTAGGTTTCTTTGTTACCGGGTCAGCATAGAAAGCGATGCCAGGTGGTTTGATTAGATCTGGTTCTTGTCTAAATGTCTTACCAATGGCAACTCTTCTTACATAAACCTCAAGATTCAACCATTTCCTAGCAATATTTCTTGGGAGGGATTCTTCCCTTTGCTTCTTTTGGACCTTGAGTTCAATCCATTTGAACATCTGATTCAAACAGGCTGTAGGAAAGAACTCATTTACCAACAAATCTTCCAGCTTTAGGATCCAGCAACCATGAATGTTTCTGATCACATTCTGAGTGGTTTCATCATTGCTGGTCTTTGTATATTCAATGCCGGAGCCAATAGCAATGTTGGCCAGCCTTTTCTCTTCCTGTCTTTGCCTTCTTCTTCTTGTTTTAGCATTGTCTTGATCTCTTGCTGAAGAGTCAGACGAAAAATGCCTTGAGTGGCCAGACAGAGTTATGGCTGTTAAGGGTCTAGCTCTTATGGCTTGAGCTATTGTTTGATTGTCATCATCTTCTTCATCATCTTCATTCAGATTGTGATGACTTTCAATGTGACAGAAATCTTGAGTTTCAGCAGCGGTTTTTCTCTTTTTGGTACTTGCTGAATTTAACTCAGTTTCTGCTTGTCTTTTAGAACTTTGCTCTCTTTCAGCAAGAGGTTCTAGTGGCACATCCACAGCAGGAGTAGGAGGGGTTTGATTGCTTTTTCTAGTCTTCTTTTCCCTCTTAGACATGGATTGCAACATCGGAGTGATGTGCAGAGAATAAAACTCATTGCAATTTTCAGCAAGAGTGTTGAGACTGTTATACTTCATGATGATCTCTTGTTGATCAGAGTTCATTGTTGCTAACTCTTTTTGAATAATCATCATGTTCTCTTCATGTCTTTTCTCTGTTGCGGCCTTCTCATCCATAATAGTCTGAGCTTGACAAGAGCACTTTTTGCCAGTAAGAGAGCTTGACTTACATCTTCTTCATAGCTCTTGTGAAAAAGACTTATGTCTTTCTGAGCTATGGTTAATGTTGTAGTGCGTCTCAGCACCGTAGCCAATATTTTTCCAATGTCAAGTGGGCTCTCAGCAAGCAATGCCTCATCTTCAGCTTTGCAGGCTTCATGGACTTTCATTAGTGCGAGAGCTCTGGGAGTAAACTCCTCAACTCTTGGGAACGGCACTAAATTAGGGGTCAAGGAGTGAGCCTTAAGTTCAGTAGCAAACTGATCATCTTGTAAAAGCAACTCAGCCCTTAATGAATCTCCTTCATAGCTTAGATGATTAGGAGGAGGAATCTGAACGACTTTTGGGTCTCGCTTGGATTGTTCATCTTCATTTTCTGACAAGTCGTCATCATCCTCAGATTCATCAAGTTGAGCGACTTTTGAGCCTTTGTCAGTAGCTTCACGTCCTTTTTGTTGAGTGGTTGCTGATGGCAACGCTTCAGACTCAACGACTGGAGTTTCACTAGTAGATAGTTGTTTCAATTGAGTTTGGGGCTCAATTACTGGAGTTTCGCCAGTAGTTAGTTTTAATTGAGTAGTTGCTGAAGGCAACGTTTGAGACTCAATAACTGGAGTTGCGCCAGTAGTAGGTGGAAGGGATGGAACACTTGTACAAAGATGACTAGCTCAACGTTCTTGTACAAGGACACTTGTCACTTCCTCTTCCTCAGTTAGTTTGTGGGGATCAGCCACCACAGGAACA
>CM051455.1:95848817-96036394 GCA_028274465.1 Plantago ovata | reverse complement strand
CCGCAAACACGTCAACAGTGCTGATGTATGTTTCAGAATTATGTCGAGCAACATCTACGGGCAAAGTTGCGTTTCAGCATTTGGTGGTCGGTGTAATGAGGGATCGGGACGTTGGGACTGGACTAAGCCAGTGTCTTCTTTCTTTTGTTTACTTGTCCGTTCCTCTTAGGTACGGGATTTGCTGATGACGATTGCAGTCTGAGTGTCATCAGCACTTTCCGCTTTCTTCTTTAGATTTCTCCGGTTCCCAGAGTCATCTATTGTTGCATTTTCACAACGCCTTGTACAGTACCTTGTGATTTTCTACAGCAGTTTCATTTGTGTTACCACCCCAACAGCAATTTTATCTCTAAGTTGCTGAGTGGTAACATCTGCAGCTGTTGTATACCTTTCTTGCTGGCTTGTGCTGACAACATTTGCAGTTTTGTCTCTTGGATTTCTTTCCAGCAATCTTAGGTACATTCTGCTTGTAGAAAGCCTTCCCACATTGCACACAGATTTCTTGATTGGCAAGGGTTTCTTAGCTGAATCCTGAAATGTTCAAGGATATAGCATATCTTGATTCCATACATAACTGGAAAGGAAGGTGAACCTTGTTGTCTTCTACCTTTACCTTAAACTTAGTAACACAATCAACAAGCCTGTTGAAAATGTACTTAGCCCAGTTAAGTTTCGATTTATTCTCATGGATATGCATCAGCAATGGCATCTTCTCAGGCCTACTGGTCATTCCTCCGACTTGGAGTCAAGAACTTTAATCAGTAGCAGAGCTACAACCAAGTGAAGGACAGAGATGCTTTCTCTAAACGTGCTTTGTCCAAGTCACGGGAGCTATCTCGCCTTTCTTCATTTTTGCATTTCTTTTTGACGTCACTGTAAGAAGCTTCAATTTCTTCGTCAGTGGCAGTGACGTCGTCTTCAGTTCCAGTTGGTTGGAATCTGAAAAATCTCCGCTAAATCAGTCCATTTCAGGACGATTTGTGTTCTGAACATAAGTAAGAATCACTTTTTCAGTAACTCTTACTGTCTGTAAGGGACTGGATTTCTGCATTTTTGTATACTCCATAGTATCAATCATGCTCACTTGCTTAGTGCGAGCAGAGATAAAGTTCATGAGGCCTTGCTGCTTGATGAACTCAAGCGCCTCTTCATTTTGGTCATCAAGTTCTTGTTCATAAAAGTACCGAATGTACTTTTCTTTTGCAAACCTCCCATTGCATCAACATCTCACACTTTGCAGTGTCAAGATATGACGGAGGCATAGGTTTTTCAGTGATTCGTCGTTTTTCAACAAACTTTCGCTGTGTTTTGGGTCAGAGAAGTCACCGGAGCAGTCACCGGAGCAATGCCTGTTTCAGCACTGTCAACCTTTGACGATTTTGAGGACTTAGATGACTGTCTCTTGGGAGCCATTTCTTATATAGAGCAAGAAATTGTACGAAAAAGATAGTTTGCTTTTTGATCGGAGGTACAGTAGTTTCAGGCTAGAAATTGCAGAGAAAGGAAATGTGAGTTAAAGAATTTGGTCATTTCTCTAACTCCTTCTTTATAGTGTCTCTGGTGTGTGAGAAACTCAATCGATTTGAGTTCTCAGCAAGGGTAAAACAGAGAAACACTGGAGATAGTGGAGCCTTTGCATTGAATGCGTAGTGGCCCACTAACTAAAACCGTCAGAGCACTCTCTCTCTTTGTTTTGTTAGCCGTTAGATAATAACTCCTTTTAATCAATGGCCACGATTGAATTTCATGTCATGATTTATTGCGAGTTTATCTGTGCCAGCTTAACGTCACAAATTGATTTTACCGAGTAATAAGGGATAGATTGCTTGCTGAAATAGACAAGAATCTTTTCAGCGAGTTTGAATTAACAATCTAGCTACTTGCTGAAAGTTCCCCCTTACTTAGATATCTCATATTTCTAAGTTTAAAAGATATTTCTGATTTCCCGTATCAGTAAATTCTTTTTGCAATTTGAGACATCCTTTGGTAAAATCTGAGAGATGAGATTTTGCTCTTTTCTGAATTCCCGTTTCAGAAAATTCCTTTGATACTTGAATACCTGTTTCAGTATCTTTTGATTGTCTAAGTACCCGTCTCAGCAATCCTTAAGTTCTTTCACTTACTGAGTTCCTGTCTCAGCAGTGATCAAGTTTCCTAACAAATACCTGTTTTGAAGGAATTACTTGTTGAATGCCTGTTTCAGCAATCATGTTGTGACTTATCATTTCTTAGAAGAAATCAGTGACTTGGTCTTTTGGACAAGAATACTTGGCTTGCTGAATACCTGTTTCAGCATTCTGCCAAGTGTATCCTTTATTGAGGTAGTTCAATCAATCCAAGGTTATACCTTAGCATTGCGAACCTATTATCCGGTAGGGGCTTGGTAAAGATGTCAGCAAGCTGATCTTCAGTACCTACTTTCACAACCTCAATATCACCTTTTTCCACATGATCTCTAATGAAATGATGTCTAATATCAATGTGCTTGGTCCTAGAGTGAAACTTAGGATTTTGCGTAATTGCAATAGCACTTGTATTATCACAAAAGATTGGTGTTTTCTTTGCAGAAATACCATAATCTCTTAATTGTTGCTGAATCCATAGGATTTGAGCTGTGCAACAACCAGCTGCAATGTATTCAGATTCAGTAGATGAATTGGCGACACACGTTTGCTTCTTGCTGAACCATGATATTAATCTAGTACCCAAAAACTGACAAGTTCCAGAGGTACTTTTTCTATCAAGAGTTGATCCACCATGATCAGCATCAGAATAGCCAACCAATTCAAGTCCAGAATCTTTTGGATACCATAATCCAACATTGACTGTACCTTTAACATATTTCAGTATTTTAATTGCCTTTTTGTAGTGTGATTCTTTGGATCCGATTGGAATCTTGCACACACACAAACAGCATACTGAATGTCAGGTCTACTTGCTGTTAAATACAACAAGGAACCAATGAGCTTCCTATACTTGTGTTCTTCAACACTTTTGTCCTCTTTAGTATAGCCCAATTTGGTACCAACACTCATAGGGATCTTTTCAGGTTTTTCATCCTCTTTGATCCTAAACTTTATGAGCATTTCTTTCGCATACTTTGCTTGATTTATGAATATTCCATCTTTGAGTTGCTTGACTTGCAACCCTAGGAAATAATTCAATTTTCCCATCATACTCATTTCAAACTTATTTGTCATGAGTTTGGCAAAATCATCACAAAGTTGCTTGTCCTTAGATCCAAAAATTATGTCATCCACATAAATTTGAACTAAGATTAATTTACCATCATGGTTCATGGTAAAAAGAGTTTTGTCAACTTCACCTTTCTTGAAACCATTTTCCAGCAAGAACTTAGCTAAGGTATCATACCATGCTCTTGGTGCTTGCTTTAGACCATATACAGCTTTCTGAAGCTTATATACCATCTTGGTTTCTGAGGGAAGTTCAAAGCCGGGGGTTGTTCTAGGTAGACTTCTTCAGCAAGTTCACCATTTAAGAATGCACTCTTAACATCCATTTGGTAAACAATGAAGTCATTGTGAGCAGCAAAGGCCAAGAAAAGCCTAATAGCATCCAATCTTGCAACTGGAGCGTAAGACTCATCATAGTCCAATCCTTCAGTCTGACAGTAACCTTGAGCAACTAAGCGTGCTTTGTTTCTTGTTACTTCACCAGACTCGCTCAGCTTGTTTCTGAACACCCACTTTGTACCAATAGCTTTCTTATTTTCAGCAAGTGGCACAAGTTTCCAGACTTTGTTTCTTTCAAATTGATCCAATTCTTCTTGCATTGCCTTTATCCATTCAGAATGCTTCAAAGCTTCTTCTATGGTTTTAGGTTCAATTTCTGAAACAAAGCAAGAGAATAAGGATTCTACTTCCACGACAGTTGCTCTTCAGCAAGTCCTTGAGTAGCTTTGGATCTAGTCACTTGGCGTTTATTAATATCGCCAATCATATCCGTAGAGGGATGATCTCTAATCCATTTATTAACAGGTTTCTAGTTTGTTGGATCAGGATATGTTTGCTCATCAGCATGTGACTCTTCAGTATGTACTTGTTCAGTACTACTGGGAATTTGTGTCTCTGCTGAGATTTGATCGTCAGCAACTGCTTGTTCAGCATTGCTGGGTTGAGATATTTCATCAGCAGGCACTGGAGATTGCGTAATTTCAGCAACTTCCGGAGCAACCGCATCTTTGCTGGAAATTCCTTGTCGTGAACTATATTCATCTTGTCATGACTCGGGGGAGGAGAATCATTGTCAGATTCAATTGACTTGAATTGCCTAGCGTCAGATTCAGTTCTTTGCTCATGTATGATTAGCTTTTTCATACATTCTAATATTTCTTCTTCAGCAGGCACACCTTGCGTCTTTTCATAGAATACAACATGCACAAATTCTTCAATCTTTTGTGCCTTTTTGTTGTAAACTCTGTAAGCTTTACTATGCAAAGAGTAGCCAAGAAATATCGCTTCGTCTGCCTTTGGTTGAAATGTTCTTAGGTATTCTCTACCATTGTTAAGAACGAAACACTTGCAACCAAATACTCTTAGATGAGTGATGTTAGGAGGTCTTCCAACAAACAATTCATAAGGAGTTTTGTTTTATTCCTTAGTAATCAAACATCTATTCTGAGTATAGCAAGCGGTATTAATCGCTTCTACCCAGTAAGCCTCACTTATCTCAGTGTCAGCAAGCATTGTTCTTGCGGCTTCCTTCAGGGTACGATTCTTCCGTTCAGCAACACCATTTTGCTGTGGTGTCCTTACTGAGGATAACTGATGTTGAATACGTTTGGAGGTACAATATTCAGTTATGTACTGATTTACAAACTCAGTACCATGGTCTGTCCTTATGACTCTTACCTTGTCATTTTTCATTACTTCAAGCTTATTCAGCAAGTTAGGTATTTCAGTCTTGGTTTCAGATTTGTGCTTGAAGAATACTACCCAAGTGAATCTTGAATAGTCATCTACCACGACTAGACCATACTTCTTACCAGCATAGCTTGTTGAAGAAGATTCAAACAAGTCCATGTGCAAGAGTTGTAAAGGTTTTGTAGTTGACGGTACTGCCTTGTTCTTGAAAGAAGATTTGGTTTGCTTTCCTTGCTGACATGCATTGCAAACACCATCCTTCTTAAAAGTAACCTTAGGTAATCCAACTACAAGTGCCTTTTTAGACAGCTTATTCAGCGTCTTGAAGTTTAGATGACTTGTTCGTTTATGCCATAACCATGCTTTTCAGCAAGGCAATCATGATCTGAGACCAGGCATTTTTCAACGTTTGCTGAAGACCAATCAACGGTGTACAATCCTCCTGATCTTCTTGCAATCATTATAACCTTTTTAGTCTCAAAATCTACAAGTTTACATTCATCACTTTTAATTTCGATGAAGTATCCTTTGTCAGCAAATTGACTCATGCTGAAAAGGTTAAACTTAAGATTTTTGACATAAAGAACTCCAGAAATGGTTATACATCCCAACTTCACATCACCATAGCCTTTTGTAGATCCGGAGCCTCCACCAGCAAACCTTATTGTTGGACCTTTAGACCACCGTCTATAGTTTATAAGGTTATTCTTGTTGCCCGTCATGTGCTTTCCACAACCACTATCAAAGTGCCAGATTGCATCGTTTGTCTCCGTGGCTGCAGTCTGCACAATCAAGAGCAAACAAGTTAATTATCCATTGATGGATGTCCATTAACATGTTCAAGAATGCGTCCAGTGGAAACCCAAGTCTGAAGTTTTTCAACTTTGACTTGTTTTCTACTTGCTGAGGAACTAGGAGGTTTTGAGCTAAAAGACTTTTGACTCGTGCTGGTCAAATCCACTTTCTGATGTGGTGTCTTGCTCTGTTGACCTTTTTGCTGAACATACTTTTCAGTAAGTTCTTTTCTAGCAAGGTTCCTTCTAGTCCTAGCATTGAGAGTCTTTTCAGAACTCTTGGGCTTGGTTTTCTTCATCTCTTTGAAGTATCTTTCCTGACTTTGCTTATACTCATGAAAGAGTTGACTTTGCTTGGTTTTGAAATCGAGTCCACTCTTTGGAGAATGCTGAGCTTTAGCATCAGCAACCTTACTTGATTCAGGTTTGTCAGCAAGAAACTTCTGATTACTTTTGGTAATCTTGCCTTTAGACTTAACAACTTGCTTTTCAGCAACTTGTTTGGCGGAATGCTTCACGGCATTCTTTTTCTTTCCAGTTTGCTTCACAGCAACCTGTTTTCCTTTTAAAGTCTTGTTACTTTGAGCAGCAACAGCGGGCTTTATGGTCATAGGTACTTGATTGCATGTTTCAGCAACTTTAGTTTGACCAAACTGATAGATCACTGGTGGACTACTATCAGTAGCACGTACAAAGGAGATAGGTGATTTATCTTTTCTCAAGATTTCTACGTTATCACCTTCACACGTTGCTCCTAAACCTTCTTTCTGAGATGGATCTCTCAAATAAGAGTTTAGTTCAGTCAGCGTATTACTCGCTTCCACATAAGATTTGAAATTGATTTTCATCTTTTTCATTTCTTGGATTTCAGCAAGTAACTTTAGAATTGAGGACTGATACTCTTCTAATTCTAATGCCATTTGAGAATTTTTCTCTGCAGCCTCAGCAATCAACTTCTTAAGACGCCTTATTTCAGCATCCTTTTCTTCTGTCTCTTCCTTCAGCAAAACGTACTTTTCAGTAGTTTGCTTGGTCAGAGTTTCAGCAAGTTGAAGTTTTTCTTGCTGTTTGCTGAGAGTTTTCTCAAATCTTTCGATTTCTCCTTGAATCTTGTCAAGGTCAATCTCGTCTTCACTTTCTGAATCAGAGTCAGAGGTAGAATCATTTACCTGACCGGCCATGAGGCAGAATTCGTAGTTCGACACGTCTGGATAAGCTTCCATAGCTATTCCACACACTTCTTTGCCAATCTCCACGTCTAGAGTGGCTTCCTCATCGTCGGTGTCTGAACTTTCATCCTCACTGTCCTCGGAGCTTGTCTCAATGCATAATGCATCGATTTTTGCTTGAAGCTTCTTCTTTTCTTCAGCAATGAAAGCTCTTTTGAACTTCTTCTTCTTTTCAGCAGATTTGCCTTTCAGCAAGGGGCAATTTGCTTTGAAGTGTCCAGGCTTTTTGCAGTAAAAACATAGATCATTTCCAACTGCTAGCTCTTCCGATGATGTAGCTTGCTGAGCTTGCTTGTTCAGCGAGCTAGTGTCATTCTTGTACTTATGGTAGTTATTACCAAGATGCTTTTTCAGCTTCTCTTTTGCTTTTCGCCTTTCAAGTTCCTTACTGATGAATTTCTTCATGTTTTTAACAACTAAAGCATTTTCATCAGCAGGCTCTTTATCATTCTTCTTTTCAGAAGATGACGGCTTTGCAGCAAGAGCAATGTTTTGCGATTTTTCAGCAAACACATTTTCTCTTTGCTTTGTCTCATAGTTGACAGTAGCAAGATGAGAGAACAACTCAGTTGGTGTAATGTCAGGCATTCCTTGATTATAATAGAAATTCTGAGTATGGATCCATTCTTGATTCAAACTCCTGATGATAGTTTTCACTTTCTCAGAATCTGAATAAAAATTTCCAACACCCAGCGCTGCCATTTCACTAACAAGAGTTGTGAATCTGAAGTCCAAGTCTTCTAGTGACTCGTTAGCACCTTGCTTAAAGTTTTGAAACTTCAGCTTAAGTACTTCAAGTTTGTTTTCCTTGGTCTTGTCAGATCCAGCACAAAGATCTTGAACCATTTTCCAAGCCTCCTTAGCAGTCTTAGCACCCCACAGTTTGCAATGTATGGTATCCGGAGTTGATCTGATGATGATATTTCTTGCTTGGCCATCAAGACGGAATCTCTTAGCTTCGTCAGAAGTCCATTCCTCTCTTGGTTTTGGCACAACAGCATCTGAAGGTTCGCCTTGGATGGTTTCCTTTCCAGCTTCAGTGGTTCTATGAGGGAAACTCCTTACAACCTTGGTGATCTTGATAGGTCCATCATTAATGACGGTGACCATCTCATCACTAATGGCCTCAAGATGTAACATCATGTTGTTTCGCCATTTCTCGTAATTTTCCAGCTTGAGCAAGGGAGCATCTCCTAAAGACATCCTGTCAGCAAAGCACTACCAAACTGATCAAGTGAAAGAGATTTACGGAAAGCACTTAAGGGGATCTAGGTTCAGTGCAGAAGGCTAAAGAACCTCCTGCTCTGATACCACTTGTTGGTCCCTTTAAACAACAAGAAAAGACTAGAGGGGGGGGGGGGTGAATAGTCTTTTCAAACTTTTGTTGTTTAAAACTTTCTCAGCAAGTACTTATTACTTTTCAGTAATGAGGTTGCTGATACTTAACTTTCTCAGCAAGCGTAAGTTACTTTACAGTAGCTTGGTTTGCTGATACTTCAAATCAGAGAGCGGAAGTCTTTGAAACGATAAGTGCTTTTTCAGCAAGTAAAGTGTTTCAGCAAGTGATGTGAGTGACTGTGTACAAACAGATATAATTTGCTGAAAGCTAAATGCAGTAAGTAAATCACACAAACGATTTTAGGACTGAATCCACTAAGATATGATTGAGGTTCCTTACAATCTCCTATCTAAAGCGATTCAACAGAAACCAAAGCACACTTGCTTTGTTTCCAACCTAAACTAGAGAACTCAACCTTGTTCTCCACCAAACTTGGTACTTTTAATCAGCAAAACTATGCTCGATTAAGTTCCCCCTGAATATCACGCCTGAAAGGGTGTATTTTCAGTTAGAGAGTTTTCGGGTGAGATAACTTAATTATAACTTATTCAGTTACAACAAGTAATCTAAGAAACACAACTTGGAATACTTTGCAGTAAACAAGTTTGATTGTTTCTGGTGTCAAGACTTGTTCTTGTTCGAAAGAAAGAACACTTAACTAATTTCTTAGCCGAGTTTGTTCTACTTCTTCACAAGTAGCTTTTTCAAGCTTTAAGTCTTGGAACGGATCAATGGCAGTAAGAGAGTTTGAAGGTTTGTGAGTTTTAAGCACAAGTGAGAGTTTGATCACGTTGTTGACACACTTCAACTCTTTGCCGGATGACCTCTATTTATAGTGCAAGTAAGGAGCCGTTTGAATTTCAAATCCTAAGGCTTTTGTTCCTTAACATGTCACTATCTTGCTTTTGTACTTTCAGCAGCAACCTTTGTTTGTTTTCTAGTCTTCATGTCCTTTGTGTAAGCTTTGCATTAAATGCACCTTTGAAAAGAATTCAAACAGTAACAATGGAGCGCAAGATCACGTACATTCAGCAAGAGGTCACAAGTGTTCATCAGCAAGTGTTCATTCTCAGTTTCAGCAAGCACAACCTACTCTGTCTTTCAGATTTTCACTTATGCAATGCTGTTGCTGAAAATTTCACTTTCTGAGCAACACGTGCCTTACCAGTCTTCAGCAATCTTCAAGTCTTCAAGTCTTCAAATCTTCAGATCTTCAAAAGTCTTCAAGATTCTGACCGGTTTCTTATTTGCTTCAATAATTTGTTTGTAATAAACAAAATACATCTTCAGCAAATACTTCGATAGGTCATTTTCTTTTCAGAAAATTAAAGCTAAGCATCAATAAGATATTTTCTTTTCAGAAAATAAAATACATCATACGCTAAGGTGTCAATAGATTAATTTCTTCACAGAAATTAAAGTACGTCATCCACCAAGATAAAAACTTATCTAACACCTATCTAAGTCATCAGCAAACGTTCCTCTTTTACAATGTCCTTTAAAAATTCTAAAATCCTATGGACCTTAAGAGTACTAGTTACTGGACTGTTCTTAATTTAGCATGGTTAATTGCTCATCAAAATTACAAGTTTCCTAACAGATACTTTTTCATAGCAGTTCGGAGCTTGTAAGATCGCGGTTCTTCGGAGACTGACAACCTTCGGTAACATTGTATCTTATAGTTTTTCTACTTATTTTTATATATTTCAACATGTTTTCTTCTATGATTTATGTTGATTGCATGACAACTATGAGTAGCTAAACTTCTCGTTGGTGATAGTATGTGAATTCTTAGCGAAGGGTTGATAATTATGCTAATGGCTATATCGTACATTATACTCCGTGTTATTGCTTTATTTCTTTGATCTATCGAAATCTCTATCTTCGTATTGTTGATTAATTATTGCACACAATTGGACAATTCGTTGGTCTTAGACCTATCTATCTCTATATCTTCGTAGTGTTTGATCATTACAACCGGACAATTTATTGATCAAAGATCTCCATGCAAAACCGAGGAATTTACGCATGATTATTAACCCGTTATGCTTTGAAGGACCATACTATCACCAATCTCCATTATCTGTTAAGAAAAACCTTTGATATATCGTCTGCTGTTTTTATATTCTAAATTAAATTTGATAAAGCTAGTTACAGTCCTTAGAGATCGACACTCGAAGTTATTCTACAGCTACACTACGGTTTTCGTTGTAGTTGTGAATTGCCTTTGGCTAAATAACAAATTTATTTGATATTCGCGTTGGAACCGACATCCGCGCGTTTCATCAAGGATCAAGAAGAAGATCTTCTTTGGCTAAGAGAGATTCATCCTAAAAGCATTTCAGATACACAGCTTCTCCATGCCAGCAATTGGGGCATGCATTTGTGGGTAACTCATTACATGGAAATGAATGCTGAAAAGCATCATAATACTGCCTGCAAAAATGCAAGGATTCTTCAACTACAAGTCCGTAGGCTTCTTGAGAACTACGAAAAGGACTGTGTTGAATTCACTGCACTTGCTGAGAAGAGTGTGAGAGAGATTTTGAGAAAATCATCTGGAAGAGCTTAACTCTCTGTAATAGTTTTTGTTAAAGTTTTTATTTGCTGATTTTGTTTAGTTATCTCTGCTACTTCTTGTAAACTTCTGAAAGATAACTATCAACAATGAAGCTTTTGACTCTTATTGGTTTTTGATTATGCAATTTACTTATGCTTACTGTTTAATTATTCAAGTATGCTTGCATTAATCAACTGATTTATTCAACATCAGAAACCTCTAAAAGGGTAACAATTAATTTAGCCATGGATTGCTAACATCAAAAAGGGGGAAATTTGTTAGGAAACTTGTAATTTTGATGAGCAATTAACCATGCTAAATTAAGGAAAGTCCAGTAACTAGTACTCTTAAGATCCATAGGAATTTAGAATTTTAAGGACATTGTAAAAGAGGAACGTTTGCTGAAGACTTAGAGTAGGTGCTAGATAGGTTGGTTTTACCGCTTATGATGTATCTTGTTTTCTGAAAATAAATACAACCTATTGAAGCGTTTGCTGATGATGTACTTTGTTTTTACAAACAAACTATTGAAGCATTTAGAACCGCTCAGAATCTTGAAGATTTTGAAGATCTGAAGACTAGAAGATTTCTGAAGACTGGTATCTACAAAGGCACATGTTGCTCAGAAAGTGGAAACTTCAGCAACAGCTTGCATAAGTGAAAATCTATATGACAGAGTAGGTTGTGCTTGCTGAAATTGAGACTGGCCACTTACTGATGGAACATATGTGACCTCTTGCTGAAAGGACTTGCATTTGCGCTCCAATGTTACTGTTTGAATTTTATTCAAGTAAGCATTAAATGCAAAGCATGCACGCGAAGGACATGAAGACTAGAAGACAAACAAGGACGCTGCTGAAAGTACAAAAGCAAGATAGTGACATTTTAAGGAACAAAAGCCTTAAAATTTGAAATTCAAACGGCTCCTTATTTCACTATAAATAGAGGTCATCCGGCAAAGAGTTGAAGTGTGTCAAAAACGTGATCATACTCTCACTTGTGCTTAAACTCACATACCTTTCAATACTCCTACAGCCATTGATCTGTTCCAAGACTTAAAGCTTGAAAAAGCTACTTGTGAAGAAGTAGAACTTACACGGCTAAGAAATTAGTTAAGTGTTCTTTCTTTCTTTCGAACAAGAACAAGTCTTGACACCAGAAACAATCAAACTTGTTTACTGCAAAGTATTCAAAGTTTTGTTTCTTAGATTACTTGTTGTAACTGAATAAGTTATAATTAAGTTATCTCATCCCAAACCTCTCTAACTGAAAATACACCCTTTCTGGCGTGATATTCAGGGGGAACTTAATCGAGCATAGTTGTGCTGATTAAAAGTACCAAGTTTGGTGGAGAACAAGGTTACGTTCTCTAGTTAGGTTGGAGACAAAGCAAAGTGTGCTTTGGTTTCTGTTTGGATCGCTCTAGATAGGTGTTGTAAGGAACCTCAAACTTATCTTAGTGGATTCAGTCCTAGAAAGGACAAAGTGGATTAGTTGAGAGATTACGCCACTCTCAGATACCACTATAAAAGTGTTTGTGTGATTTACTTACTGTACTTAGTTTTCAGCAAATCATATTTATCTGTACACAGTCACTCACATCACTTGCTGAAACCTTCATTTACTGAAAAAGCACTTATTGTATCAAAGACTTCCGCTCTCTGATTTTAAGTATCAGCAAACCTAGTTACTGTAAAGTAACTTGTGCTTGCTGAGAAAGTTAAGTATCAGCAAACTCATTACTGAAAAGTAATAAGCACCTACTGAGAAAGTTTTTAAACGATGAAAGTTTGAAAAGACTATTCACCCCCCCTCTAGTCTTTTCTTGTTGTTTAAAGGGACCAACAGTATGTAAATTCGTAGCTAGGGTTCATATTGTGCATGATTGAGTTTCTGAATCATTTAGTTGAAGATTTGTGATATTCGAATTGTTGATCCGACTAAACCGACTATCTTCGTATAAAAGTGTTAGAAACACTAGGACAATTCAAGATCATCGTTTTTCAGTATTTACAATTATCAAGTACTGCTTGCACTAAGCCTGGCAACCTTAGCCAAGTATTAGGAAAGATAAGAGGCTTTCAAAATACATGTCAAAACCTGTCTTTTGGTGTTTGTTCTGGTCGAGCGTTTGGGTGGAAACCTTGCGACAGTATCCTCTCTGAATGGAGAGTTGTCTGATATGGTGAAAACAATTCCCACAGCAAGATCAGTTCGAATTACTTTTAAAGCAGTACGTGTTGCACTTTCATGCATAACTAGAACCCGATGCTTAGAATGAGCATTACTATCACCAGCTCTCGTCATATATTGTTAAGTAAGTCTAGTTAAATTCGTTTGTTGAATTTCCATAGTAGTTATTGTAGTTAAAGCTAGTTAAGTCCTTAGAGATCGACTCGACGTCATCTTACCTCTGCACTACGTATTTTTGTGTAGTTGTGAGTTGCCCTTTGGCTGAAACAAATTCATTTGATTGTTCGAGTCTGACAATCTGGTTCATCAAATTGGCGCCGCTGCCGGGGACCTTTACTCCTTTTTACTCTTTAGATTATTTATATTTTTAGCATTCAACTCCTAGGATAAGTGATCTTAGTCTGTCTAGTTTAGAAGTTGAACTACAAATTTTGGTCAGAACTAACAGGACTGATTTTTGGTTGTGAGTTACTCCTGTCATAGACATCCAGGTATGACATCCATGAGGGCTCGCATGACGCCCCAATTTTCGCAGGTTAAGAGAGGATCAGCTATAAACCTGGAGGATGAGTTAACTGGGTATGAAGGGACAAGTTCTATGGTGAGGAACATACCAAGGTTTGAGGAAGGAGTGGGGATGAATCCATTGAGTTTCATTCGATCCTACGAGGAGGAAATAGCCCGAATTTCGGCGAAAGGGTTTACAGAGACTAACACCAAGTCACATCACCAGTGAGAAACTAGACCGAGGTGGAGCTGAAAACTTATCTGAGGCGTATGCCTTAAGCACGCTTCCTGATGATCGGGAGAATCAAGAAGAAGATATTACTGAGGAGGATGAACTTGCATATTATGCAGGAATTAAGGCCATTGAGAGTGTATTTGAAATCGCACATGCAGGGCAAGTTGAAAAGAACCTTCGTATAGCAAAGGTTTTTGAGGGTGTAGTAGTAACTGAGCGACTAATGGAGGAATTCAGCTTGTTAGAGTGTGAGAAGGTAGAAGAAATTCGTACACCTGAGTTCGGAGAAGAATTCACAGGGGACGCCCCACTGGAGGTGAGGGGCGGTCCGCCTGGTGTGGGGGGCAGTGCGCCCCACAGCACCAGAGAGCTGGCGATGCCCCTGGCCACCCCAGGCGCACCGCCTGAGGTGGGGGGGCGGTCCGCCCCACAACACCAGGGAGTTGGACGACCCCAGCTCCCCAATTTCACCAGTAATCGACGATCTTCATGATGCGGGGCACATTCCAGCGGTTACCACCGAGACCCCTGAGTTCGAGGAAGTAAACCTACTTCTCCGTGGTGGAAAGGTAACTAAAATTTCTAATTTTGTACGTCCTAAACATGCTAAATATACTGTGACTAATGATGCAGGTATAAGCAAGGAGAATGAAGCTGGTAAGAGCTTAACGGACTCTCAAGTGCAGGATGATACACCCCGCGCATCTGAAGGGGCGGCGGCGACGATGGGGAAAAGGGGGACACACCAAACATTGAGGAGGGACTTCATAAGTCCTCCAACCCTTATGTGCCCCCGAAACATCATATGCCATTTCCTGGTAAGGATCAAGCCGGCCAAGAAGGATGTACAGGAGTCACCGCTATACAAGCGCCTCTCTAAAGTCGAAGTTAATGTTCCTCTATTGGAGCTAATCCAAAACTTTCCCGCATATACAAAGTTCTTTCGTGAGGTTAAAAGCAACAAACGGATTGCTCTAGGGGGGACGTTAACGGGATTGAGATGGTGAATTCCATAGTGGAGCTTCGTGCGAAGCAAAGAGACCCAGGAAGCTTCATAATCGATATTACCATGGGGAATGGACGGTCCACCAAGGCTATGCTCGACTTGGGAGCTAGCATCAACCAGATGCCCTACTCAGTATACAAAGCTCTAGACCTTGGAGAAGTGAAGCCAACCGAAATGGTTGTACAGATGGCGGACCAAAGGGTGAAGCGCCCTGTGGGAATAATTGAGGATATCCTCGTGAAGGTAGACAAATTGATAATTCCTGCAGATTTTTTAGTGATGAAGTCAGCTGAGGAAGGAAGGAGCCATATTCGCGAACACGTGGTGCTGCTTGGAAGACTATTTATGGCAACTACCCATACATGCCTTGAACTCAAAGGCAAAAAAATCTCCATGGAGGTGATGGGTGAGAAAATTCAATTGGTAGGATGTAGTATAGTAGATAAAGAAGTTATAGAAGAATTGAAGTTCATTGATTGCTATGATTCTGTGATTTCTGAATTTCACCATTGCCGTGATAATATTGAACCTCTTGAAGAGGCACTAACCATGCAGGTAGAGACGTGTTACATGTCTGAGGAAGCAAGGGAATTAGTTGAGAGAATGGATAGCACACTTGAAATCCCATTCGGAGAAGAGCTGCTTGAACCCATAGAGGAAGAAGAGGGAGAGAACCGACTTCCAGAAGAGCCTAGCATAGATTTAAAACCCCTTCGTGGGCACCTTAAGTATGTGTACTTAGAGGAAAATGGGAAAAATCCTGTAATAATCTCTTCACACCTATCTAGCATAGAAGAAGGTAGGCTAGTCCAAGTCTTGAAAGAAAATTCTGCAGCCATAGGATGGGGAATCAGCGATATAAAGGGGATTAGCCCTACACGGTGTGTGCACAATATCACTCTAGAACAAGATGCCAAACCCGTTAGGCAACCTCAGCGTAGGATAAACCCCGCCATGCAAGAAGTAGTGAAAAAAGTGGTGATTAAGTTGCTAGATGCCGATATGATCTACCCCATTCCTGATAGTAAGTGGGTAAGCCCCGTACACGTTGTACCTAAAAATCTGGGATTACAGTAGAGGAGAATGAGAAGGGAGAGCTAGTGCCTGTTAGGAAAACCACGGGTTGGCGGATGTGCATTGATTATAGGAGATTAAATGCCGCCACAAAGAAAGACCATTTCCCTATCCCATTTATTGATGACATGTTGAACCGCCTCGCGGGGCGGAAATTTTATTGTTTCCTTGATGGCTTGTCAGGTTTCTATCAAATTCCGGTTGCGCCAGAGGACCAGGAAAAGACGACATTCACTTGCCCTTTCGGAACGTTTGCTTACAGGAGAATGCCATTTGGGCAATGTAACGCCCCCGCCACTTTTCAAAGGTCCATGCTCTCTGTCTTTTCTGATATGGTGACTAAGTTTGTTGAGGTTTTCATGGATGATTTTTCCCTTTTCGGCGATTCGTTTGATGAATGTTTGCATAGATTAGATCTTGTTCTGAAAAGGTGTATCGAATGCAATTTAACTCTAAGTTGGGAGAAAAGTCATTACATGGTTAGGGAAGGCATTGTTCTAGGACATGTAGTCTCTAATAGAGGGATTGAAGTTGATAAGGCAAAGATAGAGATAATTGAGAAGCTTCCCCCACCCACTTGTGTCAAAGAACTTCAGTCATTTCTTGGACATGTAGGATTCCATAGAAGGTTTATCAAAGATTTTTCGAAAATTGCAAAACCCTTAAGCAACTTGCTTGCAAAAGATGTGAGTTTCGATTTTTCTGAAGATTGCTTAGAGGCCTTTAACACCCTTAAGGAAAGATTAGTTACTGCTCCTATAGTTGTGCCACCGGATTGGAAACTTCCTTTTGAGCTAATGTGTGATGCCTCAAATTTTGCTATGGGGGTTGTTTTATGCCAAAAGGTGGATAAGCAGTATCGTGTGATTTACTATGTTAGTAAGACCCTAGACTCAGCTCAAGTTAACTATACAACTACTGAAAAAGATTTTTCAGTTGTTGTTTTTACTTTACAGAAGTTTAGGTCTTATTTGTTAGGACACCCTGTGAATGTCCATACTGATCATGCTGCTTTAAGACATTTAATAGCTAAACAAGATTCTAAGCCAAGATTAATTCGTTGGGTCTTATTGTTACAAGACTTTGATTTGACCATAGTGGATAGAGCTGGTAAGGAAAATTGCGTAGCTGATCACTTCTCTAGAATTCCAAATATCCCTGTAGATGCAATTCCTGTCAATGAGGACCTTCCCGATGAACACTTGATGGGAGTAGATGAAGAGCCATGGTATGCTGATATTGTGAATTATTTGGCTACGGGTATTTGCCCATCTAATTTCTCAGCCTCCGATAGGAGAGCTCTTTCAAAATAGTGCAGGTTTAACTTATGGGATGATCCGAACCTTCTTAGAGAAGGAGCTGATGGAATCTTGAGGAGATGCGTTCCACAAGGAGAACAACGAAGTGTACTGAGTCATTGCCATGAGCTTTAGTGCGGTGGACACTACAGTGGGGCTAAAACAGCCCGTAAGGTGTTACAAGCAGGATTTTTCTGACCATCCTTGCACCGAGATGCGAGGGAATTTGTGAAGAATTGTGACCCATGTCAGCAAGGGGGCAATATTGGCAAGAGGGAAGAAATGCCCCAGCAAGGGAATCTAGTGGTAGAACCTTTTGATGTATGGGGAATTGATTTCATGGGACCATTCCCATCAAGCTCGGGATATGAGTACATTCTAGTCACAGTGGATTATGTAACTAAGTGGGTGAAGGCAATTCCCACCAGAAAGAATGATGCTTCGGTAGTTTTGGGATTCTTGAAGGATGTGATTTTCTCCCGGTTTGGAGTTCCTAGAACAATTATCAGTGATGGAGGTTCTGACTTCGTCAACCGGTCCTTTGCCTCACTCATGAAGAAATACAGTGTTACCCATAATGTTGCTACACCATATCGTCCGCAGACTTCTGGGCATGTAGGGGTTAGCAACCGTCAAATTAAAAAGATCCTTGAGCGTGTGGTGAAGCCTAACATGAAGGATTGGGCTGGAAAACTGAATGATGCGCTTTGGGCGTATAGAACCAGCTACAAAACAGTAATCGACACCACTCCGTACAGACTTGTGTTTGGGAAAGAATGCCACCTTCCGGTTGAGCTGGAACACAGAGAGTACTGGGCCATAAAGGAGTTAAACCTTGATATGGGAAAAGCTGGGGAAGAAAGGTTGATGCAACTCGACGAGCTTGATGAACTACAGCTCGGTGCCTATGAGAACGCCAAGCTTTACAAGGAGCGCACCAAAAAGTATCACGACCGTGGTATTGTGCGGAAAGAGCTGATCCCTGGTCAGAAAGGCTTAGTGTTCAACTCCAGACTTCGCTTATTTCCAGGGAAGCTCCGTACTCGATGGGATGGACCATACGAGATTATCCAAGTTGCTCCCCATGGAGCTGTAGAACTTTTGGACCCGAAGACTGGAGACACCTTCAAGGTGAATGGGCAACGTGTGAAACCATACTTTGAGCTTCCCAGTGATCAAATGGAGGTTGATCATCTCAAACTCACCTCTCCCACCTTCACATGAGAGTATGTAGCTTGTATGTTTTCCTTTTGAATATTTAGTTGTTTTTCCCCTTGTGTTAAAGTGTGTTTTTGGTGATAAAATAGGTAAAAAGTTGGTATTTTTGAGTTTGGGGATGATTAACTCGGCGCCAGGACTCTGTCGCTCCCAGGCGGACCGCCCCTCACACGGGGCGGTGCGCCCGGGAGAGGCAGAAGCCTGGGCGCCCCTGGGCATCCTAGGCGGACCACCCCTCACACGGGGCGGTGCGCCCGGGAGAGGCAGAAGCCTGGGCGCCCCTGGGCACCCCACGCGGACCGCCCCTCACATGGGACGGTGCGCCTGTGGGCGCCAGTGCTCCGGGTGTCCAGATTTTCATCCGGACACCTCGAATCACCCCCATATGCAAACATATTAATCTTTTTACCCCTTTTATCACCCGTTTTGGTTTCTCACGAGTTTCATTGAGTAATATAGGTTACAGGTACACTTCCAGCTCTCACCCAACATCCACTTTCGATGTTCGGGACGTACGACGAAGTTCAGGTTAGGGGGGGGTTATCTCTGGGTATTCCAATGACTTATTTTTCTCATTTCAACTCGTGAAAGACTTTGTTTGCATGTTTACCGCTTTCTTAGGATTTAGTTTGTTCGTATGCATTCATCTTTAGTCTAGTTTTTGTATGTTGTTGTGTGGAGTTTATTGCCAAATATTTAGAACTTTTTTATTGTATAGACTAAGTGTTTTTTACCATTGACCATGCATTGCATTTCTATGGAATAGTTTGAGGTTTGTCTCGCTTGGCTTGTCATATTCGTATGTGCACTAGTTAAACTTGGTAGTCTCGACATCACTATGTGTTGTTTTCTCTACTGCGGTTCACGAAGGCCTTATAAAACGTTGCATGTTAGAATCTTTGGTTGTATTCTCATGTAATTATGTACCTAAGGGGCAACAAGTCTTCACCTTGTTTTTTGAGATTGCTAAATGCCTAGGAAGGAGGTAGAGTGAGGTGTGTGATCCTTTGTTTGAAACCTATTCGTTAGAATAGGTTTGGGAAGGGGGTTACTATTGTTATGTCTTGTTTTTCGTCTTGTTAAGTCATGTTGAGTTTGTTTTTCTTCTTCTTTGTGAGTTTGTGCTCCAACCTATTCTTTCGAATAGGTTTGGGGAGGTCGTTGTGGAGTCATTGCTATTTCTTTTCATTGTTGCTACTGCTGGCTATATACAAAAAAGAAAAATTGAAAAAAAAAGAAAATAATCTATTCCAGAAATCTAGAAAAAGAAAAAAAAAGAAAGAAAAAAGAAAAAAAGAATAAGACCCAAAAAAACAAAAGAAGGGTCCAAGCAAGCCAAAACGCAGTTTAGCAAAGCGTTGCATCATTTTTCAGCTTTTGTAGTAGTTTGTAATCGAGTTATAAATTCTTCCTTGTGTTTTCGTGTTGCCTAGTCCAAGGCCCGTTCTGGACCACCCTCGTCCTGCCATTCAGGAAGTGGTGAAGAGTCTTTTCTCTAAGAGTCGGGTAGAATAGGGGAGTGTTGTCTATTAGGGAACCCTCCTTCGTTTGATCAGAGCCAGTATTGGTTCGACCTCTCTTGAGGGAAAGTCTCACTTGGTGAACAGTAGTAAGCCCTCAGGTTCATAGGCACGGGGCAACTATTTGTATTTTATTATGCATCATTGCGTCGTCACTGACCAGGTCCATGTAGAGAATGTTACGAGAGACTCCCTTGTTTAACAAAGTGCATATGTGAATGTGTATAGGTTCAATCGAAGCATTCTTCAACCTACTTCCATGTAATGATTTGTATGGTCTTTGTTCGTAAGCATTTGGTAGATACAATAGATTAGTTCTTCTTGTTTGGCATGAGATTCCTCTTTTTGTTGCATGTGGTTGTGCATTAGAGTCTAACTAGTTGGGGAGTTTGATGACGGTGTTTTTTACACTTTCATTCGGTTCGTTTTCACCAATTTAGCTATCCTCTTGTTTGCATGTGCATTTTGTTAGAATAGTTTCACGTTTCCATGTTCTTTGTTATTTTCAGGATTTAGGTGAAAATCGCACTTTTTGGATATGAATCATGGCGAAACATTGAAGTTTTGGTGCAACGAGATCACCCGTGGTGTGTCAAGGAGTACCGGGACATGTTTCAAGACCAAAAGACCAAAAAGTTGAAGACTTGGAGAAGAAAAGCAATTCTCTGCCCGTGCGAGGCACACCGCCTGGCACCCCACGCGGTCCACCTGGTGTCAGGCGCACCGCCTGGTGCCAGGCGGTCCGCCTGGTGCTGTTACGGGGCTGATATATATAATTTGTAAAAGTTGCGATTCATATCAAGGTAGAGATTTGGACATCTATTGATCTCACCTTGCTAGATCTTTGTGAGTTTAGCAATTCACCGGAGATTGACAACCCTCGGTGGTAACTTTGTATCTCACTATTTTTTGCACTCTATCTTTCAATTCAACCATGTTTTCATCTATGATTGCTATTGTTGATTACGTTTTTTATATGAGTAGCTAAATATCTAGTTGGTGATAGTATGTAAATTCGTAGCTAGGCTTCATATTGTGCATGATTGAGTTTCTGAATCTTTTACTTGTAGATTTGTGATATTCGAATTGTTGATCCGACTAAGCCAACTATCTTCGTATAAAAGTGTTAGAAACACTAGGACAATTCAAGATCATCGTTTTCAATATTTACAATTATCAAGTACTGCTTGCACTAAGCCTGACAACCTTAGCCAAGTATTAGTATAGATAAGAGGCTTTCAAAATACATGTCAAAACCTGTCTTTTGGTGTTTGTTCTGATCGAGCGTTTGGGTAGAAACCTTGCGACAGTATCCTCTTCGATTGGAGAGTTGTCTGATATGGTGAAAACAATTCCCACAGCAAGATCAGTTCGAATTACTTTTAAAGCAGTACGTGTTGCACTTTCATGCATAATTAGAACCCCATGCTTAGAATGAGCATTACTATCACCAGCTCTCATCATATATTGTTAAGTAAGTCTAGTTAAATTCGTTTGCTGAATTTCCATAGTAGTTATTGTAGTTAAAGCTAGTTAAGTCCTTAGAGATCGACACTCGAGGTCATCTTACCTCTGCACTACGTATTTTTGTGTAGTTGTGAGTTTCCCTTTGGCTGAAACAAATTCATTTGATTGTTCGAGTCTGACAATCACGTTCATCACAAACTCAGTACCATGGTCTGTTCTGATGATTTTTATCTTGTCATTTTTCATGTCTTCGAGCTTATTCAGCAAGTTAGGTATTTCAGTCGTTGTTTCAGACTTGTGTTTGATGAAAATTACCCAAGTGAATCTTGAATAATCATCTACCACCACCAGACCATACTTCTTGCCAGCATAGCTTGTTGAAGAAGATTCAAACAAGTCCATGTGCAAGAGTTGTAAAGGTTTTGTAGTTGACGGTACTTCCTTGTTCTTGAAAGAAGTTTTGGTTTGCTTACCTTGCTGACATGCTGTGCAAACACCGTCCATCTTAAAAGTAACCTTAGGTAATCAACTACATGTGTCTTTTTAGACAGCTTATGAAGCGTCTTGAAGTTTAGGTGACTTGTTCGTTTATGACCTTAGATTCGAGTAATGCTAACTCGGCATCAGAAAGCCTAGCTTTGCCTAAGTGCATTTCAGCACGCTTTTTGGCGTACTCTTCTTCAGTTTCAGCAACTTGTTCAGTTGCAAGTACTTGTCTCAACAGGAGCGGGAGTAGATTCTTGGTGCTGACTGGGAGTTTGGTCAGCTTGCTGAGTCTCAGTGTTTTGATTTTCAGTCTCAGCAACTGTCATTTTTACTCCACCAGCATCAGGACTAGGACCTTGATTGTCATCATCGTCCTTGGTGTCCTTGGAACCTTTTCCTTCATCATCATCGCTGGTATCCTTTGGGATATTTTCATCCTCTTCTTCTTCATCATCGTCCGTTAGTATAACTAACTCGAGATGTTTGTACATAGCAACACTTGTAACTTCCTCTTCTTCATTGATTTTGTGGGGATCAGCCACCACTGGTACAAAGGTACCCTTGAGCTCATTAGCTGAGAATATGTAAGCTCTTCTGGAAGTATGGAGTGTACAAATGTCTCGAGTCTCAGTAAAGAGATTCTCTTTTTCCCATTGGACAGATGAAGGTGAAGATCAGAGAAATCCATCCTTCTATACCGTTGCCAGTTGCTGACAGACTTAGCAACTCTGGTCAAGGTATTCTTTTTGAAGTTTGAGTAGAGTTTTTCTGACCTAACTTCAAGATCTTCAGTTATGTGAACCACTTCAATGGTCTCCTTTTGAGCCTGAAAGAGAGTAAAGTTAAGTTCAGGAAGGTTTTGGAAAATAGTTTTAGAGTCTAAAACTATAACATGATTTACGTGCTAATGTTCAGCAAGCTCATGTTGCACACTAAGTTGCGCTGGTACTATTTCCATTGCTTCAGGATCTTGGGCAGCATCCTTGAATTGTTCATCCTGAAATAACTTTATATTAGATACAAGTAATAAGTTTTCAAACTTAGTAGATTTACCAAAACTTTCATCTACCTATTGAACAGGAGTTGTGGATTCTGGTGCAGAAGTTTCAGCAATCTTCTGACTTGTATCTTGTGAAGTCTGTAAAGAAATAATTATATCATAAAAACATAAAGTTTCAGATAGTGAAGTTTTGCTTATTTCTGAGTTAACTACCTGCTGAAGAAGGGCAGGTGGTGAGTCAGACCTTTCAGCAATGATAGCATCTTCATTATCTGGGACTCGTTCTTTAGCAGACTTCTTTTCTTGCTCTAGTTGAGAAGGCTTTGCAGATTCAGCAATCTCCCTTGTCTTTGAAGTGACAAGTTGAGCAGAGACATCTTGACCTTTTAGTTCACTACTTGTCATGAACATGTCTACTGACTTGTTGGAGTTGTCTTCAATCTCCAAGTCCATTTGCTGGCTTAGGTCAGTCAGCACCAGTTTAACTTTGTCAATAGAGGTCAAAGGTGAACTAGGTCTAATATTCTCAGCATCTTGAGATGCGTCGTTAAATACTGTCTCTTGTTGTGTTTCAGCAACCTCTAGGACTTGAACCATTGCAGTCTCAGCAAATGGTTCTTCAGCAATTGCAGCTTCAGCAATTTCTGGGACCGGATTAGTTGCTTGTTCAGCAACTATCTCTTCAGCAACATTTTCAGCAAGTGTAACTCTTCTCAAGTCTACATCAATATCACTTGCTGGTTCCAGAGTGTTGTCATCAAGATTATCTACAATGTAGATATCGGGGACTTGGGCAGGAATTTCATTTCCACTGCCATGTGGTCTTGCATCAGCAGATGTATCAACGTTAGGTTGATTGTTGAAGGCTTCTGCAAACACTTCAACATTGCTGAAGGCTTCTGCAAACATTTCAACAGCATCTACTTCAGTGGCTTGCGTTTCAGCAACCACAAGAGCATCATCTGATAAGTCATGGACAATTGGAACGGACTTACGTGCCGTTGTTTTCTTTCTTGGGTAAGTCTTTGTCCGTTTCTTCTTAGGAATAGGATCAGCTGATGACACTGCAGTTTGAGTGTCTGTTAGGAAACTTGTAATTTTGATGAGCAATTAACCATGCTAAATTAAAGAAAGTCCAGTAACTAGTACTCTTAAGGTCCATAGGAATTTAGAATTTTAAGGACATTGTAAAAGAGGAACGTTTGCTGAAGACTTAGAATAGGTGCTAGATAGGTTGGTTTTTAAGCTTATGATGTATCTTGTTTTCTGAAAACAAAATAACCTATTGAAGCATTTGCTGACGATGTACTTTGTTTTTACAAACAAACTATTGAAGCATTTAGAACCGCTCAGAATCTTGAAGAATTTTGAAGATGTGAAGACTTGAAGAATTCGAAGTTCTGAAGACTAGAAGATTTCTGAAGACTGGTATCTACAAAGGCACATGTTGCTCAGAAAGTGGAAACTTCAGCAACAACATTGCATAAGTGAAAATCTGATAGACAGAGTAGGTTGTGCTTGCTGAAACTGAGACTGACCACTTGCTGATGGAACATATGTGACCTCTTGCTGAAAGTACTTGTATTTGCGCTCCATTGTTACTGTTTGAATTCTATTCAAATAAGCATTAAATGCAAAGCTCGCATGCGAAGGACATGAAGACTAGAAGACAAACAAGGACGCTGCTGAAAGTACAAAAGCAAGATAGTGACATTTTAAGGATCAAAAGCCTCGGAATTTAAAATTCAAATGGCTCCTTATTTTCACTATAAATAGAGGTCATCCGGCAAAGAGTTGAAGGGTGTCAACAACGTGATCAAACTTTCACTTGTGCTTAAACTCACATACCTTCAAACACTCCTTACTGCCATTGATCCGTTCAAAGACTTAAAGCTTGAAAAAGCTACTTCTGAAGAAGTAGAATTTACACGACTAAGAAATTTGCTAAGTGTTCTTTCTTTGTTTCGAACAAGAACAAGTCTTGACACCAGAAACAATCAAACTTGCTTACTGCAAAGTATTCAAAGTTTTGTTTCTTAGATTACTTGTTGTAACTGAATAAGTTATAATTAAGTTATCTCATCCCGAACCTCTCTAACTGAAAATACACCCTTTCAGGCGTGATATTCAGGGGGAACTTAATCGAGCATAGGTTTGCTGATTAAAAGTACCAAGTTTGGTGGAGAACAAGGTTGCGTTCTCTAGATTAGGTTGGAGATGAAGCAAGTGTGCTTTGGTTTCTGTTTGAATCGCTCTAGATAGATGTTGTAAGGAACCTCAATCTTATCTTAGTGGAATCAGTCCTAGAAAGGACAAAGTGGATTAGTTGAGAGATTACGCCACTCTCAGATACCACTATAAAAGTGTTTGTGTGATTTACGTACTGTATTTAGTTTTCAGCAAATCATATCTTTCTGTACACAGTCACTCACATCGCTTGCTGAAACCTTTATTTGCTGAAAGAAGCACTTATTGTATCAAAGACTTCCGCTCTCTGATTTGAAGTATCAGCAAACTTAGTTACTGCAAAGTAACTTGCGCTTGCTGAGAAAGTTAAGTATCAGCAAACTCATTACTGAAAAGTAATAAGCACTTGCTGAGAAAGTTTTAAACGACGAAAGTTTGAAAAAACTATTCACCCCCCCCCCCTCTAGTCTTTTCTTGTTGTTTAAAGGGACCAACAAGTGGTATCAGAGCGAGGTTCTTTAACCTTCAGCACTGAACCTAGATCCCCTTAGGTGCTTTCCGTAAATCACTCTCACTTGATCAGTTTGGTAGTGCTTTGTTGAAGGATGTCTTTAGGAGATGCACCCTTGCTGAAGCTGGAAAATTACGAAAAATGGCGAAACAACATGATGCTGTATCTTGAGGCCATTAGCGATGAGATGGTCACCGTCATTAATGATGGACCTATCAAGATCACTAAGGTTGAAAGAAGTTTCCCTCACAAGACCACTGAAGCTGGAAAGGAAACTATCTTAGGCGAACCATCGGATACTGTCGTGCCAAAACCATGAGAGGAAGTGAAAACTATCATCAGAAGTCTGAATCAAGAATGGATCCACACTCAGAATTTCTATTACAATCAGGGAATGCCAAATATTACACCAACAGAGTTGTTCTCTCATCTTGCTAAGGTCAATTATGAGACAAAGCAAAGAGAAAATGTGTTTGCTTAAAAATCGCAAAACATTGCTCTTGCTGCAAAGCCGTCATCTTCTGAAAAGAAGAATGATAAAGAGCCTAATGATGAAAACTCTTTGGTTGTCAAAAACATGAAGAAGTTCATCAGCAAGGAACTTGAAAGGCGAAAAGCAAAAGAGAAGCTGAAAAAGCATCTTGGTAATAACTACCATAAGTACAAGAATGAGACTAGCTCGCTGAACAAGCAAGCTCAGCAAGCTACTTCATCAGAAGAACCTGCAGTTGGAAATGATCTATGCTTTTACTGCAAGAAGACAGGACACTTCAAAGCTAATTGCCCTTTGCTGAAAGGCAAATATGCTGAAAAGAAGAAGAAGTTCAAAAGAGGTTTTATTGCTGGAGAAAAGAAGAATCTTCAAGCAAAAATTGATGCATTGTGTATTGATACTAGCTCCGAAGACATTGAGGATGAAAGTTCAGACACTCACGATGAAGAAGCCACTCTAGACGTGGAGATTGGCAAAGAAGTTTGTGGAATAGCTATGGAAGCTTATCCAGAGGTGTCAAACTACGAGTTCTGCCTCATGGCCGTTCAGGTAAACAACTCTACCTCTGACTCAGACTCAGAAAGTGAAGACGAGATTGACCTTGACAAGATTCAAGCAGACAGCAAGAGAAACTACAGATTGCTGAAACTCTGACCAAGCAGACTACTGAAAAGTATGTCTTGCTGAAGGAAGAGACAGAAGAAAAGGATGCTGAAATAAGGCGTCTTAATAAGTTGATTGCTGAACCTATAGAGAAGAATTCTCAAATGGCATTAGAATTGGAAGAATATCAGTCCCCAATTCTAAAGTTACTTGCTGAAATCAAAGAGATGAAAAAGATGAAAATCAATTTCAAATCTTATGTGGATGCAAGTAATACACTGACTGAACTAAACTCTTACTTGAGAGATCCATCTCAGAAAGAAGGTTTAGGTGCTACATATGAAAGTGATGACGTAGAAATCTTGAATAAAGATAAATCACCGATCTCCTTTGTACGTGCTGCTGATAGTGGTCTACCAGAACTCTATCAGTTTGGTCAATCTAAGGTTGCTGAAACATGCAATCAAGTACCTATGACCATAAAGTCCGCTGTTGCTACTCAAAGTAACAAGACTTTAAAAGGAAAACAGGTTGCTGAGAAGCAAACTGGAAAGAAGAAGGATGTTGTAAAGCATTCCGCCAAACAAGTTGCTGAAAAGCAAGTTGTTAAGTCAAAAGGCAAGATTACTAAAAGTAATCAGAAGACCTTTGCTGACAAACCTGAATAAAGTAAGGTTACTGACACTGAAGCTCAGCATTCTCCGAAAAGTAGACTCGGTTTCAAAACCAAGCAAAGTCAACGTTTTCACGAGTATAAGCAAAGTCAGCAAAGATACTTCAAAGAGATGAAGAGAATCAAGCCTAAGAGTTCTGAAAAGACTCTTAATGCTAGGGCTAGATGGAACCTTGCTAGAAAAGAACTTACTGAAAAGTATGTTCAGCTAAAAGGTCAACTGAGCAAGACACCACATCAGAAAGTGTACTTGATCAGCACGAATCAAAAGTCTTTCAGCTCAAAACCTCCTAGTTCCTCAGCAAGTAGAAAACAAGTCAAAGTTGAAAAACTTAAGACTTGGGTTCCCACTGGACGCATTCTTGAACATGTTAATGGACATCCATTATTGGATAATTAACTTGTTTGCTCTTGATTGTGCAGACTTCAGCCACGGAGACAAACGATGCAATCTGGCACTTTGATAGTGGTTGTGGAAAGCACATGACGGGCAACAAGAATAACCTTATGAACTATAGACGGTGGTCTAAAGGTCCAACAATAAGGTTTGCTGGTGGAGGCTCCGGTTCTACAAAAGGCTATGGTGACGTGAAGTTAGGATGCATAACCATTACTGGAGTTCTTTATGTCAAAAATCTTAAGTTTAACCTTTTCAGCATGAGTCAGTTTGCTGACAAAGGATACTTCATCAAAATCATAAGTGATGAATGTAAACTTATAGATTTCGAGACTAAAAAGATAATTATGATTGCAAGAAGATCAGGAGGCTTGTACACCGTAGATTGGTCTTCAACAATCGTTGAAAAATGCCTTGTCTCAGACCACGATTGCCTTGCTGAAAAATCATGGTTATGGCATAAACGAACAAGTCATCTAAACTTCAAGACGCTGAATAAGCTGTCTAAAAAGGCACTTGTAGTTGGATTACCTAAGGTTACTTTTAAGAAGGATAGTGTTTGCAATGCATGTCAGCAAGGAGAGCAAACCAAATCTTCTTTCAAGAACAAGGCAGTACCGTCAACTACAAAACCTTTACAACTCTTGCACATGGACTTGTTTGAATCTTCTTCAACAAGCTATGCTGGTAAGAAGTATGGTCTAGTCGTGGTGGATGACTATTCAAGATTCACTTGGGTAGTATTCATCAAGCACAAATCTGAAACCAAGACTGAAATACCTAACTTGCTGAATAAGCTTGAAGTCATGAAAAATGACAAGGTAAAAGTCATAAGGACAGACCATGGTACTGAGTTTGTAAACCAGTACATAACTGAATATTGTACCTCAAAAGGAATACAACATCAGTTATCCTCAGTAAGAACACCACAGCAAAACGGTGTTGCTGAACGGAAGAATCGTACCCTAAAAGAAGCCGCAAGAACAATGCTTGCTGACACTGAAATAAGTGAGGCTTACTGGTTTGAAGCGATTAATACCGCCTGTTATACTCAAAACAGATGTTTGATTACTAAGGAATACAACAAAACTCCTTATGAATTATTTGTTGGAATACCTCCTAACATCACTCATCTAAGAGTATTTGGTTGCAAGTGTTTCGTTCTTAACAATGGTAGAGAATACCTAAGAACATTTCAACCAAAGGCAGACGAAGCGATATTTCTCGGCTACTCCTTGCATAGTAAAAATTATAGAGTTTACAACAAAAAGGCACAAAAGATTGAAGAATCAGTGCATGTTGTATTCTATGAAAAGTTACAAGGTGTGCCTGCTGAAGAAGAAATATCAGAATGTATGAAAAAGTTAATCATACATGAGCAAAGAACTGAATCTAATGCTAGGCAAATCAAGTCAATTGAACTAAATGATGATTCTGACAATGACTCTCCTCCCCCCTAGTCATGACAAGATAAATATAGTTCATGACAAACAAAGTCTGGAAACTTGTACCACTTGCTGAAGGCAAGAAAGCTATTGGTACAAAGTGGGTGTTCAGAAACAAGCTGAGTGAGTCTGGTGAAGTAACAAGAAATAAAGCACGTTTAGTTGCTCAAGGTTACTGTCAGACTGAAGGATTGGACTATGATGAGTCTTATGCACCAGTTGCAAGATTGGATGCAATTAGGCTTTTCTTGGCCTTTGTTGCTCACAATGACTTCATTGTTTACCAAATGGATGTTAAAAGTGCATTCTTGAATGGTGAACTTGCTGAAGAAGTCTACCTAGAACAACCCCTGGCTTTGAACTTCCCTCAGAAATCAAGATGGTATACAAGCTTCAGAAAGCTGTATATGGTCTAAAGCAAGAACCAAGAGCATGGTATGATACTCTGGTTAAGTTCTTGCTGGAAAATGGTTTCAAGAAAGGTGAAGTTGACAAAACCTTATTTACCATGAACCATGATGGTAAAATACTTTTAGTTCAAATTTATGTGGATGACATAATTTTTGGATCTAAGGACAAGCAACTTTGTGATGATTTTGCCAAACTCATGACAAACAAGTTTGAAATGAGTATAATGGGTAAATTGAATTATTTCCTAGGATTGCAAGTCAAGCAACTCAAAGATGGAATATTCATAAATCAAGCAAAGTATGCGAAAGAAATGCTCATAAATTTTAGGATCAAAGAGGATGAGAAACCTAAAAAGATCCCTATGAGTGTTGGTACCAAATTGGGCTATACTAAGGAAGATAAAAGTGTTGAAGAACACAAGTATAGGAAGCTCATTGGTTCCTTGTTGTATTTAACAGCAAGTAGACCTGACATTCAGTATGCTGTTTGTGTGTGTGCAAGATTCCAATCTGATCCAAGAGAATCACACTATAAAAACGCAATCAAGATACTGAAATATGTCAAAGGTACAGTCAATGTTGGATTATGGTATCCTAAAGATTCTGGACTTGAATTGGTTGGTTATTCTGATGTTGATCATGGAGGATCAACTCTTGATAGAAAAAGTACCTCTGGAACTTGTCAGTTTTTGGGTACTAGATTAATATCATGGTTCAGCAAGAAGCAAACCTGTGTTGCCAATTCATCCACTGAATCTGTATACATTGCAGCTGGTTGTTGCACAGCTCAAATCCCATGGATTCAGCAACAATTAAGAGATTATGGTATTTCTGCAAAGAAAACACCAATCTTTTGTGATAATACAAGTGCTATTGCTATCACGCAAAATACTAAGTTTCACTCAAGGACTAAGCACATTGATATTAGACATCAGTTCATTAGAGATCATGTAGAAAAGGGAGACATTGAGGTTGTGAAAGTAGGCACTGATGATCAGCTTGCTGATTTCTTTACAAAGCCCCTACCAGATAATAGGTTCGCAATGCTAAGATATAACCTTGGATTGATTGAACTACCTCAATAAAGAATACATTTGGCAGAATGCTGAAACAGGTATTCAGCAAGTCAAACTATTCTTACTTAAAAGCTCCATCTACTAATTTCGTCTAAGAAATGATAAGTCACTACAGGATTGCTGAAACAGGCATTCAGCAAGTAATTCCTTCAAAACGGGTATTTGTTAGGAAACTTGATCACTTGCTGAGACAGGCACTCAGTAAGAGGAAGACCTTAAGGATTGCTGAAACAGGCATTCAGACAATCAAAGATACTGAAACAGGTATTCAAGTATCAAGGGAATATTCTGAGACGGAAACTCAGAAAAAGAGCAAAACTCAATTCTCAGATCTTACCAAAGGATATCTCAAGTACAAAAGAATTTACTGATACGGGAAATCAGAAATATCTTTTAAACTTAAGAAAATATGAGATATTTGAGTAAGTGGGAACTTTCAGCAAGTATCTAGAATGATAATACAAACTCGCTGAAAAGATTATTGTCTATTTCAGCAAGAAATCTAATCCCTTAAAACTCGGTAAAATCAATTTGTGACGTTAATCGGGCACAGATAAACTCGTAATAATCATGACATGAAATTCAATCGTGGCCATTGATTAAAAGGAGTTACTAATCTAACGGTTATTAAAACAAAGAGAGAGAGTGCTCTGACGGTTTCAAGTTAGTGGGCCACTACGCATTTAATGCAAAGGCTCCACTAACGCCGGTGTTTCTCTGTTTTACCCTTGCTGAGAGCTCAAATGGATTTAGAGACATTTCCTTTCTCTGCAAATTTTTTAACTCACATTTCCTTTCTCTGCAAATTTTAGCCTGAATCTACTGTACCTCCGGTCAAAAAGCAAACTATCTCTTTTCGTACACACTTTCTTCTCTATATAAGAAATGGAACCGAAGAGACAGTCCTCCAAGTCCTCAAAGTCGTCTAAGGTTGACAGTGCTGAGACACGCCCTGCTCCGGTAACTACTCCGGCAACAAACACAACGAAAGTTGTGTTGAAAAATGATAGAATATCGGAAAAACCTATGCCTCCGTCATATCTTGACACTGCAAAGTGTGAGATGTTGATGCAATGGGGAGGTTTTGCAAAAGAGAATTACATTAGGTACTTCTATGAACAAGAACTCGATGACGAGAATGAAGAGGCGCTTGAGTTTATCAAGCAGCAAGGCCTCATGAACTTTATATCTGCTCGCACTAAGCAAGTGAGCATGATTGATACAATGGAATTCTACAACAATGCAGAAATCCAGTCCCTTACTGATAGTAAAGGAGTCACTGAAAAAGTAATCTTTACTACAGTTCAGAACACGCAAGTCGTCCTGAAATGGACTGATTTAGCGGAAATCTTTCTTATTCCAACCACTGGAACTGAAGATGACGTCACTGCCACTGATGAAGAAATTGAAGCTTTCTACAGTGACGTCAGAAATGAGAAAATGAAGAAAGGCGAGATTGCTCCCGTGACTTGGACAAAGCACGTTAAGTGAAAGCATCTCTGCCATTCACTTGGTCTGGTAGCTTTGCTACTAATAAAAGTTCTTGACTCCCAAGTTGGAGGAATTGACCAAGTAGGCCTGAGAAGATGGTCGTTGCTGATGCATATCCATGAAAATAAAACGGAACTTAACTGGGCTAAGTACATTTTCAACAGGCTTGTTGATTGTGTCACTAAGTTCAAGATAAAGGTAGAAGACAACAAGGTCTCACCTTCCTTTCCAGTTATGTATGGAATAAAGATATGCTATATCCTTGAACATTTCAGGATTCAGCTTAGAAACCCATTGCCAATCAAGAAATCTGTGTGCAATGTGGGAAGATCTTTCTACAAGCAGAATGTACCTAAGATTGCTGGCATGAAACTCGAAAAATCAAAGAAGACAACAGCTGCAAATGTTGTCAGCACAAGCCAGGAAGAAAGGTATACAACAACTGCAGATGTCACCACTCAGCAACTTAGAGATGAAACTGCTGTTGGTGGTGGTGACATAAATGAAACTGCTGTAGATGATCAACAAGGTACGTGTACACCATCCATTGCTGAAAATGCAACTACTGACGTATCTGTTGGGAAACTGAAGAAATCTAACAAGAAAAAGAGGAAAGCTGATGATGACACTCAGACTGCAGCGTCATCAGCAAATTCCGTACCAAAGAGGAAACGGACCAGCAACACAACGAAGAAAACACTGGCTCGCAAGTCAGTTCCTATTGTCCAAGACCTCTCAGACAATTCCCAGACAAATGTTGAAACGCATTTGCCAGTAGATGTTGACAAGGTAGTTACTGAAGCCTATGTCAGCAACATTGAAGTGTTTGCGGAAGCCTTCAATGATCGACTCAACGTTGATACTTCCACTGAGAACAGACCACAAGGCAGTGGAAATGAAATTCCTGCCCAAGTCCCAGATATCTACATTGTAGATAATCTAGATGATCAAACCATGGAACCAGCAAGTGATATTGCTGCTGATCTGCAAAAGGCGGTACTTGCTGATGCTGCTGAAAAGATGGTTGCTGAACAAGCAATTCATCAAGTTGCTGAAACCCCGCTTGCTGAAGGACCAGTTGCTGAGACAGAAATGGTTCCAGTTCCAGAAGTTGCTGAAACGCAAGAAGCACTATTCAACGACGCATCTCGTGATGCTGAGAATACTGGCCCAAGTTCACCCAAGATATCAATCGACAAAGTCCAGCTTGTACTGGAAGCTATAAGCCAACAAATGGAGTTGGAGATTGAAGAATCATCCAACAAATCCATTGATGTCTTCATGACAAGCAGTGAGCTTAAAGGTCAAGATGCTTCTGCTCAACTTCTCATTTCAGAGACGAGGGAGATTGCTGAAACCGCACAGCCTTCTCAAACAGAGCAAGACAAGAAGTCTGTTGAAGAAACAGTCCAAGAAGCTGAAGAAACTGTTAATGCTGAAAGGACTGAGCCACAACCTGTCCTTATTCAGCAGGTAGTTAATTCAACCATCAGTAAAACTTCAAATTCTGAAACTTATTTGCTAATATTATATTATCTCTATAGACTTCTCAAGATGCAAGCCAGATGGTTGCTGAAGCCTCTGCACCAGAACCAACACTCCCTGCTCAGCAGGTAGTTAATGTTTTTGGTAATAAAACTAAGTTTGACAGCTTAGTACTTGTATCTAACTCAAATTTATTTCAGGATGAACAAATGGAGGATGCTACTCACGCTCCTCAAGGAATGGAAATTGTACAACATGAGCTTGTTGAATCTCAGCAGGTAATTCATGTTTCAGCTTTGAACTCTAAAACAATTTTCCAAACCAATCCTGATCTAAATAACGTTCTTTTTCAGGCTCAAAAGGAGACCACTGAAGTGGTAATCATCGCTGAAGATCAACAAGTAAGTTCTGAGGAACTGTACTTGAACTTCAAAAGAACCACTTTGTCACAAGTTGCTAAGTCCGTCAGCAACTGGCAAAGATACAGGCGAATGGATTTCTATGATCTCCATCTTCATCTTTCAAACGAGAAAAAGAGATCTTCTCTCCTAAAGCTCGAAACATTCGTTCACTCCATCCTCCCTGAAGAAATGACATATTCTCAGCAAATGAGCTCGAATCTGATTGCTCAAATCAGAGAGAATATGAAGGCCAAATTCAAGAGTGCCTCTCCAGCTGAACAAGCTGTGATGCTCAAAGGTTCATTTGTACCTGTGGTGCCTGATCCCCACAAAATCAATGAGGAAGAGGAAGTGACAAGTGTTGCTTTGTACAAGCACCTTGAGCTAGTAATTCTGACAGATGATGATGAAGAGGAAGAAGATGAGAACATTCCCACCGATCCAAGTGATGATGAAGGGAAAGATTCCAAGGACAATAAAGACGATGATGATGACAATCAAGGTCCCAGTCCTGATGCTGGAGGCTTGAAGTTGACAGTTGCTGAAAATGTTCAACAAGAAAATCAGCAAGCTGAACAACAACAACCTCAGCAAGAATCTCAACCTCCTCCCGCTGCTGCTGAAAATCAAGCACCTGTGCAAGGTGCTGATACTAAAGAGGAATATGCCAGAAAAAGGGTTGCATTGATAAATGGCAAGAGTCCAATTTCTGATGCCAAGGTTACTGATGAAAACCTTGATGATGATGATGAACAGGATGAAGATTACCAATGCGCTCTACAGAACAGTCTCTTGATCCATGCAAGGCATACGCAGGATCTAGAAATTGGTCAATCTTCAGGAGTAAGATCAAAGGAAGTCCCCTCCCTTCCAATTACTACTGGCGAAACTCCAGTAATTGAGTCTCAAACTCAATTAAAACTTACTACTGGCGAAACTCCAGTAATTGAGTATCACACTCAATTAAAACTAACTACTGGCGAAATTCCAGTCATTGAGTCTCAAATGTTGCCCTCCGCAACTACTCAATTAAAACTAACTACTAGTGAAACTCCAGTTGTTGAGTCTGAAGTGTTGCCATCAGCAACCACTCAACAGAAAGGAAGTGAAGCTGCTGACTTAGGTTCCAAGGTTGCTGACCTTGATGAATCTGAGGATAACGACGACTTATCAGCAAATGAGGATGAACAATCCAAAAGAGACCCAAAAGTGGTTCAAATCCCTCCTCCTCATTACATAAATGATTTAGACGATGGTCTAAGAGGAGAATTGCTGATAAAGGATGATCAGTTTGCTTCAGAACTGAAAGTTCATTCCTTGACACCACAACTAGTGTCGTTCCCAAGAGAATTTTTGCACTAAAGAAGTCCATGATGCCTGCAAAGCAGAAGATGAGGCATTGCTTGCTGAGAGCCCGCTTGATTTTGGAAAAATTCTGGCTACAGTGCTGAGACGCACTACTACTCTGAGCTCAGAAAGACATCAGTCTTTAACACAAAATCTATGAAGAAGATGTAAGTCAAGCACTCAAGCTAGCAAAGACCGCTCTCGTAAAGGCTCAAACTTTCATGGATGATAAGGCCGCAACAGAAAAACGACATGAAGAGAACATGGTGAGCATTCAAAAAGAGTTGTCAAAAATGACTTCTGATCAGCAACAAATCATCATGAAGTATAACAGTTTAAGCACTCTTGCTGAAAATTGCAATGAGTTCTATTCTCTGCACATCACTCCGATGTTGCAATCCATGTCTAAGGGTGAAAAGAAAAGTACCAGAAAAATAAACCAAACCCCTCCTACTGTTGATGAGCCACTGCCCATAGAACCGCTTGCTGAAAAAGAGCAAAGTTCTAAAAGGAAAGCAGAATTTGAGTTGAATTCAACAAGTACCAAAAAGAGAAAACTGCTGCTGAAACTCAAGATTTTTGCCATACTGAAAGTCATCAAAATCTGAATGAAGATGATGACAATCAAACAATAGCTCAAGCCATAAGAGCTAGACCCTTAACAGCCTTGACTCCGTCTGGCCACTCAAAGCATTTCTCGTCTGACTCTTCAGCAAGAGATCAAGACAATGCTAAATCAAGAAGAAGAAGGCAAAGACAGGAAGAAAAGAGGCTGGCCAGCATTGCTATTGGCTCCGGCATTGAATATACAAAGACCAGCAATGATGAAACCACTCAGAATGTGATCAGAAACATTCATGGTTGCTGGATCTTAAAGCTGGAAGATCTGCTGGTGAATGAGCTCTTTCCTACAGCCATATTGAACCAAATGTTCACATGGATTGAACTCAAGGTACAAGGAAATCAAAGGGAAGAATCCCTTCCAAGAAATATTGCTGGGAGATGGCTGAATCTTGAGGTCTCAGTAAGAAGAACTGCCATTGGTAAGACTTATAAACAAGAACCAAATCTGATAAAACCACCTGGCATTGCTTACTACTCTGACCCAGTAACCAAGAAAACAAAGAAGAGACTTGGATTGATTCCTTATGAGTATTTCTATATCACTGCTAAGGATCAAGAAGAAGATCTTCTCTGGCTAAGAAAGATTCATCCTAAAAGCATTTCAGATACACAGCTTCTCCATGCCAGCAATTGGGGCATGCATTTGTGGGTAACTCACTACATGGAAATGAATGTTGAAAAGCATCATCATACTGCCTGCAAAAATGCAAGAATTCTTCAACTACAAGTCCGTAGGCTTCTGGAAAACTACGAAAAGGACTGTGTTAAATTTACTGCACTTGCTGAGAAGAGTGTAAGAGAGATTTTGAGAAAATCTTCTGGAAGAGCTTAACTCTCTGTAATAGTTTTTGTTAAAGTTTTTGTTTGCTGATTCTGTTTAAGTTATCTCTGCTACTTATTGTAAACTTTTGAAAGATAACTATCAACAATGAAGCTTTTGACTCTTATTGGTTTTTGATTATGCAATTTACTTATGCTTACTGTTTAATTATTCAAGTATGCTTGCATTAATCAACTGATTTATTCAACATCAGAAACCTCTAAAAGGGCAACAATTAATTTAGCCATGGATTCCTAACATCAAAAAGGGGGAAATTTGTTAGGAAACTTGTAATTTTGATGAGCAATTAAGCATGCGAAATTAAGGAAAGTCCAGTAACTAGTACTCTTAAGGTCCATAGGAATTTAGAATTTTAAGGACATTGTAAAAGAGGAACGTTTGCTGAAGACTTAGAATAGGTGCTAGATAGGTTGGTTTTTAAGCTTATGATGTATCTTGTTTTCTGAAAAGAAAATAACCTATTGAAGCATTTGCTGACGATGTACTTTGTTTTTACAACAAACTATTGAAGCATTTAGAACCGCTCAGAATCTTGAAGAATTTTGAAGATGTGAAGACTTGAAGAATTCGAAGTTCTGAGGACTATAAGATTTCTGAAGACTGGTATCTACAAAGGCACATGTTGCTCAGAAAGTGGAAACTTCAGCAACAACATTGCATAAGTGAAAATCTGATAGACAGAGTAGGTTGTGCTTGCTGAAACTGAGACTGACCACTTGCTGATGGAACATATGTGACCTCTTGCTGAAAGTACTTGTATTTGCGCTCCATTGTTACTGTTTGAATTCTATTCAAATAAGCATTAAATGCAAAGCTCGCACGCGAAGGACATGAAGACTAGAAGACAAACAAGGACGCTGCTGAAAGTACAAAAGCAAGATAGTGACATCTTAAGGATCAAAAGCCTTGGAATTTGAAATTCAAACGGCTCCGTATTTTCCCTATAAATAGAGGTCATCCGGCAAAGAGTTGAAGGGTGTCAACAACGTGATCAAACTTTCACTTGTGCTTAAACTCACATACCTTCAAACACTCCTTACTGCCATTGATCCGTTCCAAGACTTAAAGCTTGAAAAGCTACTTGTGAAGAAGTAGAATTTACATGACTAAGAAATTAGTTAAGTGCTCTTTCTTTATTTCGAACAAGAACAAGTCTTGACACCAGAATCAATCAAACTTGCTTACTGCAAAGTATTCAAAGGTTTGTTTCTTAGATTTCTTGTTGTAACTGAATAAGTTATAATTAAGTACCAAGTTTCAGGGGGAACTTAATCGGGCATAGTTTTGCTGATTAAAAGTACCAAGTTTGGTGGAGAACAAGGTTGCGTTCTCTAGATTAGGTTGGAGACGAAGCAAGTGTGCTTTGGTTTCTGTTTGAATCGCTCTAGATGGGTGTTGTAAGGAACCTCAATCTTATCTTAGTGGACTCAGTCCTAGAAAGGACAAAGTGGATTAGTTGAGAGATTACGCCACTCTCAGATACCACTATAAAAGTGTTTGTGTGATTTACTTACTGTATTTAGTTTTCAGCAAATCATATCTTTCTGTACATAGTCACTCACATCACTTGCTGAAACCTTTATTTGCTGAAAGAAGCACTTATTGTATCAAAGACTCCCGCTCTCTGATTTTAAGTATTAGCAAACTTAGTTACTGCAAAGTAACTTGCGCTTGCTGAGAAAGTTAAGTATCAGCAAACTCCTTACTGAAAAGTAATAACCACTTGCTGAGAAAGTTTTAAACGACGAAAGTTTGAAAAGACTATTCACCCCCCCCTCTAGTCTTTTCTTGTTGTTTAAAGGGACCAACAGTGTCATCATCAGCTTTCCTCTTTTTCTTCTTAGATTTCTCACTGGGTGCATTAGTTTCAGCAACCGCAGTGGCTTCAGCAGCAACATTTGCAGCTGTTGTATACTTACCTTGCTGATCAACATCTGCAGCTGTTGCATTCATGGACTGATTATCAGTCTCCGCAACATTTGCAGCTGTTGTCTTCTTTGACTTCTTGTCAGCAAGCTTAGGTCCATTCTGCTTGTAGAAGGCTCTTCCCACATTGCATATTGATTTCTTAATCGGCAATGGGTTTCTTAGATGAATCCTGAAGTGTTCAAGGATGTAGCATATTTTCAATCCATACATGACTGGAAAGGTAGGTGAGACTGTGTTGTCTTCAACTTTTACCTTGAACTTAGTAACATAATCAACAAGTCTGTTGAAAATGTACTTAGCCCAGTCTAAGACTTTGATTAGTAGCAGAGCTACTAGACCAAGTGAATGGCAGAGATGCTTCCTCTTTACGTGCTTTGTCCAAGTCACGGGAGCAATCTCGCCTTTCTTCACTCTTTCATTTCTGACATCACTGTAGAAGGCTTCAATTTCTTCATCAGTGCAAGTGATGTCATCTTCAGTTGCAGTAGTTGGAATCCGAAAGATGTTTGCTAAATAAATCCATTTCAGGATGATTTGCACACCTTGAACTGAGGTAGAATTCACTTTTTCAGTGACTCCTTGTCCGTCAGTACGGGTTTGGATTTCTGCATTATTGTAGAATTCCGTTGTGTCCAACATGCTCACTTTCTTAGTGCGAGCAGTAATTAAGAAAAGAAGGCCTTGTTGATTAATCAAGTTCAACGCCTCTTCGTTTTCTTCGTCCAAATCTTGTTCATAGAAGTATCGGATATACTTCTCTTTGGCAAATCCGCCCCACTGCATCATCTTCTCACACTTTGCAGTGTCGAGATATGCAGGCGACATGGGTCTCTCGGTTATTCGGTCGTTTTTCAACACAATTTTCACTGTGTTTGCTGGATTTTAAACCGGAGTAGTGCTTTTTCCATCACTGTCTGCCTTTGATGACTTAGAGGTCTTAGAGGTTTGTCTCTTGGGATCCATCTCTTATATAGTAGGAGAGTTTTAAGAAATGCACGAAAACGAGAGTTTTTCTTTTGGACCGGAGGTACAGTGAATTCAGAGCACAAGCTAGAGAATTTGCAGAGAAAGAAAATGTGAGTTAAAGAATTTTGTCTTTCTCTAACTCTTCATTTATATAGTATCTTTGTTGTGTGAGAAGCTCAATGGTTTTGAGTTCTCAACAAGGGTAAAACAGAGACTCATCTGTGTTAGTGGAGCCTTTGCATTAAATGCATAGTGGACCACTAACAAAAACCGTCAGAGCATACTTTCTCTTCGTAATATCAACCGTTGGATCAAAAACTGCTTTAAAATCAATGGCCACGATTGTATTTGATGTCATGATTAACAGTGAGTTTATCTGTGCCATGATTAACGTCACAAATTGATTTTACCTTGATTCATGGGATTTGATCTATTTTACTCCAACGCTAATTGCTTGCTGAAGTAAATAATAATCTTTTCAGCGATTTTATTCAATTTGACTTTGGCACTTACCTTTTCAGGTAACAAGCCTTGTATTTGCTGAAAATTCCCCCTTAATCAAATATCTCATATTTCTTTTAGTTAAAAGACATTTCTGAGTTCCCGTCTCAGCAAATTCTTTTTATATTGAGATATCCTTAGGTAAAACCTGAGAAGTATTCTTGCTCTTTGCTGAGTTCCCGTCTCAGATTTTTCTTATGATACTTGAATACCTATTTCAGTATCTTTGATTGTCTGAATGCCAGTTTCAGCAATCTTTAAAGTTTTTCTTTACTGAGTACCCATCTCAGCAAGTGATCAAGTTTCCTAATAAATACCCGGTTTGAAGGAATTACTTGCTGAATGCCTGTTTCAGCAATCATGTACTGGACTATCATTTCTTTTTAGAAGAAATCAGTGGAATGGACTTTATAAAGAGTACATGTAAGCATATTTTGGCTTGCTAAATGCATGTTTCAGCAATCTACCAAATGTATCCCTTATTATTGAGGTAGTTCAATTAATCCAAGGTTATACCTTAGCATTGCGAACCTATTATCTGGTAGGGTGATGAACGTGTATTTTACACTTTCATTCGAGTCTTTTTCACCAATTTAGATATCCTCTAGGTTAATTTAGCTTATATTTTAGTGCATTTTACTAGAATAGTGTCACGTTTCCCTTTTCTTTGCATTTTTCAGGTTTTAGGTAAAGAAACGTATGTTTATGGGCAATATTGATGAAGAGGATGAAGTTTTGGTGTTTCGAAGACATTCGTGGTGTATCTAGAAGGTTCCGGATGAGATTTGAGGCCTAGGGGACGAGTTTCAAGGCTTAAAGGTCACTAGAAGGCAAAATCCGAGTCCGAAAAGGAAAAGAAGACCGAAAATCTCGCTCTCGCCAGTCTGGATGTCCCAGGCGAACCGCCTGGGACGTGGGGCTATTCGCCCCACACCAGACGAATCGCCCGGCACCTGGGGCTGTTCGCCTGGGAGGTTTCCGAACAATATATATAGTTTTTCTATTTTTCTATGTTTTTTAGACCTTTTCACATTATTTTGAGAGACAAATTCTCCAGAGCTTGCTCTGGGAATTATTAGCATAGAAGACACTTTTTCTTATTGATTTGGAAGCTTTAGCATAGAGATTGGACATCTTTGATTTTCGATTCTTGCTTGTGAGTTAGCAATTCATCGGAGATTGACAACTTTCGTTGGTAACTTGTATCTCACAATTTTTCTACTTTTATTTATTTCATTCAATCATGCTTTGATTCTTGTTGATTGCAATATGGGTAGCTAAATTTATCATTGGTGATAGTATGTGATTTCTTAGCTAGGGTTCTTGATTATGCATGAGTGGCTTCGCGCGTTTAAGACTTGATTTATTGTTTTATTTCTTTGATCTATCTAAGCCATCTATCTTCGTAGTGTTGAATTGAAAGGAACACATAGGACAATTCATGATCATAGATCTCTATACAAACTTCAAGTACTTCATGCATGATTATTACCCGTTGCTTTGAATGACCATACTATCACTGACTTCCATCATATTGATAAGAAAAATCTGTGCTTTGCTTGATTTCTGATTTATAGTTTAAGTTAAATTAGATAAAGCTAGTTATAGTCCTTAGAGATCGACACTCGAGGTTATTCTACTTCTACACTACGTGCCTTGGTTTTCGTTGTAGTTGTGAATTACCTTTGGCTAAAAACAAATTTATTTGATTAATTGAGTCTGACAATCTCGTTCATCATAGGGGTTGGTAAATATGTCAACAAGTTGATCATCAGTACCTACTTTCACAACCTCAATGTCTCCTTTTTCCACATGATCTCTAATGAAATGATGTCTAATATCAATGTTCTTTTGAGTGGAACTTAGGATTTTGCGTGATAGCAATAGCACTTGTATTATCACAAAAGATTGGTGTTTTCTTTGCAGAAATACCATAATCTCTTAATTGTTGCTGAATCCATAAGATTTGAATTGTGCAACAACCAGCCGCAATGTACTCAGATTCAGTGGATGAATTGGCAACACAAGTTTGCTTCTTTCTGAACCATGATATTAACCTAGTACCTAGAATCTGACAAGTTCCAGAAGTACTTTTTCTATCAAGAGTTGATCCTCCATGACCAGCATCAAAATAACCAACCAATTCCAATCCAGAATCTTTAGGATACCATAATCCAACATTGATTGTACCTTTGACATATTTCAGTATCTTAAGTGCCTTTTTGTAGTGTGATTCTCTTGGATCAGATTGGAATCTTGCACATACACAAACAACATACTGAATGCCAGGTCTACTTGTTGTTAAATACAGCAAAGAACCAATGAGCTTCCTATACTTGTGTTCATCAACACTCTTATCTTGTTTAGTATAGCCCAATTTGGTACCAACGCTCATAGGGATCTTTTCAGGTTTTTCTTCCTCTTTGATCCTGAACTTTATGAGCATTTCCTTTGCATACTTTGCTTGATTTATGAATATTACATCTTTGAGTTGCTTGACTTGCAATCCTAGGAAATAATTCAATTTACCCATCATACTCATTTCAAACTTGTTTGTCATGAGTTTGGCAAAATCATGAAAAAGTTGCTTGTCCTTAGATCCAAATATTATGTCATCCACATAAATCTGGACTAAGAGTATTTTACCATCATATTTCATGGTAAATAAGGTTTTGTCAACTCCACCTTTCTTGAAACCATTATCCAGCAAGAACTTAGCTAAGGTATCATACCAAGCTCTTGGTGCTTGCTTTAGACCATATACAGCTTTCTGAAGCTTGTATACCATCTTGGTTTCTGAGGAAAGTTCAAAGCCAGGGGGTTGTTCCAAGTAGACTTCTTCAGCAAGTTCACCATTTAGGAATGCACTTTTAACATCCATTTGATAAACAATGAAATCATTGTGAGCAGCAAAGGCCAAGAGAAGCCTAATTGCATCCAATCTTACAATTGGAGCATAAGACTCATCATAGTCCAATCCTTCAGTCTGACAGTAACCTTGAGCAACTAAACGTGCTTTGTTCCTTGTTACTTCTCCAGAATCACTCAGCTTGTTTCTGAACACACACTTTGTACCAATTGCTTTCTTTCCTTCAGCAAGGGGTACAAGTTTCCAGACTTTGTTCCTTTCAAATTGATCCACTTCTTCTTGCATTGCCTTGATCCATTCAGAATGCTTTAAAGCTTCTTCTATGGTCTTGGGTTCAATTTATGAAACAAAGCAAGAGAACAAATCTTCTACTTCAATGACGTTTGCTTCTTCAGCGAGTTATTGATTAGTAGATACTTTGGATATAGTCAATTGGCGTTTGTCAATATCACCAATCATATCCGTAGAGGGATGATCTCTAATCCATTTATTAACAGGTTTTCTGCTCTTTGGATCTGGATAAGTTTTCTCTTCAACATGTGACTCTTCAGTATGTACTTGCTCAGTACTACTGGTATCTTGTTGTGTCTCTGCTGAGATTGGTTCATCAACAATGGCTTGTTCAGCATTGCTAGTTTGAGGTAACTCGTCAGCAGGCATAGGAAGTTGCATAGTTTCAGCAACATCCGGAGCAACTGCGTCTTTTGCTGGAAGAAAAGAGGCTAGCCAGCATTGCCATCGGCTCCGGCATTGATTACACAAAGACCAACAATGAGGAAACAACTCAAAATGTGATCAGAAATGTTCATGGTTGTTGGATGTTAAAGCTGGAAGATGTGTTGGTAAATGATTTCTTTCCAACTGCTGTACTGAATCAAATGTACACTTGGATTGAATTAAAGGTGAAAAGAAAAGAAAGGATCCTCCTCCCTACCCAAGAAACATTGCTGCAAGATGGTTGAATCTGGAAGTCTTGGTAAGAAGAACATCTATTGGCAAGCTAATAAAGCAAGAGGCCGATTTAATCAAACCAATTGATGTTGCTTACTATTCTTACCCTTTAACCAAGAAGTCAAAGAAGAAATATGGCTTGATTCCTTATGAGTATTTCTATCTCACTGCCAAGGATCAAGAAGAAGATCTTCTCTGGTTAAGAAAGATTCATGCTAACAAGGGAATTTCAGATACACAACTTCTCCATGCCAGCAATTGGGGCATTCACTTGTGGGTGTTGCACTACAAAGAAATGAATGGTGAAAACCATCATTATACCACCTGCAAGAATGCAAGGATCATTCAGCTTGAAGTCCGTAAGCTACTTGAAGATTACGAAAAGGACTGTGTTGAATTTTCTGCGCTTGCTGAGAAAAGTGTAAGGGAGATTCTGAGGAAATCTTCTGCTGGAATAGCTTAAGTCCCTTGTAAAAGCTATGTTTATTTTGTTTGCTGATTTGTGTTGTTATCTCTGAACTTTCTTGTAAACTTACTGAAAGATAACTATCACCAATAAAGCTTTTGACTCTTATTGGTTTTTGATTATGCAATCTACTTATGCTTACTGTTTTATTATTCAAGTATGCTTGCATTAATCAACTGATTTATTCAACATCAGAAACCTCTAAAAGGGTAACAATTAATTTAGCCATGGATTGCTAACACCAAAAAGGGAGAAATTTGTTAGGAAACTTGTAATTTTGATGAGCAATTAACCATGCTAAATTAAGGAAAGTCCAGTAACTAGTACTCTTAAGGTCCATAGGAATTTAGAATTTTAAGGACATTGTAAAAGATGAACGTTTGCTGAAGACTTAGTGTAGGTGCTAGATAGGTGTTTATCTTGTTTTCTGAAAAATAAATACAACCTATTGAAGCATTTGCTGATGATGTACTTTGTTTACACAAACAAACTATTGAAGCATTAGAACCGTTCAGAAACTTGAAGAATTCGAAGACTGAAGACTAAAGAAGATTTCTGAAGATGGTATCTACAAAGGCACATGTTGCTCAGAAAGTGGAAACTTCAGCAACAACTTGCATAAGGGAAAATCTATATGACAAAGTAGATTGTGCTTGCTGAAACTGAGACTGACCACTTGCTGAAATACATATTTGACCTCCTTGCTGAAAGTACTTGCATTTACGCTCCAATGTTCATATTTGAATTCGATTCAAATGAACATTAAATGTAAAGTAAGCACGCGAAGAACATGAAGACTAGAAGACAAATAAAGGACATTGCTGAAAGTACAAAAGCAAGATAGTGACATCTTAAGGAACAAAGCCTTAGAATTTGAAATTCAAACGGCTCCCTTGATTCATTATAAATAGAGGTCATTCGGCAAAGAGTTGAAGTGTGTCAACAACGTGATCAAACTCTCACTTGTGCTTAAACTCTCATACCCTTCAATACTCTTTACTGCCATTGATCCGTTCCAAGACTTAAAGCTTGAAAAAGCTACTTGTGAAGAAGCAGAACATTCACGGCTAAGAAATTAGTTAAGTGTTCTTTCTTTCAAACAAGAACAAGTCTTTTGACACCAGAAACAATCAAACTTGTTTACTGCAAAGTATTCAAAGTTTTGTTTCTTAGATTACTTGTTGTAGCTGAATAAGTTATAATCGAGTTATCTCATCCCAAACTTCTCTAAATGAAAAACACCCTTTCAGGCGTGAAAGTCAGGGGGAACTTAATCAAGCATAGTGTTGCTGATTATAAGTCCCAAGTTTGGTGGAGAACAAGGTTTCGTTCTCTAGTTAGGTTGGAAACGAAGCAAGTGTGCTTTGGTTTCTGTAGAATCGCTCTAGATAGGTGTTGTAAGGAACCTCAAACTTATCTTAGTGGATTCAGTCCTAGAAAGGACAAAGTGGATTAGTTGAGAGATTACGCCACTCTCAGATACCACTATAAAAGTGTTTGTGTGATTTACTTTACTGCATTTAGTTTTCAGCAAAGCATATCTATCTGTACACTGTCACTCTGTTCACTTGCTGAAACTATCACTTACTATAGAAAAAACACTTATTGTACAAAGACTTCCGCTCTCTGAATTTAAGTATCAGTAAAACTCGTTACTGAAAAGTAACTAGTACTTGCTGAGAAAGTTAAGTATCAGCAAACTCATTACTGAAAAGTAATAAGCCCTTGCTGAGAAAGTTTTTAAACGACGAAAGTTGGAAAAGACTATTCACCCCCCCCCCTCTAGTCTTTTCTTGTTGTTTAAAGGGACCAACAAGACCATACTTCTTACCAGCATAGCTTGTTGAAGAAGATTCAAACAAGTCCATGTGCAAGAGTTGTAAAGGTTTTGTAGTTGACGGTACAGCCTTGTTCTTAAAAGAAGATTTGGTTTGCTTTCCTTGCTGACATGCATTGCAAACACCATCCTTCTTAAAAGTAACCTTAGGTAATCCAACTACAAGTGCCTTTTTAGACAACTTATTCAGCGTCTTGAAATTTAGGTGACTTGTTCGTTTATGCCATAACCATGCTTTTTCAGCAAGGCAATCATGATCTGAAACAAGGAATTTTTCAACGATTGCTGAAGACCAATCTACAGTATACAAACCTCCTGATCTTCTAGCAACCATAATAACCTTCTTTGTCTCAAAGTCTATAAGTTTTCATTCATCACTTTTGATTTTGATGAAGTAACCTTTGTCAGCTAATTGACTCATGCTGAAGAGGTTAAACTTAAGATTTTTGACATAAAGAACTCCCGAAATGGTAATGCATCCTAACTTCACGTCACCATAACCTTTAGTAGAACCAAAGCCTCCACCAGCAAACCTTATTGTTGGACCTTTAGACCACCATCTATAGTTTATAAGGTTTTTCTTGTTGCCCGTCATGTGCTTTCCACAGCCACTATCAAAGTGCCAAATTGCATTGTTTGTCTCCATGGCTGAAGTCTGCACAATCAAGAGCAAACAAGTTAATTATCGAATATTGGATGTCCATTAACATGTTCAAGAAAGCGTCCAGTGGAAACCCAAGTCTTGAGTTTTTCAACTTTGACTTGTTTTCTACTTGCTGAGGAACTAGAAGGTTTTGAGCCGAAAGACTTTTGATCATTGCTAATCAAGTCCACTTTCTGAAGTGGTGTCTTGTTCGGTTGACCTTTTTGCTGAACATACTTTTCAGTAAGTTCTTTTCTGGCAAGGTTCCTTCTAGTCCTAGCGTTTTGAGTTTTGTCAGAACTCTTAGGCTTGGTTTTGTTCATCTCTTTGAATTATCTTTGCTGACTTTGCTTATACTCATGGAAGAGTTGACTTTTCTTGGTTTTGAATCCAAGTCCACTTTTCGGAGAGGGCTGAGCTTTTGTCTCAGCAACCTAACTCGATTCAGGTTTGTCAGAAAAGGTCTTCTGATTACTTTTAGTAATCTTGCCTTTAGTCTTAACAAATTGCTTTTCAACAACTTTTTTGGCGGAATGCTTTACAACATCCTTTTTCTGAACAGTTTGCTTTTCAGCAACCTGTTTTCCTTTTAAAGTCTTGTTACTTTGAGTGGAAACAGCGGGCTTTAAGGTCGTAGGTACTTGATTGCTTATTTCAGCAACCTTAGATTGACCAATCTGATAGAGTTCTGGTTGACCACTATCAGTTGCACGAACAAAGGTGATTGGTGATTTGTCTTTACTCAAGTTTATTACATCATCACCTTCATACGTTGCACCCAAACCTTCTTTCTGAGATGGATCTCTCAGATAGGAGTTTAGTTCAGTCAGCGTGTTACTAGCATCAGCATAACTTTAAAAATTGACTTTCATCTTTTTCATTTCTTGTATTTTAGCAAGTAACTTTAGAATTGAGGACTGATACTCTTCCAATTCTATTTCCATTTGAGCATTCTTCTCTGTAGCTTCAGCAATTAACTTCTTGAGATGCAATATTTCAGCATCCTTCTTTTCTGCCTCAACGTTCAGCAAGACATACTTTTCAGTAGTTTGCTTAGTCAGAAGTTCATCATTCTGTAGTTTCTCTTGCTATTTGCTCAGAGTTTTCTCAAATCTTTCGATTTCGCCTTGAATTCTATCAAGGTCAATGTCATCTTTACTTTCTGAATCAGAGTTAGAGGTAGGACAATTTACCTGACCGACCATGAGGCAGAATTCGTAGTTTGTGATGAACGAGATTGTCAGACTCGAACAATCAAATAAATTTGTTTGAAAGCCAAAGGGCAACTCACAACTACACAAAACACGTAGTGCAGAGGTAAGATGACCTCGAGTGTCGATCTCTAGGGACTTAATGATGAATGTGTATTTTACACTTTTATTTAAGTCTTTTTCACCTATTTTAGCTATCCTCTTTGTTAATTTAGCTATATTTTAGTGCATTTTATTAGAATAGTGTCACGTTTCCCTTTAGTTTTTATTTTATAGGTTTTGGTTGAAAAACGAGGTTTTCCGGGCAATTATATTGAAGTTGACAAGGAATTGGTGTTCCAAAAGCCTATTTGGAGTATCTGAAGGTTTCCGGATAGGATTTGGAGTCTAGGGGTCGAATCTGGAGGTTAGAAGGCCACTAGAAGTCAGAAACCGAGTCCGAAAAGGGGAAGAAATCCAAAAACGCGTCGAAAACGCGCAAAATCCCGAAATTTACTCCCGGGCGAATCGTCCGGGATGTGGGGCGAATCGCCCCACAACAGGCGACTCGCCCGGTGTGTGGGGCCCTTCGCCCCACACTAATTCGAATACTATATATAGTTGCTCAGTTTTTCTCCGAATTTCATACTTTTCCAGACCTATTCTCTAACCTTTCTCTGTAGTTTTAGGTAGGAACTTCCCAGAGCCTGTTCTGGGGGTTCATAGCTTAGGAGATACTTTTTCATAGCAGTTTGGAGCTTGTAAGATCGCGATTCTTCGGAGACTGACAACCTTCGGTAACATTGTATCTTACAGTTTTTCTACTTATTTTTATAAATCTTTCAACATGTTTTCTTCTATGATTTCTGTTGATTGCATGACAACTATGAGTAGCTAAACTTCTCGTTGGTGATAGTATGTGAATTCTTAGCGAAGGGTTGATAATTATGCTAATGGCTATATCGCGCATTATACTCCGTGTTATTGTTTTATTTCTTTGATCTATCCAAATCTATATCTTCTTATTGTTTATTAATTATTGCGCACAACTGGACAATTAATTGGTCTTTGACCTACCAATATCTATATCTTCGTAGTGTTTGATAATTACAATAGGACAATTTATTGATCAGATCTCCATGCAAAACCGAGGAATTTACGCATGATTATTAACCCGTTATGCTTTGAAGGACCATACTATCACCAATCTCCATTATCTGTTAAGAAAAACCTTTGCTATATCGTCTGCTGTTTTTATATTCTAAATTAGATTTGATAAAGCTAGTTATAGTCCTTAGAGATCGACACTCGAGGTTATTCTACTGCTACACTACGGTTTTCGTTGTAGTTGTGAATTGCCTTTGGCTAAATAACAAATTTATTTGATACGTTGGACCCGACATCCACTCCGTTCATCACTTAACTAGCTTTAACTACAATAACTATTATAAATTCAGAAAAAAAAATTGACTTAGCTTAACTTAACAATATATAATGAGAGTTGGTGATAGTATGCTCATTCTAAGCATCGGGTTCTAATTATGCATGAAAGTGCAACACGTACTGCTTTAAAAGTAATTCGAATTAACAAACACTAAAAGACAGATTTGTAGACATGTATTTTGAAACCTTCCTATCTATACTAATACTTGGCTAAGGTTGTCAGGCTTAGTTCAAGCAGTACTTGTTAATTATAATTATTAAATCCATGATCTTGAATTGTCCTAGTGTTTCCAATAATTTTATACGAAGATATTTGGCTTAGTTGGATCAAAGAATCGAATAAAACAATTATACAAGAAAAAGACTCAGAAACTCAATCATGCACAATATGAACCCTAGCTATGAATATACATACTATCACCAACTAGAAATTTAGCTACTCATATCAAAATCAACATCAACAATAGCAATCATAAATGAAAACATAATTGAATTGAAAGATAGACTATGAAAAAAGTGAGATACAATGTTACCACCGAGGGTTGTCAATCTCCGGTGAATTGCTAAACTCACAAATTTCTAGCAAGGTGAGATCAAAAGATGTCCAAATCTCTACCTTGGTGCTCCCAATTGCTAAGATAAAGTAGTTCTAAGTCAAAGAAAACCCACAACAAGCTCTAGGGTTTATGTTTGCAAAATTATGATCTAAGATATGAAAATTCGCAACTTTACAAATTATATATATCAGCTGTCGGAACCTCCCAGGCGGACCGCCGGACACCAGGCGGACCACCTGGGGTGCCAGGCAGTGCGCCTGGCACGGGCAGAGAATTGCCCGTGCTTTTCTTCCTCCAAGTCTTCGATTTTGGCCTTGGGCACGGTTTTGAGCTCCGAAACTCGGTCACTTGGCCTGGAAACATGTCTAGTACTCCTTGACACACCACGGGTGATCTCGTTGCACCAAAAATTCAATGTTTCGCCATCATTCATATCCAAAAGTGCGATTTTCACCTAAATCCTGAAAGTAACAAAGAAAATGGAAACGTGACACTATTCTAACAAAATGCACTAAAATGCATACTAGAGGATAGCTAAATTGGTGAAAAAGAACCGAATGATAGTGTAAAAAACACTGTCATCAAACTCCCCAAACCGAACCTTTGCTTGTCCTGAAGCAACTAGCTAGACTCTATGAAAACTACATGCAACACAAAGAGGAGTCTCATGCCAAACAAGTAGAACTAATCGATTGTATCTACCAAATGTTTATGAACAAAGACCATACAAATCATAACATGGAATAGGTTGAAGAAGGCCTTGATTGAACCTATACACATTAACATATGCACTTTGTTAAACAAGGGAGTCTCTCGTAACATTCTTTACCTGGACCTGGTCAGTGACGACGTAATGATGCATATTAGAATACAAATTGTTGCCGCGTGCCTATGAAACTGAGGGCTTACTACTGTTCACCAAGTAAGACTTTTCCTCAAGAGAGGTCGAACCAATACTGGCTCTCATCAAACGAAGGAGTGCTCCCTAATAGACAACACTCCCCTATTCTACCCGACTCTTAAAGCAAAGACTATTCACCACTTCCTGAATGGCAGGACGAGGGTGGTCTAGAACAGACCTTGGACTAGGCGACACAAAAAACACAAGGAAGAATTTACAACTCGATTACGAATTACTACAAAAGCTGAAAAATAATGCAATGCTTTGCTAAAACTACTTTTTGGCTTTCCTGGACCCTTCTTTTGTTTCTTTTTTTTCTCTTTTGTTTTCTTTTTCCAGATTTCTGGAATTTCAATTTTTTTATTTTATTTTTTTGTATAGAGCCAGCAGTAGCAACAAAGAAAAGAAATAACAACGACTCTACAACGACCTCCCCAAACCTATTCGAAAGAATAGGTTGGAGCACAAACTCACAAATAAGAAGAAAAAACAAACTTAACATGACTCAACTATACGAAAAACAAGTCATACAAATGGTAACCCCCTCCCCAAACCTATTCGTTAGAATAGGTTTCAAACAAAGGATCACACACCTCACTCTACCTCCTTCCTAGGCATTTAGCAATCTGAAAAAGAAAGGTGAAGACTTGTTGCCTCTTAGGTACATAATTACACGAGAATACAACGAAAGACTCTACATGCAACATTTTATAAGGCCTTCGCGAACCGCAATAGAGAAAACACCACATAGTGATGTCGAGACTACCAAGTTTAACTAGGGCACATACGAATATTACAAGTCAAGCGAGACAAACCTCAAACTAATCCATAGAAATGCAATGCATGGTCAATGGTCAAAAACACTTAGTCTATACAATAAAAAAGTTCAACAAATTTGGCAATGAACTCCAAACAACATCATGCAAAAACTAGACTAAGGATGAATGCATACGAACAATCTAAATCCTAAGAAAGCGGTAAACGTGCAAACAAAGGCTTTTACGAGTTGAAATGAGAAAAATAAATCATTGGAATACCCAGAGATAACCCCCTCCCTAACCTGAACTTCGTCGTACGTCCCGAACGTTAAAAGTGGGTGAGAGCTGGAAGTTTACCTGTAACCTATATTACTCAATGAAACTCGTGAGAAATCAAAACGGATGATAAAAAGGGTAAAAAGGTCAATATGTTTGCATACGGGGGTGATTCGTGGTGTCCGGATGAAAATCTGGACACCCGGATCACTGGCGCCCACAAGCGCACCGCCCCATGTGAGGGGCGGTCCGCGTGGGGTGCCTAGGGGCGCCCAGGTGCGCCCAGGCTTCGGCCTCTCCCGGGCGCACCGCCCCGTGTGAGGGGCGGTCCGCCTGGGGTGCCTAGGGGCGCCCAGGCTTCTGCCTCTCCCGGGCGCACCGCCCCGTGTGAGGGGCGGTCCGCCTGGGAGCGGCAAAGGCGCCCAGGCGTTCTACCTGTCCCGGGCGCACCGCCCCGTGTGAGGGGCTGTCCGCCTGAGAATGGCAGAGCCTTGGCTCCGAGTTAATAATCCCCGAACTCAAAAAATACCAACTTTTTACCTATTTTATCACCAAACACACACTCTAACACAAGGGGAAAAACAACTAAAAACATAAAAAAAAAAGGGAAAACTACAAGCTACATACTCTCATGTGAAGGTGGGAGTGGTGAGGTCGAGATGATCAACTTTCACTTGATCACTGGGAAGCTCAACGTATGGTTTCACACGTTCCCCATTCACCTTGAAGGTGTCACCAGTCTTCGGGTCCAAAAGTTCTACAACTCCATGGGGAGCAACTTGGACAATCTCATATGGTCCATCCCATCGAGTACGGAGCTTCCCTGGAAATAAGCGAAGTCTGGAGTTGAACACTAAGGCTTTCTGACCAGGGATCAGCTCTTTCCGCACAATACCACGGTCATGATACTTTTTGGTGCGCTCCTTGTAAACCTTGGCGTTCTCATAGGCACCGAGGCGTAGTTCATCAAGCTCGTCGAGTTGCATCAACCTTTCTTCTCCAGCTTTTCCCATATCAAGGTTTAGCTCCTTTATTGCCCAATAAGCTCTGTGTTCCAACTCAACCGGAAGGTGGCATGCTTTCCCAAACACAAGTCTGTATGGAATGGTGCCGATTACTGTTTTGTAGCTGGTCCTATACGCCCAAATCGCATCATTCTATTTTCCAGCACAATCCTTCCTGCTAGGCTTCACCACACGCTCAAGGATCTTTTTGATTTGACGGTTGCTAACCTCTGCTTGCCCAGAAGTCTGCGGATGATATGGTGTAGCAACATTATGGGTAGCACTGTATTTCTTCATGAGTGAGGCAAAGGACCGGTTGACGAAGTGAAAACCTCCATCACTTATAATTGTTCTAGGAACTCCAAACCGGGTGAAAAACACATCCTTCATGAATTTCAAGACTACCGAAGCATCATTCTTCCTAGTGGGGATTTCCTCCACCCACATAGTTACGTAGTCCACCGCGACTAGAATTTACTCATATCCCGAGGTTGATGGGAATGGTCCCATGAAATCAATTCCCCATACATCAAAAGGTTCTACCACTAGATTCCCTTGCTGGGGCGTTCCTTCCTTCTTGCCAATATTACCCCTCGCTGAAATGGGTCACAATTCTTCATAAATTCCCCCGTATCTCGGTGCAAGGATGGCCAGAAAAATCCTGCTTGTAACACCTTACGGGTTGTTTTAGCCCCACTAGATTGTCCACCGCACTGAAGCTCATGGCAATGACTCAGTACACTTCGTTGTTCTCCTTGTGGAACGCATCTCCTCAAGATTCCATCAGCCCCTTCTCTAAGAAGGTTCAGATCATCCCATATGTAAAACCTGCACTGTTTTGAAAGTGCTCTCCTATCGGAGGCTGAGAAATTTGTTGGGCAAATACCCGTAGCTAAATTTGATGAACTGATGAACGTGTATTTTACACTTTCATTCGAGTCTTTTTCACCAATTTAGCTATCCTCTAGGTTAATTTAGCTTATATTTTAGTGCATTTTATTAGAATAGTGTCACGTTTCCCTTTTCTTTGCATTTTTCAGGTTTTAGGTAAAAAACGTGTTTTTATGGGCAATATTGATGAAGAGGACGAGGTTTTGGTGTTTCAAGGACATTCGTGGTGTATCTGGAAGGTTCCGGATGAGATTTGAGGCCTAGGGGACGAGTTTCAAGGCTTAAAGGTCACTAGAAGGCAAAATCCGACTCCGAAAAGGAAAAGAAGACTAAAATCTCGCTGAAGCTGATCTGGACGTCCCAGGGAACCGCCTGGGACGTGGGGCGATTCGCCCACACCAGGCGAATCGCCCGGCACCTGGGGCGGTTCGCCTGGGAGTTTCCGACATCTATATATAGTTTGCCTATTTTTCTACGTTTTTCAGACATTTTCACATTATTTTGACAGACAAATTCTCCAGAGACTGTTCTGGGAGTTATTAGCATAGAAGACTCTTTTTCTTATTGATTTGGAAGCTTTAGCATAGAGATTGGACATCTTTGATTTTCGATTCTTGCTTTTGAGTTAGCAATTCATCGGAGATTGACAACCTTCGTTGGTAACTTGTATCTCACGATTTTTCTGCTTTTATTTATTTCATTCAACATGTTTTCATTCAATCTTGCTTTGATTCTTGTTGATTGTATTATGAGTAGCAAAATCTCTCGTTGGTGATAGTATGTGATTTCTTAGCTAGGGTTCTTGATTATGCATGAGCGGCTTCGCGCGTTAAGACTTGATTTATTGTTTTATTTCTTTGATATATCTAAGCCATCTATCTTCATAGTGTTGAATTGAAAGAAACACGTAGGACAATTCATGATCATAGATCTCTATACAAACTTCAAGTACTTCATGCATGATTATTACCCGTTGCTTTGAATGACCATACTATCACTAACTTCCATTATATCGATAAGAAAAATCTGTGGTTTGCTTGATTTCTGATTTATAGTTTAAGTTAAATTTGATAAAGCTAGTTATAGTCCTTAGAGATCGACACTCGAGGTTATTTTACTTCTACACTACGTTCCTTGGTTTTCGTTGTAGTTGTGAATTGTCTTTGGCTAAATATAAATTTATTTGATTAATTGAGTCTGACAATCTCGTTCATCAAATTGGCGCCGTTGCCGGGGACTATACTCCTTTTTTTCTCTTTAGCTTATTTATATTTTCAGCATTCAATTCCTAGATTTATCAAGTTTAGTTAATTTGCTCTCTTTTGATACTCTTTCCCATTATTGTTACAGATAGTGTATGCAACATACGCGATCTAGTGGACTACCTCTTGCTGAACCTATCAAAGAAATTGACAGGGTTTACCATCAAAGAAGGCGGAATCTCGCTCAAGGTAACATAGAGGAAATTGATTCCTCTGCATATCTTCGAGCACTCTTTGAAGACCCCGTGATGGCTCGTCCACTGTTGAAATCATGGGTTCAACCCAACAAGGAACGAATGAAGGGTCCAGCGGTTGTCCTTTCGCCTGCGACTCGTGACTTGGAAATCAAAAACCACATATTTCAGCAACTCCCAAGGTTCTATGGCGTGGCTAGGGAAGACGTGATAGGGTATTTGCATGATATCGATGACTTCGTCAACCAACTCCCAAGACCGGGCACGGAGGTGACGGAGGATGAGCTGAGAATGAAGGTTTTTGCTATGGGACTTGGCGATAAAGCCAAGGCATGGTTAGGCTCTCTGGAAGTCGGTTCGCTTGACACTTGGGATAAGGTCTTTTCAACCTTTATGGAGAAATACTTCCCTCACACATTGACTACCGCGCTTAAGGCGCAAATCACTGGTTTCAAACAAGACTATGATGAGACGATCTACACCGCGCTTGAGAGGTTCAACGACCTCTTGAACAAATGTCCACACCATGGTTTTGAGCTTTCGGATCTTGTCCAACACTTCTACAAATGGGCTCACTTTTGAGAATCAACAAGTGGTGGATTTCCAGTGCCGTGGTAATATTTGGGAAGAAACCGCGGAGGCTGTTTGGGAGGTTTTCGAAAGGCTTGCTAAGGGATCTCAATTCAAGGATCCAAGAGTAGTGCTTAGGAGGCGCGACGCTCCACCCAATCAGGAGGTTCCAATGTATGGAGCAAGTGGGGATCGGTTTGAGTGTTTCACCAATGAGCTGAAGCAAGTTCTCAAGAGCTCAGTTGGAACATCCGGTTCTAATGAGACTTACCGGATTTGCAAGAACTATGGGCATGGGGCTCATATGTGTAGGTCGGAGCTTGCACAAGATGGTAGCAATTGGGTTCAAGGCAGCGACGAGGAGGCCTTTGCTGCAGAATTTGGAGTTCAAGAAGCTAGCTATGGTCAAGATGGTAGGAATCCTCGTGGTGGATTCTGGAAAAGGGGGTTCCGAAACAACCATGGATATGCACCAGCTGGCCAAACTTATGGCCCTACCCAAGACCGTAGTAATCTTAGCTATGGTAATGATCACTGTGAAAATCCCACTCCTAAAGAGCAACCGAAGTCGAAGACGGCTCTTCTCATGGAGAATTTGCAGAAAATGGTTGATCACACCCAAGGTTTTCTTAAGCGTTACGAAGAAGATTCGGAGAAGACAAGGGCAAGACTTGATCAGTTGGAGGCAAGCACTAGGCTTGCTCATCAAAAGATGCAAGAATTGATTGACCGTGGAGCAAGTAGGGAGCAAGGGAAGTTGCCTAGCAACACTGAGAAGTCGATGTCTATTACCTTGGTGGGTGATCTTCCTGTTGAAATCACCATCAAGAAGGTTGCTAATTGTGAGTGTTGCAAGGATGGGGAGCCCCCACTAGCCAAGAAAGAAGAGAAGGACCTTGGTTTTGATGTTAGAGATGAGGACCAAGAAGATCCCGAGCCAATTCCTGATAGTTTCGATGTGAAGGTTGGGATTGGTGAACTTGACAATATCCGTGCTACACTTTATACGGGTTCTTACTCGAATGTTCTCTCTATGAATGTGTTTGAGAAGAGTGGCCTTGGAGAGCTTTCGGAGCACAAGGCTATTGTGCAACTTGCAGATGGATCCTTTGTACGACCCGAAGGCATTGTGAACAACGTATTGGTTAGGATTGGTGAAGCTTCTGTATACACCAACTTTGTTGTGATGCCGGCGTCTACACCGGGAATGGGGGATGTTGTTCTCTTGGGGCGAACGTTCTTGACTAAGCTACGCTCCGTAATCGACATCTACCGAAGAAGTTGCACCATTGAGGTGGATGGCAAGCAACATGTGTTGCGAGCCATATCTGATCCTAGTCCTCACTTCAATGCTTCTCATTCTATTAATTACTTTGGTCTTGCTGTATATATCCATTCTCACTCACAGGTACTAGGCATGAGGAAGAGATCGATGAAGGGGAAGTCTAGTACCCTCAAGAACAAGAACTAAAGAGCAAGAAGTCGAATCAGAGACTTTATAAACAATGGCGCTGTCCGGGAGGCAACCCGGAGTTTTTATCGCTTTATTGCATTGCATTGCATTCATACATTGAACAATTTGTGTTTATTCATGTGAATTTGTTGGGTTATGTGATGTTTTGTGCTTATGTTTATGTTTGAGTTAATTTTTTCGAGTGTTTCTTATGAGGAAAATGTTTTTCGGGGATAAAAACTGAACTTTTTCGAAAAATTTCGTCTCCCCACCTCTGGGAGTGGGGGGCGAATCGCCCCCCACTGCCAGAGAGCCATATGTGGGGCGAATCGCCCCACATCGCCCGAGAGCTTCACACTCTCTGGCAATGGGGGGCGATACGCCCCCCATGTTCAGACCATATATGAGCGGGATTTCTCCCCAATCTCCTCATTCTCTCATCTTCTTCACCTCTCTTACTCCAAAACACCCAAAATCTTAAAAATCTTCAATCTTACATAAAATCTTCAATTCTCCATCAAATTTTGTGTTCTTTAGCTTCAATCGAAGCCCATTACGTGCTCTTTCATTCCATCCGAACAAATTTCATCCTAGTTCATTCATTCTTCGGATCTGAAGTAACTTCACATGAACCCTAATTTGTCAAATTTGGGGTTTTTTGATTTATGCTTCAATTGAGCTTATATGATGTATGAGTTGATTGTTTGTGTGATTAGAAACGTTATTCACTATCAATTGCATGTTCAATTTTGCTTGGTTTGTTGGTTTGAGAATTTTGCCTACTAGATGTCTATGTCTTAATTTGCATTGTTTCTTTTCCTTTCATTCCATGTGTATAGTTGTGCTTATTGATATGATAATGATGGACATGATGGTAGAACGCATGATTGATGAGTTTGAGGATTTTTTTATGCTAGATTTTTTGCTACTATGGTATGATTTGAACCTTATGATTTAAGGTTATTTGTTGCCTAGAATGAGCTTAATGTGCTATGTTACATGTCTAAAGATATGTTGGTGTGTTGCATTTTAGTTCTAGAAGTGACTAGATTAGACATGGAGGTTTTGAGGAGTACGATTGTTGATGTTATCACTCGTTTGTTTCACTCTTGCATTTGCATATGCATGAATCTGTTTTATGTTGTACAAGATACTAATTGCTGGTTGTAGGTACCATGCCACCACGTGACAAGAAGAAAACTGGAGGAGCAAGAAGGGCAAGGGGGCAGCTTCAAGCTCCCAACCTTCCCACGAGTTATTTGAGTTGTCACTTTCTGCGATCGACGTCCGTTTGAGGCTCCAAGCAAAGCTTGCTCAAGGTGGACGATCGACCATTCTTGATAGAAGGATTGAAATTCCAGACGACCATGCTAACCGACCGGGTTACAAGGTTCTCTCTCGTTTGGCTAGGAAGAGGAATTGGGGTTGGTTTACTTCCAACCGTTTCAAGGGGTATGATAAGAGCCTCCTCCATGAGTTTTATGTTGGCTATACGGATCTTGAAGAGAAGGAGGGTGTACTTGTTAGAGGCATAATCGTGCCATGGACTCCTGCCTCAATTTCTGATTTTATTCATATGGGGGAACGGGAGTTCACCGGAAGTGACCATTCTTATGTGTATTCGAGGGCTACTAGGGGGATTGGAAGTGATATCACAGATGTGATTTGCAACAGGCAATATGTGTTTCTAGAAACCGGGGCACAACCAGGACGGATCCATCAAAGTGACCTTAGTCTTGAGGCTAAGGTGGTTATGAAGTTTTGTATTTTCAACCTGATCCCTAGGAAGAATGACACATGGATTCAGCCGAACTATGCTGAGCTCCTCTACTGCTTGTTGGGCAAGCATCGTATAGACATCAGAAAGATCATGTATGAAGAATACGAGCATCATTGGGAGAATGATGAACGTATTTTTGACGCGTTCATCTTGTCTTTTTTACCTTCTTTTGCTATCTTCTAGCCTTGTTTTTTGGTTAGTTTTGTAGAATAGTGTCACGTTTTGTGTTTTCTGCATTTTCAGGCACTTAGGTACGAAACGGCGTTTTTGGAGCTAAAACGAGCCTTTTTTATGGAAAAGATGGCCCCGTTGAAGTTCCCCAATCTCCGTGGCTTGTTCGTAAGTGTTTGAGCATCAATAAGCATCGAGAAGGATGAGTCCAAGGCACCCGAGGGCCATGCGAGGGCAAAAAGATTGAGTTTGCAGACAAAAATCTGCCTAGGAGCCAAGCTAAGCGCCTGGAATAGTGAAGCGCTCCGCTTCAATTTCCAGGAGCTTTGGCACAGAAGCCAAGCGAAGCGCTTGGAGTGCCAAAGTGCTTCGCTTGCCAAGCGCTCCGCTTGGCTTCTCCAAGCGGTCCGCTTGGCAGCGGTTACGTTTTCGGATTTTCCTTCTTAGATCTGATCTTTGGTCATTTTTTGAATATCTTTTGAACTGTAACTTCGTTTTGGAGAGCTCCTAAGCCCCAAAACTCAGAGAAAACTCAGATTACATTGTATTTTAGCTTGGGATTCAAGGTTTTGATTGGGATTCATCCTTTGTAATCATCTAAGGAGAGGTTTTCTTTGCTTTCCACTGATTAATGACAGCTTTGGTGGTAACTTGTATCACTCTCTTGTCTTGTAGTTTGATATGATGTATTCTGATTATTATTCATATGAATTGATGTCTATGTTGATGAATATGAGTAGCTAAATCTTTTGTGTTGGTGGTAGAATGTAGAATATGCATGCTATGGGTTATGTTTATGCTTACATGAGATTGTGATTCAATCTTGCTGCAAATCCCTTCATATGATTCTTAGTTGCCTATAAAATATATTCGAATTGAGTATAGTGACAAACTCTTGGTCAATGAAAGCTATAAGATTGTATGTTAGAGATTTGCAGCATGCTAGATAAATGGTGTTGGTGACAAGCACCTCTAAAGTATTGATAGTGATCTTTTATGATGTGTGTCTTAAAGTTGCCTAGACGAGTTGCTTAGCAGACTTGATCGAAGGTTTTACGCACTGAACTTGTGAGCATATTCGTAATCCATGCATGTGTATTTGATTTCTACCACCAACCGTTTTCCAATCTTGATTTACAACAATCTGATTTCTCGTTGCTTGTTCAAAGGAAACGATTCTACAAACATTTGAACTAGTTGTTTGAAATTACTAGCAAAAACCTCAAACAAAGCCACGTTAGGTCCCGAGAGAACGACACTCGGGGACAACTTGCCATTGCACTCTAGTTTGTGTAGTGATAAGTGTTCTTAGGCTTTTAAACAAATTTAATTGGTGAAAAACGACATCATCAATTTGGCGCCGTTGCTGGGGACTTAACTCCTTTGGTTGGTGTTTTTGTTTTGGTTTTTTCAACCAACATCTCTTTCCCACCCCTTAATTCTTTCTTGATTGAATTGTGTGAAAGTTTTGCGAAACTGACGGAAACTTACAGTTAGTTGAAGGCTTTGTTGTTGGACAGGTATGGAAGAAGTTTGCTTGAACGAAGCTTTCAAGGTCCGGTATGAGGCGATAAGGAAAGAGCCGGCGATTTATCTTGAACCGGAGGCTAGGTTATATGAGGTCACTGATGAAATTCTCTATAGCATTGCTAAACCCAGCTATGCAAGAAGTTGTGAAGAAAGAGGTGCTTAAACTCCTAGATGCTAAGATGATTTACCCAGCTCCCGATAGCAAATGGGTTAGCCCCGTCCATGTAGTCCCTAAGAAGTCGGGTATTACGGTCGAAGCAAATGATAAAGGGGAATTAGTACCCGTTACGAAAACAACGGGGTGGCGTATGTGTATCGATTATAGGAAATTGAATTCTGCCACAAAGAAAGATCATTTTCCTTTACCATTTATTGATGATATGCTTAACCGCCTAGCTAGGCAAGAGTTCTATTGTTTCTTGGATGGTTTGTCAGGGTTCTACCAGATTCCTATAGCTCCCGAGGACCAAGAGAAGACCACCATCACATGTCCTTTTGGCACTTTCGCATACCGGAGGATGCCCTTCGGATTGTGCAATGCTCCGGCCACTTTCCAACGTTGCATGCTCTCCGTCTTCTCCGACATGGTGAATAAATTTGTTGAGGTATTTATGGATGATTTTTCCGTTTACGGTGATTCATTTGATGATTGTCTTGATAAACTCGATCGTGTCTTAAGGAGGTGTATTGAATGTAATCTTACCTTGAGTTTGGAAAAGAGTCACTCTATGGTTAAAGAGGGAATTGTGTTGGGACATGCTATTTCTAAAAGAGGGATAGAGGTAGACAAAGGGAAACTTGAAATCATTGAAAAGTTACCTCCACCTACTTGTGTGCGTGAATTGCAATCCTTCCTTGGGCATGTAGGCTTCCATAGGAGATTTATCAAAGATTTCTCTAAGATAGCTAAGTGCTTGAGTAACTTGCTTGCTAAAGATGTTCCCTTCAAATTCACACAAGAATGTCTTGACGCTTTCCACACACTTAAGGAGAAACTCTTAACAGCCCCTATTGTAGTCTCTCCGGATTGGAAAATTCCTTTTGAAATTATGTGTGATGCTTCTGACTATGCTATGGGTGTTGGTCTTGGTCAAAAGGTTGATAACCGTTTCAGAGTGATTTACTACGCTAGTAAGACCCTAGATGCTGCTCAGATTAATTATACTACCACTGAGAAAGAATTCTTAGCGGTTATTTTTGTTCTAAGTAAATTCAGGTCCTATATTACTGGGTACAAAGTTTTTGTTCACACTGACCATGCAGCTCTCAAGCATTTGATTGCTAAGCGTGAAACCAAGCCACGCTTGATGCGTTGGGTACTTCTTCTCCAAGATTTCAAGGTGGAATTAATCGATAAAAGTGGCAAGGAAAACCTAGTGGCGGACCACTTGTCCCGGTTGCCAAACATCCTACAAGATGACACACCCGTCCCAGATGATTTGCGCGATGATCAGTTGATGCGCATAGAGTTGGAACCATGGTACACCGATATCGTTAACTTCTTAGCCACAAATGTGATGCCAACCCATCTCTCTGGACCTGAACGGCATTCACTTGTGAGGAATTGTCGCCATTACATATGGGATGACCCGTACTTGTTCCGCAAGGGAGGAGATGAAGTCTTGCGGAGGTGTGTACTCGAGAAAGAGCAATTGTCGATACTGAGATTCTGCCATGAGTTAGAATGTGGGGGGCATTATAGTGGCTAAAAAACCGCTCGCAAGGTGCTTCAATCCGGGTTCTTTTGGCCCAGCTTGTATGAAGATGCGCGCTCATTTGTGGCGCAATGTGACTCATGCCAACGGAGTGGCAACATTGGCAAGCAACAAGAGATGCCCCAGCAAGGTAACTTAGTTGTTGAGCCTTTTGATGTTTGGGGTATAGACTTTATGGGACCATTCCCTAAGAGTAATGGGTACGAATATATCTTGGTTGCGGTCGACTATGTCACCAAATGGGTAGAGGCTGTTCCCACCCGAACTAATGATGCCAAGGTTGTACTCTCTTTTCTTCGTGATGTGATCTTCAATAGGTTTGGGACCCCGAGGTCCATTATCAGTGATGGGGGAACTCACTTTGTGAACAAGGTCTTCGCTAATCTCATGAAGAAGTACGGGGTGACACATTTGGTTGCTACTCCATATCATCCTCTCGGTTGTGACTTTTTCCTGGAAAACTCCGTTCTAGATGGGACGGACCATTTGAAATTGTCCGAGTAGCACCCCATGGTGCTGTGGAACTCTTGGACAACAAAACCGGAGCTACCTTCAAGGTCAATGGCCAGAGAGTTAAGCCGTACCTAGAGCCTCTCGAGTCGACTCATGAAGTGGAGGTTGACTTGGTCGAGGTACCTTTTGTATCTTAGTTCATTTCATTAGTTTCTTGCATTCTCTTTATTTGCTTTTGTAGTTGTGGCCTGTGTGCCTTTTGTCATCAATTTAGCTTAGTCTAGTTTTTGTCTTGGTGCCTTAGGTGATTAAGATAGGAAAAAACATCGAAATCTGGAAACAGGGCCAAGCGAAGCGCTTGGAAGGGCCAAGCGGTCCGCTTCAAATTCCAGGAAGTTTTGCAACTTCCTGGAAATTCAAGCGGAGCGCCTGGAGCCTCCCAAGCGCTCCGCTTGGACCCTGTACCCAGATTTTCCTCGTTTTTCCATTCTTCTCACCTTTGCGCACCCGTTTTCACTTGTTTCTTGAGTCCTTTCAGGTACTACTCATATATAGGAGATTGGACACGGACCTTTATCTCAGGGAAGTGTACTTTCAATCCAATTTTTCCTTTTCTTTCAACTTTTCTTTGCTCGAGGACGAGCAAAAGTTTAGGTTTGGGGAGGGGGTATTGGATTTTCAGTACTATATGCTTGTGTGGTTCGTACATGCCTGATTTTACTCAAGTTCATGTGATTTGTCGTGTTTTTTCAAATTTTTGCATGCATATCATCCCTAGATTAGTTGTTGCACGTTGTTGTGTGTGGATTTTATTGCCAAGTCTTTTGAACTTTTTTATTGAGTAGACTAAGTGTTTATGGCCATTGATCATATGTTGCATCACTTTGCAAGTAGTTTGAGGCTTGTCTCGCTTGGTTTGTCACATTCGCATGTGCACTAGTTAAGCTTAGTAGTCTCGACATCACCTTGAGTGGTGTTTCTTCTGCTGCGGTTCACGATGGCCTTATGAAATGATGCATGTTAGAGTCTATGGTTGTAATCCGTGTAATTATGTACGTAAGAGGCGACAAGTTCTTCACCTCGATTAGAGATTGCCAAATGCCTAGGAAGGGGGTAGTGTGAGGTGTGCGATTCCTTGTATTAAACCTATTCTATCGAATAGGTTTGGGGAGGGGTTTGCTTCGTTGATCTTGTCTTTCGTCTTTGAGTCGTTGTAAAGCTTCCTTTTTCTTTTATTTTTGTTTTGTGTCCCAACCTATTCTTTCGAATAGGTTTGGGGAGGTGTCTTTGTAAAGAGTCTTTCCTTTTTCCTTTTCGTCTTTGTGCTCAAACCTATTCTCTCGAATAGGTTTGGGGAGGTGTTTTTGACACATAGTACTGCTGCTTGCCCCTATAAAAAAAAAGAAAGAGAAAAAGAAAAGAAGAAAAAAAAAAGAGAAAAGAAAAAAGAGAAAAAGAAAAAAATAAAAAAAAAGAGAAAAGAAAAAAAAAGGGGAAAATAAAGAATAAGACCCAAAAGCAAAAGAAGGGTCGTTGCAAGCCAAAAGCAGTCTCGTAGTGTCAAGTGTCATGTAAATATTTTGTCCTTGTGAAGTGTCGAGTTGTAAATTCTATCTTTCGTTTCGTGTCGCCTTTGTCCAAGGCCTGTTCTTGACCACCCTCGTCTTGCTATTCAAGAAATGGTTGAAAGAGGCTCATTCTTGAGAGTCTGGGTAGCATAGGGGAGTGTTATCCTTCTAAAGGAACCCTCCTTCGTTTGATAAGAACCAGTATTGGTTCGCCCTCTCTTGAGGAAAAGTCTCGCTTGGTGAACACTAGTCAGCCCTCGGTTTCATAGGCACGGGGCAATTGTAGTATGATAACATGCATCATTGTGTTGTCACTGACCAGGTCCAGGTATAAGATGTTACGAGAGACTCCTTTGTTTAACCAAGTGCACTTGAGAATGTGTATATTCGCAATCGAGGCATACTTCAACCTATTTGCATGTCATGCTCATTTGGTTTTGTTCATAAGCATTTGGTAGATTCAATAGATTAGTTCACTTTACTTGGCATGAGACTCCTTTTGTGTTGCATTTAGGATAGTTTGTTGCTTGAGGACAAGCAAAGGTTTGGTTTGGGGAGTTTGATGAACGTATTTTTGACGCGTTCATCTTGTCTTTTTTACCTTCTTTTGCTATCTTCTAGCCTTGTTTTTTGGTTTTTTTGGTTAGTTTTGTAGAATAGTGTCACGTTTTGTGTTTTCTGCATTTTCAGGCACTTAGGTACGAAACGGCGTTTTTGGAGATAAAAACGAGACTTTTTTATGGAAAAGATGGCCCCGTTGAAGTTCCCCAATCTCCGTGGCTTGTTCGTAAGGGTTTGAGCATCAATAATCATCGAGAAGGATGAGTCCAAGGCACCCGAGGGCCATGCGAGGGCAAAAAGATTGAGTTTGAAGACAAAAATCTGCCCAGGAGCCAAGATAAGCGCCTGGAATAGTGAAGCGCTCCGCTTCAATTTCCAGGAGCTTTGGCACAGAAGCCAAGCGAAGCGCTTGGAGTGCCAAAGCGCTTCGCATGCCAAGCGCTCCGCTTGGCTTCTCCAAGCGGTCCGCTTGGCAGCGGTTACGTTTTCGGATTTTCCTTCTTCGATCTGATCTTTGGTCATTTTTTGAATATCTTTTGAACTATAACTTCGTTTTGGAGAGCTCCTAACCCCCAAAACTCAGAGAAAACTCAGATTACATTGTATTTTAGCTTGGGATTCAAGGTTTTGATTGGGATTCATCTTTTGTAATCATCTACGGAGAGGTTTTCTTTGCTTTCCACCGATTAGTGACAGCTTTGGTGGTAACTTGTATCACTCTCTTGTCTTGTAGTTTGATATGATGTATTCTGATTATTATTCATATGAATTGATGTCTATGTTGATGAATATGAGTAGCTAAATATTTTGTGTTTGTGGTAGAATGTAGAATATGCATGCTATGGGTTATGTTTATGCTTACATGAGATTGTGATTCAATCTTGCTGCAAATCCCTTCATATGATTCTTAGTTGCCTATAAAATATATTCGAATTGAGTATAGTGACAAACTCTTGGTCAATGAAAGCTATAGGATTGTATGTTAGAGATTTGCAGCATGCTAGATAAATGGTGTTGGTGACAAGCACCTCTAAAGTATTGATAGTGATCTTTTATGATGTGTGTCTTAAAGTTGCCTAGATGAGTTGCTTAGCAGACTTGATCGAAGATTTTACGCACTGAACTTGTGAGCATATTCGTAACTCATGCATGTGTATTTGATTTCTACCACCAACCGTTTTCCAATCTTGATTTACAACAATCTGATTTCTCGTTGCTTGTTCAAAGGAAACGATTCTACAAACATTTGAACTAGTTGTCTTAAATTACTAGCAAAAACCTCAAACAAAGCCACGTTAGGTCCCGAGAGAACGACACTCGGGGACAACTTGCCATTGCACTCTAGTTTGTGTAGTGATAAGTGTTCTTAGGCTTTTAAACAAATTTAATTGGTGAAAAACGACATCATCAGAGAAGAAGAAGAAGCCCTTCATTTTTCCAAGTTTCATCACAACTTATTGCAAATATCATGGGGTTGAGGACATTGTTGAGGGGGATTCTGAGGTCGCGGCTCTTTCCCCTTCAACTATTGATGTGCAATTGAATAGGTATCGTATGAAGAACCCCACGGTTGCTGCTGCTGATGTTGATGCTTCCCTTCGACAGAGTGATTCTGATGATGATAATGATGATGAGGAAGATGAGGATGCTATGGATACTGATGATGGAGCTGGCTGAGTTCCTATTCTTGATATTCCTTCTGTTCGTAGATCGCCACATGCACCGCCTCGAGCACCACATGGGTATAGAGGTATTGACTTCTCTGATTTTCGGGCCTACCCCAATGACCGTTTCGGTAGAGTTGATGCTAGTGTTGCATCCTTGACCACTTCTGTCCAAGGGTTGCAACATAATCTTGATGGATACATTGCCCAACGCAACCGCGATTGGGAGATAGCTGAGGAGCATCGCCGGAATGAGAGAGAGATAATGTGGGAGCAGCAACAGCTCATCCATCACCACCAGAAGGCCCTACAGCAATCTAATGATCTTCTGTCTGACATGTGGAGGGACTATTATGGGGATTACGATCCTAATAATTAGTCTTTTCACACGTCCATTCTTGTATGCTCAGCCGACCGAGGCCAAACCATTCGGTAACATGTAGTATCACTTTTTATTTACTCATTCTCTTTTGCTAGGGACTAGCTTGAGTTTCATGAGGGGGGATAGGATGTGAACCATGATGTTAAGTATTGTTTGGCTTTATGATGTTGAGTATGGTATCTTGTACTTTGTTTGCATTTGCACGTTTACCGCTTTCTTAGTATTTAGTTGCATACACTACATTCATCCTAGTATAGTTTTGCATGTATTTGTGTGGAGTTTATTGCCAAATTTTGTGAACCATGATGTTAAGTATTGTTTGGCTTTATGATGTTGAGTATGGTATCTTGTACTTTGTTTGCATTTGCACGTTTACCGCTTTCTTAGTATTTATTTGCATACACTACGTTCATCCTAGTATAGTTTTGCATGTTTTTGTGTGGAGTTTATTGCCAAATTTTTTGAAGTTTTTTATTGGGTAGATTAACTAGTTATGACCTTTGTCCATGAGTTTCATCTCTATGAATTTGTTTGAGGTTTTTCTCACTTGGCTTGTCACATTTATATATGCACTTAATTAAGCTTGGTAGTCTCGACATCACTTAGTGGTGTTTTCTCTAATGCGGTTCACGAAGGCCTTTATAATAAGATGATGCATGTTAGAGTCTTGTGGTTGTTTTCCCGTGTAATTATGTACCTAAGAGGCAACAAGTCTTCACCTTGCTTTGAGATTGCTAAATGCCTATGAATGTTAGTTTATGACTTTGCTCGAGAGATGGGTAGAATAGGGGAGTGTGAACTTTTTAGGGAACTCTCCTTCGTTTGATGAGAGCCAGTATTGGTTCGACCTCTTTGAGGGAAAGTCTTAACTTGGTGAACAACAATAAGTCCTCAGTTTCATAGGCACGGGACAACCATTCGTATTTTAACATGTTTCATTACGTCGTTACTGACTAGGTCCAGGTAGAGAATGTTACGAGAGACTATCTTGTTTAACATAGTGCATATGTGAATGTGTAAGAGTCAATCAAGGCATTCTTCAACCAATATCCATGTTATGATTTGTATGGTCATTGTTCATAAGTTTTTGATAGACTCAATAGATTAGTTCATTTCATTTGGCATGAGACTCCATTTTGTGTGTTGCATTGTTTTTTTGCATTAGAGTCTAGCTTAGTTGCTTGAGGACAAGCAAAGGTTCGATTTGGGGAGTTTGATGAACGTGTATTTTACACTTTCATTCGAGTCTTTTTCACCAATTTAGCTATCCTCTAGGTTAATTTAGTTTATATTTTAGTGCATTTTATTAGAATAGTGTCATGTTTCCCTTTTCTTTGAATTTTTCAAGTTTTAGGTAAACAAACGTATTTTTATGGGCAATATTGATGAAGAGGACGAGGTTTTGGTGTTTCGAGGACATTCGTGGTGTATATAGAAGGTTCCAGATGAGATTTGAGGCCTAGGGGACGAGTTTCAAGGCTTAAAGGTCACTAGAAGGAAAAATCCGAGTCCGAAAAGGAAAAGAAGACTAAACTCTCGCTGAAGTCGATCTGGACGTCCCAGGCGAACCGCCTGGGACGTGGGGCGATTCGCCCCACACCAGGTGAATCGCCCGGCACCTGGGACGGTTCGCCCGGGAGTTTCTGACATCTATATATAGTTTGCCTATTTTTCTACGTTTTTCAGACCTTTTCACATTATTTTGAGAGACAAATTCTCCAGAGCCTGTTCTGGGAATTATTAGCATAGAAGACTCTTTTTCTTATTGATTTGGAAGCTTTAGCATAGAGATTGGACATCTTTGATTTTCGATTCTTGCTTGTGAGTTAGCAATTCATCGGAGATTGACAACCTTCGTTGGTAACTTGTATCTCACGATTTTTCTGCTTTTATTTATTTCATTCAACATGTTTTCATTCAATCTTTCTTTGATTCTTGTTGATTGCATTATGAGTAGCTAAATCTATCGTTGGTGATAGTATGTGATTTCTTAGCTAGGGTTCTTGATTATGCATGAGTGGCTTCGCGCGTTTAAGACCTGATTTATTGTTTTATTTCTTTGATCTATCTAAACCATCTATCTTCGTAGTGTTGAATTGAAAGGAACACGTAGGACAATTCATGATCATAGATCTCTATACAAACTTCAAGTACTTCATGCATGATTATTACCCGTTACTTTGAATGACCATACTATCACTAACTTCCATTATATTGATAAGAAAAATCTTTGCTTTGCTTGATTTCTGATTTATAGTTTAAGTTAAATTTGATAAAGCTAGTTATAGTCCTTAGAGATCGACACTCGAGGTTATTTTACTTCTACACTACGTGCCTTGATTTTCGTTGTAGTTGTGAATTGTCTTTGGCTAAAAATAAATTTGTTTGATTAATTGAGTCTGACAATCTCGTTCATCATGAACGAGATTGTCAGACTCGAACAATCAAATGAATTTGTTTGAAAGCCAAAGGGCAACTCACAACTACACAAAACACGTAGTGCAGAGGTAAGATGACCTCGAGTGTCGATCTCTAGAGACTTAACTAGCTTTAACTACAATAACTATTATAAATTCAGAAAACAAATTTGACTTAGCTTAACTTCACAATATATATAAAGAGAGCTGGTGATAGTATGCTCATTCTAAATTATGCATGAAAGTGCAACACGTACTGCTTTAAAAGTAAGTCGAATTAACAAACACCAAAAGACAGATTTGTAGACATGTATTTTGAAAGCTTCCTATCTATACTAATACTTGGCTAAGGTTGTCAGGCTTAGTTCAAGCAGTTTTTGTTAATTATAATTATTGAATCGATGATCTTGAATTGTCCTAGTGTTTCCAACACTTTTATACGAAGATATTTGGCTTAGTCGGATTAAAGAATCGAATAAAACAATTGTACAAGTAAAGACTCAGAAACTCAATCATGCACAATATGAACCCTAGCTATGAATTTACATACTATCACCAACTACAAATTTAGCTACTCATATTAAAATCAAGATCAACAATAGCAACCATAGATGAAAACATAATTGAATTGAAAGATAGAGTACGAAAAAAGTGAGATACAAAGTTACCACCGAGGGTTGTCAATCTCCGTTGAATTGCTAAACTCACAAGTTTCTAGCAAGGTGAGATCAAACGATGTCCAAATCTCTACCTTGGTGCTCCCAATTGCAAAGATAAATAGTTCTAAGTCAAAGAAAACCCAGAACAAGCTCCAGGGTTTATGTATGCAAAATTATGATCTAAGATATGAAAATTCGCAACTTTACAAATTATATATATCACCTGTCGGAACCTCCCAGGTGGACCGTCAGACACCAGGCGGTGCGCCTGGCACGGGCAGAGAATTGCTCGTGCTTTTCTTCCTCCAAGTCTTCAATTTTTGGCCTTGGACACAGTTTTGAGCTCCGAAACTCGGTCACTTGGCCTGGAAACATGTCCCGGTACTCCTTGACACACCACGGGTGATCTCGTTGCACCAAAACTTCAATGTGTTGCCATGATTCATATCCAAAAGTGCGATTTTCACCTAAATTCTTAAAATAACAAAGAAAATGGAAACGTGACACTATTCTAACAAAATGCACTAAAATGCATACTAGAGGATAGCTAAATTGGTGAAAAAGAACCGAATGATAGTGTCAAAAACACTGTCATCAGTTTGACACATCTGTATAAGCTTCCATAGGTATTCCACAAACTTCCTTGCCGATCTCTACATCAAGAGTGGCTTCTTCTTCTTCAGTGTCTGAACTCTCTACCTCACTGTCTTCAGAGCTTGTTTCAATGCAAAGAGCATCGATTTTTGCTTGAAGCATTTCTTTTCTTCAGCATTTAACGCCCTTTTGAACTTCTTCTTCTTTTCAGCAGATTTTTCTTTCAGCAAAGGACAATTTACTTTGAAGTGTCCAGGATTTTTGCAATAAAAGCTAAGATCATTGCCAACTGCTGGTTCTTCAGAGGAGTTTGCTTGTTGAGCTTGCTTTTTCAGCGAGCTAGCTTCATTCTCTTATTTATGGTAGTTGTTACCAAGATGCTTTTTCAGCTTCTCTTTTGCTTTTCGCCTTTCAAGTTCCTTCCTGATGAATTTCTTCATGTTTCTAACAACAAGAGCGTTTTCATCAGAAGGCTCTTTATCATTCTTCTTTTCAGAAGATGACGGCTTAGCAGCGAGCAATGTTTTGCGATTTTTCAGCAAACACATTTTCTCTTTGTTTTGTCTCGTAGTTGACAGTAGCAAGATGAGAGAACAACTCAGTAGGAGTGATATTTGGCGTTCCTTGATTGTAATAGAAGTTCTGGGTATGGATCCATTCTTGATTCAGACTTCTAATAATGGTTTTCACCTTTTTAGAATCTGAATAGAAGTTTCCAACTCCTAAGGCAGCCATCTCACTCACTAGAGTTGTGAATCTGAAATCCAAGTCTTCCAGTGACTCATTTGTACCTTGTTTAAAGTTTTGGAACTTCAACTTTAGCACTTCGAGTTTGTTTTCCTTGGTTTTGTCAGGTCCAACACAAAGATCTTGAACCATTTTCCAAGCTTCCTTAGCAGTTTTGGTACCCCACAGTTTGCACTGTATAGTATCTGGAGTAGATCGAATAATGATGTTTCTTGCTTGGCCATCAAGACGGAATCTTTTGGCTTCGTCGGAAGTGCATTCCTCTCTTGGTTTTGGAACGGCGGTATCAATCGGTTCTCCTAAGATAGTTTCCTTTCCAGCAGTATCTGTGGTTTTGTGAGGAAAACTCCTCTCAAGTTTAGTGATCTTGATAGGTCCATCATTTATGACAGTAACCATTTCATCACTAATGGCCTCAAGATGTAGCATCATGTTGTTTCGCCATTTTTCATAGTTTTCCAGCTTCAACAAGGGAGCGTCTCCTAGCGACATCCTGTCAGCAAAATATTACCAAACTGATCAAGTGAATGTGATTTACGGAAAGCACCTAAGGGTATCTAGGTTCAGCGTTGAAGGTTAATGAACCTCCAGCTTTGATACCACTTGTTGCTCCCTTTAAACAACAAGAAAAAACTAGAGGGGGGGGGGGTGAATAGTCTTTTCAAACTTTCGTCGTTTAAAAACTTTCTCAGCAAGTGCTTATTACTTTTCAGTAACGAGTTTGCTGGTACTTTAAAAACAGTGTGCGGAAGACTTTATACAATAAGTGATTTTTCAGAGAGTGATAGTTTCAGCAATTGAGCAGAGTGACAGTGTACAATAAGTGTAGCTTGCTGAAAACTAAATGCGGTAAAGTAAATCACATAAACACTTTTATAGTGGTATCTGAGAGTGGCGTAATCTCTCAACTAATCCACTTTGTCCTTTCTAGGACTGAATCCACTAAGATAAGATGTGAGGTTCCTTAGAAATCCTATCACTAATGATTATTCAGAAACCAAAGCACACTTGCTTCGTTTCCAACTTAACTAGAGAACTGTTGATGAATGTGTATTTTACACTTTCATTTGAGTCTTTTTCACCTAATTTAGCTATCCTCTATGTTAATTTAGCTATATTTTAGAGCATTTTATTAGAATAGTGTCACATTTCCCTTTAGTTTGTATTTTACAGGTTTTGGTTGAAAAACGAGGTTTTCCTGGCAATTATATTGAAGTAGACAAGGAATTGGTGTTCCAGAAGCCTAATTGGAGTATCTGAAAGATTCCGGATAGGATTTGAAGTCTAGGGATCGAGTCTGAAGGCTAAAAGGTCACTAGAAGGCAGAAACCGAGTCCGAAAAGGGGAAGAAATCCAAAAACGCGTCGAAAACGCGTTTTGGGCCGAAAAACACTCCCGGGCGAGTCGCCCGGGACGTGGGGCGAATCGTCCCACACCAGGCGAATCGCCCGGTGTGTGGGGCCCTTCGCCCCACACAATTCGAATGCCTATATATAGTTGCTCAGTTTTCTCCGTTTTTCATACTTTTCCAGACCTTTTCTCTCACCTTTCTCAGTAGTTTTAGGTAGGAATTCTTCAGAGCCTGTTCTGGGGGTTCTTAGCTTAGGAGATACTTTTTCTTAGCAGTTCGGAGCTTGTAAGATCGTGATTCTTCGGAGATTGTCAACCTTCGGTAACATTGTATCTTACAGTTTTTCTATTTATATTTATATATCTTTCATCATGTTTTCATTCATTCGTGGTATGATTTCTGTTGATTGCATGACAACTATGAGTAGCTAAACTTCTCCTTGGTGATAGTAAGCGATTTCTTAGCGAAGGGTTAATAATTATGCTAATGGCTATATCGCGCATTATACTCTGAGTTATTGCTTTATTTCTTTGATCTATCTAAAACCTCTATCTTCGTCGTGTTGAATAATTACGGAACTCAATTGGACAATTCATTGATCAAAGATCTCCATGCAAGACCGAGGAATTTATGCATGATTATTAACCTGCTATGCTTTGAATGACCATACTATCACCAATCTCCATTATCTGTTAAGAAAAACCTTTGCTAAGTCGTCTGTTGATTTTATATTCTTAAGTTACATTAGATAAAGCTAGTTATAGTCCTTAGAGATCTACTGCTACACTACGGTTTTCGTTGTAGTTGTGAATTGCTTTTGGCTAAATAACAAATTTATTTGATTAATTGGAACCCGACAATTCCAACGTCCATAAAATTGGGGCCACTGCCGGGGACTATACTCCTTTTTTCTGTTTAACTTTTTTATATTTTCAGCATTCAATTCCTAGTTCTAGTAGTTTTTAGTTTTCCTATTTAATCTCTCTCTGATACAGCTCTCCTAGTTTGTTACAGATAGTGTATGCCACATACACGATCTAAAGGAACACCGCTTGCTGATTCAATTGTTGAGATCGACAGAGTCTACCACCAAAGAAGGTGACTACTTCAAAGGCGTGAACTACAGGAAATAGAGGATACCGATTTCTCTGAATCTCTACACAGTCTTTTCAAGGAAATCGACGGAATGGCAGAAGCTAGACCACTGAAAGCATGGGTTCACCCCTCCAAGGATCGTATGAGGGGACCGACGATTGTTCTTTCGTCTGCAACTCGTGATCTGGAAATCAAGAACCACGCGTTCCAACAACTTCCGAGGTTCTATGGCTTAGCAAGGAAAGATGTGATGTGGTACTTGCACGATATCGATGATTTCATCAACCAACTCCCACGACCCGGAGCTGAAATAACAACGGATGAGTTGAGGATGAAGGTTTTTGCTATGGGACTTGGTGACAGAGCCAAGTCATGGTTGAGTTCTCTACCGGCGGGCTCGCTGGACACTTGGGAGAAGGTTTTTTCAACTTTCATGGAAAAATACTTCCCTCACACCTTGACTACCGCGCTTAAGGCGCAAATCACTGGATTCAAACAGGACTATGATGAGACCATCTACACCGCGTATGAGAGGTTCCAAGACCTCATGAACAAGTGCACTCACCATGGTTTTGAACTTTCTGATCTAGTCCAACACTTCTACAATGGACTAACCTTCGAGAACCAACAACTGGTGGACTTCCAATGCCGTGGCAATATTTGGGAGGAAACTGCGGAAGCTGTCTGGGCGATTTTCGAAAGTCTTGCTAAGGGGTCGCAATTCAAGGACCCAAGAGCGATGGTTAGGAGACGTGGACCTGAAGCTCCACCTACTCAAGAAGCCCCTATGTATAGGGGGAATGGGGATCAATTCGAGTGCTTTACCAACGAATTGAAGCAAGTCCTCAAGAGCGCCACTGGGACAACCGTGTCGAACGAGGTATACCGAATATGCAAGAACTATGGGCATGGAGCTCACATGTGTAGATCGGAGCTTGCATATGATGATGGCAACTGGGTTCAAGGAGGCAAAGAGGAAGCCTCTGCTACGGAATTTGGTACTCAAGAAGCTAGCTACGGACAAGATTGTAGGAATCCTCGAGGTGGATTTTGGAGAAGAGGGTTCCGAAACAATCAAGGATATGCACCGGCTACCCAAACTTATGGACCTAACCAAGACCGTAGTAGGCTTAACTATGGTAATGACCACTGCGAAAACCCTGCTCCGAAAGAGAAACCGAAGTCGAAGTCGGCTCAACTGATGGAGAACTTGCAAAAGATGGTTGATCACACCCAAAGTTTTCTCAGACGTTATGAAGAAGATTCTGAGAAGACTAGGGCGAGGCTTGATCGATTGGAAGAGAGCAATAGGCTTGCCCATCAAAAGATGCAAGAGTTGATCGACCGAGGATCAAGTAGGGAGCAAGGCAAGCTGCCTAGAAACACTGAGAAGTCGATGTCCATTACCTTGGTGGGTAATCTGCCTGTTGAAATCACCATCAAGAAGGTTGCTAAGTGCGAGTGTTGCAAGGGGGAAGAACCCCCACTAGCCAAGTGATGAATGTGTATTTTACACTTTCATTTGAGTCTTTTTCACCTATTTTAGCTATCCTCTATGTTAATTTAGCTATATTTTAGTGCATTTTATTAGAATAGTGTCACGTTTCCCTTTAGATTTTATTTTACAGGTTTTGGTTGAAAATAGAGGATTTCCGGGCAATTATATCGAAGTTGACAAGGAATTGGTGTTCCAGAAGCCTATTTGGAGTATCTTAAGGTTTCCGGATAGGATTTGGAGTCTAGGGGTTGAATCTGGAGGTTAGAAGGCCACTAGAAGACAGAAACCGAGTCCGAAAAGGGGAAGATATCCAAAAACGCGTCGAAAACGCGGAATTCCGTGAAAATTACTCCCGGGCGAACCGCCCGGGACGTGGGGCGAATCGCCCCACACCAGGCGAACCGCCCGGTGTGTGGGGCGAATCGCCCCACACTTATTCGTAGCCTATATAGTTGCTCAGTTTTTCTCCGAAATTCATACTTTTCCAGACCTATTCTCTGACCTTTCTCTGTAGTTTTAGGTAGGGACTTCCCAAAGCCTGTTCTGGGGGTTCGTAGCTTAGGGGACACTTTTTCATAGCAGATTGGAGCTTGTAGGATCGCAATTCTTCGGAGATTGACAACCTTCGGTAACATTGTATCTTACAGTTTATTCTACTTATTTTTATATATCTTTCAACATGTTTTTTTCTATGATTTCTGTTGAATTCTTAGCGAAGGGAAGATAATCATGCTAATGGCCATATCGCGCATTATACTCCGTGTGATTGCTTTATTTTGTTGATCAGGCTCAGCCTAAATTCTCGTATGTTGTATTAATTATTATGCACAATTGGACCCTCGTCGACCTATGCGCATCGATATCTTCGTAGTGTTGAATAATTACGGAACACAATAGGACAATAGTGATTGACTTGTCAGTATCTTTATCTTCGTAGTGCTTAATAATTGCAACAGGACATTAGATTGATCAAAGATCTCCATGCAAGACCGAGGAATTTACGCATGATTATTGACCCGTTATGCTTTGAAGGATCATACTATCACCAATCTCCATTATCTGTTAGAAAAACCCTTTGCTTTTACGAGTACTGTTTTTATATTCTCTAGTTAAATAGATAAAGCTAGTTATAGTCCTGAGAGAACGACACTCGAGGTCATTCTACTGCTACACTACGGTTTTCGTTGTAGTTGTGAATTGCCTTTGGCTAAATAACAAATTTATTTGATTGAACCGGGACCCGACAAACCCGCGTTCATCAAATTGGCACCGCTGCCGGGGACTATACTCCTTTTTTCTGTTTAATTTGTTTATATTTTCAGCTTTCGATTCCTAATTCTATTAGTTTTAGTTTTCCTTTTTAATCTCTCTCTGATACTGCTTTCCTAGTTTGTTACAGATAGTGTATGCCAAATACACGATCTAGGGGAACACCGCTTGCTGATTCAATTGCTGAGATCGACAGAGTGTACCACAAAAGAAGGCGACTACTTCAAAGGCGTGCACTAGAAGAAATAGAGGATACCGATTTCTCTGAATCTCTACACAGTCTTTTCAAGGAAATCGACGGAATGGCAGAAGCTAGACCACTGAAAGCATGGGTCCAACCCACCAAGGATCGTATGAGGGGACCGGCGATTATTCTTTCGTCTGCAACTCGAGATCTGGAAATCAAGAACCACGCATTCCAACAACTTCCGAGGTTCTATGGCTTATCAAGGGAAGATGTGATTGGGTACTTGCACGATATCGATGATTTCGTCAACCAACTCCCACGACCCGGAGCTGAAATAACAATGGATGAGTTGAGAATGAAGGTTTTTACTATGGGACTTGGCGACAGAGCCAAGTCATGGTTGAGTTCTCTACCAGCAGGCTCGCTGGACACTTGGGAGAAGGTTTTTTCAGCTTTCATGGAGAAATACTTCCCTCACACCTTGACTACCGCGCTAAAGGCGCAAATCACTGGATTCAAGCAGGACTATGATGAGACCATCTACACCGCGTTTGAGAGGTTCCAAGACCTCACGAACAAGTGCCCTCACCATGGTTTTCAACTTTCTGACCTAGTCCAACACTTCTACAATGGACTAACCTTCGAGAACCAACAAGTGGTGGATTTCCAATGCCGAGGCAATATTTGGGAGGAAACCGCAGAAGCCGTCTGGGCAGTTTTCGAAAGGCTTGCTAAGGGTTCGCAATTCAAGGACCCAAGAGCGATGGTTAGGAGACGTGGACCTGAATCTCCACCGACTCAAGAAGCCCCTATATATAGGGGGAATGGGGATCAATTCGAGTGCTTTACCAACGAATTGAAGCAAGTCCTCAAGAGCGCCACCGGAACAACTGTTTCGAATGAAGTATGCCGAATATGCAAGAACTATGGGCATGGAGCTCATATGTGTAGATCGGAGCTAGCGTATGATGATGGCAACTGGGCTCGAGGAGGCGAAGAGGAAGCCTTTGCTACGGAGTTTGGTACTCAAGAAGTTAGCTACGGACAAGACGGTAGGAATCCTCGAGGTGGATTTTGGAGAAGAGGATTCCGAAACAATCAAGGATATGCACCGGCTAACCAAACTTATGGCCCTAACAAAGACCGTAGAAGGCTAAACTATGGTAATGATCACTACGAAAACCCCTCTCCGAAAGAGCCACCGAAGTCGAAGTCGGCTCAACTCATGGAGAACTTGCAAAAGATGGTTGATCACACACAAAGTTTTCTCAAACGTTATGAAGAAGATTCCGAGAAGACTAGGGCAAGGCTTGATAGGTTGGAAGAGAGCACTAGGCTTGCCCATCAAAAGATGCAAGAGTTGATCGACTGAGGAGCAATTAGGGAACAAGGCAAACTTCCTAGCAACACTGAGAAGTCGAATTCCATTACATTGGCTGGTGATCTACCTGACGAAATCACCATCAAAAAGGTTGCTAAGTGCGAGTGTTGCAAGAAGGAGGAACTTCTACAGGCTAAGGAAGAAGAGAAGGACCTTGGTTCTGACGAAAGTGATGAGGAGCAAGAGGATCCCGAGCCACTCCCTAAAAGTTTCGATGTTAAGGTGGGGATTGGAGAGCTTGAAGATGTACGTGCCACACTACACACGGGATCCTATTCAAACATACTCCCTTTGAATGTGTTCGAAAAGAGTAGCCTTGGAAAACTATCTGAGCATAGGGCTATTGTGCAACTGGCGGATGGATCCTTTATGAGACCCGAAGGCGTTGTGAAAAATGTCTTGATCAAGATTGGTGAAGCTTTTGTATACACCAATTTTGTAGTTATGACGGCGTCTGCACCTGGAACGGGGGATGTCATACTCTTAGGGCGAACGTTCTTGACTAAACTACGTTCCGTGATGGACATCTACCAAAGAACTTGCACTATTGAAGTGGATGGCAAGCAACACGTGTTGCAAGCCATATCTGATCCGCCTGATATTTCTTACATTAATCACTACTGTGGTCGTGCAGCCTATGTTCTTTCTTATTCACAGGTTCGTGGCATGGAGAGGAGATCAATGAAGGGGAAGTCTAGTACCCGCAGAAAGAAGAGATAAGCACAGACAGGAGTCGAGTCAAAGACTTTAAACAATGGCGCTATCCGGGAGGCAACCCGGAGTTTTTATCACTTTCTTTACTGCTTTTCTACATGCATTCATTCTTGAACAATTTGCTTCTCATATGTGAATTTGTTCATGTCTGTGTCGTATATGCTTATGTTTGAGTGAGATTTTTTAAGTGGTTTTGTGAGAAAATTGGTTTCGGGGATTAAAAACCGCATTTTCGGACGAAAGGACCGACTCCCCACATCGGGGAGCGGGGGGCGAATCGCCCCCATGGGGGGTGACTCGCCCCACAGTCCCAGACAACCAAAAACGCGGATCTCCCCTCTTTACCTCATTTTCTTCATATCTTCATCATTCTTCTTCCCCAAAAACCGAAAAGTGCGAAAATACATTCAAAACTTCATAACTTCTTTATTTCTTGACCAAATTTAGTGTTCTTTAGCTTCAATCGAAGCCTATTACGTGATCTATCTTTTCATCCGAACAGATTTCGTCCTAATGCATTAGATTTTCATATCTGTGGTATCTCCTTATGAACCCTAATTTTCGAATTTGGGGGTTTTCTAATTTGAGCTTCAATTATGCTTGGATTGTTGATTTGGGAATTTTGCTACTAGATGATATATCTTGTTATGAAATATGTCTTTATCTTTGATTTCTTGCATATGATTGTGTTTATTGGTGTAATGATGTTGGATTTGTTGGTAGAATGCTTAATTGTTGAGTATGAGGATTTATGATGCTAGAATTTTTCGCTACTATGGTATGAATTGAGCCTTGTTATCTATGATATTGGTTGTCTAGTAAGAGCATGATGTGATGTATTGCATGTAGTAGTTACATTGGTATGTTGCATAATGTAGAAGCTAGGCTAGACGTTAAAGGTTTGGGGAGCTCGATTGTTGATTTTATCACTTGTGTGTTTCGTTCTTACACTAACATATGCTTGGGTCAGTTTTGTGTCATACGAGGTATTAACTGTCGTTTGTAGGAACCATGCCAACGGAAAGGAGCATTCCCGTATGATTACTATGAAGTATTGGAGGGGGATCGATTACAACCATGTCAAGAAGAGTGGCCTCGTTAGATGTGCGTTCGAGCCAAGGGGTTTTGCAACAACGTCGTGGACTATCCAAGAGGAGGAGCTAGAGTACACCTGGAGTAAGGACTCCTATGCCTATTCATGCACCACCAAAGGGACAGAAACCATTATTACGTCAGCAATCCATCACAAGGACTGCAAAGTTCATGTGAACTGGAAGGCACCGGGACATTCTGGCCGCGACGGATTCAACCTTGAGTTCGCAGTTGCTAGAAGGTTCCGAAGCGCTATCTTGGTTCCAAAACATAATGACATGGGTGCCCAGCCCCTCGTTGGGGTGCCCCTTGACTGCCTCTAAAGGGACCATCATATAGACATCGGTCGGATCAACCGTAGAGAATGTGGTCGACATTGGAAAAAATGGTAAAAGACTCTTGAGTATCCGAGCAGCTTACTGTAACCACCTCGGGGTGTAAAACGTTGGAGGGGGAGGTCCTGATACCACTGCTATTTCCCCTTCAGCAGTTCACATCCTATTGGAGGGCTTCAGGATGGGGGATTCCATAACAGCGGCGGCTAATCTTGAGGATTCTACTCGACACTGCAACTCTACTAGTGAGGATGTGCGTGACAGTAGTGACAATGAAGGCCATACGGGCAATGATGATACTAATGGAGGAGTTGTTCCTATCCGGCCCATAATTGAAACTACCACGCCTACTAGAAGACCTGATGACACCCTATAAAGCTCCCAGAGCAGTCCCAATAACTCACAAACAATATACTCAGCCGACCGAGGCCAAACCATGGGGTAACATCTAGTATCACATCTTATTTTCTCATTTTCTTACTGCTAGGGACTAGCGTTAATTTCATGAGGGGGGTTGGGATTTAAGTGATCTAGTATTGTTAGTTTGGAGCTTGACGTTGGTAGGCTGAGTATAGTACCTCGCATGTTTTATCCGTCTGCATTTGCATCTGCACGTTTACTGCTTTCTTAGATTTTTTAGGTTGCATTCACTACATTCATCCTAGGATAGTCTTGCATGTTTTATATGGAGTTTATTGCCGAATTTTTTGAACTTTTTTATTGAGTAGATCAACTAACTATGCCATTAATCGTATGCTTCATCTCTATGAATTTGTTTGAGGTTTTTCTCGTTTGGCTTGTCTCATTTATGTATTGCACTTAGTTAAGCTTGGTAGTCTCGACATCACTTAGTGGTGTTTTCTCTACTGCGGTTCACGAAGGCCTTTATAATAGGATGTTGCATGTTAGGGTCTTATGATTGTTTTCCCGAGTAATTATGAACCTAAGAGGCAACAAGTCTTCACCATGCTTTGAGATTGCTAAATGCCTAGGAAGGAGGTTGTGTGATCCTTTGTTTATAACCTATTCTTCCGAATAGGTTTGGGGAGGGGGTTACACCATCATTAGACTTGTTTTCGTTTTTCGTTTCCGTATCGTGAGTTTATTTTTCCTTTTCCTTAAATTTTGTACTCCAACCTATTCTTTCGAATAGGTTTGGGGAAGTCGTGTGAGTCATTTTGTTTTTCTTTTTGTTATGCTACTGCTGGCTAAAAAAATCGAAAAAATAAGAAAGAAAGAAAAATTCCAAGAAAAAAGAAAAAAAGAATCTGGAAAGAAAAAAAAGAAAAAAGAAAAGACCCCGAAAAAGCAAAGAAAGGGTCCAAAAAAAGAAAGCCAAATAGCAGTTTAGCAAATTGTTGTGTCTCATTTTCCAATTTTTGTAATGTTCGTAATCGTGTTGTAATTTTCTATTTTTTATCTTTTTTGTCTTGAGTGTCATCTGTTCTAGACCACCCTCGTCTTGCCATTCAGGAAGTGGTGAATAGCTTAAGACTTTACTTGAGAGATGGGTAGAATAGGGGAGTGTTATCTTTTATAGGGAACCCTCCTTCGTTTGATGAGAGCCAGTACTGGTTCGACCTCTTTGAGGAAAAGTCTTAACATGGTGGAACAGCAGTAAGTCCTCAGTTTCATAGGAACGGGACAACCATTCGTATCTTAGCCTGCTTCATTACGTCGTCACTGACTAGGTCCAGGTAGAGAATGTTACGAGAGACTATCTTGTCTTGACATAAGTGCTTATGTGGATGTGTATAAGTCAATCGAGGTATTATCCAACCTATATTCATGCTTTGATTTATATGGTTTTTGTTCATATGTTTTTTGATAGATTCAGTAGATTAGTTCATTTTATTTGGCATGAGACTCCATTTTGTGTCTTGCATTGTTTTTTGCATTAGAGTCTAGCTTAGTTGCTTGAGGACAAGCAAAGGTTCGGTTTGGGGAGTTTGATGAATGTGTATTTTACACTTTCATTTGAGTCTTTTTCACCTATTTTAGCTACTCTATATTTTAGTGCATTTTATTAGAATAGTGTCACGTTTCCCTTTAGATTTTATTTTACAGGTTTTGGTGGAAAATCGAGGATTTCCGGGCAATTATATTGAAGTTGACAAGGAATTGGTGTTCCAGAAGCCTATTTGGAGTATCTGAAGGTTTCCGGATAGGATTTGGAGTCTAGGGGTCGAATCTGGAGGTTAGAAGGCCACTAGAAGACAGAAACCGAGTCCGAAAAGGGGAAGAAATCCAAAAACGCGTCGAAAACGCGGAATTCCGCGAAAATTACTCCCGGGCGAACCGCCCGGGACGTGGGGCGAATCGCCCCACACTTATTCGTAGCCTATATATAGTTGCTCAGTTTTTCTCCGAAATTCATACTTTTCCAGACCTATTCTCTGACCTTTCTCTGTAGTTTTAGGTAGGGACTTCCCAGAGCCAGTTCTGGGGGTTCGTAGCTTAGGGGACACTTTTTCATAGCAGATTGGAGCTTGTAGGATCGCAATTCTTCGGAGATTGACAACCTTCGGTAACATTGTATCTTACAGTTTATTCTACTTATTTTTATATATCTTTCAACATGTTTTCTTCTATGATTTCTGTTGATTGCATGCCTATTATGAGTAGCTAAACTTATCTTTGGTGGCAGTATGTGAATTCTTAGCGAAGGGAAGATAATCATGCTAATGGCTATATCGCGCATTATACTCCGTGTTATTGCTTTATTTTGTTGATCAGGCTCAGCCTAAATTCTCGTATGTTGTATTAATTATTATGCACAATTGGACCCTCGTCGACCTATGCGCATCTATATCTTCGTTGTGTTGAATAATTACGAAACACAATAGGACAATAGTGATTGACTTGTCAGTATCTTTATCTTCGTAGTGCTTAATAATTGCAACAGAACATTAGAATGATCAAAGATCTCCATGCAAGACCGAGGAATTTACGCATGATTATTGACCCGTTATGCTTTGAAGGATCATACTATCACCAATCTCCATTATCTGTTAGAAAAACCCTTTGCTTTTACGACTGCTGTTTTTATATTCTCTAGTTAAATAGATAAAGCTAGTTATAGTCCTGAGAGAACGAAACTCGAGGTCATTCTACTGCTACACTACGGTTTTCGTTGTACTTGTGAATTGCCTTTGGCTAAATAACAAATTTATTTGATTGAACCGGGACCCGACAAACCCGCGTTCATCACCAAGGAAGGAGAGAAGGACCTTGGCACTGATGATAGTGAAGAGGAGCAAGAGGATCCCGAGCCACTCCCTCAAAGTTTCGATGTTAAGGTTGGGATTGGTGAACTTGAAGATGTCCGTGCCACACTAGACACGGGATCCTACTCTAATGTGCTCCCAATGAATGTGTTTGAGAAGAGTAGCCTTGGAAAACTATCTCATCATAAGGCTATTGTGCAACTGGCGGATGGATCCTTTGTGTGACCCGAAGGCGTTGTGAAGAATGTATTGGTCAAGATTGGCGAAGCTTCTGTATACACCAATTTTGTAGTTATGCCGGCGTCTACACCTGGGATCGGGGATGTCGTTCCCTTGGGGCGAACGTTCTTGACCAAACTACGCTCCGTGATAGACATCTACCGAAGGACTTGCACCATTGAGGTGGATGGCAAGCGACATGTGTTGCGAGCCATATCTGACCCACCCGATCGCTTCAATGCTTCTCATATTGTTAACTATTATGGTATTGCTGTCTATGTTCATTCTTATTCACAGGTTCGTGGCATGAGGAGAAGATCCATGAAGGGGAAGTCTAGTACCCTCAAGAAGAAGAGCTAGGCGCAACCAGCAGTCGAGTCAAAGACTTTAAACAATGGCGCTATCCGGGAGGCAACTCGGAGATTTTATCGCTTTTTTACTGCTTTTTTGCATGCATTCATACTTGAACAATTTGCTTTTCTTATGTGAATTTGTTCGTCTTTGTGTCGTATGTGCTTATGTTTGTGTTTGAGTGAACTTTTTCGAGTGGTTTTATGAGAAAAATGGTTTTCGGGGACTTAAAAACCGTGATTTTTTCGAAAGTTTCGTCTCCCCGTCTCAGGAGGTGGGGGGCGAATCGCCCCACGAATCCAGAGAGCTCCGCGCTCTCTGGATGCGCGGGGCGAAAGAGACCCCCGTTTTTCTCCCTGCAGCAACGCGGGCGAATCGCCCCACGAATCCAGAGAGCTCCGCGCTCTCTGGACGCGCGGGGCGATTCGCCCCACATGCGGGGCGATTCGCCCCTCTTGGGGCGACTCGCCCCGCGTTGCTGCAGGGAGAAAAACGGGGGTCTCCCCCCATTTCTCTCATTTTTCTTCATCTCCTTCACCTTACTCCAAAAAATTCCCCAATTTTCAAAATATCTTCAATCCTTCATAACTTCTTCATTATTCCATCAAATTGTGTGTTCTTTAGCTTCAATCGAAGCCCGTTACGTGCTCTTTCTTTTCATCCGAATAAATTTTCTTCCTAGTTCATTCAATCTTCGGATTTGAGGTAATCTCACATGAACCCTAATTTTTCAAATTTGGGGGTTTTTTGATTTATGCTTCAATTAAGCTTGTATGATGTATGGGTTGATGATTTGTGTGATTAGAAACGTTATTCACTATCAATTGCATGTTCAATTAGGCTTGGTTTGTTGGTTTGAGATTTTTGCTATTAGATGACTATATCTTGTTAGGCAATGTATCTTTTACCTTTCATTCCATGTTTAAACTTGTGTTTGTTGATATGATAATCATGGGTGTAATGGTAGAATGCATGATTGATGAAGTTGAGGATTTATGATGTTAGATTTTTGTTACTATGGTATGAATTGAGCCTTATGATTCAAGGCATTTGTTGTCTAGCAAGAGCATAATGTGATATGTGATTGTAGTAGTTACATTAATATGTTGCATGATGAAGTAGCTAGACTAGACATTGGGTTTTTTAGGAGTTCGATTGTTGAAGATATCGCTCGTTTGTTCGCTCGTACATTTGCATATGCATAAGTCTGTTTTGTGTCATACAAGATACAAATTGCTGTTTGTAGGAATCATGGCTCCAAGAGGATCAAAGAAAGTCGGCTCGAGCAAGAAGGGAAAGGGGGTAGCATCAAGCTCCCAACCTTCTCACGACATGTACGAGTTGTCTCTAGCTGCAATAGATGTCCGACAAACGCTCGAAGCGGAGCTAGCCCAAGGTGGGAGATCGATCATACCAGGCAGGCGGATAGATATTCCGGATGAAGTAGCTCAAATGGCAGGGTACAGGACACTCTCCCGACTGGCGACGAAAAGGAATTGGGTTTGGTATACTTCAAACAGATTCAAGGGGTACGACATGAGCCTCCTCCAAGAGTTCTACGCTGGATTCACTTATGTTGAGGAGAAGGAGGGGGTATTAGTTCGAGGCCTAATTGTACCATGGACGCCAGACTCAATTTCTTCATTCATTCATTTTGGGCAACGGGAGTTCATAGGGAGCAACCATGCCTACGAATATTCAAGGGCCTCTAGGGGGATAGGAAGTCACATTACGGAGGTGATCTGCAACAGGGAGTACAGGTATCCAGAAACCGGAGTACAACCTGCACGGATCCGTCAGAGTGACCTTAGCATCGAGGCTAAGGTGATGATGAAATTTTGCATCCTCATCCCTAGAAAGAATGACACTTGGATACAGCCAAATTACCCCGAGCTCCTCTACTGCTTGATAGACAAGCATCGAATCGACATCGGTCACATCATGTATGAGGAGTATGAGCGCCACTCGGAAACGAAGAAGAAGCCCTTCATCATTCCGAGCTTCATCACTGCCTACTGCAAATATTACGGGGTCGAGGACATTGATGAGGGGGATTGCGAGGTCGCTGCCCTTTCACCTTCGACTATTGATGTGCAGCTTGCTAGGTATCAAATGAAGAACCCCACGGTTGCCGCTGCTGATGTGGAAGCACCCTTCCAACCGACCGATTCAGATAATGAACATGATTATGAGGATGCTATGGAAGCGGATGATGGCCAAGCCCTATCCCGGATATTCCTTTTGTCCATAGAGCACCACATGCACCGCCTCGAGCACCACATGGGTCTAGAGGTATTGACTTCTCTGAATTCCGGGCCTACCTCAACGACCGTTTCGGTAGAGTTGATGCTAGTGTTGCAGCCTTGACCACTTCTGTCCAAGGAATGCGACAAGACCTCGACGGGCACATTGCCCAGTGCAACCGCGATTGTGAGATATTTGAGGAGCATCGCCGTGAGGATAGGCAAGCAAGGTGGGAACAACAACAACTCATCCGTCAGCAACAGGAGGCTCTGCAACAGTCCAATGATCTCCTGTTTGACATGTGGAAGGACTATTATGGGGATTACAATCCCGATAACTAGTCTTTTCACCTGTCCACTCTCAGCCAACCGGGGCCAAACCGTTTGGTAACATCTAGTATCACTTCTTATTACTCATTCTCTTTTGCTAGTGACTAGCTTAAGTTTCATAAGGGGGATGGGATGTGAACCGTGATGTTAAGTATTGTTTGGCTTTGTGTTGATTGGTATCTTGCTTTTTTTTTTTTTTTTTTTCTCGTTTGCATTTGCATTTGTACGTTTACTGCTTTCTTAGTTTTTAGGTTGCATTCACTACATTCATCCTAGGATAGTCTTGCATATTTTATGTGGAGTTTATTGCCAAATTTTTTGAACTTTTTTATTGGGTAGATCAACTAATTATGCCATTAATCATATGCTTCATTTCTATGAATTTGTTTGAGGTTTTTCTCGCTTGGCTTGTCACATTTATGTATTGTACTTAGTTAAACTTGGTAGTCTCGACATCACTTAGTGGTGCTTTCTCTACTGCGGTTCACGAAGGCCTTTATAATAGGATGATGCATGTTAGGGTCTTATGGTTGTTTTCCCGAGTAATTATGTACCTAAGAGGCAACAAGTCTTCACCTTGCTTTGAGATTCCTAAATGCCTAGGAATGAGGTAGTGTGAGATTGTGTGATCCTTTGTTTGCAACCTATTCTTCCGAATAGGTTTGGGGAGGGGGTTACGCTATCATTAGACTTGTTTTTCGTTTTTCAATTCTGTGTTGTGCGTTTATTTTTCGTAAATTTTGCACTCCAACCTATTCTTTCGAATAGGTTTCGAGAAGTCGTTTGTGTGTCATTTTTGTCTCTCTTTTCGTTGTGCTACTGCTGGCTAAAAAAAAATCGAAAAAAAAGAGAAAAAGGAAAATTCCAGAAAAGAAAAAGAAAAAAAGAAAAAGAAACTGGAAAAGAAAAAAAAAGAAAAAAAGAGAAAAGACCCCAAAAAAGCAAAGAAGGGTCTAAAAAAGAAAAGCCAAATAGCAGTTTAGCAAAGTGTTGTGTCTCATTTTCCAATTCTTGTAATGTTCGTAATCGTGTTGTAATTTTCTATCTTTTCTTTTGTTTTTGAGTGTCATCTGTTTTAGACCACCCTCGTCCTGCCATTCAGGAAGTGGTGAATAGCTTAAGGCTTTGCTTGAGAGATAGGTAGAATAGGGGAGAGTTATCTTTTTAGGGAACCCTCCTTCGTTTGATGAGAGCCAGTATTGGTTCGACCTCTTTGAGGAAAAGTCTTAACTTGGTGAACAGTAGTAAGTCCTCAGTTTCATAGGCACGGGACAACCATTCGTATCTTAACATGTTTCATTACGTCGTCACTGACTAGGTCCAGGTAGAGGATGTTACGAGAGACTATCTTGTCTTGACATAAGTGCTTATGTGAATGTGTATGAGTCAATCGAGGCATTCTTCAACCTATATTCATTTTATGACATATATGGTTCTTGTTCATATGTTTTTTGATAGATTCAGTAGATTAGTTCATTTCATTTGGCATGAGACTCCATTTTTTGTGTTGCATTGTTTTTTGCATTAGAGTGTAGCTTAGTTGCTTGAGGACAAGCAAAGGTTCGGTTTGGGGAGTTTGATGAATGTGTATTTTACACTTTTATTTGAGTCATTTTCACCTAATTTAGCTATCCTCTATGTTAATTTAGCTATATTTTAGTGCATTTTATTAGAATAGAATTAGAGGAAGGAGGCAGGATAGGCAAAGTATAGGCCGGTCGTGAAGAGCAACATAGTAGGGGGCGCCTCTTTCTTTTGTTTGCTTTCTTCTGGTTCCGCTCTCGTCAATATAAACAGAAAGGGGAATAGACCTTTCCCTAGAGCAAGGCGGATTTCCAATTCAACCCAAAGCCTGTCCTTCACGTACCAGAAGGACGAACAAGTCACATCGCGATATTGAGCCGAGGGTCGCAGCCATCTTATCCACTGAACTAGCTAGAAGCTATCGCTTCGGGTCAAAGCATTAAATGAAAAGGACCAGAAAAGGCGGCAGCTAGTAGAACGTTCTTTATGCCCATATGTCCAAAAAATAAAAGGAGAGGGGACGAAGTCACTCGAGGAATTTCCAGTGACCTAAGTGAACGCCAAGCGTTGCGAAAACTGACAATGAGGTAACTTCACATGAACCCTAATTTTTCAAATTTGGGGTTTCTCGATCTATGCTTCAATTGAGCTTATATAATGTGTGGGTTGATTGTTTATGTGATTAGAATCAATTTCATTAGCAATTGCTTGCTCATATTTGCTTGGTTTCATAAATTGGGAATTTTTGCTTACTTGATGTCTATGTCTAGTTTTGCATTGCTTCTTTCATACCATGCTATATGATGAGATTATTGGTATGATAAAGGTAGACATGTTGGTAGAACACTTGATTGATGGGGTTTGAGACTTTTTGGTGAAATTTTTGAGTATTATGGTTTGAATGAATCTTATGATTTGAGATTACTAGTAATCTAGCATGATGCTTGTTGAGATATATTACATATTATGATATGAGGATACGTTGCATTATGGTAGCTAGATTAGACTTGGTGTTTTGAAGATTAGGCGTGATGATGGAGTTACTCATTTGTTTCACTCTTGCATTTGCATATGCATGAAGCTTTTTGCTGTACGAGGTATTAATAGATGTTTGTAGGAACCATGCCTCAAAGGGAGAGGAGCACTTTCGTTTGGCTACAATGAAGTATTGGAGGTGGTTCGATTTCAACCATGTCGAAGGGTTTGACAAGGACGTTCTCCATAAGTTCTATGTTGGGTCTACTAATCTTCAAGAGAAGGAGAGTGATCTCATTAGAGGTGTGTTCGGGCCATGGACTTTTGCAACAACTTCGCGGTTTATCCATAAGGTGGAACGAGAATTCACCGGGAGTGAGCATTCTTATGACTATTCACGTACCACTAAAGGGATTGAAACCAATATCACGGCAGAAATCTGCCACAAGGACTGCAAAGTTCGAGAGACTAGGAAGCAACCGGGACGGCCTCATCACAACAGATTTAGTCTTGAGTCGACAGTGGTGATGAATTTTTGTATCGCTAACTTGGTTCCAAAACATAATGACATGGACACCCAGCCCTTCTTTGGGGTGCCCCTCGACTGCTTATTGAGGGAGCACCATATAGACATCGGGAACATCAACCGTGAAGAATGTAGGCGACATTGGGCAAAGAAGAAGAAAACCTCTGAGTTTCCGAGTTTCATCGCAGCTTACTGTAAGTTACATGGGGTAGAGGACATTGGTGAGGGAGACTCTAAGAGCGCAACTCTTTCCCCTTCAACAATTCACGGGCTATTAAAGAGATACCGGATGGAAAACCCCATAACTGTCGCGGCTAATCTTGAGGCTTCTCTTCGACAACGCAATTCTTCTAATGATGATGATGGTGACAATGAAGACAATAGAGACAATGAGGATGCCATGAATACTGATGGAGGAGTTGGCCCTATTCGATCTATTAGAAGAACCACCACCACCACCACGGGCTCCGATGATCACCAACAAGGGCCCTCGAGCAATCTCGATACCTTACATCTTGTGTACTCAGCCGACCGAGGCCAAACCACGCGGTAACATCTAGTATCACATCTTATTTCCTCATTCTCTTATTGCTAGGGACTAGCTTTAGTTTCATGAGGGAGGATGGGATTTAAGTGAACTATTGTTGTTAGTTTGGAGCTTGGCATTGGTAGTTTGAGTATAGTACCTTGCATTTTCTTGTAATTCGTCCGCATTAGCATTTGCACGTTTATCGCTTTCCTAGTAATTTAGTTGCATACACTACATACACTACATTCATCCTAGTATAGTTTTGCATGTTTTTGTGAGGAGTTTATTGCCAAATTTTTTGAAAATTTTTATTGGGTAGATTAACTAGTTATGACCTTTGACCATGCATTTCATCTCTATGAATTTGTTTGAGGTTTTTCTCGCTTGGCTTGTCACATTTATGTTTGCACTTAGTTAAACTTGGTAGTCTCGACATCACTTAGTGGTGTTTTCTCTACTGCGGTTCACGAAGGCCTTTATAATAGGATGATGCATGTTAGGATCTTATGGTTGTTTTCCCGAGTAATTATGTACCTAAGAGGCAACAAGTCTTCACCTTGCTTTGAGATTGCTAAATGCCTAGCAAGGAGGTAGTGTGAGATTGTGTGATCCTTTGTTTGCAACTTATTCTTTCGAATAGGTTTGGGGAGGGGGTTACGCTTTCATTAGACTTGTTTTTCGATTTTTGAGTGTGTGTGTTTGTTTTCCTTTTTCGTAAAGTTTGTGCTTCAACCTATTCTTTCGAATAGGTTTGGGGAGGTCGTTTGTGAGTCATTGTAATTTTTTTTTCATTGTGCTACTGCTGGCTATATAAAAAAGAAAAGAAACAAAACGAAAAAAAAAGAAAGAAAAAATTCCAAGAAAAAGAAAAAAATCCGGAAAAGAAAAAAAAAAAAGAAGAGACCCCAAAAAAGCAAAAAAGGGTCCAAAGAAAGCCAAAAGCAGTTTAGCAAAGTGTTTTGTCTTGTTTTTCAATTCTTGTAATGTTCGTAATCGAGTTGTAATTTTTGTCTTTTATTTGTTTGAGTGTCATCTGTTCTAGACCTCCCTCGTCCTGCCATTCAGGAAGTGGTGATTAGTTTATGACTCTGCTTGAGAGATGGGTAGAATAGGGGAGTGTGAACTTTTAGGGAACCCTCCTTCGTTTGATGAGAGCCAGTATTGGTTCGACCTCTTTGAGGGAAAGTCTTAACTTGGTGAACAATAGTAAGTCCTCAGTTTCATAGCCATGGGACAACCAATCGTATTTTAACATGTTTCATTACGTCGTCACTGACTAGGTCCCGGTAGAGAATGTTACGAGAGACTATCTTGTTTAACATAGTGCATATGTGAATGTGTATGAGTCAATCGAGGCATTCTTCAACCAATATCCATGTTACGATTTGTATGGTCTTTGTTCATGAGTTTTTGATAGATTCAATAGATTAGTTCATTTCATTTGGCATGAGACTCCATTTTGTGTGTTGCATTGGTTTTTTGCATTAGAGTCTAGCTTAGTTGCTTGAGAACAAGCAAAGGTTCGGTTTGGGGAGTTTGATGAACGTGTATTTTACACTTTCATTCGAGTCTTTTTCACCAATTTAGCTATCCTCTAGGTTAATTTATATTTTAGTGCATTTTATTAGAATAGTGTCACGTTTCCCTTTTATTTGCATTTTTCAGGTTTTAGGTAAAAAACGTGATTTTCCGGGCAATTATGTTGAAGAGGACGAAGATTCGGTGTTTCGTGGTCATCCGTGGTGTATCTAGAAGGTTCCGGACGAGATTTGAGGTCTAGGGGTCGAGTTTCAAGGCTTAAAGGTCACTAGAAGGAAAAATCCTAGTCCGAAAAGGAAAAGAAAACCAAAAACGCGTCTCCACCGACCTGGAGCTCCCAGGCGGTTCGCCCGGTGCCAAGCGGTTCGCCTGGGACCCCAGGCGATTCGCCCCGTGCATTCCGAACTCCTATATATAGTTGCACTTGTTTCTACGTTTTTAAGACCTTTTCACATTAGTTTTAGTGACGAATTTTCCAGAGCCTGTTCTGGGAATTCTTAGCATAGGAGACTCTTTTTCTTATCAATTTGAAGGATTAAGCATAGCAATTGGACCTCGTTGTTTATCAATTCTTGCTTGTGAGCTAGCAATTCTTCGGAGATTGACAACCTTCGTCGGTAACATTGTATCTCACGATTTTTCTACTTTTATTTATCTCTTTCAACATATTTTCATTCAATCTTGCTTTGATTTAGGTTGATTGCAATTTATCTATGAGGAGCTAAATCTATCGTTGGTGATAGTATGTGATTTCTTAGCTAGGGTTCTTAATTATGCATGATTGGCTGTAACGCGATTCAGACTTGACTTATTGCTTTATTTCTTTGATCTATCTAAGCCCTCTATCTTCGTAGTGTTGAATTGAACGGAACACATTGATAAGTCGTTTGTTGAGTTTATAGTTTAAGTTAAATTAGATAAAGCTAGTTATAGTCCTTAGAGATCGACACTTGAGGTTATTTTACTGCTACACTACGGTTTTTGTTGTAGTTGTGAATTGCCTTTGGCTAAAAACAAATTTATTTGATTAATTGAGTCTGACAAATTCTGTTCATCGCAACACGAACAGAAGTAAGAGTCGCATGCCAAACAAGAAAAACTAATCTATTGTATCTACCAAATGCTTATGAACAAGGACCATACAAATCATAACATGGACATAAGTTGAAGAATGCCTCGATTGAATCTATACACATTCACATATGCACTTTGTTAAACAATGGAGTCTCTCGTAACATTCTCTACCTGGACCTGGTCAGTGACGACGCAATGATGCATATTATCATACTATGGTTGCCCCGTGCCTATGAAACTGAGGGCTTACTACTGTTCACCAAGTGAGACTTTTCCTCAAGAGAGGTCGAACCAATACTGGCTCTCATCAAACGAAGGAGGGTTCCCTAAAAGACAACACTCCCCTATTCTACCCAACTCTTAGATCAAAGACTCTTAACCACTTCCTGAATGGAAGGACGAGGGTGGTCTAGAACAGGCCTTGGACTAGGCGACACGAAACACAAGGAAGAATTTACAACTCGAATCTAAACAACTACAAAAGCTGAAAAATAATACAACGCTTTGCTAAAACTGCTTTCTGGCTTGTTTGCACCCTTCTTTTGTTTTGGGTCTTATTCTTTTTTGTTCTTTTTTTTCCTTTTTCCAGATTTTTCTTTTTTCAGATTTTCTGGAACAATTTTTTTTTTTTTTTGATAGATAGCCAGCAGTAGCAACAATAAAAGAAATAACAATGACCTCCCCAAACCTATTCGAAAGAATAGGTTGGAGCACAAACTCAAAAAGAAGAAGAGAAACAAACTCAACATGACTTCAACGAGACGAAAGACAAGTCATGACAATGGTAACCCCCTCCCCAAACCTATTCGTTAGAATAGGTTTAAAAAAAAGGATCACACACACCTCACTCTACCTCCTTCCTAGGCATTTGTCAATCTCATTAGCAAGGTGAAAAACTTGTCACCTCTTAGGTACATAATTACACGGGAATACACCCACAGACTCTAACATGCATCATATTAAAAGGCCTTCGTGAACCACAGTATAGAAAACATCACAAGTGATGTCGAGACTACAAAGCTTAACTAGTGCACATACGAATGTGAGAAACTAAGCGAGACAAGCCTCAAACTAATAGAAATGCAATGTATGGTAAATGGTCATAAACACTTAGTCCATACAATAAAGAAGTTCTAAATACTTGGCAATAGACTCCACACAACAACGCAAAATCTAAACTAAAGATGAATGCATGCATACAGACTCGATCCTAAACCTATCCACTACTAAGAATAGAAACATGCCTATGTGGCTCACAGACCACCACTAAGAAAGCAATAAACGTGCAAATAGAAGAAAATGCTAATGCAAATGCAAAGTGTGCAAATAATCGAGTGTCAACACTTGAGTAATTCTACTCCCTTAACTCATTGTCTAGTCTAGCTAACCTATGTCAAGAACAATCATGCAATTCATCACAATCAAAGGTCATGCTAGACAACGATTAATCTCAAATTCATAAGGCAATATACATATCATAGGGTCGAAACCACCAAAAGCTCACAATCTACCCAATCAAGTGTTCTAACAAGTTGTCAATAACATCATATCAATGTGCTCGAATTCAATAAGGAATGAAAGAATCAAGACAATGCAATCATGACTTAGAAATCCTAATTGAGCAAAAATCCAAATTCAACAAACCCAGCAAAATTAAGCATGCAATTGATAGAGAAATAAGTTAATAATCGAACAAACAAGCAACCCATACAACATAGAAGCTTAATTGAAGCAAAAATCAAGAAATCCCCAAAATTAGAAAATTAGGGTTCTTGAGAGGTTACCTCAAATCTCGAAAATTGATGAAGTATGAAGAGATTTGTTCGGATGAAAGTGAAGAGCACGTAATGGGCTTCGATTCAAGCTAAAGAACACAATATTTGGTGAAGAATAGGAAGAATTATGGAAGAGAGAAGGAATTTTGGGAGTTTTTCGAGTTGGGAGAGTTAGAGGAAGAAGAAATATGAGCAATGGGGAAAGAGAGGGGTGACCCCCCGTTTTTTAGCTGTTGGGCGATGAGGGGCGGACCGCCCCTGGTGAGAGGCGGTCCGCCTCTCATCACCCGAGAGGCTCATCCTCTCGGGAGTTGAGGGGCGGTCCGGCCCGTATAGGGCGGTCCGCCTCTCATCACCCGAGAGGCTCACCTTCTCGGGAGTTGTGGGGCGGACCGCCTCCCACTTACAGAGGCTGGGGGCGATGAAATCCCCCCTTGGTCACTTAATGTTCACTCCAAAACTCTTTCCACACTGAAAACACTCGAAAAACTTCACTCTAACATAAACAAAAGCACAAAACATTACACAAACTACTAAAAACTTAGCAAAAACAAATTGTTCAATGTATGCATGCAGTGCAAGAAAGCGATAAAACTTCGGGTTTCCTCCCAGAAACCGCCATTGCTTATTATTCTCTGACTCGACTTCTTCATGTTCTTCAGTTCCTATCAAGACGGGTACTAGTCTTCCCCTTCATGGATCTCTTCCTCATACCTAGTACCTGAGAATGCGAATGAACAAACGCAGCAGGGCCAAAAAAGCCTATGGGGTGAGAATCAATCAAATGTGGATGATGATCAGAAATGGCTTGCAACCTATGTTGCTTGCCATGTACCTCAGTAGTGAAAGTTCCTCGGTAGGTGTCGATCACAGAGCGCACCTTGGTCAAGAAGGCTCGTCCCAAGAGAACCACATCGCTCATCCCATATCTCGATGCCGGCATCACAACAAAATTGGTATAAACTGAAGTGTCACCAATCCTCATTAACACATTCCGAACAATACCTTCCGGCCTCACGAAGGATCCATCCGCTAGTTGCACAATGGCCTTGTGTTTCTCCAGCTCTCCCAGACCACTCTTCTCGAACAGATTCATTGGGAGCACATTAGAGAATGCTCCCGTATCAAGTGTAGCACGGACATCATCGAGACCTCCAATCCCAACCTTAACATCAAAGCTATCAGGAATTGGTTCAGGATCTTCATTTTCCTCATCACTCAAATCAAATCCCAGGCCTTTATCTTCCTCCTAGGCCCACCTTGTGCGAAAGATTTGCACTCAGCAACCTTCTTAATAGTGATCTCCACAGGAAGGTCTCCTACCGAGGTTATCTACATCGACTTCTCCGTGTTACTGGGCAACTTCCCTTGCTCCCTACTTGCTCCACGGTCTATCAACTCTTGCATCTTTTGGTGCGCAAGCCTAGTACTTGCCTCCAATTGATCAAGCCTACCCCTTGTCTTTTCTGAATCCTCCTCATATCTCTTCAGAAATCCCTGGGTGTTATCTACCATCTTCTGCAAATTATCCAAGAGAGAAGTGGACTTGGATTTAGGTGCTTCGGCTCTAGGAGTAGGATTTTCACAATGGTCATTTCCGTAGTTGAGATGGCTACGGTCTTGGTTGGGTCCATAGGTTTGTTTCGGAGGTGCAAAACCTTGGTTGTTTCAGAACCCCTTCTTCCAATATCCACCACGCGGATTCCTACCATCTTGCCCATAGCTAGCCTCTTAACGGACCCCAAATTCTGCAGCAAACACCTCTTCTTCTCCGACTTTTACCCAGTAAACACCATCGTTTGCTAATTCAGACCTACACATATGAGCCCCATGCCCATAGTTCTTGCATACCCTGCAAACCTTATTGGAAAGAGACGGTCCAATCGAGCTCTTAAGAGCTTGCCTCATCTCATTGGCGAAGCCATCAAACCTATCGCCACTCACACCATTCAACTGTACCTTAGGTTTTGTTGGAACTTCAGTTCCACAACTCTTGACCATGGCCCTTGGATCCTTGAACTGAGACCCCTTCGCAAGCGTTTCAAAACACGCCCACACATCTTCGGCGGTCTCCTCCCAAATATTTCCATGGCACTGGAAATCCACCACCTGTTGGCTCTCATATGTGAGCCCATTGTAGAAGTGCTGAACGAGATCAAAAAGTTCCATCCCATGGTGTGGGCACTTGTTCTTGAAGTCTTTGAACCTCTCCAGAGCAGTGTAGATGGTTTCATCGTAGTCTTGCTTGAAACCGCTGATTTGTGCCTTCAGCGCGGTAGTCAAAGTATGGGGAAAATATTTCTCCATAAAAGCAGAAAACACCTTAGCCCAGGTGTCGAGCGATCCGGCCTCCAGAGTGCCTAACCATGATTTTACTTTATCACCAAGTCCCACAGCAAAAACCTTCATCCTCAGCTCATCATCCGTGATTCCTGCTCCAGGCCTTGGGAGATTCTTAATGAAATCCTCAATGTCGTTCAAGAATCCCATAACATACTCCCTAGCCAACCCGTAGAATTCCAGGAGCTGCTGGAACATGTGATTTTTAATATCCAAATCACGCGTTGCAGCAGAAAGTACAATAGCTGGACCTCTCATCCGTTCTTGGTTGGTTTGAACCCATGATTTCAGAAGTGGGCGAGCCATCACAAAACCTTCCCAAGAATTAAATTGCTGAAAAATCTCCTGTAGAGAATCAGAATAGTTGTCCCCCACTACTTCAGCTCGAGCACTATCTCGCTTCCTTTGATGACCCTATCAATCTCCGAAATAGGTTCAACAAGAGGAATTCCACTAGATCTCGTGCTTCGTATAAACCACCTTAAACGAATCAAGTGAGTATCAAGGGAAAACATACTAAACTACTAATTCTGGAAATTGAATGCTGAAAATACAAATAAGCTAAAGAGTAAAAAGGAGTTAAAGTCCACGGCAACGGCGCCAATTTGATGAACTAGATTGTCAGACTCGAACAATCAAATGAATTTATTTTAGCCAAAGGGCCACTCACAACTACACAAAACACGTATTGCAGAGGTAAGATGACCTCGAGTGTCGATCTCTAGGGACGTAACTAGCTTTAACTACAATAACTATTATATAATTCAGTAAACAAACTTAACTTAACTTACTTAACAATATGCGACGAGAGTTGGTGAAAGTAATGCTCATTCTAAGCACCGGGTTCTAATTATGCATGAAAGTGCAACACGTACTGCTTTAAAAGTAATTCGAACTGATCTTGTTGTGGGAATTGTTTTCACCATATCAGACAACTCTCCATTCGGAGAGGATACTGTCGCAAGGTTTCCACCCAAACGCTCGATTAGAACAAACACCAAAAGACAGGTTTTGACATGTATTTTGAAAGCCTCTTGTCTATACTAATACTTGGCTAAGGTTGTCAGGCTTAGTGCAAGCAGTACTTGATAATTGTAAATATTGAAAGTGATGATCTTGAATTGTCCTAGTGTTTCTAACACTTACGAAGATAGATGGCTTAGTCGGATCAACGATTCATATATCACAAATCTACAAGCAAAAGACTCAGAAACTCAATCATGCACAATATGAACCCTAGCTACGAATTTACATATTATCACCAACTAGATATTTAGCTACTCATAGCAATAACATAATCAACAATAGCAATCATAGGTGAAAACATTGTAGAATCAATAAATAGAGTACGAAAAATAGTGAGATACAAAGTTATCACCGAGGGTTCTCAATCTCCGGTGAATTGCTAAACTCACAAGTTTCTAGTAAGGTGAGATCAAAAGATGTCCAAATCTCTATCTTGATTCTTCAAATCGCTATGGAAAAGTAAATCTAAGTCAAAGAAAACCCAGAGAAATTCTAGGGTTTATGTCTGCAAAAGTCTGAATGAATAGATGAAAATTCGACTTTTGTATAAAATAAATCGTGGGCTTCCGGAAAGGCACCAGGCAGTGCGCCTGGCACCAGGCCGACCGCCTGGTGTGCCAGGCGGTGCGCCTGGCTCGGGCAGAGAGTTGCCCGTGCTTTGCTTCTCCAAGTCTTCAACTTTTGGTCTTTTGGCACGACTTTGAGCTCCGAACTTGGTCTTTTGGCCTGGAAACATGTCACGGTACTCCTTGACGCACCATGGGTGATCTCGTTGCACCAAAACTTCAATGTTTCGCCATAATTTACATCCAAAAGTGCGATTTTCACCTAAAACCTGAAAATAACAAATGAAATGGAAATATGACACTATTCTAAAAAAATGCACTAAAAATGTATGCAATAGGATAGCTAAATAGGTGAAAAAGAACCAAATGAAAGTGTAAAAAACACTATCATCAGTTTTCCTTTTGAAGTCTTGTTACTTTGAGTAGCAACAGCGGGCTTCTTGGTCGTAGGTACTTGATTGCTTATTTCAGCAACCTTAGCTTGACCAATTTGATAGAGTTCTGGTTGACCACTATCAGTAGCACGAACAAAGGTAATTGGTGATTTGTCTTTACTCAAAAGTATCACATCATCACCTTCATAAGTGACATCTAAACCTTCTTTTTTAGATGGATCTCTCAGATAAGAGTTTAGTTCAGTTAGTGTGTTACTAGCATCCGCATAAGATTTTAAATTGACTTTCATCTTTTTCATCTCTTGTATTTCGGCAAGTAACTTTAGAATTGAGGACTGATATTCTTCCAATTCTATGGCCATTTGAGCATTTTTCTCTGTATCTTCAACAACTGACTTCTTGAGATTCAATCTTTCAACATCCTTCCTTTCTGACTCAACACTCAGCACAACGTACTTTTCAGTAGTTTGCTTAGTCAGAAGTTCAGCATTCTGTAATTTCTATTGATGTTTGCTCAAAGTTTTCTCAAATCTTTCGATTTCTCCTTGAATTCTATCAAGGTCAATGTCATCTTCACTTTTTAAATCAAAGTCAGAGGTAGAACAATTTACCTGATCGGCCATGAGGCAGAATTCGTAGTTTAACACATCTAGATAACCTTCCATGGAAATTCCACATACTTCTTTGCCTATCTCTACGTCCAGAGTGGCTTCCTCTTCTTCAGTGTCTGAACTTTCTACCTCACTGTCTTCAGAGATTGTTTCAATGCAAAGAGCATGGATTTTTGCTTGAAGTTTTTTCTTTTCTTCAGCAATTAAAGCCTTCTTGAACTTCTTCTTCTTTTCAGCAGATTTCCCTTTCAGTAAGGGGCAGTTTGCTTTGAAGTGTCCAGGCTTTTTGTAATAAAAGCAAAGATCATTGCCAACTACTGGTTCTTCGGAGGAGTTTGCTTGCTGAGCTTGCTTGTTCAGCGAGCTAGTTTCATTTTTGTACTTATGGTAGTTGTTACCAAGATGCTTTTTCAGCTTCTCTTTTGCTTTTCGCCTTTCAAGTTCCTTACTGGTGAATTTCTTCATGTTTCTAACTGCAAGATCATTTTCATCAGCAGGCTCTTTATCATTCTTCTTTTCAGAAGATGACGGCTTGGCAGCAAGAGCAATGTTTTGCGATTTTTCAGCAAACACACTTTCTCTTTGCTTTGTCTCATAGTTGACAGTAGCAAGATGAGAGAACAACTCGGTTGGAGTGATATTTGGCATTCCTTGATTGTAGTAGAAGTTCTGAGTGTGGATCCATTCTTGATTCAGACTTCTAATAATGGTTTTCACCTTTTCAGAATCTGAATAGAAGTTACCAACACCTAAGGCAGCCATTTCACTCACAAGAGTTGTGAATCTGAAGTCCAAGTCTTCCAGTGACTCATTGGCACCTTTTTTGAAGTTATGAAACTTCAACTTTAGTACTTCAAGTTTGTTTTCCTTGGTTCTGTCAGATCCAGCACAAAGATCTTTTGGCTTTACCTGAAGTCCATTCCTCTCTTTGTTTTGGTACGACACTCGACCGGTTCTCCTAAGATAGTTTCCTTTTCACCATCATCGGTGATCTTGTGAGGAAAGCTTCTTTCAACTTTAGTGATCTTGATTGGTCCATCGTTTATGATAGTCACCATCTCATCACTAATGGCCTCAAGATGTAGCATCATGTTGTTTCGCCATTTTTCATAGTTTTCCAGCTTCAGCAAAGGAGCGTCTCCTAAAGACATCCTGTCAGCAAAATACTACCAAACTGATCAAGTGAAAGTGATTTACGGAAAACACCTAAGGGGATCTAGGTTCAGTGCTGAAGGTTAAAGAACCTCCAACTCTGATACCACTTGTTGGTCCCTTTAAACAACAAGAAAAGACTAGAGGGGGGGGGGTGTGAATAGTATTTTCAAACTTTTCGTCGTTTAAAACTTTCTCAACAAGTATTTATTACTTTCAGTAATGAGTTAGCTGATACTTAAAAAGAGAGTGCGGAAGTCTTTTTCGATAAGTGCTTTTGTCAGAAAAACTAGTTTCAGCAAGTGGGCAGAGTGACAGTATGAAACAATAATAACTTGCTGAAAACTAAGTGCAGGAAATTAAATCACACAAACACTTTTATAGTGGTATCTGAGAGTGGCGTAATCTCTCAACTAATCCACTTTGTCCTTTCTAGGACTGAATCCACTATGATAAGATATGAGGTTCCTTACAAATCCTATCACTAATGATTCTCAGAAACCGAAGCACACTTGCCTTGTTTCCAACCTAAACTAGAGAACTGTAACCTTGTTCTCCACCAAACTTGGGACTGTAATCAGCAAAGCTATGCTTGATTAGTTCCCCCTGAATTTCACGCCTGTAAAAGGGTGTTTATCAGTTATAGAGGTTTGGGATGAGATGACTTGAATATAACTTTTCATCTATAACAAGTAATCTAAAGAAACACAACTTGTAATACTTTGCAGTAAGCAAGTTTGTTGTTTCTGGTGTCAAGACTTGTTCTTGTTTAAAAGAAAGAACACTTAACTAATTTCTTAGCTTTCAATGTTCTACTTCTTCACAAGTAGCTTTTTGTTTCAAGCTTAAGTCTTGGAACGGATAAGTAGGCAATAAAGAGTAGAGAATGATTTGAGTGTTTAAAGCACAAGTGAGAGTTTGATCACGTTGTTGACACACCCTTCTGCTCAGCCTAAGGTCTTCTATTTATAGTGTCTCAAGGGAGCCGTTTGAATTTCAAATTCTAAGGCTTTGTACCTTAAGATGTCACTATCTTGCTTTTGTACTTTCAGCAACGTTCTTCATTTGTCTTCTTGTCTTCTTGTCTTCATGTTCTTCGCGTGCTTACTTTGCATTTAATGTTCTTTTGAATCAAATTCAAATATGAACGTTGGAGCCAAAATGCAAGTACTCTTCAGCAAGGATGTCACATGAGTTGTCAACAAGTGAGCTATCTCAGTTTAAACAAGCACAACCTACTCTGTCATTTAGATTTTCACTTATGCAAGCCGTTGCTGAAATTCTCGCTTTCTGAAGCAACATGTGCCTTTGTAGATACCTTTCTTAGAATTCTTCTAAGTCTTCAGTCTTCGAATTTTCCACTTTCTGAGCGGTTCTAGGTCTTCAATGGTTTGTTTGAGAAAACAAAGTACATCATCAGCAAGCTTAAGAACCTAACTAGTACCTACACTAAGTCTTTCAGCAAACGTTACTCTTTTATAATGTCCTTAAAATTCTAAATTCCTATGGACCTTAAGAGTACTAGTTACTGGACTTTACTTAATTTAGCATGGTTAATTGCTCATCAAAATTACAAGTTTCCTAATAGAACTCTCCTCTAATCCAACTGATTATGGGCATAGACAAATGTGACCAAACCTTTATTTTCACCAAGAATGCCAGTCAATCTGCAATGTATATATTGTTCCCCACAACAAATAAAATGAACTATGATTCTGCTATGTTACCATAACACCCAAACCTCCCATTATCATGAGAGTTATAATTATCCAACCACTTCCATTTACTACCCAGTTTCCTTCTTAAACTATCAGCTTTACAAATTTTAACCTGAGTTTCAAGTAGGCCAGCTAAACAAATATTAAGATCTTTGAGATGGGAGCCAATCTCCTTATACTTAGCTGCCATATTAAGCCCTCTTACATTCCAAACTATCATGGAACATGATTTTGATCCCCAGAAGATCCAATTCCAAGATCTAAAGGGGCAAAATCATTTCCCCTATCCAAGTCAACAGTACCAAATCTCATAGATGGACTCTGAACATTTTTACGTCTAGCTGCACTTCTCCCTTCCACCCTTGTCCATTCGTTATTCATCTCATTATTACTCGGAACACCAATAATTACATTAGACAGAACAGGTGCATTACTGTGTGTAACCGCAGAACTGGTACTAACAGTAGTTGTCAGATTCTCTACAGGCCTCTGTTGGTTACTGCTTGTAACCGCATAACTAGTACTAACAGTAGTTGTCGTATTCACTGCAGGCCTCTGTTGGTTACTGTGTGGTATAACAAATGAAGTGTCAATAGTAGTAGTAGTACTCTGTGTATTACCTTTAGTTCCAGCAGGAACCACTCTTTGCACCCATCGTGTTTGAGGTTTATTTCTTGGCAATGGCCTTTGCTGATTCCGTATCTGTTGCCCTCCTTGTTGCCCATTATTCCTCTCATTCGGTTCCCTTTGTTGCCCCTCAGCGTGCACTTCATTTATTTCTTTGAGGGAAATTTTCAGAATGAACCCCTGTTAGTGCACCTCATTTCATTTCCCCCCCTACTAGTTCAATTATTACGTTTTACCCCAATCGAGTTGACCAAGTCCAAAATTTTCTGAAAATGTGGCTAGCCAAACACTCCCTTAACTTATTTTATTTTCTTTTTCCTTTTTCCTTTTATGTTTTAATTTTATTTTCTTTTTACTTTTATTATTTTCTTATTCTTTTTTTTAAATCCCTCTTCTTCTCCAGCTCCGGCACCGGAATTTTTTCCGGAGCTGCCGGAAAGTACAGCTCCAATCGGAGTAACAACTCCGATTTGGAGCTTTAACGGCTCCAACCGGAGCTGTTAAAAGCTCCGAATCGGAGCTTTCAAAAGCTCCGCTCGGAGCTGTTTAAAGCTCCAATCGGAGCTTCCCATTGGGCAGCTCCGATTGGAGCTTTAAACAGCTCCGATCGGAGCTGTCAAAAGCTCCGATCGGAGCTTTCAAACAGCTCCGATGAGCTGTATATTTAATTTATTTTTGTTTTTTTTTTTTAATTTGTTTTTTTTTCTTTTGTAAATAATATGGAGTGAAATATGAATCAATAATTGTGTATGGATCATTTTGTTATAATATTTAAGAACATTTTGAGATTTAGATAACTAATGGGGGTTAATTGAAATAATTTATAGTCAATTTTGTAAAATAGAATAATTTAGAGTTAAATATGTAATAAAATAGAATTGAAGTTGTTTGGTTTTTTTTGAAAACTAAAACTTAAATGAGGGTAAAATGGTACATTCCAGGCCTTAATTCGCTAAAAGTCAAGGTCGTGGGTTAAAATGTAATTGATTTGCACTAACAGGCGGTAATGCGTAGTTGTTGAACTAGTAGGGGCTAATGTGTAATTGATGAAACTAGCAGGGAATCTTGATGCAAATTCCCTTTCTTTGAGGCGGACATTCATGACCAAGCTTTTGACATTTTTGGCAGAATGATGGCTTCCATTCATAAATAATAGCATGTTTCACCTCATTCCCCGTCTATCCTTAATCCAGATATATTCCCTCATTCATAAAACTTTTACTTTTGATTACAATTAATTTTTTTTTCAAATTTTAACAAAAGTTGACAATTACTACTTTTTCCATAAAAAAACAAATAAACCATTTTATTTTGCTGACATCTTTAGGATCAGTTTGACTTTAAATTATTATCAAATCATACGATAAAAAATAATTAAAAATATTATATTATAAAACTAGAATGTTTATACTTTCATATCATAAAATTTTTAATTAATTTTTCTTGTATGATTGGGATTAATAGTTAATACGAAGTCAAACCGACCCTAAAAAAAGTTAACAAAATAAAGTATTTCATTTGTTTCTGGACGAAGTAAATTCATTTCCAAACACCTAAATGAGATTGCACAATCACTTATACACACTAAAAGCATGCATATGACCACAAGTAGTTAAATAAGAAGGCCAGTGCTTAACTTCAATTCAATTCAATGCTGTTATAAGGCTCACCTGAAGCAGAGGCGGGAGCAAGAGTTCAAGCGTGAGCGGGGAAAGTGATAATTTTATGAAAATTTAAAAAGCGTGAGCAGTTTAGAACGCATCTTATTAGTTATTTTAAAATATTTTTTATATGTAATATTATTGTTTTTTAATGGACCCATTGATTTTTAACACCTCCTTAGTGACCCAAATAACGAAAAGGACCGTCTTAACTTATCAATTACATTTTAGTCCAAAGTCAACCAAAATTTACTATTCCAAAATTGAATTTTGATGGAACCAAACAAGCCTTAGTGTTTTCAAATAAAAAAGATAAATAATTAAAAGAAAAACTAAGTAAAATACTAAAATAATAAAATAATTTTGTATATTTCATCCTATATTTAATTCTCTTTCTTCTTCACAACTCCGGGGACCGGAGCTGTGTCCGGAATCATCCAAGCTCCCTGATCGGAGCTTGCCAAGCTCCAATCAGGGAGCTTGTTCAACTCCCAGATCGGGAGCTTCAAGCAAGCTCCCGATCGGAGCTTGCTAAGCTCCGATTTGGGAGCTTGTGCAGCTCCCATATCGGAAATTGTAAGGAGAAGAAGAGGAGAAAACAAATAAGAAAAGGAAAAAGAAAAAAGAAAAGAGAAAAAAAAAAAAGAAAAAATGTTACACTACAAGAAAAACAGGGTTTAGCGAGCGATCCGTCTCTATAGACCATTAGCGACGGATGATCCGTCGCGAAAAGTGGCGTCGCTAATCAAAAAAGCGACGGATAAAGTGATACGTCTCTATAATTAGCGATGGATAAGATTATCCGTCTCCATAATCATCGTTGACAATTATGGAGACGGATAAGTTTATCCGTCGCTAAAGGTAGAGACGGATCAATTTATCCGTCAGTAAAATGACGGGACACGTGGCCTTCCATGACCAAGGGGGTGTAGCGACGGATAACACCATCCGTCGCTAAGTTGTTGTTTTTTAAATATTATTATTGTTTTTTAGTTTATGTTTGTTTTTTGAGCTAAAATTGAATACGTCCAAGAAATATATACGATTGATTGATTGTAAAGAAATATAAATTTCATTACAAAAATTAAAAGTGTACGTGTAAGAAAATATGGTCAGAATTACCCCTAGGGTGGTGCAGTGGAATTTCAAAATTTTCTTAACATGCATACTAATTGATCATGCATATAACGTATATTGAATCACATTAGTTAGAAGAATTACAATACTCCGAAACCAAGAAATAAAACAGAATCGATATGATCTTCGTAATAGTCTAGTGTATCTTCTCCTTCGTTGAAGTTGAAGATATCTAATATGCCTTCTTGATTATCTGGAAAGCAATAAAGGTTAGTTTCCAGCTACTTAGAACATCAACCTTGGTATACACGGATGAATAGCTTATCGAGAGAATGCTAGGATATTCTCGAGTCAAACTCAGTTGATCGGAGAAGGGGGCAGCGGCGGCGGTGAGGTAGGAGGAGAGAGAGAACTTTTTATTTTCTCTTGAAAGACTAAAAGAGTGAATAATAATGTGTTTTTGTGTCTCGAAAAAGCTCTCTAACCATCTACTTATATAGTAGTCAATAGAAGTCTAAATAACATTCTATTAGACTCCTAAAAGGAATAAGAATTCTAATTCTTATTACACAAGGTAACCTCTTAATGTCCAGGTTCATTCCTAATTAAATCATAACTCAATTAGGAAAAACTTGCCCCATAAGTTTGATTGGAGGAAGGAATCAAACTCCTTCCTCCCTGTGCATCGGCCACGCCTCATGGGAATAAGGTGGGTCCCACTTTTGGGACCCACATGAAAGTCTAAGGCAATTCTAACCCAATTAGATTTTGCCCATGTGCATATATTAATCTTTAATTAATGTATCCTTTTGATTCCAACCTCAATTATATTTCTAAAATATAATCTTTAATTGTATTCTCATAAATACAATTAATTCAATTAATATTCTCATAATATTAGTTGTGCCACAACTAATTATAATTAATCTTGATTAATTATAATTCCATCTCCATGGTCATGCGGATAAGCTGAATCACCACATAGTGTGACCCATAGGGCCTCAGTGTATTAAGCTAGTAACCTTACTAGGCGTCATGGGATTCCTAGACGGTCCCATTTGCAATATTAATACATGAGGACGTTTGAGAGGTTTCTCAAAGCTACCCTTTCGTTGTTGAAGCCTGTTGCTTTCAATGCGGCGATGGTAAGGTCCTTTCATCTGACTGACTCGAATGCATCTAGGATCGATGAAGTGTCTATCCCAATAATACACTCATGATGTCTTCAGTGAGTTGCTTGGTTAATGCGATATATCTTATGAACAATCATAAATATATCCATACGCTGGCCAGCGGTTTTACCAACACAACTATGAACGACTTGAGCAGTTCTCTCCAATGCTACACATGAGAAATGAATCCTCACAGGAACACTTATCATCAACATTTGTAATGTAGCCATGATCCACGAAGGGCCGTAGCAGGCTACTTATTCAGAGCGGGCATTAGATTCCTTCCAGAGACATGGGGCAACAAATGTGATGATAAAGTCCTGGGTGTCAAAGGACGAATGGCATCACTTCGACAACTCCGGTTCCTATAGACACTTCAGTGTAGAATATACATCGATGGGAGTATCCGGTGGGTTCTTCCATTGTTCGGAATCCTCCTCGAACAACTATCCGCAGTTATGGGAACATCATGGATTCCTCTAACGATCTGTTCCGTGGTCGTGGGATCGACTCACACTTGCTCTAACAAGTATAACCTCCACGCATACTAGTCTCAATTCCCTCATTCAGACCCCTACACCCGAGATGAGCTTCGACTAGGGAGAATTTGGGATAGATGATAATTCACATAGTTCCCACTAATTATGTGATCAATCATCTATCCACAAGGGACATGTTTGATATCTATACAGACCAACCAGATAAAGATATGATGTGTTGTATGCCTGATGTATTATATAAATACGTATGTAAACATAAACATGGATAAACAAACATATAATATATTACGTTCACGGTGTAATAGTACATTTGACCTTAATAAAGGTTGTCTCTAGGACATACATACTATCAGTACGTACAAAAATACTAAAAGGTACGAAGATGCAATCCTAAAATGTACGAACATAAACAAAAAATTAACTAACAAAAGTACTAGCTAGTCCTCCGCGTTCTCTACCCCACCCAAAGCTCCAGCATAGTACAACACCGGGTGGGGATGGTCCGCACCGTTCCAGTACGCCTCCCACATCGGCCGATCGTCCACAGAAATCCATTGAACCCATTCTCCCTTCTGCCTCCACTTATCTTTGGCTTGCTGCATCGCATGCCTGTGTATGTCAGATCCCCGGACCAGGAACGCATTCCATAACTCCTCCGTATGGGCAGGAGGCATATACTAGTAGTTCTGCAATATTCAATTTAAACAAGTGAAACACTTAACTAAATGTTACACTTAGTGAGCGCCGCCTACTCAACATCATGAATGCGGACGTAAAGTAATTAAATACAAATAAAGTACCTTCCATTCCTTGAAAACGTGTTCCTTCATGGACAGAGGAAGCGTACTCCACCTTTCACCCCCACTCCCTGGCCTAGGAAGCCTACAAAATCCTTTTTTGATGATCATTGACAACTTTCTATAAGCTGAAGGCGGGTGAAACCTGTCACACATTTTAAAAGATTAAAAATGGAGACCCACAACTATATATTAAAACAATTAAATACCAACTTTTCAAGAACTTACTGAGAACCCTGCATAACGGACAAGACTGGCAGCCCATTGTGCATTGCGTCGCCGCCCTGGGACTGTGCTTCACCATCCCCATTCATTGTTTGTATGTATAAAATTTACATATTTAAGTATGAACCATGATAGTTTGTAATGTTTACTCTATGGATAGCAGCAAATAAAGTCCGTTTATTAGTAGGCCAGGCGATGAGAATGACTGAAATACGCCGGTACAGTAACAACGGCATTACAAATGTTGTTGCTACGGTGCCTGCCTACTACAATCATTCACAACACAAGGCGAAGTACCACTACAATTCTTCATCTTCTCATCCAAATACTAAAAAAAATAAACGTATTATTCAGTTTATAACTTATATAAATTGTTTATCAATATAAGTCTTATGGTGTGTTCAGTTAAATACAAGCAGTTTGCTTAAATGTCGGTGAGGCTTACCAATGGATGCAAACCAATAAAACGCTTACTGATCGACAGTAAACGTATAGTATTTAGTTATCACCCAATGTAAGCCTAAACCAACACAACGAAACTAATATACGTATATCACCATCACACTTATTCATTTCAATTAAAAACAAACTCTTATGTGTGTGTTCAGTCAAATACAATCAGTTCAATTAAATATCGGGGAGACTTTTCTATGGGACCTAACGAATGTAACGCTCACTGATCGATAGTGTTAGGAAACTTCTAATTTTGATGAGCAATTAACCATGCTAAATTAAATAAAGTCCAGTAACTAGTACTCTTAAGGTCCATAGGAATTTAGAATTTTAAGAAAATTGTAAATGAGGAACGTGTGCTGAAGACTTAGTGTAGGTACTAGTTAGGTTCTTAAGCTTGCTGATGATGTACGTTGTTTTTGGAAACAATCTATTGAAGACCTAGAACCGCTCAGAAAATTGAAGATTCGAAGACTGAAGACTTAGAAGAATTCTGAGAAGGTATCTACAAAGTCACATGTTACCTCAGAAAGTGAGAAACTCAGCAACTCAGTACGCATAAGTGAAAATCTATATGACATAGTGGGTTGTGTTTGCTGAAGTTGAGACTGACCACTTGCTGATAACATTCATGACCTACTTGCTGAAGTACTCTGCATTTTGGCTCCAACCGTTCACATCTGAATTTTCAAAGAGCATTAAATGCTACAGCACACTGAAGACATGATGACAAGAAAACAAAGGAAGCACGCTGCTGATAGTACGGTTCTGGCAAGCGATAGTGGCATCTTAAGGTACAAGTCTTAGAATTTGAAATTCAAACGGCTACCTTTAGACACTATAAATAAAGGTCCTTAGGCAGAGTAGAAGGGTGTGTGAACAACGTGATCAAACTCTCACTTGTGCTTTAAAACACGCAAATCCTTCTCTACTCTTTACTGCCTATTGATCCGTTCCAAGACTTAAGCTTGAAACAAAAGCTATTTGTGAAGAAGTAGAAAATTAAAAGCTAAGAAATTAGTTAAGTGTTCTTTCTTCTAAACAAGAACAAGTCTTGACACCAGAAATAATAAACTTGCTTACTGCAAAGTATTACAAGTTGAGTTTCTTTAGATTACTTGTTATAGTTGCAAAGTTATATTCAAGTCATCTCATCCCAAACCTCTCTAACTGATAAACACCCTTATTCAGACGTGAAATTCAGGGCGAACTAATCAAGCATAGTTTTGCTGATTAAGTGTCCTAAGTTTGGTGGAGAACAAGGTTACAGTTCTCTAGTTTAGGTTGGAAACAAGGCAGGTGTCCATTGGTTTTTGAGAATCATTAGTGATAGGATTTGTAAGGAACCTCATATCTTATCATAGTGGATTCATTCCAAGAAAGGATAAAGTGGATTAGTTGAGGGATTACGCCACCCTCAGATACCACTATAAAAGTGCTTGTGTGATTTACATTTCTGCAGTTATATTCCAGCAAGTTACTTTGTTTTACAGTGTTTATCTACTCACTTGCTGAAACTAGCTCTCTGACAAAAGCACTTATTGTAAAAGACTTCCACACTCTGTTTCTAAATATCAGCAAACTTGTCACTGAAAAGTAGCAAGCACTTGCTGTGAAAGTTAAGTACCAGCAAACTCATTACTGAAAAGTAATAAGCACTTGCTGAGAAAGATTTAGACGACGAAAAAGTTTTTAAAGACTATTCAACCCCCCTCTAGTCTTTACTTGTTGTCTAAAGGGACCAACAAGTGGTATCAGAGCTGGAGGTTCTTTAACCTTCAGCACTGAACCTAGATCCCCGTAGGTGCTTTCCGTAAATCACTTTCACTTGATCAGTTTGGTAGTTGTTTGCTGACAGGATGTCTTTAGGTGACGCTCCATTGCTGAAGCTGGAAAACTATGAGAAATGGCGAAACAACATGTTGCTACATCTTGAGGCCATTGGTGATGAGATGGTGATTGTCATAAACGATGGTCCACTCAAGATCACTAAAGTTGAGAGAAGTTTTCCTCATAAAACCACAGATACTGCTGGAAAGGAAACTTTCTTAGGTGAACCGGTCGATACAATCGTACCAAAACCAAGAGAGGAATGGACTTCTGATGAAGACAATAGATTTCGTCTTGATGGCCAAGCACGAGACATCTTTATTCGATCTACTCCAGACACCATACAGTGCAAACTATGGAGTGTCAAAACTGCTAAGGAAAGCTTGGAAAATGGTTCAAGATCTTTGTGCTGGATCTGACAAAACCAAGGAAAACAAACTTGAAGTGCTAAAGTTGAAGTTTCAAAACTTCAAACAAGGTGGTACTGAGTAACTGGAAGACTTGGATTTCAGGTTCAAAACTCTTGTGAGTGAAATGGCTGCCCTAGGTGTTGGAAACTTCTATTCAGATTCTGGGAAGGTGAAAACCATTATCAGAAGTTTGAATGAAGAATGAATCCACACTCAAAACTTCTACTACAATCAAGGGATGCCAAACATCACTCCAACTGAGTTGTTCTATCACCTTGTTACTGTCAACTATGAGACAAAGCAAAGAGAAAGTGTGTTTGCTGAAAAATCGCAAAACATTGCTCTTGCTGCCAAGCCTTCACCTTCTGAAAAGAAAAGTGACAAAGAAACTGCTGATGAAGATGCTCTTGCAGTTAGAAATATGACGAAGTTCATCAGTAAGGAACTTGAAGGGCAAAAAGCAAAAGAGAAGCTGAAAAAGCATCTTGGTAACAACTACCACAAGTACAAGAATGAAGCTAGCTCGCTGAACAAGCAAGCTCAGCAAGCAAACTCTTCTGAAGAACCAGCAGTTAGCAATGATCTTTGCTTTTATTGCAAAAAGCCTGGACACTTCAAAGCAAACTGTCCTTTGCTGAAAGGAAAGTCTGCTGAAAAGAATAAGAAGTTCAAGAAGGCTTTGATTGCTGAAGAAAAGAAAAAGCTTCAAGCAAAAATCGATGCCATGTGCATTGAAACAAGCTCTGAAAACAGTGAGGTGGAATGTTTAGACACTGAAGTAGAGGAAGCTACACTGGACGTGGAGATAGGCAAAGAAGTTTGTGCAATCGCCATGGAAGCTTACCCAGATGTGTCAAATTACGAGTTCTGCCTCATGGGCGATCAGGTAATTTCTCCTACCTCTGACTCTGATTCAGAAAGTGAAGATGAGATTGATCTTGATAGAATTCAAGGAGAAATCGAAAGATTTGAGAAAACTCTGAGCAAACATCAAGAGAAATTACAGAATGCTGAACTTCTGACCTAGAAAACTACTGAAAAGTACGTTGTGCTAAGCGATGAATCAGAAAGGAAAGATGTTGAAATATTGCATCTTAAAAAGATAATTGCTGAAGCTACAGAGAAAAATTCTCAAATGGCAATAGAATTGGAAGAATACCAGTCTTCAATTCTGAAGTTACTTGCTGAAATACAAGAGATGAAAAAGATGAAAGTCAACTTCAAATCTTATGCAAATGCTAGTAACACACTAACTAAACTAAATTCTTATATGAGAGATCCATCTCAGAAAGAAGGTTTAGGTGCCACTTATGAAGGTGATGACGTGATACTCTTAAGTAAAGACAAATCACCAATAACCTTTGTTCGTGCTACTGATAGTGGTCAACTAGATTTCTATCAAATCGGTCAATCTAAGGTTGCTGAGATAAGCAATCACGTACCTATGACCAAAAAGCCCATTGTTGCTACTCAAAGTAACAAAACTTCAAAAGGTAAACAGATTGCTGAAAATTTCAGCTATCTGGTCGGAATCAGGTTGCTGAAAAGCAATCTGATCAGAAAAAGATTGTTGAAAAGCATTCCGCCAAACAAGTTGCTGAAAAGCAATTTGTTAAGCCTAAAGGCAAGATTACTAACAAAAGTAATGAGAAGACCTTTGCTGACAACCTGAATCAAGTAAGGTTGCTGAGACAAAGACTCAGCATACTCCGAGAAGTGGACTTGGTTACAAGAACAAGCAAAACCAACTTTTCCATGAGTATAAGCAGAGTCAGCAAAGATACTTCAAAGAGCTGAACGAATCCAAGCCTAGAATGCCAGGACTAGAAGGAACCTTGCTAGAAAAGAACTTACTGAAAAGTATAGTTAGCAAAAGGGTAAACCAAATAAGACACCACATCAGAAAGTGGATTCGACCAGCAATGTTCAAAAGTCTTTTGGTTCTAAACCATCTAGTTCCTCAGCAAGTAGAAAACAAGTCAAGATTGAAAAAGTCAAGACTTGGGTTTCCACTGGACGCTTTCTTAAACATGTTAATGTACATCCAATCCTGGATAAATAATTTGTTTGCTCTTGATTGTGCAGACTTCAGCCACGGAGACAAACAATGCAATTTGGCACTTTGACAGTGGCTGCGGAAAGCACATGACGGGCAATAAGAAAAACCTTATAAACTATAGACGGTGGTCTTAAGGTCCAACAATAAGGTTTGCTGGTGGAGGCTTTGGATCTACTAATGGCTATGGTGATGTGAAGTTAGGGTGCATTACTATAACAGGAGTTCTTTATGTCACAAAACTTAAGTTCAACCTGTTCAGCATGAGTCAGTTTGCTGACAAACGTTACTTCATCAAAATCAAAAGTGATGAATGTGAACTTATTGACTTTGAGACAAAGAAGGTAATCATGGTTTCTAGAAGATCAGGAGGTCTATACACTGTAGATTGGTCTTCAGCAATCATTGAAAAATGCCTGATCTCAGACCATGAAGGCCTTGATGAAAATGCATGGTTATGGCATAAAAGAACTAGTCACCTAAACTTCAAAACGCTGAATAAGCTGTCTAAAAAGGCACTTGTAATTGGATTACCTAATGTTACTTTTAAGAAGGATGGTGTTTGCACTGCATGTCAGCAAGGTAAGCAAACCAAAACCTCTTTCAAGAACAAGGCAGTACCGTCAACTACAAAACCTTTACAACTCTTGCACATGGACTTGTTTGAGTCTTCTTCAACAAGCTAGGCTGGCAAGAAATATGGTCTGGTGGTGGTGGATGATTACTCAAGATTCACCTGGGTGATCTTCATCAAACTAAAGTCTGAAACAAGGACTGAAATACCTAACTTGCTGAACAAGCTCGAAGTCATGAAAAATGACACGGTAAAAATCATCAGAACAGACCATGGTACTGAGTTTGCAAACCAGTACATAACTGAGTATTGCACTTCTAAAGGCATACAACATCAGTTATCCTCAGTAAGGACACCTCAACAAAATTGTGTTGCTGAAAGGAAGAATCGTACCCTTAAGGAAGCAGCAAGAACCATGCTTGCTGACGCTGAAATAAGTGAAGCTTATTGGGTTCAAGCGATTAACATTGCCTGCTATACTCAAAATAGATGCTTGATAACTAAGGAATACAACAAAACTCCCTATGAGCTATTTGTTGGAAGACCTCCTAACATCACGCATCTAAGAGTATTTGGTTGCAAATGTTTTGTTCTTAACAATGGTAGAGAATATTTAAGAACATTTCAACCAAAGGCAGATGAATCGATATTTCTTGGTTACTCCTTGCATAGCAAAACTTATAGAGTCTACAACAAAAAGGCACAAAAGATTGAAGAATCTGTGCATGTTGTATTCTATGAAAAAAGACAAGGAGTTCCTGCTGAAGAAGAAATATCAGAATGTATGAAGAAGCTACTCATACATGAGCAAAGAACTGAATCCAAAGCTGGAAATGTCAAGCTCATTGAACTTAATGATGATTTTGACAATGACACACCAACACCAAGTCAAGTCAAGATAAATGTAGTTCATGATAAGGAATTCCCGGCTAAAGATGCAGTTGCTCGAGATGTTGCTGAAACCATGCAACCCCCTGTGCCTACTGACGAGTTACCTCAAACCAGCAATACTGAACAAGTAGTTGCTGATGAACCCATATCAGTACAGACACAACCAGATACCAGTAGTACTGAACAAGTATATGCTGAAAAGTCACATGCTGAAACACAAACATATCCATATCCTAAATGCAGAAAACCTGTTAATAAATTGATTAGAGATCATTCCTATAAGGATATGATTGGTGATATTAACAAACGCCACGTGACTAGATCCAAAGTATCTACCAACTTTGAACTTGCTGAAGAAGCAATAGTTGTTGAGGTAGAAGCTTTGTTCTCTTGCTTTGTTTCAGAAATTCAACCCAAAACCATAGAAAAAGCTTTAAAGCATTCTGAATGGATCAAGGCAATGCAAGAAAAACTGGATCAATTTGAAAGGAACAAAGTCTGGAAACTTGTACCCCTTGTTGAAGGAAAGAAAGCAATTGGTACTAAGTGGGTGTTCAGAAACAAGCTGAGCGAGTCTGGTGAAGTAACAAGGAATAAAGCATGTTTAGTTGCTCAAGGTTAGTGTCATACTGAAGGATTGGACTATGATGGTCATACGCACCAGTTGTAAGATTGGATGCAATTAGATTTTTCTTGGCCTTTGCTGCTCATAACGACTTTATAGTTTACCAAATGGATGTTAAAAGTGCATTCCTAAATGGTGAACTTGCTGAAGAAGTCTATCTAGAACAACCCCTGGCTTTGAACTTCCCTCAGAAACCAAGATGGTATACAAGCTTGAGAAAGTTGTATATGGTCTAAAGCAAGCACCTAGAGCTTGGTATGATACCCTAGCTAAGTTCTTGCTCGATAATGGTTTCAAAGAGGGTGAAGTTGATAAAACCTTGTTTACCATGAACCATGATCGTAAAATACTCTTAGTCCAGATTTATGTGGATGACATAATTTTTGGATCTAAGGACAAGCAACTTTGTGATGATTTTTCAAAGCTCATGACTAACAAGTTTGAAATGATCATGATGGGCAAATTGAATTATTTCCTAGCATTGCAAGTCAAGCAACTCAAAGATGGAATATTCATAAATCAAGCAAAGTATGCGAAGGAAAACGCTCATAAAGTTCAGGATCAAAGAGGAAGAAAAATCTGAAAAGATCCCTATGAGTGTTGGTACCAAATTGGGCTATACTAAAGAAGACAAAAGTGTCGATGAACACAAGTATAGGAAGCTCATTGGTTCCTTGCTGTATTTAACAGCAAGTAGGCCTGACATTCAGTATGTTGTTTGTGTGTGTGAAAGATTTCAATCTGACCCTAGAGAATCACACTACAAGAAAGCACTCAAAATACTGAAATATGTCAAAGGCATAGTCAATGTTGGATTATGGTATCCAAAAGATTCTGGATTAGAATTGGTTGGTCATTCAGATGCTGACCATGGTGGATCAACTCTTGATCGGAAAAGTACCTTTGGAACTTGTCAGTTTCTAGGTACAACACTAATTTCGTGGTTTAACAAGAAGCAAACATATGTGGCTAATTCATCCACTGAATCTGAATACATTGCGACTGGTTGTTGTACTGCTCAAATCCTATGGATTCAGCAACAACTAAGAGATTATGGTATTTCTACAAAGAAAACACCAATCTTTTGTGATAATACAAGTGCTATTGCTATGACGCAAAATCCTAAGTTTCACTCAAGGACAAAGCACATTGATATTAGACACCATTTTATAAGAGATCATGTGGAAAAAGGAGACATTGAGGTTGTCAAGATAGGTATTGATGATCAACTTGCTGACATCTTTACCAAGCCCCTTGCAGATAATAGGTTCGCAATGCTAAGGTATAACCTTGGATTGATTGAACTACCTCAGTAAAAGGGAATATAAATTTGGTTGCTGAGACGGGTACTCAGCAAATCAAAAATGTGATTTATTGTTCATTACAGTCCCTTAAAAAGTCCATTTGGTTCATAAGATATTTTTTTACTCTTTTACAAATGTTGCAAATGATTGCTGAAACAGGCATTCGGCAAAAGTTCTTTCAAACTGGTCATTTGTTAGAAAACTTGTTTACTTACTGAAACAGGCATTCAGTAACGTAAATACATGACGATTGCTGAAACAAACATTCAGACAATCAAGGATGCTGAAAAAGGTATTCAAATATCAAAGATGCATACTGAGACGGGAACTCAGTAAATAGCATATTTGTTTTTACTAAAAGAGGTTACCTTAATATCTCATAACAAAAAGAACTTACTGAGACGGGAACTCTGAAATTCTTTTGGCCTTAAAGAAAAGAGAGATAAAATTAAGGGGGAATTTTCAGCAAATACAAGACTTGATTACTTGATAAGTAAGTGCTAAAGTCAGAAGGTTCCAAATTTCGCTGAAAAGATTCTCTTTTACTTCAGCAAGCTATTATTCACTAAAGTAATGGAGAAAATCCCTTGATTAAAGGTAAAATATATTGTGACGTTAATCTTGACACAGATACACTCGATAATAATCATGACATGAAACACAATCGTGGCCATTGATTAAAGTCGGTTGTTGATCACACGATTAATATCATACAGTAAAAACACGCTCTGACGGTTCGAGTTAGTGGACCTGTACGCATTAAATGCAAAGTACACCACTAACTCCATGCTCTCGATTTTGCCCTTGCTGAAAACTCAAACCCATTGAGTTTCTCACACAAACAGAGATACTATAAATAAGAGGAGTTGAACATAAGACAAACTTCTTTAACTCGCAAATTTCCTTTTCTCTGCAAGTTTTTAGCCTGTACTCTGAAAACACTGTACCTCCGATCAAAAAGCATCTTGTCCGTACCTTTACTCCCTCACACACTCTACTATATAGGATGGCTCCCAAAAGACAATCCTCAAGGGTTTCAAAAGCCTCAAAGACAGACAGTGCTGGAACAAGCACTACTGCTACTCCGGCTAGAACTATGGTACAAACTCCGGCGGTGAAAATTGTTCTGTCAAACGACAGAATCGCACAAAGACCCATGCCTCCTGCATTTGTAAACGCTGAAAAGTGTGAACAGATGATGCAGTGGGGGGAGGGTTTCTCAAAAGAGAAGTACATTAGACACTTCTATTTACATAAACCAACAAGGTTTACTTCCATTTATCACTGCTCATCTGAAAAAGGTGAGTATGGTGGATACAATGGAATTGTACAACAACGCTGAGATCCAGTCAGTGACAGATGATCATGAAGTCACTGAAAAAGTGATTTCGACTACTGTTCAAGGAAGACAAATCATCCTGAAATGGATTAGTTTAATTAGCTACCATATTTCAGATTCCAACCACTTGAACTAAATATGACATCACTACTACAGAGGACGAAATTAAAGCCTTTTACAGTGATGTTAGAAATAACTTCATGAAGAAGAATGAAATTGCCCCTGTAAATTGGGACAATTTTACAAAGTAAAAAATCTCTCTTACTCTCTAGGACTAGTAGCCTTGCTACTCATCAAAGTCCTAGATTCTCAAGTCGGGGGAATAGACCAAGTAGGCCTGAAAAGATGGCCTTTGCTGAAACATATCCATGAAAATGGAGCAGACATAAACTGGGCAAAATACCTCTTCAACAGACTTGTTGAATGTATTGTTAGGTTCAAAGTCAAGGTAGAAGACAACACTGTCTCACCTATGTACCAAGTCATGTATGGATTAAAGATCTACTACATCTTGACACACTTCAAGATTAAGCTCCGAAACCCACTGCCTATAAACAAGTCAATATGTAATGTGGGTAGATCATTCTACAATCAGCACAAGCCCTTGGATGCTGATTAGAAGAAATCCAAGAAAGGAACATACTCAAACGTTGCTGATGCTGGTGTGGTTGCTGACACAAAAGCACCCAGCAAGAGGAGTAAGAAAAGAAAAGTTGATGATGATACTCAGACTGCAGCTTCATCAGCTGATCCTGTCCCTAAGAAAACAAGGACAAAAACATTCCCAAGGAAGAAGACAACGGCTAGGAAGTCAGTTCCTATCGTTCATGATATCCCCGACAATGATACTACAGTGGTTGCTGAAAAGCAACCTACTCAAGTAATTGATGTAGAAGCACCTGCTGACACTTCTACAAATCCAATCACTTTGGATACATTTACTAAAGAAAGATTAGAAGGCAGTGGAAATGCAAATCCTACCTTAGAAAGAATCGATGATGTCTACGTAGTAGATAATCTCGATGATACAATACTTCAACCAACAAGTGACATTGTTGCAGACCTATGAAAGGCAACACTGTAAGAAAATACGGTCAGAGTTACCCCTAGGGTACGCAGCGGAATTTCAAAAATTTTCTTAACATGCAGGTTAATTGATTATGTATATGCCGTATATATGTAAACACGTCAATTAGAAGACTTACAATACTCCAAAAGAAAGCACAGCTTCCAAGTCTTCTTAATAATCCGGTGAATCTTCTCCTTCGTCGAAGTCGAAGATATCTGCAATACTTTGATTATCTGCAAGACAATAAAAGTTAGTTTCCAGCTCCTACAACCTCAACCTTGGTATCCACGGATGAACAACCTATCGGAAGAATACTAGGATATTCTTTGTGTGACCAAGAAGATGGGGCGGCGGTTTTCCTCCGGCGAGGGGTGGCGTGCGCGTAGGCTTATGCAGAGGTAGGGGAGAGCTTTTTGTTTTCTCTAAGAAAGGTAGAATAATTCTCTGAAAGTCTATATAAAAAGCTCTCTAATAGTCTACTATATATAGTAGTCAATAGAAGCCTAAATCATAAGCAATTAGACTTCATAAAGGAATAAGAATCTAATTCTTATCGCACTAGGAAACCAATTTCAAGTCTAGATTCATTCCCAATCAAATTAAAACTTAATCAGGAAAATCTAACTTATCCCTTGGACTTCTAATAGAGGAAGGAGTCGAACTCCTTCCCCTATCTCAGCTGCGCGCGCACGCCCCTTAGGGAGGTTAGGTGGGTCCCGATTCTGGGACCCACTTATAGTTCTAAGGCAATTCAAACTCCAAGTAGATTTTGCCCATGTGCGTATATTAATTTCAAATCAAACCTCTATTATATTTCTAAAATATAATCTCTAATTGTATATAAATAAAATACAATTAATTAGCCAATTCAATTAATAATTCCAAATCATTAATTGAGCCACAAATTATTATAATCAATTCCAAATTAATTATAATCCATCAATCACAATTAATTCCAAATTAATTGCGATTCCATCTTCAAGGATATTCGGATAGGCTGAATCACCACATAGTGTGATCCATAGGGCCTCATTGTATTAAGCAAGTCCTAGACTAGGCAAAATGGAATTCCTAGACGGTTCCATTTGCAATATTAATACATGAGGACGTTTGAGAGGTTTCTCAAAGAAAACCCTTTCGTTGCGAAGTCTGTTGCGCTCAACGCGGCGATGGTAACGTCCCTTCATCTGACTGACTCGAATGCATCTAGGATCGATGAAGTGTCTATCCCAATAATACATCCACGGGCGTCTTCAGTGAGTTGCATGGTGAATCTAATATCCATTATGACCATCATAATATTATTGATACGCTGGCCAGCGGTTTTACCAATCACAACTATGAACGACTATGAGCAGTGCTCTCCTGTGCTACACATGAGAGATGAATCCTTCACAGAATCACTTATCATCCCCATTTGTATGTAGCCATAATCCTGGATCGTGTCTTAGGTCACCTGCTTATTCAGAGCTGACATCGATGGGTCCACCAAGGATATGGGGCAACAAATGTGATGATAAAGTCATGTAAGTCCAAAGGACGACTGGCATCACTTCGACAACTTACCGGTTCCCATAGACACTTCGGTGTAGAGTATACATTGATGGGAGTGTCCGGTGGGTACTTCCATTGTTCGGTAATCATCCTTCGAACAACTATGCACAGTTATGGGAACGTTTCTTGATTGTCCAACAATCCGTTTCCGTGGTCGTGGGATCGGCTCACACTTGCTCCAACAAGTATAACCTCCACGCATACTAGTCTCAGCTGGTTCATTCAGACCCCTACATCCGAGATGAACCTCGACTAGGGAGAGTTTGGGATAGATGATAACTCACATAGCTCCCACTATTTGTGTGATCGGTCATCTATCCGAGGGGACATGTTTAATATCAATACAGACAGGAATAGAGATATGACATGCTGCATGCCTAGTGTAATATAAATATGAAAGCGATACTCAATAGTCAAACAACAAACATATATTATATTACGTTGACCTGTGTAATAGTACATATATGCCCTTTATAAGGGCTGCATGCCCTTAATAAGGACTGTCTCTAGGACATATACACTATCAATCTCCCACTTGGACTAGATCCAGTCACCTTTATGCTTAATACCCAGATTAGCATAATGTCTTAAGTGGACATCCACTGATAAGACCTTGGTGAAACAATCTGCCACGTTGTCCGTGGTAGAGACACGTTCTATACTAACTTCTCCTCTATCAATAATCTCACGTATAACGTGATACTTTCTAAGTACATGTTTGTTCTTGTTTGTAGAACTAGGCTCCTTAGCTTGAGCGACGGCGCCCATATTCTCACAATAAATCGTTATTGGACTAGGAGCAGGAACAACCCTCAATTCCTTCAAGAACTCTGAAATCCAGACAGCTTCTTTCGATGCTTCTGATGCATCAATGTACTCGGCTTCTGTGGATGAGTCAGCAATCGTGGCTTGCTTAGAACTCTTCCAACAAATAGCTCCTCCGTTCAATTTGAATACGTATCCTGTCTGTGACTTAAAGTCATCAGGATTTGATTCAAATCCAGCGTCGACATACCCAGACATCTTTAATTCTGGTTCTCCACCAAACACCAAGAACATCTCTTTAGTCCGTCTAAGGTACTTAAGAATGTTCGTCACAGCAGTCCAGTGAGGTACTCCTGGATTCTGTTGGTGCCGACAAGTGACACTAAGCGCATATGCCACATCGGGCCTTGTGCAATTCATTGCATACATTATAGACCCTACTGCCGAAGCATAGGGCACACGACTCATTGCATTTGTTTCTTCATCAGTTTTAGGACTATCCTTAACTGATAAGACAATCCCATGCCTAGTTGGAGAAAGCCTCTCTTTGATTCGTCCATCTTATAACGCTTCAGTATTTTGTCGATGTAGGTGGACTGTGTCAATCCTAACATCCTCTTGGATCTATCTCTATAGATCTTGATCCCTAGGATGTAGTTCGCTTCACCCAAGTCCTTCATTGAGAAGGTACTTGATAACCAAACTTTAGTCTCTTCTAGCATAGAGACATTGTTTCCCATGATCAAAATGTCGTCAACATAGATGATCATGAAAACGACTCCCTTGTCGTTGTGCCTAGAGTAGACACAGGGATCTTCCTTGCTTCTGACGAAGTCAAACGATTTGACAGCTTCATCAAAGCGGATATTCCAGCTCCTAAACGCTTGCTTTAGCCCATAGATGGATCTTTGTAATTTGCATACAGCAGTTGGCCTGGTTTTACTAATAAAACCTTACGGCTGTACCATATAGACCTCTTCCTCAAGGTTGCCATTGATGAAGGCAGTCTTTACATCCATCTGCCAGATCTCATAATCATAGTAGTAAGCTATCGCAAGTAGAATTCGAATGGACTTCAATTTTTCTACCGGTGAAAAGGTTTCATCGTAATCGATGCCATACCTTTGCGTGTAGCCTTTCGCCACAAGTCTAGCCTTGTGCGTTTGTACCTTGCCATCGGCATCTGTCTTTCGTTTAAAGACCCATTTGCACCCAATAGGTCTAACCCCTTGGGGCAAGTCTACCAAGTTCCAAACTTGGTTCAGGTACATGGAGTCCATTTCAAATTCCATGGCCTCTTGACATTTGTCTGAGTCAATATCAATTATTGCCTCTTTGTAGGTCTCGGGATCTTCTCGATCTGATAAGCCGACTTCAAGTTCACTGATGTCTTCTATCATAAGACTTTGCTTCTGAGGTCCTTTCAGGATCCTCTTCGACCTACGCAGCTCGACTAGTTCTGGTGCTTTTCTTTTCTGGCTTCGTGTAACACGAACATTATCAGTGGGCACTGATGCCGCAGGTCGTGCCCCGCGACCCTGTTCCTTAGCGGGAGGCTGCTCTTGTGCAACTTGTTGCACAGTTTGATTGACAACGGGTTCTATTGGTGTGGTTTTAACTGTTGATCTAATCAGAGGACTCCCACTGACTATGACATTCCTAGCAAGTGTCATATCATTACCCTTGTCAGCTTCAAAAGCTCCCACTGAACTTGAGTCCAAATCAGAAGATTTAGAGAACTCATGTTCGCGCGTGTCAAAGTCTTGAATTTCTTCAAGTTCTATCATGTCATCTAACCTCTCTTCTTCGAGGTATTCTGCTTCTAGAAACTTAACGTTTCTAGATACTATCACCTTGTGATCTTCAGCATGATAGAATTCATAGCCTCTCGTCTGACGAGGATAGCCTATGAAATATACTTTGACACCCTTGGCATCTAACTTATCAGTGAGCATCAGTTTGACTATCGCAGGACAGCCCCAAGGTCTAAGATAGCCCAGTGAGGGCTTCTTTCCCTTCCATAACTCATAAGGAGTTTTCTCCACTGATTTAGATGGTACACGGTCCAGAATGTAGATTGCAGTTTGTAGTGCATATCCCCATAGATATTTTGGAAGACTCGAGAATCCAATCATTGATCTCACCATGTCTAACAGGGTTCGATTCCTTCTCTCAGACACACCATTTAACTGTGGTGTTCCAGGAGGAGTCCATTGCGATTGAATTCCATTTTCCTTCAAGTAGTTGATAAATTCTTCACTAAGGTATTCACCTCCTCGATCTGATCGAAGAGTGACTATCCTTAGATTCAATTCATTCTCGACCTCATTCCTAAACTCCTTGAATTTTCCAAAGGTCTCGGATTTATTCTTCATAAGAAAATATATCCATACCTTGAGAAATCGTCAGTAAAGGTAACGAAGTAAGGATAACCCCCACGCGCATGGACTTTAAAGGGTCCACATACATCGGTATGTATGAGCTCTAAGCAGCGAGTGGCACGAACACCTTGTCCAACAAAAGGTTTGTTCGTCATCTTACCCTTAACACATGATTCGCATGTACCATATGATTCAAAATCAAATGGTTCTAAGTAGTCCAACTTTCTTAGTCTTTGAATCTGTGTTTCATTGATATCGCCTAGCCGACAATGACATAGATAAGATGGATTATTCTTCCTACTTGAGGACGGTTGTTTGTTATGTATTTGAAATAAAGGTAGACTACTTTGCACAATATATAAACCATTCATAAGCGAGCCTTTCCATAATACTAGTGATTTAATGAAAAATAACAAGTATTATTAGCAAATCGAAAGGAAAAACCCCAATTGTCCAACAATGGAATGGAAATAATTTTTCTGACAATGGATGGAACAAAATAAACGTTATCAAGTTCTAAACATTGTCCCGAAGGTAAATCTATCTTGCAGCGTCCAACGCGTTTGGCTTCAATTGGATTGCCGTTCCCAACATGCAAGTCGATTTCACCTTGCTTGACTAGCCTGTGATCAATTAGCCCCTGCACATTATTACAAATGTGTGTGCCACAGGCTGTATCTAATACCCAACCATTGGAGTCAAAAGTAGTCATGTTCATTTCAATAACAAACATACCTGAGTTAGAAGCCGGTGGCTTCTTAGCTTGATCTGCCCTCAGCTTAGGGCAATATTTCTTCCAATGTCCTTTGTGCTTACAGAAAATACATTCATATGTGCGTACCGTTCCTCTTCTCTTGAACTTCCTTTTCTGGTTCAGACGCTTAGGCTTATCACTCGAAGTGTTAGCCTTGGCTCCCGACTTTCCCTTACCCTTAGCACCTTTGTTTCTCGGGTTTGGGTTAGATGGTTGTCCAACATACATGATCGACTTTTTATTCTTAGGAAGAGTTTGATCATATGTCTTCAGCAGATTATGGAGTTCGGGCAGTGTAACGTCCTTCGCATTCATGGTGTAATTAATGATGAACTGCGAATACGAACTCGACAGTGATTGAAGGACAAAGATCACCATGATTTTATTCTCATCTTGAGAACATGTTCAGACAAGTTCCCTCCTTCATTGAGCTTACATCTGTGTATCTCTTTGATCAAATCAAATTCAACACTTCTAGTTGTCGTCTTAAAGAGCGACTCAAGATGCTTCAGCATCTCATACGGCAACATCCTTTCATGTTGCCTCTGCAGCTCATTGCTCATTGCCGCCAGCATAATACACTGCGCGGATCTAGCATCCTCAAGATGCTTATCAGACTTTTCCTTGTTGCTTGATTCCAAGCAGCAACCTGATCGGCAGTCTGATTTTCGGGGAACACGGGAATGACGTCGTCCAAGACGTACTCAATCTTTTCGTACCTCAACACCAAATGTATATTCCTGATCCAATCTAGGAAGTTTGGTCCGGTCAAAATTTGCTTCTCTAAGACAGCACGGAGCGAGATACTCGCCATTTCTAATTTCCTAAGGAGAAATAATATAGAACGAAAATAATAAATCAACTATTGAAATACTATTTCTAAATACACAGTCAATATAACTAAACAACAAGGTCCTTTAGCTGTTTAGCTCCCACTATTTTCACATATGTTTGCCCCCAAAACAAACATACGGGTAATGTCCAACAAGTTACCGTAGTGGCCAAGATCCAAATCCATATTATGCTATACTCCAACGGGGGCTGGTCGCATAGCATAAAATGACCGGTAGGACTATCCAATTGCGTCACGCAACTCTTGGGTGTTAAATCTAATTTAACCCGATGCTCTACATATTGTACCTATCGAGGTCGCTAGATACAATATGCAGTAAGTTATAACCATAGGCTTACTCTAATCTGACGATCACTTCGAGTCTGTAAGACGCGGTCGCCAATATAGGAAAATGCAATGAAAGTTCAGAATTAAAGCACCCTATGGAAAGCATCTCAGAAATACATACATATATATATTTCTGCACTTATATTGGTTGGGGCTTGTAGCTTGAGGGTTGTTATCAGTCATCTACAAACAAATAAAGGCGCCGCCTACCCATCATGCATGAGCGGTCTACACGTAATGGATGCCGCCTATCCATTCTAGTTCTAAACGCGGTCAAGCACATAATGGGCGCCGCCTACCCATACATAAAATATGCGGTCCGACAAATAAGAGGGCGCCACCTACCCTCGCATGCATAGCGGTTGAACAGAAAGTATCATACGTGGTATTTAAACATGCATTGTCAAACAATAGCATATCGAGCAAACAAACAAGTAGTAGCCTATGTGGATGCCAAATGACTTCATAATTTCATTATGAAAATTATAATCCCATACTTATAATCTCTATGAGATAATTGAAAATTTGGACTGGATTGAAAAATCAAAAATTCTATTGACCAGGTAGCAATTTTCGAAAAACCCGAAGGACTCAATTGTAATTTTCGAAACCTTGGAGGTGTTAAATCTAAAATTCAAAAGTGCAAGGACTTATTTCCAATAAACAATAAATTGATAAATCACAAATAAGCCCCTTAACTTTATACTAATTAAATTTAACCCCTCTAGTTAAAAACAATTACAATTAAATCATATTTATATTCCAAATATAAAATTCAATCCTCAAAATTTTCAAAATTCAATTTTGGGTCCAACCCGAAAAAAAATATATATATATATATATATATATATATATATATATATATATATATATATATATATATATATATATATATATATATATATATATATATATATATATATATATATATATATATATATATATATATATATATATATATATATATATATATATATCTATATATATATATATATATATATATATATATATATATATTCAAATACGGGACGGGACCAAGTCCCGTCCCCTACTGTGCCTGCGGCCGCCGGTCCGATATATATATATATAAAAAAAAAAAAAAATTTGAAAATTATAAATTCTAAATTTATATAAAAAAAACAAAACTTTTGATAATCGAATTAATCATAGAATCAATTGCATCCACATAAAATACAAAATCATACAACATATATACGTATATACGTAATCAATTAACCTCGCTTTGATACCACTGTAAGAAAATACGGTCAGAGTTACCCCTAGGGTACGCAGCGGAATTTCAAAAAATTTCTTAACATGCAGGTTAATTGATTATGTATATGCTGTATATATGTAAACACGTCAATTAGAAGACTTACAATACTCCAAAAGCAAGCACAGCTTCCAAGTCTTCGTAATAATCCGGTGAATCTTCTCCTTCGTCGAAGTCGAAAATATCTGCAATACTTTGATTATCTGCAAGACAATAAAGTTAGTTTCCAGCTCCTAGAACCTCAACCTTGGTATCCACGGATGAACAGCCTATCGGAAGAATGCTAGGATATTCTTTGTTTGACCAAGAAGATGGGGCGGCGGTTTTCCTCCGGCGAGGGGTGGCGCGCGCGTAGGCTTATGGAGAGGTAGGGGAGAGCTTTTTGTTTTCTCTAAGAAATGTAGAATAATTCTCTGAAAGTCTATATAAAAAGCTCTCTAATAGTCTACTATATATAGTAGTCAATAGAAGCCTAAAGCATAAGCAATTAGACTTCATAAAGGAATAAGAATCTAATTCTTATCGCATTAGGAAATCAATTTCAAGTCTAGATTCATTCCCAATCAAATTAAAACTCAATCAGGAAAATCTAACTTATCCCTTGGACTTCTAGTAGAGGAAGGAGTCGAACTCCTTCCCCTATCTCAGCTGCGCGCGCGCGCGCCCCCTAGGGAGGTTAGGTGGGTCCCGATTCTGGGACCCACTTATAGTTCTAAGGCAATTCAAACTCCAAGTAGATTTTGCCCATGTGCGTATATTAATTCCAAATTAACATACCCTTTCAAATCAAACCTCTATTATATTTCTAAAATATAATCTCTAATTGTATTTACATAAAACACAATTAATTAGCCAATTCAATTAATAATTTCAAATCATTAATTGAGCCACAAATTATTATAAGAAATTCCAAATTAATTATAATCCAACAATCACAATTAATTCCAAATTAATTGCGATTCCATCTTCAAGGATATTCAGATAGACTGAATCACCACATAGTGTGACCCATAGGGCCTCATTGTATTAAGCAAGTCCTAGACTAGGCAAAATGGAATTCCGAGACGGTTCCATTTGCAATATTAATACATGAGGACGTTTGAGAGGTTTCTCAAAGAAAACCCTTTCGTTGCGAAGTCTGTTGCGCTCAACACGGCGATGGTAACGTCCCTTCATCTGACTGACTCGAATGCATCTAGGATCGATGAAGTGTCTATCCCAATAATACATCCACGGGCGTCTTCAGTGAGTTTCATGGTGAATCCAATATCCATTATGACCATCATAATAATATTGATACGCTGGCCAGCGGTTTTACCAATCACAACTATGAACGACTATGAGCAGTGCTCTCCTGTGCTACACATGAGAGATGAATCCTTCACAGAATCACTTATCATCCCCATTTGTATGTAGCCATAATCCTGAATCGTGTCTTAGGTCAGCTGCTTATTCAGAGCTGACATCGACGGGTCCACCAAGGATACGGGGCAACAAATGTGATGATAAAGTCCTGTAAGTCCAAAGGACGACTGGCATCACTTCGACAACTTACCGGTTCCCATAGACATCGATGGGAGTGTCCGGTGGGTACTTTCATTGTTCGGTAATCATCCTTCGAACAACTATGCGCAGTTATGGGAACGTTTCTTGATTGTCCAACAATCCGTTCCGTGGTCGTGGGATCGGGTCACACTTGATCCAACAAGTATAACTTCCACGGATACTAGTCTCAGCTGGTTCATTCATACCCCTACATCCGAGATGAACCTCGACTAGGGAGAGTTTGGGATAGATGATAACTCACATAGCTCCCACTATCTGTGTGATCGGTCATTTATCCGAGGGTACATGTTTAATATCAATACAGACAGGAATAGATATTACATGCTGCATGCCTGGTGTAATATAAATATGAAAGCGATACTCAATAGTCAAACAACAAACATATATTATATTACGTTGACCTGTGTGATAGTACATATATGCCCTATATAAGGGCTGCATGCGCTTAATAAGGACTGTCTCTAGGACATATACACTATCAAGCACTTGCTGAAGAAGTTGCTAACAAAGCACCAAGTGAAAAAGAAATAGTTGTTGAACAAGCAACAAGTCCACAAAGAGAGATTACTCAGACAGCACAAGTTGTTGAGACAGCAACTGTTCAAAATGTTGAGTTTTGCTGAAACTCACAACGAAGTATTGTTCGACGACGCATCACTTGATTCTGAGAATGCAAGACCAAGTTCACCGGCTACTTCAATAGACAAGATCCATCTGGTACTTACTGGTCTAAGCCAGAAAATGGAGATTGATGATAACTTCAATAAATCGGTGGATCTCTTCATGACAAGTAGTGAACTAAGAGGTCAAGATTCTTCTGCTCAGCCTGTCCATTCGGAGACAAGGGAGATTGCTAATACTACACAACTTTCTCAAATAGAGCAAGAAAAGAAGTCTGATGAAGAAAAAGATCAACACATGGATGAAGCCACTGATGCTGAAAGACTAGCGTCCTCTCCTGTTGTTCTTCAGCAGGTAGAAAACTCAAAAATTGGCTTATCTTATGTTTTTGATAATTTATCTTTAGCTAATACTATTATTTAGACTTCTCAAGATACAAGCCAGAAGCTTGCTGAAACTTCTGCACCAGAATCTACAACTCTTGTTCAGCAGGTAGATGCAAATTTTGGTAAATTTACTAAGTTTAAAACTTAGTACTTGTATCTAACAAAGTGTTATTTCAGGATGAACAAAACAAGGAAGCTACCACAGCTTCTGTTGAATTGGATGTAGATATTACACAACCAAGTGTGCAACATGAGTTTGCTGAAAACCAGCAGGTATTTCATGAATCAGTTTTAGACTCTAAAACTACATTCCAAAACATTCATGAAACTAACATTGTTCTTATTCAGGCTCAAAAGGAGAGTATGGAAGCAACTCTCATCACTAAAGTCCAGGAAGTCAGCTCAGAAGAGCTCTATTCAAACTTCATAAAGAATACTTTGACCAAGGTTGCAAAGTCTGTCAGCAACTGGCAAAGATACAGAAGAATGGACTTCTCAGATCTCTTTCTACATCTATCTTCTGAAAAGAAAAGAACTTCTTTACTTAAGCTTGAGACTTTTGTCCACTCCATCCTCCCAGTTGATCTCTCATATTCTCAGCAAATGGGAACTGATCTGGTTCACACAATCAGATAGAATATGAAGAATCAATTTAAGAGTGCCCCTCAAGCTGAACAAGCTGAGATGCTCAAAGGCTCCTTTGTGCCTGTGTTGGTTGATCCCCACAAAATCAATGAGGAGGAAGAAGTCACAAGTCAACCTAAGTATATGCATCTTCCATTGGTTCTCCTTACTCATGATGAAGAAGAAAAAGAAGATGAGAATGTGATTGAAGATTCCAGTGATGATGATGAAGAAAAAGATTCTAAGGACTCAAAGGACAAAAATGATGATGATGATGAATCTCAAGGTCCAAGTCCTGGTGCTGGTGGAGTAGTTCAAGTTGCTAATCAAGCAACTGAACAAGAACAAGCTGTTGAACAACCACCTCCCAACAACCAACAAGAATCTACTGCTACTCCTTCTGCTGAACATCCAGTAACTGAAGAAATTGCTGAGATGAGTGAAGAACAATCCAGAAAATTTCCTGAAATTGCTAAAGGCAAGGCAAAGCTTTCTGATGCCGAGTTAGCTGAAAAAGCTATACTTGATGCCAAGGTCACTAATCCAAACCTTGATGAAGATGAAGAACAAGACGAAGACTTTCAGATAGCTGTGGCAAACAGCATGGTCATAAATGTACCTGGAACACAGCATTTGTCTATTGCTCAGTCTTCTGGAGTGAAACGATCGGAAGAATCCTCCCTTCCACCCCCTACTACTGGTGAAACTCTAGTTGTTGAGTCTCAAGAGTTGCCTTCAGCAACCACTCAACTTGAACACACAGTGACTGAAAACCTTGGAGAAAAGGTTGCTGATTTTGATAAAGATGATGCTTAGAGCTTATCAGGTTTTTCTGATGAAGAAGAAGAGACGTCTATCAAGAATGATAAAACTGGTGAAACACAATCCCAACATTCAAACTCTTCTGCTTCTTCTGGAAATGACTATGAAAGAAGCAAGCTCAAAGGATTGAAGATCAGTTCGTCACTGAACTAAAAGCCCATAATGTAACTCCCTCACTAGTGCCATTTCCCAGTATGGATGAATGGACACCAATAATGCAAGCTCTCTTGCAAGTGCACAAAGAATGCAAAGCTGAGGATGAGGAGTTACTTGCTGAGAAGCCCTTCAACATGGAAAAGATCTTAACTGTTTTGCTGAGTCGAATAACAGGTCTCACTCTAGCTCAAGCTGATGTAAGCTTACAACACCGGAGCTATGAGAAAGAAGCAGGTCAAGCTCTGAAAATTGGCAAGAATGCCTTGAAAAAGGCTGAAATCATTATGGAGCAGAAGGTTGCTGATACTCAAAAGGAAGAAGAAAATCTGAGATGATAAAGGCGGAGTTTTCCAAAACAAACCAACTTCAGCAAGACATGGTTGAACACTATCATAGCTTGCACAAGCTTGCTGAAAATTGCAATGAGCTTTTCTCAACTCAATTTTTTTTATGTTTTGCAATCCATGTCTAAGGGGGATGATACACCTCAATTCAAAAAGAAGAGCTCTAGGGACGTGCCTCCAACTGCTTCCTCCCCTCCGCTGATGAAATTACCAGGACCGCCTAGTGAACCTCTTGCTAAAACAGAGCAAAGTTCTAAAAGAAAAGTTGAAACAGATTATGTGAGAAGTTCAGCAAATCCAAAAAGGAGAAAAACTACTGATGATACTCCAGAATTTTGTCAAACTGATAGTCATCAAGGATTTGATGATGATGACAATGATGATGACCAAACCATAGCTCAATCTATAAGAGCTAAGCCTCTTTCTACTTTGACTCCATCTGGACAGTCTAAACACTTCTCTTCTGACTCCATATCTTCAGCAAAGGATCAAGGAAATGAAATTGTAAGTCAAGAAGAAGAAGGCAAAGAGAAGAAGAAATGTTGGTCCCTTTAAACAACAAGAAAAGACTAGAGTTGGGGGTGAATAGTCTTTTCAAACATTCATCGTTTAAAAACTTTCTCAGCAAGTACTTATTACTTTTCAGTAATAAGTTTGTTGATACTTAACTTTCTCAGCAAACGCAAGTTACTTCTCAGTAACTAGTTTTGCTGATACTTAAAATCAGAGAGCGGAAGTCTTTGATACAATAAGTGCTTTGTCAGTAAGTGATAGTTTCAGCAAGTGAAGTGAGTGACTGTGTACAGATAGATATGCTTTGCTGAAAACTAAGTACAGTAAGTAAATCACACAAACACTTTTATAGTGGTATCTGAGAGTGGCGTAATCTCTCAACTAATCCACTTTGTCCTTTCTAGGACTGAATCCACTAAGACAAGTTTGAGGTTCCTTACAACACCTATTTAGAGCGATTCAAACAGAAACCAAAGCACACTTGCTTCGTTTCAAACCTAACTAGAGAATGAAACCTTGTTCTCCACCAAACTTGGGACTTTTAATCAGCAACACTATGCTCGATTAAGTTCCCCCTGAATATCACGCCTGAAAGGGTGTATTTTCAGTTAGAGAGGTTTGGGATGAGATAACTTAATTATAACTTATTCAGTTACAACAAGTAATCTAAGAAACAAAACTTTGAATACTTTGCAGTAAACAAGTTTGATTGTTTCTGGTGTCAAGACTTGTTCTTGTTCGAAATAAAGAAAGAACACTTAACTAATTTCTTAGCCGTGTAAGTTCTACTTCTTCACAAGTAGCTTTTTCAAGCTTTAAGTCTTGGACCGGATCAATGGAAGTAAAGAGTGTTTGAAGGGTATGTGAGTTTAAGCACAAGTGAGAGTTTGATCACGTTGTTGACACACTTCAACTCTTTGCCGGATGACCTCTATTTATAGTGAAAATAAGGAGCCGTTTGAATTTCAAATTCTAAGGCTTTTGTTCCTTAAGATGTCACTATCTTGCTTTTGTACTTTCAGCAGCGTCCTTTGTTTGTCTTCTAGTCTTCATGTCCTTCACGTGCATGCTTTGCATTTAATGCTCATTTGAATGAAATTCAAACAGTAACGTTGGAGCGCAAATACAAGTACTTTCAGCAAGAGGTCACGGATGTTCATCAGCAAGTGGTCAGTCTCAGTTTCAGCAAGCACAACCTACTCTGTCGTTTAGATTTTCACTTATGCAATGCTGTTGCTGAAGTTTCCACTTTCTGAGCAACATGTGCCTTTGTAGATACCAGTCATCAGAAATCTTCTAGTCTTCAGATCTTCAAATTCTTCAAGTTTCTGAACGGTTCTAAATGCTTCAATAGTTTGTTTGTGTAAACAAAGTACATCATCAGCAAATGCTTCAATAGGTTGTATTTCTTTTCAGAAAACAAGATACATCATAAACGGTAAAACTAACCTATCTAGCACCTACTGTAAGTCTTCAGCAAACGGTCTTCTTTTACAATGTCCTTAAAATTCTGAATTCCTATGGACCTTAAGAGTACTAGTTACTGGACTTTTCTTAATTTAGCATGGTTAATTGCTCATCAAAATTACAAGTTTCCTAACAAGAAAGAAGGCTTGCTAACATTAATGTAGGCACTGACATTGAATACACTAAGACTAGTGATGAGTCGTTTTTTTTCACCAATTAAATTTGTTTATAAGCCAAAGAACACTTATCACTACACAAATCATAGTGCAATGGCAAGTTGTCCCCGAGTGTCATTCTCTCAGGACCTAACGTGGCTTTGTTTGAGGTTTTTGTATGAGATTTCAGTCAACGAGTTCAAGTTGGTTTTGAAAACGGTTTTAGACAAAAGTAATCTAGAACTAAACTTGTTTGTAATCAAAGATGGAAAACGGTTGGTGGTAGAAATCGAATTAACATGTATGGATTACGAATATGCTCACAAGTTCAGTGCGTAAAACCTTTGACTAAGTCTGTTAAGCAACCGTCTAGGTAACTTTAAAGACACATCATAAAAGATCACTATCAATTCTTTAGAGGTGTTTGTCACTAACACCATTTATCTAGCATGCTGCAAATTACAAACATACAATCCTATAGCTTTCATTGACCACGGGTTTGTCACATACTCTATTCGAATATATTTTATAGGAAACTCTGAATCATATGAAGCAATTTGCAGCAAGATTGAATCACAATCTCATGTAAGCATAAACATAATCCAACACATGTAAATTCTACATTCTACCACCAACACAAAGGATTTAGCTACTCATATTCAATAATGAAAACATCAAATCATATGAATTGTTACAGGAAGAAATTTGATCAAACTACTAGACAAGAGATTGATACAAATTTACCACCAAAGTTGTCACTTTTTAGAAACCTCTCCGTAGATGAAAATAGCATGCAATCCTATGGCCAAATCTTCAATCCAATGTGAATTACAATGTAAATCTGAGTTCTAGGGTGAAAATTGGGGCTTAGATCTCTCCAAAATGTGAATGCTAAGTCTGAATATTAAAAAAGTAAATGAAAATTGAGTTGAAGGACAGAATCCCGATTCCATAACTGAAGCCAAGCGGACCGCTTGGGCTCTGCCAAGCGTACCGCTTGGCTCCTGCCAAGCGGTCCACTTGGTTGCTGGGCAACTCTCTGGAAATTCCAGAGACTTCAGGCGGAGGGCTTGGCTTCTGAAAGCGGCTCACTTGCTCTGTGGGCAGATTTTGACTTGGAAACTCAATCCCTTGCCCACGATCGGTCCTCGGGTGCCTTGGACTCGTCCTTCTCAATGTTTATTGGGGCTCGGGCACTCACGAACAAAGCCACGGAGATCGAGGAACTTCAACGGGGCCATTTTCCATCAAAAAATGCTCGGTTTTAGCTCCAAAAACACCGTTTCGTACCTAAGTGCCTGAAAATGAAAAAAAACACGAAACGTGATACTATTCTACAAAACTAACCAAAAAACTAAGCAAAAGGATAGCAAAAGAAGGCAAAAAGGACAAGATGAATGCGTAAAAAATACGTTCATCAACTAGCAACGAGGAAACCACTCAAAATGTGGTCAGAAACCTCAAAGGTTGCTGGATTCTTAAGCTAGAAGACCTACTGGCAAATGATTTCTTTCCAACTGCTGTGCTGAATCAGCTTTACACTTGGATTGATCTAAAAGTTGCAAAGAAAGAAAGGGATCCTCCTCCCTACCCAAGGAACATTGCTTTAAAATGGCTGAATATTGAAATCTTAGTAAGAACAAACTCCATCAGCAAGAAGTTTAGACAAGAGCCTGACTTCATCAAGCATGTGGATGTTTCTTACTACAATGACCCTATAACCAACAAGTCCAAAAAGAAACTTCACTTGATTCCCTATGAGTTTTTCTATCCTACTTCAAAGGATCAAGATGAAGACCTCCGCTGGTTAAGGAAGATTCATGCCAATAAAGGAATTTCAGACACTCAGCTCCTTCATGCTAGCAATTTGGGTATGCACTTATGGGTAGTACACTACAAAGATCTGAATGGTGAAACTCATCACTATACTTCCTGTAAGAATGCAAGAATAATTCAACTTGAAGTCCTTGCTAAGAAGAGTGTGAAAGAGATTCTTAGAGAATCCTCTGCTAGACAAGCTTAGGTCTCTTGAAAAGCTTTCGTTTGAGTACTGATTGTAATAGTTAATGTTCATTCTTGTAAAACTTTACTGAAAGATAACTATCAGCAATCAACTTTTGATGACTCTTATTGGTTCTTGATTATGCAAATAACTGATGCTTCCTGTTTTATTATTCGAGTGTGTTTGCATTAATCAACTGATTTATTCAACACCAGGAACCTCTAAAAGGGTCATAATTAATTTAGTCATGGATTGCTAACATAAAAAGGGGTAAATTTGTTAGGAAACTTGTAATTTTGATGAGCAATTAACCATGTTAAATTAAATAAAGTCCAGTAGCTAGTACTCTTAAGGTCCATAGGAATTTAGAATTTTAAGGACATTGTAAAAGAGGAACATTTGTTGAAGACATAGTGTAGGTACTAGTTAGGTTCTTAAGTTTGATGATAATGTACGTTGTTTTTGCAAACAATCTATTGAAGACCTAGAACCGCTCAGAAAATTGAAGATTCGAAGACTGAAGACTTAGAAGAATTCTGAGAATGTATCTACAAAGGCAGATGTTATCTCAGAAAGTGAGAAACTCAGCAACTCAGTACGCATAAGTGAAAATCTATATGACAAAGTAGGTTGTGTTTGCTGAAGCTGAGACTGACGACTTGCTGATAACATTCGTGACCTACTTGTTGAAGTACTCTGCATTTTGGATCCAAACGTTCACATTTGAATTTTCAAAGAGCATTAAATGCTACATCACACTGAATACATGAAGACAAGAAGACAAAGAAAGCGCGTTGCTGATAGTACGGTTCTGGCAAGCGATAGTGACATCTTAAGGTACAAGCCTTAGAATTTGAAATTCAAACGGCTACGTTTAGACACTATAAATAGAGGTCCTTAGGCAGAGTAGAAGGGTGTGTCAACAACGTGATCAAACTCTCACTTGTGCTTTGAAACACTCAAATCCTTCTATACTCTTTACTGCCTATTGATCCGTTCCAAGACTTAAGCTTGAAACAAAAGCTACTTGTGAAGAAGTAGAACATTAAAATCTAAGAAATTAGTTAAGTGTTCTTTCTTCTAAACAAGAACAAGTCTCGACACCAGAAACAATAAACTTGCTTACTGCAAAGTATTACAAGTTGAGTTTCTTTAGATTACTTGTTATAGCTGCAAAGTTATATTCAAGTCATCTCATCCCAAACCTCTCTAACTGATAAACACCATTATTCAGGCGTGTAATTTAGGGGGAACTAATCAAGCATAGTTTTGCTGATTAAGTGTCCTAAGTTTGGTGGAGAACAAGGTTACAGTTCTCTAGTTTAGGTTGGAAACAAGGCAGGTGAGCTTTGGTTTATGAGAATCATTAGTGATAGGATTTGTAAGGAACCTCGTATCTTATCATAGTGGATTCAGTCCAAGAAAGGACAAAGTGGATTAGTTGAGGGATTACGCCACCCTCATATACCACTATTAAAGTGTTTGTGTGATTTATATTTCTGCAGTTATCTTTCAGCAAGTTACTTTGTTTTACAGTGTTTATCTGCTCACTTGCTGAAACTAGCTCTTTGACAAAATCACTTATTGTAAAAGACTTCCGCACTCTGTTTCTAAATATCAGCAAACTTGTCACGGAAAAGTAACAAGCACTTGGTGTGAAAGTTAAGTACCAGCAAACTCATTACTGAAAAGTAATAAGCACTTGTTGAGAAAGATTTTGACGACGAAAAAGTTTTTAAAGACTATTCACCCCCCTCTGTCTTTACTTGTTGTCTAAAGCGACCAATAGATAGTAAGCATGTACTATTAGTTAGGGCCCAAGAAAAGTCTTACCAACACACAGAAATCGATTATAATAGCATCATCACACTTTATAAAATGATTAAATATTAACCAAAATCGTAATTACCAGAATAACATGAATCTATTAATTAACAAAATTAACAGAATAACACCAAAATCCGATTTTAACATCATCACACCATAATTAATTAAAGGGAAATTTGCATCAAGATCCCCTACTAGTTTCATCAATTACACATTGGCCCCTACTAGTTCAACAACTACGCATTACCGCATGTTAGTGCAAATCAATTACATTTAACCCACGGCCTTGACTTTTAGCGAATTAAGGCCAGGAATGTACCATTTTACCCTCATTTAAGTTTTAGTTTTAAAAAAAAACCAAACAACTTCAATTTTATTTTATTACATATTTGACTCTAAATTTTTCTATTTTACAAAATTGACTATAAATTATTTAAATTAACCCCCATTAGTTATCTAAATCTCAAAATGTTCTTAAATATTATAACAAAATGATCCATACACAATTATTGATTCATATTTCACTTCATATTATTTATAAAAGAAAAAAAAAATTAAAAAAAAACAAAAAAATAAAAATAAAAAAAATTAAATATACAGCTCATCGGAGTTGTTTGAAAGCTCCGATCGGAGCTTTTGACAGCTCCAATCGGAGCTGCCCAATGGGAAGCTCCGATTGGAGCTTTAAACAGCTCCGATCGGAGCTTTTGAAAGCTCCGATTCGGAGCTTTGAACAGCTCCGGTTGGAGCTGTTGAAAGCTCCAATTTGGAGCTTTCAAAAGCTCCGATCGGAGCTTCTCCGATTGGAGCTTTAAACAGCTCCGATCGGAGCTTTTGAAAGCTCCGATTTGGAGCTTTTAATAGCTCCGGTTGGAGCTGTTAAAGCTCCAAATCGGAGCTTTTACAGCTCCAATCGGAGTTGTATCAATCGGAGCTGTAATAACAGCTCCGATTGGAGCTGTAAAAGCTCCAACCGGAGCTGTACTTTCCGGCAGCTCCGGAAAAAATTCCGGTGCCGGAGCTGGAGAAGAAGAGGGATTTAAAAAAAAAGAATAAGAAAATAATAAAAGTAAAAAGAAAATAAAATTAAAACATGAAAGGAAAAAGGAAAAAGAAAATAAAATAAGTTAAGGGAGTGTTTGGCTAGCCACATTGTCAGAAAATTTTGGACTTGGTCAACTCGATTGGGGTAAAACGTAATAGTTGAACTAGTAGGGGGGAAAATGAAATGAGGTGCACTAACAGGGGTTCATTCTGAAAATTTCCCTTAATTAAATTAACTAAATAACATAATTAAAATAATTAACATTATTATAACATGAATATGAACAGAACTAACTTAAGCAAATTTAACATGAATATTAAGCATGAATATCAAAATTCTATTTAACATGAATATTACATGAATATTAACCAAATTACAGTTAAAAATTAGGGTTAATTTACGGCAAATCAAATCGAAGCTTGGGTTTAGGTTTAGGCATAAAAAACCCAAAAATTAGGGTTAGGGTCCTAACCTTTTGTGGAAGAGATTGAATCGGAGAATCGGAGAGGAGAAGAGGAGGAGGTGGCTCGTTACTATGGCACAGTGGTGGATAATTCTACTAGTTTCAACCAAAACGGAGGAATTAGGAAATGAAATAGAAAAACTAGCGAAGCAAAAGAATGAGAGGAAGCAAACTTACCGATTGGATTAAAGAATGGTACCGGTGGAAGGTGGTGGCGGCTCCGATGATGACGGTGGACGGGGTGGGTGGTGGACGGTGGTTAGGGTTTACAATATGTTTTGGGGGAGAAGAGAATGAGGAGAGAATGAAGAAGAGAAGAAGACGTCGTCTTCTTTATACACAGATCCCGATTACTATAGCGACGGATGAGTCATCCGTCGCCATTTCTGAAATTTAAATTATATTTTCCTTTACTTTTTTCACAGTCAACGGGATATAGCGACGGATAGAATAATCCGTCTCCAAATTAGAGACGGATAAAGGTTATCCGTCGCTCTTGGAGACGCGGATTGGATCTCAGAACACACGAACTGAGCTTAGAGCGCAGTTCGTCCTTATCCGCCGTATCTTCTCTTCCGTCGCTAAATGCCTGATTTCTTGTAGTGTTAGGGCATGTTTGGATCAGAAATAATAAAGTGATGGTCAACTCAAACAACCTTCATTTTGGACCAAAATATCATTGATACCATAAGGGGGTCCTTTTTTAGAAAGTCCTTCATAAGGAGGTCTAAAAATCAATTTTCTCTTTTTTGAAACTAAATACATCCCTTTGTTCCATTTCATGTTTTGTAAAGTTAATTTTTTCCAAACTCTGTAAATTACTCCTAAATTATAATTACAAGACTGAAAAATAATAAAAATTATTATGGAAAAAGAATTAAGTATGTTTTTCTAATATAACTTTATTATAACCAATGTGTAATTTAGAATTAATTTACCGTTAAAATTAACAAAATAAAAAAATAGTTTAAAATCGCAAAGTCTCATAAGAGACCGTCTCTTTTAACTTATATAGAGACCGGACTAATATGCAATTTACCAACATCTTATAATCAACCCAAGAATTCGGTGGCAAAACTGTTATAACTTATAAACATAAGGTCATTTTAGTAAATTACCCTTATTCTTTCTTCTAAAATCTAAATCAATCAAATACATACAGATAAAAAAGACGGCCAATTACCACTTTTCTTCCTTCTTTAATTATCTCTCTTCTCGCTCAGAAAGATCCCCTCCAATTAGGCCCGATCCAGGAAGATCCAAATGGCCCGGTGAAGATCCAGATATTCCGCCATGACAAGGGAGGGATTGTGGTGGAGATTTCTTCATCGTTGGTGGAGAGGCTGATGATTTGACTTTCTCAGTTTGGGTCGTATGCGCCTGAATCCAGTTCTCAACCTCGTTGAGATTGGATGAATCTGTTGCTGGTGATCCTAATGGAAGAACTCGTTCACGGTTAGTAGTACTCACAGAAGTTGTGGGCCATGTTGTTGCTGTTATTTGCATCTATATTTATGTAGATATGTGTTTGAATCGAAGCTTGTTGGTGATAGATGTTAGCTTTTGCATCTAGATGTAGATTTATGTTCATCTCATGAATTTTTTACGTTCAGCGATATTCGCCATGTTCTGTACAATATTGCCCATGTTCTAGCCAATATTGTCCATGTTCTAACCGATATACTCACTGTGTTTAATGCTCTGTTTTTTAACTGATTTTTATGAAAAGTTGACCTCTGCGATATACACTATGTTTTCAACAATATAACTCATGTTTTAAACAATATTGTTCATGTTCTAAACAATACTACCTTTGTTGTTTCCCCCTTTGGTTTTTGTGGTGTTGTTATCCTTGCTTTTTTGTCGTTTCGATATTTCTATATTGGACGCAGCTTTACATAATCTACCAATTATTACCCATGTTCTATGTTTTTAGGTATATTGTTTATGTTTTTACTTATATTGTCTATGTTCTTAATTTAAGGCGGTCAATAGTGTTTGATTTTATTTGGAGGAATTAGCATATCTTTAGGAGTCATGATTAATTACCTATGTTGTAATAATAGTCAAAGTTCAAGGGATGTATGATAATTTATTAGTGGTAATAGTGGTGGTGGTAGTAGGAGTAGTAGTATGAGAATTGATTAGTAGTGGTAGGAGCAGCAGTAGTATATTGTGTATGTTCTTAGTATTATTGGTAGTACTAGTAGTTGTAGTTCAGATCGATAGTAGTAGTAGTAGTAGTATACATATTGATGTTGTGTTGATTTAGGCCTGTTTTATATATATATATATGGGTAGAATTTATGTTTTTAAAATATATTGATGTTGTCCATTGTATCTTGATGTTGTTATGATTAGTGTCCATGTTCCTTACATTATTGTCTATGTTACTTAGAATATTGTCTATGTTTTTATTTTTGTTATAACAATTATCTTGCTACGACTCATGTGTACTCTGTTCATAAGAGATCAATGACCGAGAAGTAAAGATTATAGCTTATTTGTGAAATAATATAGGGTATTTGTTCAAGAACATAGGTATTAAGTGGTAGAAGATAGATTAGCATTTGACCCATTCAACTTCCTTGTTGATCTGTCTTTGTATTCTTGGTAGGGTTGTTTTAATTGGCCAAGGTTGTAATTTGTTTCTGGTGTAGGAAGACACTTCTTGAAGATATATGTGTTTGCTGAACATCATAAATTGTAAGTTGTAAAACATTGGATATATCGTGAATTTTTTATCTTTATGTTAATATTACCTATGTTTCAAAGGAAATTTTCCACGTGCTTTTATGTTTAGTTGTTGATCCTGTCTTTTTTGAAATTCGATATTACATCATACTTTTTCTATTCTCTCTTGATGAGAACATAGTGTTTATTGGGGAAAACATTGGGCATATACCTGAGAACATAGGAATTATGTTTCTGAGATATATTACCCATGTTTTTTAGAGTATCTCCCATGTTCATGGAAATATTATCCATGTTTCTCGTAATATCTCTATTGAACTTTCTCGTAATATATAAGGGACATATTATATGTTTCTCCAAATACAACCCATGTTTATAATAATTTCTCTCATGTTCTCAAACTAGATCATAAATATATAGTAGATTAATTTTTAGAATTGTCAAAAAAGAACATATGAAAGAATGTAAGTTTGAAAATTGTTCAAAACATAACAAATTAAGTAGAACAACTATTCGTCTAAAGGCAACACAAACACGTTTTCCTCTTAATTAAATATGGTCTTCTGTCTCTGTTTTTTCCTCCCTTTTTGTGTTGGCAAAGGCTGGGTCTAGGACATAAGTTGATGTAGTCAATGAAAGAAAACCCACGCTTGCAGAATGCTGTTATCATAGATCATGTAACTCATCTAAAGTTCACGTCTGTCATTTCAAGCATCTACGAATGTCAAAATCTTCACCAACGGTACTTATACCTACATATCAAATGTGTCGATCAGTGAACATAAGCCTTTTTTGTGAGAACATGGAGTATAATGGGGAGAACATAGAGACTTGCATAGGTCAATATTTCATGCTTTTAATGCATAAAAAGGAACGTACATGTGAGATCATGGTATATATTGGTGAGAACATAGCAAATATATTGCTGAGAACATAGCAAATATCACAGAGATCAATTTTTAATGAGATTAGTTCAAAAAAAATGTATTCAACAACAGTGTGCATATTGGTGAGAACATAGACAATATTGGTGAGAACATAGGTCATTTTGCTGAGAACATAGCAAATATTCCAGAGTTCAAATTTTTATGAGATCAGTTCAGAAAACAGAGCACTTAAAACAGTAAGCATATTGGTGAGAACATAGACAGTATTGGTGAGAACATAGCACATATTGCTGAGAACATAGTAAATATCGCTCATAACATAGGCAATATTGCATAAAATATAGAGATTATCTTCACAGGACAATATTTCATGATTTGTTGCATAGTTCATATCATATAGATGAAGAACATGACATAATTTTATGAGAACATAGACAATATTGGAGAAAATAGGGAATCTTGCTGAAAATATAGAGTATACTTTCACAGGCCAATATAACATGATTCATTACATTAGACATATCATACAGATTACGAACATAGTATGTATTGCCTAGAACATAAGGCATCTTGCATAAAACATAGAGTATACTTTCACAGGTCATATATCATGATTCATTGCATTGGACATATCATACAGATTACGAACATAATATGTATTGCCTATAACATAGGGAATCTTGCTGAAAACATAGATTACGCTTTCATAGAATATTATATCTTGATTCATTGCATTAGACATATCATTCAGATTGCGAACATAGTATGTATTGCCAAGAACATAGGGAATCTTACTGAAAACATAGGGTACACTCTTCGAACATAGAAACAACTATCACTAGTAATATTTCAATTAAAAAAACAAAGCATATACACTATAAAAACAGAGCATACGTATGCAATAGAACATAGACAGTTTTGGTTAGAACATAGACAGTTTTGGTTAGAACATGGAAGACGTAATATGAGCAGAAATCAACTTATATACCTGTATGTGAGATCGTTGTGGTTGCAAAAATGGTGGTAACATGATTTTGAGCATCAGGAACATGTTCATCATCCCTGCATCACATTCATCATCCCCAACAACACATTCATCACGATTTGATGAAGAATAAGACATCTAACGACAAAATACAACATATCATGTACCAATTTAACCTAATTCAATTCAACAATGATCGATCTACCATTGTTTCTATGAAATCGTACCATCAAAGCTAATAGAGAGATGATGTATAAAACATAGAGAACGATGAACGTGACCTGTGCAGAAGCTAGATCGGAGTTGATCGGCGTTGATCGGAGGCGATCGACGTTGATGCTGAAGCTTTCTCTCTCTAGCGTCTGTATTTTCTCTCTCTACAGAAGAAAACGCGTTAATGTTGATGAAGACGACTTTCTTTCTGTGTTAATATAAAATATATATATAGGATCCATATTTTATAACCCGTTTTTTACCCGCTTTCTTGCTTTTAGTTGGGTTGTGGTGTGTTTTAGGAGGTAGTAGTTATTTTGGGGTTGATTTATAATTATGATAAATTGGTCTATGGTCTCTCACGAGACCTTCTCTTGTTTTAAAAAGTTAAAATATAGTCTAGGCCTATAATAATTGTGCTACTACTATTCATCAGCGCCAACTAAAGAAAAACAAATTCAAGATAAAAATTATCTCCAAAGTCCAATCAAACCAAATCTTTTCACTTGTATCGAGACAAGAAGAAAAAACCATAAAGATATGATTAAAGAACAACAAGAATGTCCCGCCCGGCCCCTCCCGGTGTCTTGTGAACCTTGGTCTCACTCTCTGTCGGTGACTCATCATTTAATACTAACTCACTCATTCATTCATTCATTCCTCTGCTGCTCTGCACATTTCGAAAATGGAAGCATCAACTAGCTCAGTTTCAAGGTTGTTTCTGCTAAGCTCTGTTTTGGTTTCAGTTTTACAGCTATCCATTTGCAGTGTGAATTATGACAGGAAGTCCCTTATCATTAATGGCCATAGAAGAATTCTTTTCTCTGGCTCCATTCATTATCCAAGAAGTACCCCTGATGTATTACATCTATCTATCTATCTCTCTACTTTCTCAGTTCGATATTCTCTCTCTCTCTCTCATTCTATTGTTGGATTAATCATTTTTTGTTTCTTGGGAAAATGCAGATGTGGGAGGGGCTTATTCAGAAGGCAAAAGAGGGAGGTTTGGATGCCATAGACACCTATGTGTTTTGGAATCTTCATGAACCTTCTCCTGGAAATGTAGCTGCTTATTCATTTCTAGCTCATTATGATGAAGTTTTCTTTTTATTATTGTTTCGAAGATGATGATTTTGATATTGTGGGTTTTCAATTTTCAGTATAACTTCGAGGGAAGATATGATTTGGTTAGGTTCATAAAATTGGTCCACAGAGCAGGATTGTACCTTAATCTTCGTATTGGGCCTTATGTTTGTGCAGAATGGAATTTTGGGTAATTAATTAATGGATCTAATTAATTTCACAAGTACATTTTGTTGTTGTTGTTCTGTTTGTTTCTTGATCTAATTAATTAATTTGTGTTCTATATCTCAGTGGGTTTCCAGTTTGGTTGAAGTTTGTTCCTGGCATGACCTTCAGAACTGATAATGAACCCTTTAAGGTAGTACTAAAACTAATTAATGTCATGTACTCAGTTTAGTAGTACTAAAACTAAAAGAGCTCTTCAGTTCCAAACCGTATAAGGGGCGGGCGAATAGTACAATTAGAAAAAGGTTTTTTTACCATATGCTGTGAAATTCGAATACGTTGTAACATATTGATTATCTGGCTACTTATTCTGAATTTTGTTGTTTTTCTTGGTTATGTATTGCAGAGGGCTATGCAAAGTTTTACCTACAAAATTGTTCAAATGATGAAGAATGAGAGGTTGTTTCTGTCCCAAGGTGGTCCGATCATTCTCTCCCAGGCAGGTTCTACTTGTTTCCACTTATTATGAATTTTCTTTGTAGCGTGATAATTGTAGACAGTCTTTCGAGAAATGTACTACTTACAAGCTAGTTATATGCTCTATTGTTCTGAAGAGGCATAAGAGTAATTGAATTTGCTGCGAGATATTCCAAAATGTTTACTAATTATGTTATTTATGGTGATAATATATATAGATTGAAAACGAGTATGGGTTTGAAGCCGGTACTTTTGGTGCTGCTGGTCATGCATACATGACTTGGGCTGCTAAGATGGCGGTCGACTCAAATACAGGCGTTCCTTGGATCATGTGTAAGGAAGACGACGCCCCAGACCCAGTGGTACATGTTTTTTTGTTTTTATTAATCACTAGTGCGTGCGTATAGACCTAATTAGCATGCCATGGCTATGGTTCAATAGTGGCAAGTCCTATCTGTAATGTATTAGGCCACCAAAAAATGACAATTTTTTCTATGCAGGGCATGTCTTGTTTTCACTTTGCCTTTCTGCTTGAAAATTCTCCAGTTTTATCCTGTTTTCTGACTTCCTTTCCTCCCCCTTGCAGATAAACACGTGCAATGGATTTTATTGTGACTATTTTTCCCCAAATAAACCTTACAAACCAACGATATGGACCGAGGCATGGACTGGCTGGTAACTTGTCCAACCTCTTCAAATATGATTGCTGATATTTGTCTTTAATGGTTGTCATATTCTATTTTCCAAGGTTTGAAGATTTTGGAGGGCCGATTCATCACCGGCCAGTAGAAGATTTGGCATTTGCAATTGCCAGGTTTATCCAAAAGGGAGGCTCCTTTGTAAACTATTACATGGTATGGTCCTGTAAGAATCCGTTTTGTTTTCTACATTAATTCTCCGGAATAATATTGTATGCCTGCTCATAGTGTAAGACCAAGCAAGCATAATGAACCTGATATGATAAGTTGCTGCCTTATATATCTAGTATCATGGGGGAACCAACTTTGGAAGAACAGCTGGAGGTCCATTCATTACAACAAGCTATGACTATGATGCCCCGATAGACGAATATGGTTAGAAAATTTTGATTTTGAAACTATAATTCAAGTTGATTTGCGAAATAGTTACATCCTAAACAAAGATTTCTTGTCCTTCTTGTTAGGCTTACTCAGGCAGCCAAAGTATGATCATCTGCTAGAGCTTCACAAGGCAATGAAATTATGTGAACATGCTTTGGTTTCTTCCGATCCCACCAAAATTTCTTTAGGAAACTATGAACAGGTATGTGTTGTGTGCAGTATTTCTTTCTAGTTCTTTCCATTTGGATGCACACCTGGGCTGAGAGATACACTTGATTTTCATGGTTGCAACTGTTCTGTTAACTTCATTTTGTTTTTGATGCCCACCGCATACTTTTTAGGCGTACGTTTATTCTTCAAAATCAGGACAATGTGTGGCGTTTTTATCAAATTACCATTGGGACACAACAGCCAGGGTGACATTCAGGAACATGCATTACGATTTGCCTCCATGGTCAATTAGCATACTTCCTGATTGCAAGACTGTCGTTTTTAACACTGCGACGGTGAGTTTAAGAAACTATTCTTGGTGCTATCAAAATACGAGGTTCCCGATGCATTTCGATAACTTTTGTTTAGTTCACGTATATAAAAGAGGCACTTACTGTTACTTATGGCTTGAATACTCATGAATGTCTGGTTGCTTTTTTTTCATTTATTATTTATTTTATTTTGAGTGCGATGCGTGTCAACAGAATCTGACCTTTTCAGGTGAGATCGAAAACAACACGGGTACGAATGTTGCCATCAAGTGCCAGATTGCTCTCATGGGAAACATTCAGCGAAGACATATCAACAGCTGAAGTTGATGCAAGATTTACATATTCCGGTCTTCTGGAGCAATTAAATGTCACAAGAGATGCAAGTGATTACCTTTGGTACACGACTAGGTACTGATGCAATAGACTTAAACTGCTATTATCATTGAAAAGATTAGCATGTGTTTAGCTTCTTATGTGACATTAAAATCTTCGTAGCATTGAGATAAGTCCCGGTGAATCTTTTCTACATGGAGGAAAATATCCTACTCTAACCGTGGGTTCAGCCGGACATGGCCTGCATGTGTTCATAAATGGACAATTATCAGGTAAACACTGTTTTATTTTTTCTCTCTTTTCTTTATAGTGAAATGCAAAATATATTACAAGTCTGGTTCAATAAGATTATTGTCTTCTGAGTTATGTTTATCCCTAGTGTAAATTTTCTTTATGTACAGCAAGTAAAAAGTATTGGCTTAAAGATATCTTCATTATCACAGGTTCTGCTTTTGGAACTCGTGATCACACAAAATTCACATTTACAAAAGATGTGAACTTGCATGCTGGATCAAACAGAATTGCACTACTCAGTGTAGCTGTTGGGTTACCGGTTAGTTACGAAAGAATTCATGTCACCATGAGTTGGCTCATTTGAAACAAAGAAAATTCTAAGCCGAGTAGAATGGACTGATATATATATATATATATATAGCTCAACATAAAAAATTTCTTATTCTTTCCTTATTTTTGTTTCAAGAATGTTGGCCATAGGTTTGAAACATGGAGCACTGGAGTCCTCGGACCAGTTGCCTTACAGGGGCTAAACCATGGAACATGGGACTTATCTCGGCAAAAATGGTCATACAAGGTAAGATGTAACAATATTTGTATCATTTCGTAGTATACACTCTTCTGGTGATGTTTGTATATCAGCAAGTATCAAATACGTTCATGTGTTCAGGTTGGACTGAGAGGAGAAGCCATGAACTTAGCTTCCCCAAAGGAACTTTCATCTGTGGATTGGTTACAAGGGTCTGTTATAGCCAAGAATCAACAGCCACTTACATGGCACAGGGTATGAATAAATTTTCGCACAAACCATGTGTGAGGTCAAGTGCATGTTCTGCATTATGCCATATACCGTGAACCGTTATTTGAATTAAAAATACGTGGCGTTGTGGATGTGGAAACTGTAATGCATGTAACATCGCGCGTAAATGCTCTCTTTTCTGTTTCCCTAATATGGATTATTCATGCTGGCTAATGAAATTATTTGCAGACATACTTCAATGCACCAGAAGGCAACAATCCTTTGGCATTGGACCTGGGTAGCATGGGCAAGGGACAAGCTTGGATCAATGGCCATAGCATTGGGAGATACTGGTCTTCTTGGGCGAAAGGCCAATGCAACACATGCAGCTATGGAGGGACATATCGCCAACCAAAATGCCAATCTGGCTGTGGGAAACCAACTCAAAGATGGTATGTATTGAGATTGGAAGTGGCTGTACTAGAAGGGATTGTAAGCTTGATTCGAAACATATGCAGACAGTCAGGGGTGGACCCAGGAATTGAACTCAGGGGGGATGAAATTACATATGCATGATTATTTTGAGAGTTGGGGGGGCCAAAGTACTGTCTAATGCATGTCTTTTCTATTACTTTGTCAGGTATCACGTTCCACGCTCATGGCTCAAGCCAACAAAGAACTTATTGGTGGTTTTCGAGGAACTTGGGGGGGATGCTTCTAAAGTTTCCCTAGTTGAAAGATCAGTTGTACATGTGTAGTAGAGATGAAAACAGAATATTGTATTGACCGATGAAAACAGGTTAACTTATTACTCCATTGTGTGTAAACCTGGGTGCAGTCAAACAGAAGTACAGAACTACAGAACTACTATGTATTGAATACAAGGTGGAAGATTTCCCTTCCCCAGAGAGATGTGACTGGTTCTTTGTGAAAACGGTAGGTTTTGATTTTTAAATGGGGATATCAATGAGTAGGGTCTGGGCAATTATTGTAATACCATAAAATAAGCCAAAAGTAGTGTAAAAATAAAAAATATCCAATAATATAGAATTTTTTAAGGTATTACAGTTTTGTGGAAGTGGGAACAAGTGTCTCACTTCCATTGGAGCATGGTAGAATTTGATTCAGTTTTCATAAAGTAAATTCAAGACAGAAAACACAATAAACGTGTTAGAACGTCTAGATCAGTTTTTTCTTCAAAATTGTTTGTCAATTCTCTCTCTCTTCATTCGACTCGGTGTGAGGCAATTTTCTTTTCATCTCAAAGTAATTATTGTTTGGCATTGCGGATAGGTTCCTTAGACCTCTCCCAACGGGGGAGGGCGTGAGATCCGCCATCCATGACGCCAACGCCATCTCCATTGGTGGTCGACAATTGCTCGCCCTCGGCGAGCTCTGTTTTTCCTTTTTTTTGTTTTGTTTTTCTGTAGAGCCACAACCTCTCCTCTTTTTTTATTATTTTCTTTTTCTTCATTTCGTTTTTACACCAATGGCGCAGCCTTAACTGTGCCCCAAAAATTGGTCATGTGACCCAAAATTTTATTGAATCTTGCTCTTATCGGTGATCAAGCAACGCGGTACTACCACAATCAAAACACCAAACAATAGAAAGGGTTGGTCTTTTGCTCACGTTGTGAGCAAAATGACAACCCAAAAGGGTCCAATGGAAGTGAGACACTTGTCCCACTTCCACCAAATTGTTTTTGTTTTTCTTTCTTTAGTGTAAATAATGATTTTGATTAGGGTTTGGTGTTAATAATGATTTTGTTTCTTTGTTTAGTTTAAATAACAATTTTGCTCTATCCATCTTAAATTTAATACTTTATTTTGTTGAATTTATAACATCGACGTGACTTAAAAAAATTGAACGTATGATGTCTAAGATTTTATCTATTAAAGGTTTCATTGACATTCCCATTATTATGAGTAAATTGAACGTAATTAATTAGTATTTAAGTAAAGAATAATTTATATTATAATAAAAATAAAACCTTCAGTTTTTTTTTTTTGACAAAGTAGTATTTTATTCCTACTTAGAGGTTGTACAAAGCTTGGTTAGGGGCCGTTCCCACAGGTCGGGTGGTCACCCCGCATCTGTCTGTTCCAAAACATTTTTCAAGCCAAGCTGGCAAAATATCCCATGTCCACGACGCAATCTGAAGGGCTTGTGCTGTGGTAGACTGGTGTGATACTACTTCATGCGTGAATCTACTACTTGCAACTTTAGAGAGAAGATCATGCTGCAGTATTCAACTCCCTATAGATGCCTTGGATGTAGATTGTCCCAAAATTCGATTTCAGCTGGAGGATATCACTCGCAAGTGTCCAAGCTGGCCGAGGTGGATCTAGCTTCCTGCAAAGCACATTGAGCGCATATTAATTGAGAGTCAATTTTGATCACTACAGATTAATTATTCAAATTTGTTGCAGCAATCAATCCTGTTCTAATTTCCCAAAGCTCTGTTGTGTGATTGTCACATTTTCCCACAAAGGTTGCAATCCCTTGTAGGAATTTGCCCTGTGGATCAATTAGAATGCAACCTGTTCCTACATCTACATTTTCCAGAGATGAACCATATGTAAAAAGCAACACGCACCTGAGGGAGGGGCACTGTATTTACTAGTAACAATGTTCCTTAACACAACATTTTGAGGGGTGGGGGAGGGGGTACATTTAATATATTTTTTGTCTAGCTACAGCTAACATGGCATGTTGGTTGAAAGAGTTGTGAGTAAACAAGGCTCTATTCCTAAATTTCCAAATAGTCCAACATCCGACCACCAGTGACAATTGAGAAAACGATTTTAAGAGGAAAATGAAAAAGTGCCTGCCCAAAACTTGTGAAACCTTGTAAGTCAGTGGTAGGAAAGAAACAAGACCTGAACCAGTTAAAGCCAGAACAACTGAAAAAAGATGCAGACCTGTCTCAACAGCATTATGACAGAACACACAAGAATTATCAGGCACCACATTATATCTATGCAATCTTTCCCTAGTTGGCAGTCTATAAAGCACAACTAGCCAAGTAAAAAAAACTTATGCCTAGGTAAAACAGATAACTCCCAGATTCTTTTCCATGGCCAAGTAGGTGTAATAAGAGACTCCTGCAATATGACATGATAAGCACTCTTAACAGAAAAACTCTCATTAAAACTGCCACTCCATAGTAAGGTGTCTGCTTGTTGTGTAACAGTCAATGGAATGCCTTGTACTCTGTCCACTAGTTCTGTAGGAAGTAGTTGATGGAGTAGAGGTATATTCCATTGCCTGTGTGTGTTGATTGTGTCCTGCACTTTAAAATGTTTAGTTCCAGGTGGAGTAGCAGATACCAAGTGATCAAAAGTAACAGAAAGACACCACATATCCTGCTAGAAAGATAAATTCTCACCTGTACCTACACTCCAAGCTATATGCTTCCTAAACTGATCAACTAACTTCATTATTCCCTTCCACAACCAGCTAGTACCACTTCCTCTATTAGCATGCCAAATATCAGAACTGTGATAATACTTAGCCTTATAAAGTGTTGCCAACAAACTGGCTGGGTTATTAATTAATTTCCAAATTATTTTGAATAAGATAGCTTTATTCAAAATGGCTAAGTTTCTTATGCCTAACCCACCTTGAGCTTTAGGGGTACAGACCATAGACCATTTGAGTATAGGTTGACTCATTTGATTTTTAGTAGGACTCCCAAGAAAACTTCTATTTATACTATCTATTTTATCCAAAACAGAAACATGTATAGACAAAACAGAAATGTAATAGCTTGGCATGGAAGAGGTAGCACTTTGAATCAAAATTAACCTACCAGCATGGGAGAGGAACTTATTATACCAAATATCAACTCTACTTAGAACTCTATCAATCATGTTGTCATAAAAGTGCTTTTTGCTATGACCAAAAATAAAAGGAATTCCTAAATATTTATCATGCGGTTGATTCATAGTGACACCTAATTACCCCAAGAGTTCATGTTGCCTTTCATCAGGTGTGTTATGAGAAATATCACCCTAGATTTCTCCCAACACACACTCTGTCCTGTCATATGTTCATAGGGCTGTAAACACTACGGGAGGGAGTTAATGGAAGCATCATCTGTTGCCTTTCATCAGGTGTGTTAGGGGAAAATATCACCCTAGATTTCTCCCAACACACACTCTGTCCTGCCATATATTCATAGGACTGTAAACACTACGGGAGGGAGTTAATGGAAGCATCATCTGTTCTACAGAAGACCATATAGTCATATGCAATGCACAAAACTGGAATATTAGGTGCTCTAGGGTGATCTAAGAGGCTACCAATAGCCATCTGCTGTGTTTTTGCAACAATATCATGAATAAGCATCTCTTGGAAAAGAGTGAATAGCTAGATAGGGGTGATAGTGGATCACCCTGTCTCAAACCTCTATTTGGTTGCCAAGGAGCAGATACATATCCATTCACTTTCACTTGGAAACTGCAAGTAGAAACACATTGCATAATTCTATTTATCCATATTAATGGAAAGCCAAACTTTACTAAAGCATGTTCAAGGAAGGACCATTCCAACCTGTCATAAGCTTTAGCAATGTCTAGCTTCAGAGCCATGGAGTGTTTCCTTCATGACTTTCTTCTTAGTAATGTGTGAATTATCTCATGTGCCATCATGATGTTGTCACCAATGCATCTTTCAGGAACAAAAGCATTTTGAAGAGGAGACACTAATTTCCCTAGCAAAGGCCTTAATCTGTGTACCATTAGTTTGGTAATGATCTTATAAGAAACATTACACAAACTAATTGGTCTGAAATGGCTAGGGAGTTTAGGTTCTTCTCTTTTAGGAAGCACAACAATATGAGTTTCATTTAATCTTCTATCTAAATGACCTTTATAGAAAAAATCCTTAACAACAGGGTTAACTTTTTTTTTTTTTTTTGGAAGTGAACAAATGTGTTATTACTCCAAAACCGTTCAAGTACAGAAAGTCGACTCAATCGAGTCCAGACTACCAAGCAACCAACTTTAGACACAAGTATGACACGCTAACTAGTTACATCAACCGGCTAGCTATCCAAATACAATGCTATTGACACTCTTCTCTAAATCCGGGAAAAGTATGCTTCGATAAGCAATTCACTGTATGATCGACGCAATCATCATGTCAAGATCGATGTTCTGCTGCTGGAAAATATTATTGTTTCTCGTGCACTAGATTTCATAAACGCATTCAGCAATGAGTCCCTTCAATAGTTTTGCCTTTGCTCCTTTCCCCCGAGCTCTCCGGCTCAGTTCCTGCATATTCCTGTCCCAATCTGTCCATGTTAACTTCAGGCCAGCCCATGCTAATATTCTGTTCAGGATTTGTCGAGTGGAAGCGCACATGAAAAATATGTGTTCGATGCTCTCCTGTTGCCCACAAAAGACACATAATACGTCCGTAGGTACGCCAAAACGTATCAATCGATCCTTTGTTGCCAATCGTTTTGACAAGCAGAGCCAAAGGATAAAGATCGCGCGCGGGCGAGCCATGTTCTTCACTACCAAAGAATGCCAGTAAACCTTTTCCTTTTGCCCCTGAGTCCATCATAGATTGCCTTGACATCATATTGCCCTCGAGACACACAATCATGCCACTCAGAGAGACCGCACACCTTGTCCTTGCATTTAATTATGTTCCGGAACGCCCATGAGCAGGTTACAGGAGGTGTGTAGTCTTGTATCGGGGTATCTTTAAGGTAAAAACTATGGATCCAGCGTATAATTTTTCCATCTTATTCTGCACATTCCATAGGTGTTTAGCCATCAATGCTTCATTCCATTCTGGAAGTGAGATTATATTCAGCCCTCCATTCTTCTGCGGGTTGATGAATGTGTATTTTACACTTTCATTTGAGTCTTTTTCATCAATTTTAGCTATCCTCTATGTTAATTTAGCTATATTTTAGTGCATTTTATTAGAATAGTGTCACGTTTCCCTTTAGATTTTATTTTACAGGTTTTGGTTGAAAAACGAGGTTTTCCGGGCAATTATATTGAAGTAGACAAGGAATTGGTGTCCCAGAAGCCTAATTGGAGTATCTAAAAGATTCCGGATAGGATTTTTGAAGTCTAGGGGTTGAATCTGGAGGCTAGAAGGTCACTAGAAGTCAGAAACCGAGTCCGAAAAGGGGAAGAAATCCAAAAACGCGTCGAAAACGCGTATGTGGCCGAAATTTACTCCCGGGCGAGTCGCCCAGGATTTGGGGCGAATCGCCCCACACCAGGCGAATCGCCCGGTGTGTGGGGCCCTTCGCCCCACACAATTCGAAGCCTATATATAGTTGCTCAGTTTTTCTCCGTTTTTCATACTCTTCCAGACCTTTTCTCTCACCTTTCTCTGTTGTTTTAGATAGGAATTTCCCAGAGCCTGTTCTGGGGGTTCTTAGCTTAGGAAATACTTTTTCTTAGCAGTTTGGAGCTTGTAAGATCACGATTCTTCGGAGACTGACAACCTTCGGTAACTTTGTATCTTAAAGTTTTTCTACTTATTTTTATATATCTTTCATCATGTTTTCATTCATTCGTGGTATGATTTCTGTTGATTGCATGACAACTATGAGTAGCTAAACTTCTCGTTGGTGATAGTATGTGATTTCTTAGCGAAGGGTTAATAATTATGCTAATGGCTATATCGCGCATTATACCTAGAGTTATTGCTTTATTTCTTTGATCTATCTAAATCTCTATCTTCATATTGTTGAATAATTAATCAACACAATTGGACAATTCATTGATCTTTGATCTATCTAAATTTATATCTTCGTATTGTTGAATAATTGCAACTGGACAACTCATTGATCAAAGATCTCTATGCAAAACCGGGGAATTTATGCATGATTATTAACCTGCTATGCTTTGAATGACCATACTATCACCAATCTCCATTATCTGTTAAGAAAAACCTTTGCTAAATCGTCTGCTATTTTATATTCTCAAGTTAAATTAGATAAAGCTAGTTATAGTCCTTAGAGATCGACACTCGAGGTTATTCTACTGCTACACTACGGTTTTCGTTGTAGTTGTGAATTGCCTTTGGCTAAATACAAATTTATTTGATTAATTGGAACCCGACAATTCTCAGTTCATCAAATTGGCACCGCTGCCGGGGACTATACTCCTTTTTTCTGTTTAGCTTATTTATATTTTCAGCATTCAATTCCTAGTTTTAGTTATTTTTATTTTTTCTCTCTGATACTCCTTTCCTAGCTTGTCACAGATATTCAGGTCTTGTGATGGCTCGCCCACTTTTGAAATCATGGGTTCAACCCAACAAAGCACTGATGAGAGGTCCGGCTATTGTTCTTTCTGCTGCAACTCGAGATTTGGAATCAAAAGTTGCATGTTCCAGCAACTCCCGAGGTTCTATGGGTTGGCTAGGGAAGATGTTATGGGATACCTGAATGATATTGACGATTTTATCAACAATCTTCCAAGGCCCGGAGAAGGGATAACGGACGATGAGCTGAGGATGAAGGTTTTTGCTATGGGGCTTGGTGATAAAGCCAAGGCATGGTTAGGCTCTCTGGAAGCCGGATCATTAGACACCTGGGACAAGGTGTATTCTGCTTTTATGGAGAAATACTTTCCTCACACATTGACTACCGCGCTTAAGGCGCAAATCACTGGATTCAAACAAGACTATGATGAGACCATCTACACCGCTTTCGAGAGGTTCAAGGACCTCATGCACAAGTGTCCACACCATGGTTTTAAGCTTCCTGATCTTGTCAAACACTTCTACAATGGACTCACATATGAGAGTCAACAGGTGGTGGATTTCCAATGCCGTGGTACTATCTTGGGAAGAGACCGCCGAGGATGTGTGGGCGTGTTTCGAAAGGCTTGCTAAAGGATATCAGTCCAAGGATCCAAGAGCAATGGTTAGGAGGCGTGGACCTGAGGCTCCACCAAACCAAGAGATCCCAATGCATGAAGTGAATGGTGTGAGTGGCGATAGGTTCGAAGGTTTCACCAATCAGATAAGGCAAGCTCTAAGTGGCCTAATCGGAACATCTCTCTCCAACGAGGTATGTAGGGTGTGCAAGAATTATGGGCATGGGGCTCATATGTGTAGATCAGATCTAGCACGAGAAGATGTTCACTGGAGAAACCGTAGTAATCCTACTCCTAAGGTCGAAGCATCTACATCCAAGTCAGCAACTCTCTTGGATAATTTACAGAAATTGGTGGATTTCACCCAAGTGTTTTTGAAGAGATGCGAGGAGGATTCGGCAAAGATCAATGCTCGTCTGGATCAATTGGAAGCTAGAGCTAGTAGAGAGCAGGGGAAATTACATAGCAGCACTGAGAGGTCCATGTCGATCAACTTGGTGGGAGATCTTCCAGTGGAAATCACCATTAAGCAAGTTGCTGCGTGCGAGTGTGGTGCAAAAGACGAACCTCCATTGGCCAAGGAGGAAGATAAAGATATGGGACTCAACGTAAGTAATGAAGAACCTAAGGATCCTGAACCAATTCCTGATAGCTTTGATGTTAAGGTTGGGATTGGTAGTCTCGATGACGTCCGTGCTACACTAGATACAGGATCTTACTCGAATGTGCTACCCATGAATTTTTTTGAGAAGAGTGGCCTTGGAGAACTTTCGAAGCATAAGGCCATTGTGCAACTAGCGGATGGATCCTTTGTGAGACCCGAAGGCATTGTGAAGAACGTATTGGTTAAGATTGGTGAAGCATCTGTGTACACCAATTTTGTAGTTATGCCGACGTCTACACCTGGGATGGGGGATGTTGTTCTCTTGGGGCGAACGTTCTTGACTAGACTATGCTCCATGATAGACATCTACCGAAGGACTTGCACCATTGAGGTGGATGGCAAGCGACATGTGTTGCGAGCCATATCTGATCCACTTGATCACTTCAATGCTTCTCACACTGTTAACTACTGTGGTCTTGCTGTCTATGTTCATTCTTATTCACAGGTTCGTGGCATGAGGAGAAGATCCATGAAGGGGAAGTCTAGTACCCTCAAGAAGAAGAGCTAGGCGCAAGAAGGAGTCGAGTCAAAGACTATAAACAATGGCTCTATCCGGGAGGCAACCCGGAATTTTTATCGCTTTCTTGCATTGCATGCATATCATTGTGTTTTATTTTATATTTTAGTATGTTTTTGGTTTCTCACGAGTTTCTTTGAGTACTATAGGTTACAGGTACAAGTTTAGCTCTCACCTTAAATCCACTTTCGACGTTCGGGACGAGCGACGACGTTCAGGTTTGGGGAGGGGGTTATCGCTGGTTATCTCTATACTTGTCTTGCTTATGATAAACTCGTGAATTTTTTTTCATTTGCATTTGCACGTTTACTGCTTTCTTAGTTTTTAGGTTACATTCACTTCATTCATCCTAGGATAGTCTTGCATGTTTTATATGGAGTTTATTGCCAAATTTTTTGAACTTTTTTATTTGGTAGATTGACTAATTTTGCCATTAATCATATGCTTCATCTCTATGAATTTGTTTGAGGTTTTTCTCGCTTGGCTTGTCACATTTATGTATTGCACTTAGTTAAGCTTCGTAGTCTTGACATCACTTAGTGGTGTTTCCTCTACTGCGGTTCACGAAGGCCTTTATAATAGGATGATGCATGTTAGGGTCTTATGGTTGTTTTCCCGAGTAATTATGTACCTAAGAGGCAACAAGTCTTCACCATGCTTTGAGATTGCTAAATGCTTAGGAAGGAGGTAGTGTGAGGTTGTGTGATCCTTTGTTTGCAAACCTATTCTTTTGGGGAGGGGGTTACACTATCATTAGACTTGTTTTTCGTTTTTCAATTCTGTGTTGTGAGTTTATTTTTCCTTTTTCGTAAATTTTGTACTCCAACCTATTCTTTTGAATAGGTTTGGGGAGGTCGTTTGTGTGTTATTGTTTCTTTTTCGTTGTGCTACTGCTGGCTAAAAAAATCGAAAAAAATAAAGAGAAAAAGAAAAATTCCAGAAAAAAGAAAAATAAACTGGAAAAGAAAAAAAAAGAGAAAAGACCCCAAAAAAGCAAAGAATGGTCCAAAAAAAGAAAGCCAAATAGCAGTTAGCAAAGTGTTGTGTCTCATTTTCCAAAGGTAATTCACAACTACAACGAAAACCGTAGTGTAGCAGTAGAATGACCTCGAGTGTCGTTCTCTCAGGACTATAACTAGCTTTATCTATTTAACTGGAGAATATATAAACAGCAGACGTAAAAGCAAAGGGTTTTTCTAACAGATAATGGAGATTGGTGATAGTATGATCCTTCAAAGCATAACGGGTCGATAATCATGCGTAAATTCCTTGGTCTTGCATGGAGATCTTTGATCAATCTAATGTCCTGTTGCAATTATTAAGCACTACGAAGATAATGATACTGACAAGTCAAGCACTATTGTCCAATTGTGTTCCGTAATTATTCAACAGTATGAAGATATACACGCGCCTAGGTCGACGAGGGTCCAATTGTGCATAATAATTAATACAACATACGAGAATTTAGGCTGAGCCTGATCAACGAAATAAAGCAATAACACGGAGTATAATGCGCGATATAGCCATTAGCATGATTATCTTCCCTTCGCTAAGAATTCACATACTACCACCAACGATAAGTTTAGCTACTCATAATAGGCATGCAATCAACAGAAATCATAGAAGAAAACATGTTGAAAGATATATTAAAATAAGTAGAATAAACTGTAAGATACAATGTTACCGAAGGTTGTCAATCTCCGAAGAATTGCGATCCTACAAGCTCCAATCTGCTAAGAAAAAGTGTCCCCTAAGCTACGAACCCCCAGAACAGGCTCTGGGAAGTTCCTACCTAAAACTACAGAGAAAGGTGAGAAAGTAGGTATGGAAAGGTATGAATTTCGGAGAAAATCTGAGCAACTATATATAGGCCCCGAAATACTGTGGGGCGGTTCGCCCCACACACCGGGCGGTTTGCCCGGTGTGGGGCGAGTCGCCCCACGTCCCAGGCGGTTCGCCCGGGAGTGTTTTTCGCGGAATTCCGCGTTTTCGACGCGTTTTTGGATTTCTTCCCCTTTTCGGACTCGTTTTCTGTCTTCTAGTGGCCTTCTAACCTCCAGATTCGACCCCTAGACTCCAAATCCTATCCGGAAACCTTCAAATACTCCAAATAGGCTTCTGGAACACCAATTCCTTGTCAACTTCAATATAATTTCCCGGAAATCCTCGATTTTCAACCAAAACCTGTAAAATAAAATCTAAAGGGAAACGTGACACTATTCTAATAAAATGCACTAAAATATAGCTAAATTAACATAGAGGATAGCTAAAATAGGTGAAAAAGACTCAAATGAAAGTGTAAAATACACATTCATCAAACTCCCCAAACCGAACCTTTGCTTGTCCTCAAGCAACTAAGCTAGACTCTAAGCAAAAAACAATGCAAGACACAAAATGGAGTCTCATGCCAAATAAAATGAACTAATCTACTGAATCTATCAAAATACATATGAACAAAAACCATATAAATCAAAGCATGAATATAGGTTGAAGAATACCTCGATTGACTTATACACATCCACATAAGCACTTATGCCAAGACAAGATAGTCTCTCGTAACATTCTCTACCTGGACCTAGTCAGTGACGACGTAATGAAGCATGCTAAGATACGAATGGTTGTCCCGTGTCTATGAAACTGAGGACTTACTGCTGTTCCACCATGTTAAGACTTTTCCTCAAAAGAGGTCGAACCAGTACTGGCTCTCACCAAACGAAGGAGGGTTCCCTATAAAAGATAACACTCCCCTATTCTACCCATCTCTCAAGTAAAGTCTTAAGCTATTCACCACTTCCTGAATGGAAGGACGAGGGTGGTCTAGAACAGATGACACTCAAGAATAAAAGAAAAAATTACAACACGATTACGAACATTACAAGAATTGGAAAATAAGACACAACACTTTGCTAAACTGCTATTTGGCTTTCTTTTTGGACCATTCTTTGATTTTTTGGGGTCTTTTCTTCTTTTTTTTTCCTTTCTTTTTTCTTTCCAGATTCTTTTTTCTTTTTTCTTTTTCTCTTTTTTTTTTCTGGAATTTTTCTTTCTTTCTTTTTTTCGATTTTTTCTAGCCAGCAGTAGCATAACAAAAAGAGAAACAAAATGACTCACACGACTTCCCCAAACCTATTCGAAAGAATAGGTTGGAGTACAAAATTTACAGAAAAGGAAAAATAAACTCACGATACGAAAATGAAAAACGAAAAACAAGTCTAATGATGGTGTAACCCCCTCCCCAAACCTATTCGGAAGAATAGGTTATAAACAAAGGATCACACAACCTCACACTACCTCCTTCCTAGGCATTTAGCAATCTCAAAGCATGGTGAAGACTTGTTGCCTCTTAGGTTCATAATTACTCGGGAAAACAACCATAAGACCCTAACATTCATCATCCTATTATAAAGGCCTTCGTGAACCGCAGTAGAGAAAACACCACTAAGTGATGTCGAGACTACCAAGCTTAACTAAGTGCAATACATAAATGTGACAAGCCAAGCGAGAAAAACCTCAAACAAATTCATAGAGATGAAGCATACGATTAATGACATAGTTGGTTGATCTACCCAATAAAAGAGTTCAAAAATTCGGCAATAAACTCCATATAAAACATGCAAGAGTATCCTAGGATGAATGTAGTGAATGCAACCTAAAAAACTAAGAAAGCAGTAAACGCGCAAATGAAAATGCAAAAAACAAGATACCATACTCAACATCACAAAGCCAAACAATACTTAACATCAAGGTTCACATCCCATCCCCCTCATAAAACTTAAGCTAGTCCCTAGCAAAAGAGAATGAGTAAATAAAAAGTGATACTAGATGTTACCGAACGGTTTGGCCTCGGTCGGCGGAGAGCGGACATGTGGAAAGACTAATTATCGGGATTGAAATCCCCATAATAGTCCCTCCACATGTCGGACAGGAGATCATTACCACTAATGTTATCCATTATCAAATGGAAACGAATCTTGTGCATCCGTTCCATTACTCCTCGCATCTCGGGAACCATCCTTGGCTCCTCTCCGTATCTGCTCAAGCAAGTCCATGATTCCCTGAAAACTAAAATTAACAAAACCAAGAAAAACAAAATCTAAAAAGAACTAAGGGAATCAGATGGAAAATAAAAAGAGTAAAGAGGATCAAAACTCCTTTGGAACTCATAGGTGGGCGCATGGATCAGAACGTAGGAGTCAAGATCAAGAGTGTCTGCAGCAATTGATTCAGAGACACCAAAATCTTCAGAGATTGGCTCCTCGGCCTCAACACAACTGACGCCTTCACTCTCTGACTCAAGTGAAGCAATGGATTCAGTTATCACCTCCTCCATGACTTTCTCTTGACCAACAACCTCGACATCCACAAGTAAGGACGTGGAATCCAAGCTAAGCACTGAGGAGACTTCATCAATGGATTCTTCTCCACATTCCTCTTCATCGGCAATGTCGATTTCTGGTGGCTGACTACTGAAGCGAGACGTCCATGCCCCTAACCCGGGAGGTGAGTCCCTATCCCAATGTTCCAGAAACTTGCTGGTTACTTCACCCCAAGTGCGCAATGATTTTTCCGGCGGGATTCTGAGACATCTTCGAGCGTACCCTTCCAAGGTTCCCATAAATCCTCTCATACAAAGTTGCTCATGTGATAAAATAACCCCCTCCTCATTCTCATGAGGTATCCTCAATACACCTTCCTCGTATGTGTCTAAGAACCCTCTTGGATCATCACCCATTGAAAATGTGGAGAGAATGGAGTAGTACGCAGGATCAAATTCATAATTCCTGCAATCGTCATCCAATGTTATGCAAGGCCCTCGAGGCATCACATACTGGGGCAACGGTGGTGGACTCATCCTTCATATAACTAGTTTTTGCACAGGAGGAAACAAGAAACCAAGGAGCAGAATCCACAAAAGAAAAACAAAAACTTGCAAAGAAAAGCACAAAGAGTGCAAACAAACACAATGTAGCCGAGAACTACGAGAGAGCAAGCACGTAAGGTAACCGAGATCAGATTAGATGAATTTTCTGAAAAAGATAGGGGGGAAGAAATAGGGTAAGAAAGTGAGATTTCCTGAGAGCAAACCCCCAGAGCCTGTTCTTCTGTAGGGAACCGAATGCTGAAAATATAAACAAATTAAATAGAAAAAAGGAGTATAGTCCCCGACAACGGCGCCAATTTGATGAACGCGGGTTTGTCGGATCCCGGTTCAGTCAAATAGATTTCCCTGGAGAATGACCTCGAGTGTCGTTCTCTCAGGACTATAACTAGCTTTATCTATTTAACTGGAGTATATATAAACAGCAGACGTAAAAGCAAAGGGTTTTTCTAACAGATAATGGAGATTGGTGATAGTATGATCCTTCAAAGCATAACGGGTCGATAATCATGCGTAAATTCCTCGGTCTTGCATGGAGATCTTTGATCAATCTAATGTCCTGTTGCAATTATTAAGCACTACGAAGATAATGATACTGACAAGTCAAGCACTATTGTCCAATTGTGTTCCGTAATTATTCAACACTACGAAGATATACACGCGCCTAGGTCGACGAGGGTCCAATTGTGCATAATAATTAATACAACATACGAGAATTTAGGTTGAGCCTGATCAACGAAATAAAGCAATAACACGGAGTATAATGCGCGATATATCCATTAGCATGATTATCTTCCCTTCGCTAAGAATTCACATACTACCACCAACGATAAGTTTAGCTACTCATAATAGGCATGCAATCAACAGAAATCATAGAAGAAAACATGTTGAGATATATTAAAATAAGTAGAATAAACTGTAAGATACAATGTTACCGAAGGTTGTCAATCTCCGAAGAATTGCAATCCTACAAGCTCTAATCTGCTATGAAAAAGTGTCCCCTAAGCTACGCACCCCCAGAACAGGCTCTGGGAAGTTCCTACCTAAAACTACGGAGAAAGGTGAGAAAGTAGGTCTGGAAAGGTATGAATTTCGGAGAAAATCTGAGAAACTATATATAGGCCCCGAAATACTGTGGGGCGGTTCGACCCACACACCGGGCGGTTCGCCCGGTGTGGGGCGAGTCACCCCACGTCCCGGGCGGTTCGCCCGGGAGTGTTTTTCGCGGAATTCCGCATTTTCGACGCGTTTTTGGATTTCTTCTCCTTTTTGGACACGGTTTCTGTCTTCTAGTGGCCTTCTAACATCCAGATTCGACCCCTAGACTCCAAATCCTATTTGGAAACCTTCAGATACTCCAAATAGGCTTCTGGAACACCAATTCCTTTTCAACTTCAATATAATTGCCCGGAAATCCTCGATTTTCAACCAAAACCTCTAAAATAAAATCTAAAGGGAAACGTGACACTATTCTAATAAAATGCACTAAAATATAGCTAAATTAACATAGAGGATAGCTAAAATAGGTGAAAAAGACTCAAATGAAAGTGTAAAATACACATTCATCAGTTCTTCTCCTTTTAGGATTTGCTAAACTTCTCTCAGAATCTGTTTCAGCTCTTTTCTTAGAACTTTGCTCTGTTTCAGCAAGAGGTTCTCTGGGAGGTGGTCCAGGCAACTTTAATGGCGCTTCAGCTTCAGAGGGATTAATTGATCTGTCTCTTGAAGACTTTCTTTTTCTAGAATCTTCCCCCTTAGACATGTATTGCATCATTATTCTGATGTGTAAAGAGAAAAACTCATTGCAATTTTCAGCAAGAGTATTTAGGTTGTTGTATTTCAGAATCATGTCTTGCTAATCTGTAGTTAGCTTAGACAATTCTTTTTTAATAAAAGCCAGATTATCCTCATGTCTGCGCTCATTGTTGACTTTTTCTTCAAGCATAGCTTGAGCCTTTTTCAATGCGCTTTTAGCAAACTTGAGTGTCTGACTGACATCTTCTTCATAGCTTTTGTGATGTAGACTGATGTCTTTCTGAGCTATGGTAAGTGTAGTAGTGCGTCTCAGCACAGTAGTCAGTATATTGCCAATGTCAAGTGGACTCTCAGCAAGCAAGGCATCATCCTCTTCTTGGCATGCTTCGTGAACAGCCATTTGGGAACGGCAGTAGAGAGGGAGTGAGTGAGTGAGCTTTAATTTCAGTGGCGATTTGATCATCATTTCTCAGCAAGCGACTTCTCTCAGCATCTCCTTCATCATTGATGAGAGATGGTGGAGGAATTTCCACCACTATGGGTTCAGTTTTCTTTGTCTTTTCTTCTTCATTTGCTGAGAAGTTAGATAGATCTTCTTCTTCATCAGATTCATTAAGGCTAGCAACCTTGATTCCCAAATCTTTAGCTTCAGTCACTTCTGGTTGAGTGGTTTCTGAGGGCAACTCTTTGGACTCAACAACTGGAGTTTCACCAGTAGTAACTGGAAGGGAGGAGACTTCCTTGTTGTTCACTCCTGAAGATTGAGCAATATCTAGATTCTTTGTGTGTCTGTCATGAATCTGTAGACTATTCTGTAATACTCTTGGATAATCGTCATCCATTTCTTCTTCTTCTCCAAGGTTTGGATCAGTGACCTTAGCTTTGAGTAATGCTAACTCGGCATCAGAAAGCTTATCTTTGCCTTTAGGCATTTCAGCACGCTTTCTGGCGTACTCTTCTTCAGTTTCAGCAACTTGTTCAGTTGCTGGAGTACTTTTCTCAGCAGGAGTAGGAGTAGATTCTTGTTGCTGACTGGATGTTTGTTTAGCTTGCTGATTCTCAGTGTTGTCTTGATTTTCATTTTCAGCAACTGTCATTTTTACTCCGCCAACATCAGGACTAGGACCTTGATTATCATCATCATCGTCCTTGTTGTCCTTAGAATCTTTGGCTTCACCATCACTAGTATCTTTAAGGATATTTTCATCCTCTTCTTCTTCATCATCATCCGTCAGTATGACCAACTCAAGATGTTTGTACTTTACAGCACTTGTAACTACCTCTTCCTCATTGATTTTGTGGGGATCAACCACCACGGGTACAAAGGAACCCTTGAGCATCACAACTTGTTCAGCTGGAGAGGCACTCTTGAACTTAGCTTTCATATTCTCTCTGATTGTAGCAATCAGATTTGAACTCATTTGCTGAGAATATGAAAGTTCTTCAGGAAGTATAGAGTGTACAAACGCCTCGAGTTTGAGTAGAGAGTTTCTCTTCTTCTCATTGGACAAATGGATGTGAAGATCTGAAAGGTCCATCCTTCTATATCTTTGCCAGTTGCTGACAGACTTAGCAACTCTGGTCAAAGTGTTCTTTTTGAAGTTTGAGTGTAGTTCTTCAGAACTAACTTCAAGAGCTTCCGTGATGTGAATCACTTCATCATTCTCCTTTTGAGCTTGAATAAAAGTAAAGTTAATTTCAGGAAGGTTTACGAAAATATTTTTAGAGTCTAAAACTGTAACATGACTTACCTGTTGACTTTCAGCAACTTTATGTCGCACACTGAGTTGTGCGAGTACTATTTCCATTGCTTCAGGAGCTGTGGCAGCATCCTTGAATTGTTCATCCTGAAATAACTCAATATTAGATACACGTACTAAGTTTTCAAACGTAGTAAATTTACCAAAATTTTCATCTACCTGCTGAACAGGAGTTGTGGATTCTGGTGCAGAAGTTTCAGCAATCTTCTGACTTGTATCTTGAGAAGTCTGTAAAGAAATAATTATATTAGCTAAAGATAAAGTTTCAGATAGTGAAGTTTTGCTTATATCTGAGTTAACTACCTGCTGAAGAAGGGAAGGTGGTGACTCAGTCCTTTCAGCATTGATAACATCTTCATTATCTGGGACTTGTTCATCAGTAGACTTCTTGTCTTGCTCTAACTGAGAAGGCTGTGCAGATTCATCAATCTCCCTTGTCTCTGAATTGACAAGTTGAGCAGAGACATCTAGACCTTTAAGTTCACTACTTGTCATGAACAGGTCTATTGACTTATTGGAGTTGTCATCAATCTCCATGTCCATTTGCTGGCTTAGGTCAGTCAGCACCAGTTGGACTTTGTCAATAGAAGTTATCGGTGAACTTGGTCTAATATTCTCAGCATCATGAGATGCGTCGTCGAACAATGTCTCTTGTTGTGTTTCAGCAACCTCTTGGACTTGAACCATTGCAGTCTCAGCAACTGGTTCTTCAGCAATTGCAGCTTCAGCAATTTCTCGGATTGGACTAGTTGCTATTTCAGCAACTGTCTCTTCTGCAACACTTTCAGCAAGTGCAGCTTTTCTTAAATCTGCAGCAATGTCAATTGCTGGTTCTAGAGTGTTGTCATCAAGATTATCTATTATGTAGACATCTTCTAATCGTTCTAAGGCAGGATTTTTATTTCCACTGCCTTGTGGTCTTGCTTCAGCAGATGAATCCAAGTTAATTGGATTTCTGAAGGCTTCTGCAAACACTTCAGCAACATTTACTACAGTGGCTTGCGTTTCAGCAACCACTAGAACATCGTCATCCTGAATGACATGGACAATTGGAACGGACTTTCTTGCCGTTGTTTTCTTTCTTGGGAAGGTCTTTGTCCTTGCCTTCTTAGGAATAGGATCAGCTGATGAAGCTGCAGTTTGAGTGTCATCATCAGCTTTCCTCTTTTTCTTGGATCTCTTGATGGGTGTAGTAGTGTCAGCAACCGCAACAATATCAACAACAACATCTGCAGCTGTTGCATTCTCAGCAACATTTGCAGCTGTTGTATTCCTAGACTGGTTATCAGTCTCAACAACATTTGCAGCTGTTGCTTTCTTTGACTTCTTGTCAGCAACCTTAGGTCCATTCAGCTTGTAGAAAGCTCTTCCCACATTGCGTACTGATTTCTTAATCGGCAATGGGTTTCACAGCTGAATCCTGAAATGTTCAAGGATGTAGCATATTTTCAATCCATACATCACTCGAAGGGAAGGTGAGACTGCGTTGTCTTCAACCTTGACCTTGAACTTTCTAACACAATTAACAAGTGTTAGGAAACTTGTAATTTTGATGAGTAATTAACCATGCTAAATTAAGGAAAGTCCAGTAACTAGTACTCTTAAGGTCCATAGGAATTTAGAATTTTAAGGACATTGTAAAAGAGGAACGTTTGCTGAAGACTTAGAATAGGTGCCAGATAGGTTGGTTTTAAAGCTTATGATGTATCTTGTTTTCTGAAAAGAAATACAACCTATTGAAGCATTTGCTGATGATGTACTTTGTTTTTACAAACAAACTATTGAAGCATTTAGAACCGCTCAGAATCTTGAAGAATTCGAAGACTGAAGACTAGAAGATTTCTGAAGAGTGGTATCTACAAAGGCACATGTTGCTCAGAAAGTGGAAAATTCAGCAACAACATTGCATAAGTGAAAATCTGAATGACAGAGTAGGTTGTGCTTGCTGAAACTGAGACTGACCACTTGCTGATGGAACATATGTGACCTCTTGCTGAAAGTACTTGTATTTGCGCTCCAATGTTACTGTTTGAATTCTATTCAAATGAGCATTAAATGCAAAGCATGCACGCGAAGGACATGAAGACTAGAAGACAAACAAGGACGCTGCTGAAAGTACAAAAGCAAGATAGTGACATTTTAAGGAACAAAAGCCTTAGAATTTGAAATTCAAACGGCTCCATATTTTCACTATAAATAGAGGTCATCCGACAAAGAGTTGAAGTGTGTCAACAACGTGATCATACTCTCACTTGTGCCTAAACTCACAAACCCTTCAATACTCTTTACTGCCATTGATCCGTTCCAAGACTTAAAGCTTGACAAAGCTACTTGTGAAGAAGTAGAATATGCACGACTAAGAAATTAGTTAAGTGTTCTTTCTTTCTTTCGATCAAGAACAAGTCTTGACACCAGAAACAATCAAACTTGTTTACTGCAAAGTACTCAAAGTTTTGTTTCTTAGATTACTTGTTGTAACTGAATAAGTTATAATTAAGTTATCTCATCCCAAACCTCTCTAACTGAAAATACACCCTTTCAGGCGTGATATTTAGGGGAACTTAATCGAGCATAGTTTTGCTGATTAAAAGTACGAAGTTTGGTGGAGAACAAGGTTGCGTTCTTTAGATTAGGTTGGAGACGAAGCAAGTGTGCTTTGGTTTCTGTTTGAATCGCTCTAGATAGGTGTTGTAAGGAACCTCAATCATATCTTAGTGGATTCAGTCCTAGAAAGGACAAAGTGGATTAGTTGAGAGAATACGCCACTCTCAGATACCACTATAAAAGTGTTTGTGTGATTTACTTATTGTACTTAGTTTTCAGCAAATCATATCTATCTGTACACAGTCACTCACATCACTTGCTGAAACCTTCATTTACTGAAAGAGCACTTATTGTATCAAAGACTTCCGCTCTCTGATTTTAAGTATCAGCAAACCTAGTTATTGAGAAGTAACTTGCGCTTGCTGAGAAAGTTAAGTATCAGCAAACTCATTACTGAAAAGTAATAAGCACTTGCTGAGAAAGTTTTAAACGACGAAAGTTTGAAAAGACTATTCACCCCCCCCCCTCCTCTAGTCTTTTCTTGTTGTTTAAAAGGGACCAACAAGGGGTATCAGAGCTGGAGGTTCTTTAACCTTCAGCACTGAACCTAGATCCCCTTAGGTGCTTTCCGTAAATCACTCTCACTTGATCAGTTTGCTAGTGCTTTGCTGACAGGATGTCTTTAGGAGATGACCCTTGCTAAAGCTGGAAAACTACGAAAAATGGCGAAACAACATGATGCTACATCTTGAGGCCATTAGTGATGTGATGGTCACTGTCATTAATGATGGACCTATCAAGATCACTAAGGTTGAAAGGAGTTTCCCTCACAAGACCACTAAAGCTGGAAAGGAAACTATTTTAGGCGACCCGACTGATACCGTGGTGCCAAAACCAAGAGAGGAATGGACTTCCGATGAAGCCAAGAGATTCCGTCTTGATGGCCAAGCAAGAAACATCATCATTCGATCAACTCCGGATACCATACAGTGCAAACTGTGGGGTGCTAAAACTACTAAGGAAGCTTGGAAAATGGTTCAAGATGTTTGTGCTGGATCTGACAAAACCAAGGAAAACAAACTTGAAGTACTTAAATTAAAGTTTCAAAACTTTAAACAAGGTACAAACGAGTCACTGGAAGACTTGGATTTCAGATTCACAACTCTTGTTAGTGAAATGGCAGCCTTGGGTGTTGCAAATCTTTACTCAGATTCTGAAAAGGTGAAAACCATTATTAGAAGTCTGAATCAAGAATGGATCCACACTCAGAACTTCTACTACAATCAAGGAATGCCAAATATCACTCCAACCGAGCTGTTCTCTCATCTTGCTACTGTCAACTATGAGACAAAGCAAAGAGAAAGTGTGTTTGCTGAAAAATCGCAAAACATTGCTCTTGCTGCAAAGCCGTCATCTTCTGAAAAGAAGAATGATAAAGAGCCTACTGATGAAAACTCTTTGGTCGTCAAAAACATGAAGAAATTCATCAACAAGGAACTTGAAAGGCGAAAAGCAAAAGAGAAGCTGAAAAAGCATCTTGGTAACAACTACCATAAGTACAAGAATGAGACTAGCTCGCTGAACAAGCAAGCTCAGCAAGCAACCTCGTCAGAAGAACCAGCAGTTGGAAATGATCTCTGCTTTTACTGCAAAAAGCCTGGACACTTCAAAGCTAATTTCCCTTTGCTGAAAGGCAAATCTGCTGAAAAGAAGAAGAAGTTCAAAAGAGCTTTTATTGCTGAAGAAAAGAAGAAGCTTCAAGCAAAAATCGATGCATTATGCATTGATACTAGCTCCGAAGACAGCGAGGATGAAAGCTCAGACACTGACGATGAAGAAGCCACTCTAGATGTTGAGATTGGCAAAGAAGTTTGTGGAATAGCTATGGAAGCTTATCCAGATGTGTCAAATTACGAGTTCTGCCTCATGGCTGGTCAGGTAAATAATTCTACCTCTGATTCAGACTCAGAAAGTGAAGACGAGATTGACCTTGATAAGATTCAAGGAGAAATTGAAAGATTTGAGAAAACTCTGAGCAGACATCAAGAGAACTACAGATTGCTGAAACTCTGACCAAGCAGACTACTGAAAAGTATGACTTGCTGAAGGAAGAGACAGAAGAAAAGGATGTTGAATTAAGGCGTCTTAAGAAGTTAATTGCTGAAGCTACAGAGAAGAATTCTCAAATGACATTAGAATTGGAAGAATATCAGTCCTCAATTCTAAAGTTAGTTGCTGAAATCCAAGAAATGAAAAAGATGAAAATCAATTTCAAATCTTATGCTGACGCAAGTAATACGCTGACTGAACTAAACTCTTATTTGAGAGATCCATCTCAGAAAGAAGGTTTAGGTGCAACGTATGAAGGTGATGACGTAGAAATCTTGAGTAAAGATAAATCACCGATTTCCTTTGTACGTGCTACTGATAGTGGACTACCAGAACTCTATCAGTTTGGTCAATCTAAGGTTGCTGAAACATGCAATCTAGTACCTACGACCATAAAGGCTGATGTTGCTACTCAAAGTAACAAGACTTTAAAAGGAAAACAGGTTGCTGAGAAGCAAACTGTAAAGAAGAAGGATGCTGTGAAGCATTCCGCCAAACAAGTTGCTGAAAAGCAAATTGATAAGTCAAAAGGCAAGATTACTAAAAGTAATCAGAAGACCTTTGCTGACAAACCCGAATCAAGTAAGGTTGCTGACACAAAAGTTCAGCATTCTCCGAAAATTGGACTCGGTTTCAAAACCAAGCAAAGTCAACTTTTTCACGAGTATAAGCAAAGTCAGCAAAGATACTTCAAAGAGATGAAGAAAATCAAGCCTAAGAGTTCTGAAAAGACTCTTAATGCTAGGGCTAGAAGGAACCTTGCTAGAAAAGAACTTACTGAAAAGTATGTTCAGCAAAAAGGTCAACCGAGCAAGACACCACATCAGAAAGTGGACTTGATCAGCACGAATCAAAAGTCTTTCAGCTCAAAACCTCCTAGTTCCTCAGCAAGTAGAAAACAAGTCAAAGTTGAAAAACTTAAGACTTGGGTTTCCACTGGACGCATTCTTGAACATGTTAATGGACATCCATTATTGGATAATTAACTTCTTTGCTCTTGATTTCGAGACTAAAAAGGTAATTATGATTGCAAGAAGATCAGGAGGCTTGTACACCGTAGATTGGTCTTCAACAATCATTGAAAAAGGCCTTGTCTCAGATCACGATTGCCTTGCTGAAAAAGCATGGTTATGGCATAAACGAACAAGTCATCTAAACTTCAAGACGCTGAATAAGCTGTCTAAAAAGGCACTTGTAGTTGGATTACCTAACGTTACTTTTAAGAAGGATGGTGTTTGCAATGCATGTCAGCAAGGAAAGCAAACCAAATCCTCTTTCAAGAACAAGGCAGTACCGTCAACTACAAAACCTTTACAACTCTTGCACATGGACTTGTTTGAATCTTCCTCAACAAGCTATGCTGGTAAGAAGTATGGTCTGGTCGTGGTGGATGACTATTCAAGATTCACTTGGGTAGTATTCATCAAGCACAAATCTGAAACCAAGACTGAAATACCTAACTTGTTGAATAAGCTTGAAGTCATGAAAAATGACAAGGTAAAAGTCATAAGGACAGACCATGGTACTGAGTTTGTAAACCAGTACATAACTGAATATTGTACCTCTAAAGGTATACAACATCAGTTATCCTCAGTAAGAACACCACAGCAAAACGGTGTTGCTGAACGGAAGAATCGTACCCTGAAAGAAGCCGCAAGAACAATGCTTGCTGACACTGAAATAAGTGAGGCTTACTGGGGTGAAGCGATTAATACCGCCTGTTACACTCAAAACAGATGTTTGATTACTAAGGAATACAACAAAACTCCTTATGAATTGTTTGTTGGAAGACCTCCTAATATCACTCATCTAAGAGTATTTGGTTGCAAGTGTTTCATTTTTAATAATGGTAGAGAATACCTAAGAACATTTCAACCAAAGGCAGACGAAGCGATATTTCTCGGTTACTCCTTGCATAGTAAAGCATATAGAGTTTACAACAAAAAGACACAAAAGATCGAAGAATCAGTGCATGTTGTATTCTATGAAAAGACACAAGGAGTGCCTACTGAAGAAGAAATATCAGAATGTATGAAAAAGTTAATCATACATGAGCAAAGAACTGAATCTAATGCTAGGCAAATCAAGTCAATTGAACTAAATGATGATTCTGACAATGACTCTCCTCCCCCAAGTCATGACAAGATAAATATAGTTCACGACAAAGAATTTCCAGCAAAAGACGCAGTTTCTCCGGAAGTTGCTGAAACTACGCAACCTCCAGTGCCTGCTGATGAGCTACCTCAATCAAGCAATGTTGAACAAGCAGTTGCTGATGAACCAATCTCAGCAGAGACACAAAATCCCAGTAGTACTGAACAAGTACATACTGAAGAGTCACATGCTGATGAGCAAACATATCCAAATCCAACAAGCAGAAAACTGTTAATAAATGGATTAGAGATCATCCCTCTACGGATATGATTGGTGATATTAATGAACGCCAAGTGACTAGATCCAAAGCTACTCATGGACTTGCTGAAGAAGCAACTGTCGTAGAAGTAGAATCTTTGTTCTCTTGCTTTGTTTCAGAAATTGAACCTAAAACCATAGAAGAAGCTTTAAAGCATTCTGAATGGATAAAGGCAATGCAAGAAGAACTGGATCAATTCGAAAGGAACAAAGTCTGGAAACTTGTACCACTTGCTGAAGACAAGAAAGCTATTGGTACAAAGTGGGTGTTCAGAAACAAGCTGAGTGAGTCTGGTGAAGTAACAAGAAATAAAGCACGTTTAGTTGCTTAAGGTTACTGTCAGACTGAAGGATTGGACTATGATGAGTCTTATGCAGCAGTTGCAAGATTGGATGCAATTAGGCTTTTCTTGGCCTTTGCTGCTCACAATGACTTCATTGATTACCAAATGGATGTTAAAAGTGCATTCTTGAATGGTGAACTTGCTGAAGAAGTCTACTTAGAACAACCCCTGGCTTTGAACTTCCCTCAGAAATCAAGATGGTATACAAGCTTCAGAAAGTTGCATATGGTCTAAAGCAAGCACCAAGAGCATGGTATGATACCTTGGCTAAATTCTTGCTGGAAAATGGTTTCAAGAAAGGTGAAGTTGACAAAACCTTATTTACCATGAACCATGATGGTAAAATTCTCTTAGTTCAAATTTATGTGGATGACATAATTTTTGGATCTAAGGACAAGCAACTTTGTGATTATTTTGCCAAACTCATGACAAACAAGTTTGAAATGATTATGATGGGAAAATTGAATTATTTCCTAGGATTGCAAGTCAAGCAACTCAAAGATGGAATATTCATAAATCAAGCAAAGTATGCAAAAGAAATGCTCATAAAGTTCAGGATCAAAGAGGAAGAGAAACCTGAAAAGATCCCTATGAGTGTTGGTACCAAATTGGGTTATACTAAAGAAGATAAAAGTGTTGAAGAACTCAAGTATAGGAAGCTCATTGGTTACTTGTTGTACTTAACAGCAAGTAGACCTTACATTCAGTATGTTGTTTGTGTTTGTGCAAGATTCCAATCTAATCCAAGAGAATCACACTACAAAAAGGCAATCAAGATACTGAAATATGTCAAAGGTACAGTCAATGTTGGATTATGGTATCCTAAAGATTCTGGACTAGAATTGGTTGGTTATTCTGATGCTGATCATGGAGGATCAACTCTTGATAGAAAAAGTAGCTCTGGAACTTGTCAGTTTTTGGGTACTAGATTAATATCATGGTTCAGCAAGAAGCAAACCTGTGTTGCCAATTCATCTGAATCTGAATACATTGCAGCTGGTTATTGCACAGCTCAAATCCTATGGATTCAGCAACAATTAAGAGATTATGGTAGTTCTACAAAGAAAACACCAATCTTTTGTGATAATACAAGTGCTATTGCTATCACGCAAAATCCTAAGTTTCATTCTAGGACTAAGCACATTGATATTAGAAATCATTTCATTAGAGATCATGTGGAAAAAGGAGATATTGAGGTTGTGAAAGTAGGCACTGATGATCAGCTTGCTGATATCTTTACCAAGCCCCTACCAGATAATAGGTTCGCAATGCTAATGTATAACCTTGGATTGATTGAATTACCTCAATAAATAATACATTTTGCAGAATGCTGAAACAGGTATTCAGCAAGCCAAAGTATTCTTACTTAAAAGCTCCGTCTACTAATTTCTTCTAAGAAATGATAGGTCACTACATGTTTGCTGAAACAGCCATTCAACAAGTAATTCCTTCAAAACGGGTATTTGTTAGGAAACTTGATCACTTGCTGAGACATGCACTCAGTAAGACAAAAACCTTAAGGATTGCTGAAACAGGCATTTAGACAATCAAAGATACTGAAACAGGTATTCAAGTATCAAGGGAATATTCTGAGACGGGAACTCAGAAAAAGAGCAAAACTCATTTCTCAGATTTTACCAAAGGATATCTCAAGTACAAAAATAATTTACTGATACGGGAAATCAGAAATATCTTTTAAACTTAAGAAAATATGAGATATCTAAGTAAGGAGGAACTTTCAGCAAGTATCTAGGCTATAAATGCAAACTCGCTGAAAAGATTCTTGTCTATTTTAGCAAGCAATTTAATCCCTTAAAACTCGGTAAAATCAATTTGTGACGTTAATCGGGCACAGATAAACTCGTAATAATCATGACATGAAATACAATCGTGGCCATTGATTAAAAGTAGTTACTAATCTAACGGTTAATAAAACAAAGAGAGAGAGTGCTCTGACGGTTTCAAGTTAGTGGGCCACTACGCATTCAATGCAAAGGCTCCACTAACGCCAATGTTTCTCTGTTTTACCCTTGCTGAGAGTTCAAAACGATTGAATTTCTCACACATCAGAGACACTATATAAAGAAGGAGTTAGAGAAATGACAAAATTCTTTAACTCACATTTCCTTTCTCTGCAAATTTTAGCCTGAATCTACTGTACCTTCGGTCAAAAAGCAAACTATCTCTTTCGTACATTTTCTTCTCTATAAAAAGAAATGGCACCAAAGAGACAGAACTCTAAGTCCTCAAAGTCGTCTAAGGTTGACAGTGCAGAGAAACGCACTGCTCCGGTGACTACTCCGGCATCAAACACAACGAAAGTTGTGTTGAAAAACGATAGAATATCGGAAAAACCTATGCCTCCGTCAAAGTGTGAGATGATGATGCAATGGGGTGGATTTGCAAAGGAGAACTACATTCGTTACTTCTATGAACAAGAACTCGGTGATGAAAATGAAGAGGCGCTTGAATTTATCAAGCAGCAAGGCCTCATGAACTTTATATCTGCTCGCACTAAGCAAGTGAGCATGATAGACACAATGGAGTTCTACAATAATGCAAAAATCCAGTCCCTTACTGATAGTAAAGGAGTCCCTGAAAAAGTGATCTTTACTACAGTTCAGAACACGCAAATCGTCCTGAAATGGACTGATTTAGCGGAAATCTTTCAGATTCCAACCACTGGAACTGAAGATGACGTCACTGCGACTGACGAAGAAATTGAAGCTCTCTACAGTGACGTCAGAAATGAGAAAATGAAGAAAGGAGAGATTGCTCCCGTGACTTGGACAAAGCACGTTAAAAGAAAGCATCTCTGCCATTCACTTGGTCTAGGAGCTCTGCTACTGATAAAAGTTTTGGACTCCCAAGTCGGAGGAATAGACCAAGTAGGCCTGAGAAGATGGCCGCTGCTGATGCATATCCATGAAAATAAAACGGAACTTAACTGGGCTAAGTACATTTTCAACAGGCTTGTTGATTGTGTCACTAAGTTCAAGGTAAAGGTAGAAGACAACAAGGTCTCACCTTCCTTTCCAGTTATGTATGGAATAAAGATATGCCATATCCTTGAACATTTCAGGATTCAGCTGAGAAACCCATTGCCAATCAAGAAATCTGTATGCAATGTGGGAAGATCCTTCTACAAGCAGAATGTACCTAAAACTGCTGGCAAGAAACTTGAAAAATCTAAAAAGACAACAGCTGCAAATGTTGTCAGCACAAGCCAGCAAGAAAGGTATACAACAGCTGCAGATGTCACCACTCAGCAACTTAGAGATGAAACTGCTGTAGATGGTGATGAATGTGTATTTTACACTTTCATTCGAGTCTTTTTCACCTTTTTTAGCTATCCTTTATGTTAATTTAGCTATATTTTAGTGCATTTTATTAGAATAGTGTCACGTTTCCCTTTAGATTTTATTTTACAGGTTTTTGTTGAAAATCGAGGATTTCAGGGCAATTATATTGAAGTTGAGAAGGAATTGGTGTTCCAGAAGCCTATTTGGAGTATCTGAAGGTTTCCCGATAGGATTTGGAGTCTAGGGGTTGAATCTGAAGGTTAGAAGGCCACTAGAAGTCAGAAACCGAGTCCGAAAAGGGGAAGAAATCCAAAAACGCGTCGAAAATGCGGAATTCCGCGAAAATCTCTCCGGGACGAACCGCCCCAGATGTGGGGCGAACCGCCCCACAGTATTTCGAAGCCTATATATAGTTGCTCAGATTTTCTCCGAAATTCATACTTTTCCAGACCTACTTTCTCACCTCTCTCTGTAGTTTTAGGTAGGGACTTCCCAGAGCGTGTTCTGGGGGTTCGTAGCTTAGGGGACACTTTTTCATAGCAGATTGGAGCTTGTAGGATCGCAATTCTCCGGAGATTGACAACCTTCGGTAACTTTGTATCTTACAGTTTATTCTACTTATTTTTATTATATCATTCAATATGTTTTCTTCTATGATTTCTGTTGATTGCATGCCTATTATGAGTAGCTAAACTTATCGTCGGTGGTAGTATGTGAATTCTTAGCGAAGGGAAGATAATCATGCTAATGGCTATATCGCGCATTATACTCCGTGTTATTGCTTTATTTTGTTGATCAGGCACAGCCTAAATTCTCGTATGTTGTATTAATTATTATGCACAATTGGACCCTCGTCGACCTGTACACGAGTTTATCTTCGTAGTGTTGAATAATTACGGAACACAATAGGACAATAGTGCTTGACTTGTCAGAATCGTTATCTTCGTAGTGCTTAATAATTGCAACAGGACATTAGATTGATTCAAAGATCTCCATGCAAGACCGACAAATTTACGCATGATTATCGACCCGTTCTGCTTTGAAGGATCATACTATCACCAATCTCCATTATCTGTTAGAAACCCCCTTTACTATTTGTCTGCTGTTTTTATATTCTAAATTAGATTTGGTAAAGCTAGTTATAGTCCTGAGAGAACGACACTCGAGTCATTCTACTGCTACACTACAGTTTTCGTTGTAGTTGTGGATTGCCTTTGGCTAAATAACAAATTTATTTGACTGAACCGAGAACCGACAAACCCGCGTTCATCAAATTGGCGCCGTTGCCGGGGACTATACTCCTTTTTTCTGTTTAATTTGTTTATATTTTCAGCATTCGGTTCCCTACGGAAGAACAGGCTCTGGGGGTTTGCTCTCAGGAAATCTCACTTTCTTACCCTATTTCTTCCCCCCTATCTTTTTCAGAAAATTCTTCTAATCTGACTCGGTTACCTTACGTGCTTGCGCTCTCGTAGTTCTCGGTTACATTGTGTTTGTTTGCACTCTTTGTGTTTTTCTTTGCAAGTTTTTGTTTTTCTTTTGTGGATTCTGCTCCTTGGTTTCTTGTTTCCTCCTGTGCAGAAACTAGTTATATGAAGGATGAGTCAACCACCGATGCCCCGGTATGTGATGCCTCGAGGGCCTTGCATAACATTGGATGACGATTGCAAGAATTATGACTTTGATTCTGCGTACTACTCCATTCTCTCCACGTTTTCAATGGGTGATGATCCAAGAGGGTTCTTAGACACATACGAGGAAGGTGTGTTGAGGATACCTCGTGAGAATGAGGAGGGAGTTATTTTATCACATGAGCAACTTTGTATGAGAGGATTTATGGGAGCCTTGGAAGGGTACGCTCGAAGATGGTTCATAATCCCGCCGGAAAAATCGTTGCGCACTTGGGGTGAAGTAACCAGCAAGTTTCTGGAACATTGGGATAGGGACTCACCTCTCGGGATAGGGGCATGGACGTCTCGCTTCAGTAGTCAGCCACCAGAAATCGACATTGCCGATGAAGAGGAATGTGGAGAAGAATCCATTGATGAAGTCTCCTCAGTGCTTAGCTTGGATTCCACGTCCTTACTTGCGGATGTCGAGGTTGTTGGTCAAGAGGAAGTCGTGGAGGAGGTGATAACTGAATCCATTGCTTCACTTGAGTCAGAGAGTGAAGGCGTCAGTTGTGTTGAGGTCGAGGAGCCAATCTCTGAAGATTTTAGTGTCTCTGAATCAATTGCTGCAGATACTCTTGATCTTGACTCCTACGTTCTGGTCCATGCGCCCACCTATGAATTCCAGAGGAGTTTTGATCCTCTTTACTCTTTTATTTTCCATCTGATTCCCTTGGTTATGTTTTAGATTTTGTTTTCTTGGTTTTGTTAATTTTAGTTTTCAGGGAATCGTGGACTTGCTTGAGCAGATACGGAGAGGAGCCAAGGTTGGTTCCCAAGATGCGAGGAGTAATGGAACGGATGCACAAGATTCGTTTCCATTTGATAATGGATAACATTAGTGGTAATGATCTCCTGTCCGACATGTGGAGGGACTATTATGGGGATTTCAATCCTGATAATTAGTCTTTTCACATGTCCGCTCTCAGCCGACCGAGGCCAAACCATTCGGTAACATCTAGTATCACTTTTTATTTACTCATTCTCTTTTGCTAGGGACTAGCTTAAGTTTTATGAGGGGGATGGGATGTGAACCATGATGTTAAGTATTGTTTGGCTTTGTGATGTTGAGTATGGTATCTTATTTTTTGCATTTGCACGTTTACTGCTTTCCTAGGATAGTCTTGCATGTTTTATATGGAGTTTATTGCCGAATTTTTTGAACTTTTTTATTGGGTAGATCAACTAACTATGCCATTAATCGTATGCTTCATCTCTATGAATTTGTTTGAGGTTTTTCTCGCTTGGCTTGTCACATTTATGTATTGCACTTAGTTAAGCTTGGTAGTCTCGACATCACTTAGTGGTGTTTTCTCTACTGCGGTTCACGAAGGCCTTTATAATAGGATAATGCATGTTAGGGTCTTCTTGAAGGGTAATTCGTGTTTCTTTCTAAGTTCGCAATGAATCGCTATTCTAAGTCTTTCTAGTTCTTCTTCTTGTAGTGTTCCTCTAAGGTAGGAAATGAATCTTCTTGTAGCTTCCTCGCACCTGAAATAGACTAGAGGGGGGGGGTTAGTGTCTCTTGCCCGGTCTGTAAGGTATCAGACCGGAGAGGCGACTTTACGAGTAGGGAGTTGTGAGGCTTCCCTAGTAAGAGTAGTGAGAGTGGTGCTCGGGTGACGTAGTTAATGCTTACTGTTGGAGAGTAAATGAGGCCCTTTTATAGTTGAGACCTTTCAACTTCCGGTCGTGTAGGATCACGCCACGTGTACGGTCAGGATTGAGGCCTTCCTCGGCCCAGGCCCATTAAGGAGGTCCGTGGGCCTTGGCCCAGGAGAGCAACCATGGCTGGTCGCTCTGTGGTCCTCGTGCCTTCCTTGTGCGTGGGTGATGCGAGTAGTGTCCTGCTCAGTTTCTGTCAAGGAGCGTTACCTTGACGTAAGGTCTCCTCGAGCCCGAGAGATGCTCCTCGAGCCCACTGGCAGGTTTGTCCTTGAGAGGAGCTTATTTTGAGGGTTGTCCTCCCAGTGATGGTCGGACCCTATGTTGGTCGATCCACACCTTAGTGACATACTTGGGTGTGGTTGTGCCCCTTGAGGGACGGCCTATGATGCTTTGTCGCGCTCTTAAACCGCTCCAGTTCGTACATGCGGACTGGACATATTTCAACCCTAACATATGTCCCCCTAGTTTCCAAGTATCTTTGTAGAAGATAGTTGAGGAACTATGTTGAAGTAGAGGTCGAGCAGAGCCTCGATTAGTAGCGGGCGAAAAAAGATTTCCGTATTCGCGCCTTGGTAACTTTCCCTCCTCCTATCTCTCCCTCCCCCCCCCTTTTTATAGGGTGCGAGCAGACGTTGCTCGGACCTTATGAAAAGAGGTATTTTTGCTGGGAAAAGATCGGATCCGGGTAAGTATTCCTTAGTGGAATGGAATGACTTCCTGCCGCTTTTTCGCTTGCAAAGTATCTCGCGGAGAGATACTTGTGTAAAAGGAATCTCGAGGAGAGATGTAATCATGTTTTTGCTAGCAAAGTATCTCGCGGGGAGATACTTGTGTAAAAGGAATGGAATGACTTCCTGCCGCTTTTTTGCTAGCAAAGAATCTCGCGGAGAGATACTTGTGTAAAAGGCAGGAGGAGTGTCGAGGAGGGTAGCTGCATGGGCGGCTCCTCGGTCCCCTGACACGTGGCCGTCGAGTTTCCGTGGTTCTGAGATTTTTCGCGATGTTGATCCGAGGAGGACAGATCATGGTCGTCGATCTATCTCCGCTTGTCTCGAGGAGGATTGTGGTCGCGCCGCGGATTTATTGCCGTGGTTAGGTAATTCGTCCCTGAGTTGGGAGCGTCGTCGGGCCAGAGCGGGAGCGTGGAGGGCAAAGATGGTAATTCGCCAGGCGGCCGCAATCTTGACCGTCGATCTGGGACACGTGGTCGGTCCGGATGGCGCGAGGACATGCGTCGTTTCGTATCCCCGGGATACCCTTCTATAAATAGGTCAACACTCGGTCATTCCACACTTTTCGCAATCCGAACTTTCAGAGCAAATACGAGAGAGCGAGTAGCATTTGTGAGATCGACGAGTGTGTGTGATCGAGACCGATAGTGATCGAGGAGCTTTTCCGACGCCAAGAGTCCCGCTTTCAGGCGAAACTTCAGTTTTTCCGGCTTCTTTCCGGTTTCAAACTTCAATCCCTTTAATATCAAGTAAGTTTCCGGCTTTGCATTGTTTCTTTCTTGCCTTTAATTGCTTCTTTCTGCTTCGAATTGCCTTGAAGTTCCTGCCTTCTTGCTTTTTCTCTTTTCGGTTTTTGCATGTTGGTTTCCTCTGTCAATTTTTGCCTCCCGTAATGATGTATGACGGCCTAAGAACGGCCTTGGACCTAAAAAACGGTAAACGGACTTGTAAACGGACTTGTAAACGGCCTTGTAAACGGATTTGGACCGATTTGGCCTGTAAGGCTGTGAAAGTAGCTCCCCTTTCTTTACTGTATGCCCCTTGTAGCCTCCTCATTAGCGTACGGCTGTAGAAATAGCTTTAGGAAGTTTTTCGGGCGGTTGGTCGCTCTTCGCTTTGTGTAACTGCATGTTCTCGCTCCTGTTTTGCTGTACATGCATGTTGTTATGCTGCCCGATTTTTTACTCGTTTTTTGAGTGGTTGGTCGCTCCTTGGTATGCTCCTCGCTCTACTTTTCCTTTGATGTAGAATAACTTCTTTACTTTACTTGCTTCTCCTTTTTGAGATTTTTCTCCGTTCGGGAGGTCGAATCCTTAATGAACATACCTAAAAGGACCTCTCGGACTATAACAAACCATCCTAACTTCTTTCTTTGCCCACCTTTAGGATGTCCGAGAGGAGCGACGATAGCCAGAACGTCTCGGCCGCCGGTGAGTATGGGAGCGACCATACTACGTCGCCCGATACGTCAGACGTATCGGCGACCTTTCTCGACGAAACGATAGAGGAGGCTGTCGAGGAGCCTCAGCTCGAGCAGGGTGGCGAGCAGGCTGCCGAAGAAAACGAGGAGACCGAGAGTGAGGAGGACCTCTACGAGTTGGTGAGTAGAAAGAGGCGTCGTACCGAGGACGACGATTTCATCGACGACCGTACTGAGGAGGAAGGTGGTCCCCGCGACACCGGTGTATCCGCGGAGTTGATAACTCGTGCTGCCCAAGTCCATGGGCGAAATTACGGGACGGCCGTGAACGTGGTCGTTCCTGAGATCCGTGTCGAGGAGATGGATGACACGGAGAGGCCGGAGTTGGCCTTAGCATTGTACGAAGAGGGCGAGCACTCGGCGAAGCGCGGGAAGGCTTCGATACCCGTTCAAATCATCGATAGTGATGATACGGATGATGAGAGCGAGGAGGACGATGAGGCGACGTCTCCTCGGACTAGTTCCCCAGTAAAGAGGGTTAGATTCCCTCCGCAAACAGCTAGGAGAGCTGTAATTACAGACGAGGAGGAGGATGAAGTTCCTCTGACAATTGGAGACACTCATAGGAGTGAAGCTGGTCCGAGTACGAGGTCTCCTTCCTTCTCGGAGGGACAACGGCGCGCAATCAGGGACGCGAAGAGGTTCGCGCGCGAGGAGGAGACCAGTTACCACACAATCGACCCGACTGCCATAGACTTTACATATCCGAGTGAGACTCGAGGACCCCACCCGCTCGAGGAGCAGGAGTATGAGATGCGCCTCGCTCAGATGGCCGCCGATAAGAAAAAGGCTGAGCGCAAAGCGAGCAGGCCTTCTCGCTCCAGGGCTGCCAAATCGAAGAGGGCCAAGGTTACCGTAGAGCCAGAGCCAAAAACTACTAAGGCTGCTGAGAAGAAGTTCACGAAGAATGCTCGAACGGTTGACCTCCCCGATCCTAATGGGGAGAAGAACGAGGACGGGATTATACCGACCACCTCCTCTACCGTCAAGCTCGACGAGGTTCCCACACTGAGGTGGAAGTATTCTCTCCCCGAGAATAAGTTTGACATCCTCGTGCCCAAAGAGGATCAGACTTTTTACAACGCTCCTCCGGGGTACATGGCCGTTCACTGCCTTAGCTTGGATCGAGGATGGATCCTCCCCTTCTGTGACGCTTTCCGCGACATATTCAATACTTTGGGGATCGCTCCTTGGCAATTGGTGCCAAGTGCCTTTGGAACCCTCGTATGCTTTGGAGTCTTTTGCATGAAGAGGGGGATCGAGCTCAATTTCCACAACTTCAATCAATTGTTCCGAGTATCGATGAGCTCCGGGAACAAGTATTTTTACTACTTCAACGCTCGACCTGGCCTGGGGTTCATAATGGACGCTCCTAGCTCCTCGGGCTACAAGTGGTTCCACAGGTACTTCTATGTTAGGAAGAGAAGGTTACCTAACATGACCGAGGAGGAGCTGGAGTGGGGAGTGCCGAAACTGATGTTTCGAGGAAAGATCGCGGATAAGCATCCATTGCCCGAGGAGGGCGATCCCTGGGTTGCTGAGCTCGAGGAGCAGAATCGGGGACCCCATCCCGAGAAGTATTTTTATTGGGGGTTGGTCCTTCAGCCGCTTCCCTACTTGGCGGGACTTTCACCCTACGCCTACACAGGGTATATCGGGAACCGATATACCCGAAAAGTCCTCTTCGGTAACTAACTCTTCGCGCTTTCCTTTTGTTTTTGTACTTGTAATTTTTCTTTGCTTACTTTCTGTTGTGATGTGTTCCTCGCTCTCTTGCTTTTCTCTTCGCTTTTTACTACTCCTCGAGTTTGCTAACTTGTGTTTTTGCTCTTGCAGCTTACTGGTTCCAGTGGATCATGTCGAAGACCCTGGCTGCTAAGGAGGAACAGAGGAGGAAACAAAGATTGGCAAACAAGCAGACGAAGATTCTCGGGTCTTTGAATTTGACCCCTCCTCGCAATGCCGCGCATCATCGGGATGCCTTAGTGCAGGAGGGGCTCGCGACGAGAGAGAATCCTGTAGAGGCCATCAAGAGGGCCGAGGAGGACGCCGCCGCGAAGAGGGCAAAGGATGTCGAGGAGGAGGCCTTGAACACGGTCGAGGCAGAGAAGAGGCCGGAGAGGCCTGCCGCGAAGAGAGGAGCGAGGAAGCTCACTTTAGGGGGTAACAACGAGCCTGCCCGTAAGAAGGGTAAGGCAGCCGCTTCCGGAGACGATGAAGTGAAGCGGCTCATACAAATGAGCGACCTTGATCGGGCGCACGAGCTCAGCCTGTGCTCGCTCCAGGTAACTATCTTTACGCTTTTTGTTGTGAAAAATTCTAAGTATAGAACTTTCTCTCCTCGCTAACCTTGTTCTCTTTTTGCAGCTCGAGAACTTGAGGAGGCCTATGGGCACGTGGCCGCTGATCGCGCTGACATTGGGGTCGTCATCGAGGACCTCGAGAAGAAGTTGGCGGCCTCGGAGAAAAAGGCCAAAGTGTCGGAGACGGAGGCCGGGAAGCTCAAGATGAAAGTCGAGGAGCTTGAGAAGGAGCTGTCCCGTGAAAGGTCGAGGAGCAAAAGCTTCAAGGGCGCTTACGCTACTTTGTCCATTGCCATGGAAAAGTTCAAGGCAAGCGTCCTCTCCTTCCTCAAAGGGAGCCGGATTACTGCTGCTCGCGACTTTATGTCGTCCGTCACATACAAGCTGGCTCTAAGAGACGTGCAAGTGTCATCGCGCGAGGAGGGCTTCTTCTCGTGTGTTGGCCAGTTAAAGAGGGTCAACTTGCTTCCTGCGGACTTTGATGCTGATGACCGCGAGGACCTTCATCCCGGGCGGCGCGAGGACCTGACTCCTTACCCAGACGAGGAGATTACTGAGGAGATGCACGAAACGTGCGAGTTCGGTGAGCTGGTGACCGACCCAGAGGTACCCTACCCCAGCAAGCCAGCCTATCTCCCAGCCTGGGTGCCCGAATGTCTGAGGAGCGGGATCATCTACCCGTTCGAGAAGGCGGCTCTTCGCAACGCGGCCTGGATAAAGCTGAGCGATCCGGTCCTCGGGAGGGCTGCTGACTTGTCGAGCCGGAGCTAACCATGTACCAAAAGGCAATCGAGGAGGCTCAAGCTCAGGAGCGCGGCGACGCTGAAGGCCCGGAAGCGAGCACGGTTCGAGGAGGAGCAGGGAGCGCGACGACCCCGGTCACGGAATTCACTGATAGCCGCACCGCTAGGATCGGGGAGCCTCCTTGAAGACCGAGTATGCTCGGATCATGTTGTAGCCTTTGTCATTTTCTGTACTTGTTTTTTATTTTCAAACAATCTTTATTCGGCCCTTTGTGGCACTACCGCGACATTATGCTTGTAACTTATTTCACTGTTGTTGTTTCCTTGCTACTCTTTCCTTTCAATAAGAATGCATTGCTCTTCGATTTCCACACTTGTGTTTTTTCTAAATCCAATTTTTGTTATGACGTATAACTTGGATAAAGTAATTGAACAGTATAGGACAGAATCGAGCACAATGTTCTTCACTGCGAGCTCCTCGATCTTGACGCTTCTCGATCGTCTGGGTGATTTGAGAAAAATTCTAAGTGTTTTAAACCAAGAAAAATTTCTAAGTGTTGAGTTAGAAAGACTGGAAGTCTCTCTACTCGATCACTTCCATCTACTCGCTTTTTCTTCTTGAGTGGTTTCCTGATCGATCCTCTTATAGAGTTTAGAGCGCGGGGAGGGTTCCCCTTAATCATTGAAATCGAATAGCTTTTCTTAAAGTAAGCTTTCTCGCTCGAGTAGTCTTATTTTTTGAGTATAGTAGCTCTATACTTGCATATTTTTTGTTGAAAGAGACATTGTATTGATTTGTCGGAAATGCAATTACAATGGGGGCTCTTCGGCCAGCTTGCTTACAACAACTTTTTAACAAAAGCAGGGGGTGCCTCTCACTTGGATCAGTGAGGAATCCTCCTCGAACAATGGACCTTCCACATAAGTTTCCAAAAAGCTTTTCTCTTGAGAACTTCAACGTAGAATCTCTGGAGGTAGAAGTATTCCAAGGATTTTTCAATACCCTTCCCTCCATGTCTTGAAGAGATAACTTCCGTTGGACCTTGCTTCAATTATCTTGTAGGGGCCTTCCCAATTGGGTTGCATCTTCCAACTTTTCCCAGGATGTCTGCTCTTCGGAGTACTAGATCTCCTACTTGGAAGTCTCTTTTCTTCGCCTTTGTTGTAGTCTTCGCGATGAGTGCTTGATATCTGAGGATATGGCCAAGGCGTTGGTCCTCGATTCGTGATCGTCTCGAGGTCGAAGAGTCTCTCTGTATGATTGTCCTCGGGTTGGTACCTTGGATTCTGAGGGTTTCCCCCGCCACTTTGCTGGTATGACCGCCTCGGACCCATAAACTAACGAGAAGGGAGTCTCTTCGTAGCTGTTTTTGAAGTAGTGCGGTATGCCCACACCACTCCATCGAGCTCGTCGACCCAGTCCTATTGGTAGCGAATCTCTTCTGCAAGTTGTTGATGAGGATTTGTTGACGGCTTCTGTTTGCCCATTGGATTGAGGATGTCCTACAGAGGTATACCTCCTCTCAATCTTCATTTCCTTGCACCATTCATGAATCTTTGGCCGCAAATTGAGCGCCATTATCGAGATGAGGACCCTTGGCAAGCCAAATCGACACACGATGTTCCTCCACACGAAGTTCATCACTCTCTGTTCGGTGATGGTAGAATGCTTCAACTTTGCCCACTTGCTAAGTATTCGACCGCAACGAGATGAACTTTTTTGGCCGTGCCTCTTGGAAAGGGACCGACTATGTCGATGCCCCATAGTCGAACGGACAAGTGATGGCGATGGGATGAGGGGTTTCGACGGGACGTTGATCAAATTGGCGTGAATTGACACTCTCGCATTTCCTCAACAAATTGGGCAAGCGTTTTCGCGAACAGTGGGCCAGTAATATCCTTGTCGAATGACTTTTGCGCGAGGGTTCTTCCTCCGGCGTGGTCGCCGCAACTTCCTCGATGCATCTCTCCGAGAAGTTTCTGAATTCATGCGGCGACGCATCTCAAGTAGACTCCCTCGAAGGATCTTTTGTACAGTAGTCTCCTTGCATGATTGTATCGAGAGCTTTCCCTTTGACTCTTCTCGCTTCAGCTTGTCACGAGGAGGCTCCCATTTGAGATATGTTTGTTATCTCTTGCATCCAATTCGGTTGATCCTCAATTGCCAAGACGTTGGCTTTTCTTTGCGGACCAACGAGATGATGCGTGATCCTCATGAGTATC
>CM051455.1:95736665-95848717 GCA_028274465.1 Plantago ovata | reverse complement strand
AGCTTATTTTGAGGGTTGTCCTCCCAGTGATGGTCGGACCCTATGTTGGTCGATCCACACCTTAGTGACATACTTGGGTGTGGTTGTGCCCCTTGAGGGACGGCCTATGATGCTTTGTCGCGCTCTTAAACCGCTCCAGTTCGTACATGCGGACTGGACATATTTCAACCCTAACAGGTCTTATGGTTGTTTTCCCGAGTAATTATGTACCTAAGAGGCAACAAGTCTTCACCATGCTTTGAGATTGCTAAATGCTTAGGAAGGAGGTAGTGTGAGGTTGTGTGATTCTTCGTTTATGACCTATTCTTCCGAATAGGTTTGGGGAGGGGGTTGCACCATCATAGACTTGTTTTCGTTTTTCATTACCGTACCGTGAGTTTATTTTTCCTTTTCCATAAATTTTGTACTCCAACCTATTCTTTCGAATAGGTTTGGGGAAGTCGTGTGAGTCATTTTGTTTCTCTTTTTATGCTACTGCTGGCTAGAAAAAAAATCGAAAAAAGAAAGAAAAAATTCCAGAAAGAAAAAGAGAAAAAGAAAAAGAAAAAAATCTGGAAAGGAAAAAAAAGAAAAAAGGAAAGACCCCAAAAAAAGCAAAGAAGGGTCCAAAAAGAAAAGAAAGCCAAATAGCAGTTAGCAAAGTGTTGAGTCTTATTTTCCAATTCTTGTAATGTTCGTAATCGTGTTGTAATTTTCTATTTTTTATCTTTCTTGTCTTGAGTGTCATCTGTTCTAGACCACCCTCGTCCTGCCATTCAGGAAGTGGTGAATAGCTTAAGACTTTACTTTAGAGATGGGTATAATAGGGGAGTGTTATCTTTTATAGGGAACACTCCTTCGTTTGATGAGAGCGAGTACTGGTTCGACCTCTTTGAGGGAAAGTCTTAACATGGTGGAACAGCAGTAAGTCCTCAGTTTCATAGGCACGGGACAATCATTCGTATCTTAGCATGCTTCATTACGTCGTCATTGACTAGGTCCAGGTAGAGAATGTTACGAGAGACTATCTTGTCTTGACATAAGTGCTTATGTGGATGTGTATAAGTCAATCGAGGTATTCTTCAACCTATATTCATGCTTTGATTTATATGGTTTTTGTTCATATGTTTTCTGGTAGATTCAGTAGATTAGTTCATTTTATTTGGCATGAGACTCCATTTTGTGTCTTGCATTGTTTTTGCATTAGAGTCTAGCTTAGTTGCTTGAGGACAAGCAAAGGTTCGGTTTGGGAAGTTTGATGAATGTGTATTTTACACTTTCATTCGAGTCTTTTTCACCTATTTTAGCTATCCTCTATGTTAATTTAGCTATATTTTAGTGCATTTTATTAGAATAGTGTCACGTTTCCCTTTAGTTTTTATTTTACAGGTTTTGGTTGAAAATCAAGGATTTCAGGGCAATTATATTGAAGTTGACAAGGAATTGGTGTTCCAGAAGCCTATCTGGAGTATCTGAAGGTTTTCGGATAGGATTTGGAGTCTAGGGGTCGAATCTGGAGGTTAGAAGGCCACTAGAAGTCAGAAACCGAGTCCGAAAAGGGGAAGAAATCCAAAAACGCGTCGAAAACGCGGAATTCCGTGAAAATCTCTCCGGGGCGAACCGCCCGTTGTGTGGGGCGAACCGCCCCACAGTATTTCGAAGCCTATATATAGTTGCTCAGATTTTCTCCGAAATTCATACTTTTCCAGACCTACTTTCTCACCTCTCTCTGTAGTTTTAGGTAGGGACTTCCCAGAGCCTGTTCTGGGGGTTCGTAGCTTAGGGGACACTTTTTCATAGCAAATTGGAGCTTGTAGGATCGCAATTCTCCGGAGATTGACAACCTTCGGTAACTTTGTATCTTACAGTTTATTCTACTTATTTTATTATATCTTTCAATATGTTTTCTTCTATGATTTCTGTTGATTGCATGCCTATTATGAGTAGCTAAACTTATCGTTGGTGGTAGTATGTGAATTCTTAGCGAAGGGAAGATAATCATGCTAATGGCTATATCGCGCATTATACTCCGTGTTATTGCTTTATTTCGTTGATCAGGCACAACCTAAATTCTCGTATGTTGTATTAATTATTATGCACAATTGGACCCTCATCGACCTGTACACGAGTTTATCTTCGTAGTGTTGAATAATTACGGAACACAATAGGACAATAGTGCTTGACTTGTCAGAATCGTTATCTTCGTAGTGCTTAATAATTGCAACAGGACATTAGATTGATTCAAAGATCTCCATGCAAGACCGAGGAATTTACGCATGATTATCGACCCGTTATGCTTTGAAGGATCATACTATCACCAATCTCCATTATCTGTTAGAAACCCCCTTTGCTATCTGTCTGCTGTTTTTATATTCTAAATTAGATTTGATAAAGCTAGTTATAGTCCTGAGAGAACGACACTCGAGTCAGTCTACTGCTACACTACGGTTTTCGTTGTAGTTGTGGATTGCCTTTGGCTAAATAACAAATTTATTTGACTGAACCGGGAACCGACAAACCCGCGTTCATCAGATGGTGGTGACAAAGATGAAACTGCTGTAGAAGATAATCAACAAGGTACGTGTACAACAGCCGTTGCTGAAAATGCAACTACTGACGTATCTGCTGGGAAACTGAAGAAATCTAACAAGAAAAAGAGGAAAGTTGATGATGACACTCAGACTGCAGCGTCATCAGCAAATCCTGTACCAAAGAGGAAAAGGACAAGTAACACAAGGAAGAAAACACTGGCTCGCAAGTCAGTTCCTATTGTCCATGACCTCTCAGACAATTCCCAGACAATTGCTGAAACGCAAGGTCCAGTAGATGGTGACAAGGTAGTTACTGAAGCCTATGCCAGCAACATTGAAGTGTTTGCGGAAGCCTTCAATGACCGACTCAACGTTGATCCTTCTACTGAGAACAGACCACAAGGCAGTGGAAATGAAATTCCTGCCCAAGTCCAAGATATCTACATTGTAGATAATTTAGATGATCAAACTCTGGAACCAGCAAGTGATATTGCTGCTGATCTGCAAAATGCGGCACTTGCTGATGCTGCTGAAAAGATGGTTGCTGAACAAGCAACTCATCAAGTTGCTGAAACCCCCGTTGCTGAAGAACTAGTTGCTGAGACAACAATGGTTCAAGTTCCAGAAGTTGCTGAAATAAAAGAAGCACTATTCAACGACGCATCTCGTGATGCTGGGAATACTGGCCCAAGTTCACCAAAGACATCAATTGACAAAGTCCAGCTTGTACTGGAAGCTATAAGCCAACAAATGGAGTTGGAGATTGAAGAATCATCCAACAAATCCATTGATGTCTTCATGACAAGCAGTGAGCTTAAAGGTCAAGATGCTTCTGCTCAACTTGTCATTTTAGAGACAAGGGAGATTGCTGAAACCGCGCAGCTTTCTCAAACAGAGCAAGCTAAGAAGTCTGTTGAAGAAACAGTCCCAGAAAATGAAGAAACTGTTAATGCTGAAAGGACTGAGCCACAACCTGTCCTTCTTCAGCAGGTAGATAACTCAACCATCAGTAAAACTTCAAATTCTGAAACTTATTCTTTTGCTAATATTATGTTATCTCTACAAACTTCTCAAGATGCAAGTCAGATGGTTGCTGAAGCCTCTGCACCAGAATCACCACTCCCTGCTCAGGAGGCTCTAAAGGAGACCACTGAAGTGGTGCTCATCACTGAAGATCAACAAGTAAGTTCTGAGGAACTGTACTTGAATTTCAAGAGAACAACTTTGTCAAGAGTTGCTAAGTCCGTCAGCAACTAGCAAAGATACAGGCGAATGGATTTCTTTGATCTCCATCTTCATCTATCTAATGAGAAAAAGCGATCTTCTCTACTAAAGCTCGAGACATTCTTTCATTCCATACTTCCTGAAGAAATGACATATTATCAGCAATTGAGTTCAAATCTGATTGCTCAAATCAAAGAGAATATGAAGGCAAAATTCAAGAGTGCCTCTCCAGCTGAACAAGCTGTGATGCTCAAGGGTTCATTTGTACCCGTGGTGGCTGATCCCCACAAAATAAATGAGGAAGAGGAAGTAACGAGTGTTGCTTTGTACAAGCATCTCAAGCTAGTAATTCTGACCGATGATGATGAAGAGGAAGAAGATGAAAATATTCCAACCGATCCCAGTGATGATGAAGGGAAAGATTCAAAGGACAAGAAAGACGATGATGATGACAATCAAGGTCCAAGTCCTGATGCTGGTGGTTTAAAATTGACAGTTGCTGAAAATGATCAACAAGACAATCAGCAAGCTGAACAACCACAACCTTAGCAAGAATCTCAAACTGCTCCTGCTGCTGCTGAAAATCAAGCACCTGTACCAGGTGCTGATACTGAAGAAGAATATGCCAGAAAACGGGCTGCCTTGAAAAATGGCAAGAATCAAATTTCTGATGCCAAGGTCACTGATGCAAATCTTGATGATGAAGAAGAATTGGATGAAGATTACCAACGAGCTCTACAGAACAGTCTATTTATCCATGCAAGGCATACAAAGGATCTAGAAATTGGTGAATCTTCAAGACCAAGACCAAGGAAGTTCCATTCCTTCCAATTACTACTGGCGAAACTCTAGTAATTGAGTCTCAAACGTTGCCCTCAGCAACTACTCAATTAAAACTAACTACTGGTGAAACTCCAGTTGTTGAGTCTGAAGTGTTGCCATCAGCAACCACTCAGCCAAAAAGAAATCAAGGTGCTGACTTAGGTTCCAAGGTTGCTGACCTTGATGAATCTGAGGATGACGATGACTTATCAGCAAATGAGGATGAACAATCCAAAAGAGACCCCAAAGTTGTTCAAATTCCTCCTCCTGACTACATAAATGATATAGATGATGATCTGAAAGGAGAATTGCTGCTAAAGGATGATCAGTTTGCTTCAGAACTCAAAGTTCATTCCTTGACCACAAACCTAGTGTCGTTCCCAAGAGTTGAGGAGTTTACTCCTAGAATTTTGGCACTGAAGAAAGTCCATGATGCCTGCAAAGAAGAAGATGAGGCATTGCTTGCTGAGAGCCCACTTGACATTGGGAAAATATTGGCTACAGTGCTGAGACGCACTACTACTCTCACAATAGCTCAAAAAGGCATAAGTCTTTATCACAAGAGCTATGAAGAAGATGTAAGTCAAGCTCTCAAGCTAGCAAAGACGGCTCTAGTGAAGGCTCGAACTTTCATGGATGATAAGGCCGCAACAGAGAAAAGACATGAAGAGAACATGGTGAGTATTCAAAAAGAGTTGTCAAAAATGACTTCTGATCAGCAACAAATCATCATGAAGTATAACATCTTAAGTACTCTTGCTGAAAATTGCAATGAGTTCTATTCTCAACACATCACTCCGATGTTGCAATCCATGTCTAAGGGGGAAAAGAAAAATACCAGAAAGAAAAACCAAACCCCTCCTACTGTTGATGAGCCATTGCCCATAGAACCGCTTGCTGAAAAAGAGCAAAGTTCTAAAAGGCAAGCAGAATCTGAGTTAAATTCAGCAAGTACCAAAAGAGAAAAACTGCTGCTGAAACTCAAGATTTTTGCCATACTGAAAGTCATCAAGATTTGAATGAAGATGATGAAGATGATGCCAATCAGACAATAGCTCAAGCCATAAGAGCTAGACCATTAACAGCCTTAACTCCGTCTGGCCATTCAAAGCATTTCTCGTGTGACTCTTCATCAAGAGATCAAGACAATGCTAAGTCAAGAAGAAGAAGGCAAAGACAGGAAGAAAAGAGGCTGGCCAGCATTGCTATTGGCTCCGGCACCGAGTATACAAATACCAACAACGATGAAACCACTCAAAATGTGATCAGAAACATTCATGGTTGCTGGATCTTAAAGCTGGAAGACTTGCTGGTGAATGAGTTCTTTCCTACAGCCATATTGAACCAAATGTTCACATGGATTGAACTCAAGGTACAAAGAAAACAAAGGGAAGAATCCCTCCCAAGAAATATTGCTGGGAGATGGTTGAATCTTGAAGTCTCAGTAAGAAGAACTGCCATTGGTAAGACTTATAGACAAGAACCAGATTTGATAAAACCACCTGGCATTGCTTACTACTCTGACTTAGTAACCAAGAAAACAAAGAAGAGACTTGGATTGATTCCTTATGAGTATTTCTATCTCACTTCTAAGGATCAAGAAGAAGATCTTCTCTGGCTAAGAAAGATTCATCCTAAAAGCATTTCAAATACACAGCTTCTCCATGCCAGCAATTGGGGCATGCATTTGTGGGTAACTCGGTACATGGAAATGAATGCTGAAAAGCATCATCACACTGCCTGCAAAAATGCAAGAATTCTTCAACTACAAGTCCGTAGGCTTCTGGAAAATTACGAAAAGGACTGTGTTGAATTTACTGCACTTGCTGAGAAGAGTGTAAGAGAGATTTTGAGAAAATCTTCTGGAAGAGCTTAACTCTCTGTAATAGTTTCTTTGTTAAAGTTTTGTTTGCTGATTCTGTTTAGTTATCTCTGCTACTTCTTGTAAACTTCTGAAAGATAACTATCATCAATGAACCTTTGACTCTTATTGGTTTTTGATTATGCAATTTACATATGCTTACTGTTTAATTATTCAAGTATGCTTGCATTAATCAACTGATTTATTCAACATCAGAAACCTCTAAAAGGGTAACAATTAATTTAGCCATGGATTGCTAACATCAAAAAGGGGGAAATTTGTTAGGAAACTTGTAATTTTGATGAGCAATTAACCATGCTAAATTAAGGAAAGTCCAGTAACTAGTACTCTTAAGGTCCATAGGAATTTAGAATTTTAAGGACATTGTAAAAGAGGAACGTTTGCTGAAGACTTAGAATAGGTGCTAGATAGGTTGGTTTTAAAGCTTATGATGTATCTTGTTTTCTGAAAAGAAATACAACCTATTGAAGCATTTGCTGATGATGTACTTTGTTTTTATAAACAAACTATTGAAGCATTTAGAACCGCTCAGAATCTTGAAGAATTCGAAGACTGAAGACTAGAAGATTTCTGAAGACTGGTATCTAAAAAGGCACATGTTGCTCAGAAAGTGGAAACTTCAGCAACAACATTGCATAAGTGAAAATCTGAATGACAGAGTAGGTTGTGCTTGCTGAAACTGAGACTGACCACTTGCTGATGGAACATATGTGACCTCTTGCTGAAAGTACTTGTATTTGCGCTCCAATGTTACTGTTTGAATTCTATTCAAATGAGCATTAAATGCAAAGCATGCACGCGAAGGACATGAAGACTAGAAGACAAACAAGGACGCTGCTGAAAGTACAAAAGCAAGATAGTGACATTTTAAGGAACAAAAGCCTTAGAATTTGAAATTCAAACGGCTCCTTATTTTCACTATAAATAGAGGTCATCCGGCAAAGAGTTGAAGTGTGTCAACAACGTGATCATACTCTCACTTGTGCTTAAACTTACAAACCCTTCAATACTCTTTACTGCCATTGATCCGTTCCAAGACGTAAAGCTTGAAAAAGCTACTCGTGAAGAAGTAGAATATGCACGATTAAGAAATTAGTTAAGTGTTCTTTCTTTCTTTCGAACAAGAAAAAGTCTTGACACCAGAAACAATAAAACTTGTTTACTGCAAAGTACTCAAAGTTTTGTTTCTTAGATTACTTGTTGTAACTGAAAAAGTTATAATTAAGTTATCTCATCCCAAACCTCTCTAACTGAAAATACACCCTTTCAGGCGTGATATTCAAGGGGAACTTAATCGAGCATAGTTTTGCTGATTAAAAGTACCAAGTTTGGTGGAGAACAAGGTTGTGTTCTCTAGATTAGGTTGGAGACGAAGCAAGTGTGCTTTGGTTTCTGTTTGAATCGCTCTAGATAGGTGTTGTAAGGAACCTCAATCATATCTTAGTGGATTCAGTCCTAGAAAGGACAAAGTGGATTAGTTGAGAGATTACGCCACTCTCAGATACCACTATAAAAGTGTTTGTGTGAGATTTACTTACTGTACTTAGTTTTCAGCAAATCATATCTATATGTAGACAGTCACTCACATCACTTGCTGAAACCTTCATTTACTGAAAGAGCACTTATTGTATCAAAGACTTCCGCTCTCTGATTTTAAGTATCAGCAAACCTAGTTACTGAGAAGTAACTTGCGCTTGCTGAGAAAGTTAAGTATCAGCAAACTCATTACTGAAAAATAATAAGCACTTGCTGAGAAAGTTTTAAACGACGAAAGTTTGAAAAGACTATTCACCCCCCTCTAGTCTGTTCTTGATGTTTAAAAGGGACCAACAACAAGTCTGTTGAAAATGTACTTAGCCCAGTTAATGTCTTTGCTCTCATAGATATGCATCAACAAAGGCCATCTTCTAAGGCCTACTTGGTCAATTCCTCCAACTTGGGAGTCAAGAACTTTGATAAGTAGCAGAGCTACTAGACCAAGTGAATGGCAGAGATGCTTCCTCTTTACGTGCTTATTCCAAGTCACGGGAGCAATCTCTCCTTCTTCATCCTTTCGTTTCTGACATCACTGTAGAAGGCTTCACTTTCTTCATCAGTGGCAGTGATGTCATCTTCAGTTCCAGTAGTTGGAACCTGAAAGATGTTAGCTAAATCAATCCATTTCAGGATGATTTGCTCTCCTTGAACTGTGGTAGAAATCACTTTTTCAGTGACTCCTTGTCCTTCAGTAAGGGTTTGGATTTCTGCATTGTTGTAGAATTCCATAGTGTTCAGCATGTTCACTTTCTTAGTGTGAGCAGTAATGAAGAAAAGTAGGCTTTGTTGATTTATGTAATTCAACGCCTCTACGTTTTCTTCGTCCAAATCTTGTTCATAGAAGTTTCTAATATACTTCTCTTTTGCAAATCCTCCCCATTGTATCATCTGCTCACACTTCGCAGTGTCAAGATATGCAGGAGGCATGGGTCTTGCAGTTATGCAGTTATTGGCCAACACGATTTTCACCGTGTTTTTCACCGGAGTTTCAGCTGGAGTAGGAGCAGTGCTTTTTCCAGCACTGTCTGCCTTTGAGGACTTAGTTGTCTTAGATGATTGTCTCTTGGGATCCATCTCTTATATAGTAGGTAAGAGTTGAGAGTGTACGAAAAAGAGACTTTTCTTTTTGACCGGAGGTACAGTAATTCAAAGCACAGGCTAGGAATTTTTTTTTTTTTTTTTTTTTTTGCAGAGAAAGAAAATGTGAGTTAAAGAATTTTGTCTTTCTCTAACTCTTCATTTATATAGTATCTCTGTTATGTGAGAAGCTCAATGGTTTTGAGTTCTCAACAAGGGTAAAACAGAGATTCATTGAGTTAGTGGAGCCTTTGCATTAAATGCGTAGTGGACCACTAACACAAAACCGTCAGAGCATACCTTCTCTTTGTAATATTAACCGTTGGATCATCAACTTCTTTAAAATAAATGTCCACGATTGTATTTCATGTCATGATTTACAACGAGTTTATCTGTGCTATGATTAACGTCACAATTGATTTTACCTTGATTCACGGGATTTGATCTCTTTTACTCCTAACGCTAATTGCTTGCTGAAGTATAGAAGAATCTTTTCAGCAATTTTATCCAATTTGAGTTTAACAATTACCTTTTCAAGTAACAAGCCTTGTATTTGCTGAACATTCCCCCTTAATCAAATATCTCATTTTTCTTTAGGGTAAAAGATATTTTTGAGTTCCCGTCTCAGCAAATTCTTTTATATTGAGATATCCTTAGGTAAAATCTGAGAAGTATTTTTGCTCTTTGCTGAGTTCCCGTCTCAGATTTTTATTTTGATACTTGAATACCTAATTCAGTATCCTTGATTGTCTGAATGCCAGTTTCAGCAATCTTTGATGTTTTCTCTTACTGAGTTCCCGTCTCAGCAAATGATCAAGTTTCCTAACAAATACCCGGTTTGAAGGAATTACTTGTTGAATGCCTGTTTCAGCACGCTTTTTATTGTACAACCATCTTAGTGGAAGGGACTTTTTAAGGAACAAATAGCCTTTAAGCAACCATTGGCTTGCTGAATGCCTGTTTCAGCAATCCACCAAATGTGTCCCTTTTTATTGAGGTAGTTCAATCAATCCAAGTTTATACCTTAGCATTGCGAACCTATTATCTGGTAGGGGCTTGGTAAAGATGTCAAGAAGTTGATCATCAGTACCTACTTTTACAACCTCAATGTCTCCTTTTTCCACATGATCTCTAATGAAATGATGTCTAATATCAATGTGCTTTGTCCTTGAGTGGAACTTAGGATTTTGCGTGATAGCAATAGCACTTTTATTATCACAAAAGATTGGTTTTTGCTTTGTAGAAATACCATAATATCTTAATTATTGCTGAATCCATAGGATTTGAGTTGTGCAACAACCAGCCGCAATGTATTCAGATTCAGTGGATGAATTAGCAACACAGGTTTGCTTCTTCTTGAACCATGATATTAATCTTGTACCTAGAAACTGACAAGTTCCAGAAGTACTTTTTCTATCATGAGTTGATCCTCCATGATCAACATCAGAATAACCAACCAATTCCAATCCAGAATCTTTTGGATACCATAATACAACATTGACTGTACCTTTGACATATTTTAGTATCTTGAGTGCCTTTTTGTAGAGTGATTCTCTTGGATCAGATTGGAATCTTGCACACACACAAACAACATACTGAATGTCAGGCCTACTTGTTGTTAGATACAACAAGGAACCAATGAGCTTCCTATACTTGTGTTCATCAACACTTTTATCTTGTTTAGTATAACCCAATTTGGTGCTAACGCTCATGGGGATCTTTTCAGGATTTTCTTCCTCTTTGATCCTGAACTTTATGAGCATTTCCTCTGCATACTTTGCTTGATTTATGAATATTCCATCTTTGAGTTTTTTGACTTGCAATCCTAGGAAATAATTCAATTTGCCCATCATACTCATTTCAAACTTGTTTGTCATGAGTTTGGCAAAATCATCACAAAGTTGCTTGTCCTTAGATCCAAATATTATGTCATCCACATAAATCTGAACTAAGAGTATTTTACCATCATGGTTCATGGTAAATAAAGTTTTGTCAACTTCACCTTTCTTGAAACCATTATCCAGCAAGAACTTAGCTAAGGTATCATACCAAGCTCTTGGTGCTTGCATTAGACCATATACAGCTTTCTGAAGCTTGTATACCATCTTGGTTTCTGAGGGAAGTTCAAAGCCAGGGGGTTGTTCTAGGTAGACTTCTTCAGCAAGTTCACCATTTAGGAAAGCACTTTTAACATCAATTTGATAAACAATGAAGTCATTATGAGCAGCAAAGGCTGAGAAGAGTCTAATAGCATCCAATCTTGCAACTGGTGCATAAGACTCATCATAGTCCAATCCTTCAGTGTGGCAGTAACCTTGAGCAACTAAACGTGCTTTGTTCCTTGTTACTTCTCCAGACTCACTCAGCTTGTTTCTGAACACCCACTTTGTACCAATTGCTTTCTTTCCTTCATCAAGGGGTACAAGTTTCCAGACTTTGTTCCTTTCAAATTGATCCAGTTCTTCTTGCATTGCCTTGATCCATTCAGAATGCTTTAAAGCTTTTTCTATGGTCTTGGGTTCAATTTCTGAAACAAAGCAAGAGAACAAAGCTTCTACTTCAATGACGTTTGCTTCTTCAGCAAGTTCTTTATTAGTAGATACTTTGGATCTAGTCACTTGGCGTTTGTCAATATCACCAATCATATCCGTAGAGGGATGATCTCTAATCCACTTATTAACAGGTTTTCTGCTCTTTGGATCTGGATAAGTTTGTGTTTCAGCATGTACTTGTTCAGTACTACTGGTATCTTGTTGTGTCTCTGCTGAAATTGGTTCATCAGCAACTACTTGTTCAGCATTGCTGGTTTGAGGTAACTCGTCAGCAGACACAGGAAGTTGCGTAGTTTCAGCAACATGTGGAGCAACCACGTCTTTAGCCGGAAATTCTTTATCATGAACTATATTTATCTTGTCATGACTTGGGGGAGGAGTGTCATTGTCAGAATCCTCATTTAGTTCAACTGATTTGATATTTCTAGCATCAGATTTAGTTCTTTGCTCGTGTATGATTAATTTCTTCATACATTCTGACATTTCTTCTTCAACAGGGACTCGTTATTTTTCATAGAATACAACATGCACTGATTCTTCGATCTTTTGTGCCTTTTTGTTGGAAACTCTATAAGCTTTACTATGCAAGGAGTAGCCAAGAAATATCGCTTCGTCTGCCTTTGGTTGAAATGTTCTAAAGTATTCTCTACCATTGTTAAGAACAAAGCATTTGCAACCAAATACTCTTAGATAGGTGATGTTAGGAGGTCTTCCAACAAATAACTTATAGGGAGTTTTGTTGTATTCCTTAGTTATCAATCATCTATTTTTAGTATAGCAGGTGGTATTAATCGTTTAAACCCAATAAGCTTCACTTATTTCAGTGTCAGCAAGCAATGTTCTAGCTGCTTCCTTAAGGGTACGATTCTTTCTTTCAGCAACACCATTTTGTTGAGGTGTCCTTACTGAGGATAACTGATGTTGTATGCCTTTTGAAGTGCAATACTCAGTTATGTACTGGTTTACAAACTCAGTACCATGGTCTGTTCTTATGACTTTTATCTTGTCATTTTTCATGACTTCGAGCTTGTTCATCAAGTTAGGTATTTCAGTCCTTGTTTCAGCCTTGTGTTTGATAAATACTACCCAAGTGAATCTTGAATAGTCATCTGCCACCACCAGACCATACTTCTTGCCAGCATAGCTTGTTGAAGAAGATTCAAACAAGTTCATGTGCAAGAGTTGTAAAGGTTTTGTAGTTGACGGTACTGCCTTGTTCTTGAAAGAAGTTTTGTGTTGGTCCCTTTAAACAACAAGAAAAGACTAGAGGGGGGGGGGGTGAATAGTGTTCTTAAACTTTCGTCGTTTAAAAACTTTCTCAGCAAGTACTTATTATTTTTCAGTAATGAGTTTGCTGATACTTAACTTTCTCAGCAAACGCAAGTTACTTCTCAGTAACTAGTTTTGCTGATACTTAAAATCAGAGAGCGGAAGTCTTTGATACAATAAGTGCTTTGTCAGTAAGTGATAGTTTCAGCAAGTGAAGTGAGTGACTGTGTATAGATAGATATGCTTTGATGAAAACTAAATGCAGTAAGTAAATCACACAAACACTTTTATAGTGGTATCTAAGAGTGGTGTAATCTCTCAACTAATCCACTTTGTCCTTTCTAGGACTGAATCCACTAAGACAAGTTTGAGGTTCCTTACAACACCTATCTAGAGCGATTCAAACAGAAACCAAAGCACACTTGCTTCGTCTCCAACCTAATCTAGAGAACACAACCTTGTTCTCCACCAAACTTGGTACTTTTAATCAGCAAAACTATGCTCGATTAAGTTCCCCTTGAATATCACGCCTGAAAGGGTGTATTTTCAGTTAGAGAGGTTTGGGATGAGATAACTTAATTATAACTTTTTCAGTTACAACAAGTAATCTAAGAAACAAAACTTTGAATACTTTGCAGTAAACAAGTTTGATTGTTTCTGGTGTCAAGACTTGTTCTTGTTCGAAAGAAAGAACACTTAACTAATTTCTTAGCTGTGTATGTTCTACTTCTTCACAAGTAGATTTTTCAAGCTTTAAGTCTTGGAACGGATCAATGGCAGTAATGAGTATTTAAAGGGTATGTGAGTTTAAGCACAAGTGAGAGTTTGATCACGTTGTTGACACACTTTAACTCTTTGCCGGATGACCTCTATTTATAGTGAATCAAGGAGCCGTTTGAATTTCAAATTCTAAGGCTTTTGTTCCTTAAGATGTCACTATCTTGCTTTTGTACTTTCAGCAGCGTCCTTTATTTGTCTTCTAGTCTTCATGTCCTTTGCGTGCATGCTTTGCATTTAATGTTTATTTGAATGAAATTCAAACAGTAACGTTGGAGCGCAAATGCAAGTACTTTCAGCAAGAGGTCACAAATGTTCATCAGCAAGTGGTCAGTCTCAGTTTCAACAAGCACAACCTACTCTGTCGTTTAGATTTTCACTTATGCAATGTTGTTGCTGAAGTTTCCACTTTTTGAGCAACATGTGCCTTTGTAGATACCAGTCTTCAGAAATCTTCTAGTCTTCAGTTCTTCGAATTCTTCAAGTTTCTGAACGGTTCTAAATGCTTCAATAGTTTGTTTGTTTAAACAAAGTACATCATCAGCAAATGCTTCAATAGGTTGTATTTCTTTTCAGAAAACAAGATACATCATAAGCGGTAAAACTAACCTATCTAGCACCTACTCTAAGTCTTCAGCAAACGTTCCTCTTTTACAATGTCCTTAAAATTCTAAATTCCTATGGACCTTAAGAGTACTAGTTACTGGACTTTCCTTAATTTAGCATGGTTAATTGCTCATCAAAATTACAAGTTTCCTAACAAATTTTCCCCTTTTTGATGTTAGCAATCCATGGCTAAATTAATTGTTACCCTTTTAGAGGTTTCTGATGTTGAATAAATCAGTTGATTAATGCAAGCATACTTGAATAATTAAACAGTAAGCATAAGTAAATTGCATAATCAAAAACCAATAAGAGTCAAAAGCTTCATTGCTGATAGTTATCTTTCAGTAAGTTTACAAGAAAGTTCAGAGATTACTACACAAAATCAGCAAACAAAACTTAAACAGAACTATTACAGAGAGTTAAGCTCTTTCAGAGGATTTTCTCAAAATCTCTCTTACACTCTTCTCAGCAAGTGCAGTAAATTCAACACAGTCCTTTGCGTAATCTTCAAGTAGCTTACGGACTTGTAGTTGAAGAATCCTTGCATTCTTGCAGGCGGTATGATGATGCTTTTCAGCATTCATTTCCTTGTAGTGAACTACCCACAAGTGCATGCCCCAATTTCTGGCATGGAGAAGTTGTGTATCTGAAATGCTTTTAGCATGAATCTTCCTTAACCAGAGAAAATCTTCTTCTTGATCATTAGCAGTGACATAGAAGTACTCATAAGGAATCAATCCAAGTTTCTTCTTTGATTTCTTAGTTATAGGGTCAGAGTAATAGGCAACACCAATTGGTTTTATCAATTCTGGTTCTTGTTTTATAGTCTTACCAATTGAAGTTCTTCTTACAAGGACTTCCAGATTCAGCCATCTCCCAACAATGTTTCTTGGTAGGGAAGGAGGATCCCTTTCTTTCCTTTTCACCTTAAGCTCAATCAAAGTGTACATTTGGTTTAGTACAGCTGTTGGAAAATAATCATTCACCAGCAAGTCTTCCAGCTTTAAGATCCAGCAACGATGAACGTTTCTGATCACATTCTGAGTGGTTTCCTCATTGGTGGTCTTTGTATATTCAATGCCGGAGCCAATAGAAATGCTGGCCAGCCTCTTTTCTTCCTGTCTCTTGCTTCTTCTTCTTGACTTTGCGTTTTCTTGATCTCTTGCTGAAGATCTTGAGTCAGAAGAGAAATGCTTTGAGTGGCCAGACGGAGTTAAGGCTGTAATTGGTCTAGCTCTTATGGCTTGAGCTATGGTCTGATTGTCATCATCATCATCATCTTCTTCATTCAGATCTTGATGACTTTCAGTGTGACAGAACTCATGAGTTTCAGCAGAAGTTTTTCTCTTTTTCGGACTTGCTGAATTCAACTTAGAATCTGCTTGTCTTTTAGAACTTTACTCTCTTTCAGCAAGAGGTTCTATAATCAGTGGCGCTTCAGTAGGGGTTTTCTTATTTGAATATCTCTTTTGCTTATCTTCCCCCTTAGACATGGATTACATCATTGGAGTAATGTGCAGAAAAAAGAACTCATTGCAATTTTCAGCAAGAGTACTTAGGGTGTTGTATTTCATGATAATTGCTTGCTAATCAGAGGCCAGCTTTGACAATTCTTCTTTAATACTCACCATATTCTACTCATGTCTGCGCTCTGTTGCGACCTTATCTTCAATGAAAGTCTGAGCCTTGAATAATGCAGACTTTGCTAACCGGAGTGCTTGACTTACATCTTCTTCATAGCTTTTGTGGTAAAGACTGATGTCTTTCTGAGCTATTGTAAGAGTAGTAGTGCGTCTCAGCACAGTAGCCAAAAGTTTTCCGATGTCAAGCGGACTCTCAGCAAGCAGTGCATCATCTTCTGCTTTGCAGGCTTTATGGACTTCCATTAGTGCCAAAATTCTTGGAGTAAAATCCTCCACACGTGGAAACGGCACTAAGTTTGGGGTCAAGGAATGAACTTTGAGCTCAGAAGCAAATTGATCATCTTTTGTCAGCAAGTGACTTCTCAAGTCATCTCCTACATCATGTTCATAGTCAGGAGGAGGAATTTCAACCACTTTGGGTTCATTTTCTTTGAGTGATCATCCTAATTTGCTGAAAGATCGTCTTCATCGCCAGATTCATCAAGGCCAGCAACCTTGGAACCTAAATCCGCAGCTTCATTCCTTTCTGGTTGAGTGGTTGCTGATGGCAACGCTTCAGACTCAACGACTGGAGTTTCACCAGTAGTAAGTTTCAATTGAGTAGTTGCTGAGGGCAACGTTTGAGACTCAATTGCTGGAGTTTCACCAGTAGTAAATGGAAGGGAGGGGACTTCCTGTGGCTTTACTCCTGAAGATTGAGCAATATCCAAATTCTGTGTATGCCTTGCATGAATTTGGAGACTATTTTGAAGTGCTCTTTGGTAATCTTCATCATCATCAAGGTTTGGATCAGTGACCTTGGCATCGAGTAAAGATAACTCGGCATCAGAAAGTTTGCTCTTGCCATGTTTCAATGCGGCGCGCTTTCTGGCGTACTCTTCTTCAGTATCAGCGCCTTGTACAGGTGCTTGAGTACTTGGTTCAGTAGGAGCAGGTTGGGATTCTTGCTGACTTGGTGTTTGATCAGCTTGCTGATTGTCTTGATTCTCAGTCTCAGCAACTGTCAGTTTAAGTCCACCAGCATCAGGACTAGGACCTTGATTGTCATCACCGTCGTTCTTTTTATCCTTAGAATCTTTCCCTTCATCATCACTGGGAGTAGTAGGGATGTTTTCATCTTCTTCCTCTTCATCATCATCCGTCAGTATAACCAACTCGAGATGCTTGTACAAAGCAACACTAGTAACTTCCTCTTCTTCATTGATTTTGTGAGGATCAGCCACCACGGGTACAAAAGAACCCTTGAGCATCACAGCTTGCTCAGCTGGAGAGGCACTCTTAAATTTCGCCTTCATATTCTCTCTGATTTGAGCAATCAGATTTGAGCTCATTATATGAGAATATGACATGTCTTCTGGAAGTACAAAGTGGACAAACGTCTCGAGCTTCAGCAAAGAAGACCTCTTTTTCTCGTTTGATAGATGAAGATGAAGGTCAGAAAAGGCCATCCTTCTGTACCTTTGCCAGTTGCTGACCGACTTAGCAACTCTTGACAAGGTAGTTTTCTTGAAGTCTAAGTAAAGTTCTTCAGAACTTACTTTTGGATCTTCAGTGATGTGAACCACTTCAGTGGTCTCTGATGAACGTATTTTTGACGCGTTCATCTTGTCTTTTTTACCTTCTTTTTCTATCTTTTAGCCTTGGTTTTTGGTTAGTTTTGTAGAATAGTGTCACGTTTATTGTTTTTTGCATTTCCAGGCACTTAGGAACGAAATGGCGTTTTTGGAGCTAAAAACGAGCTTTTTTGATAGAAAATGGCCCCGTTGAAGTTCCTTGATCTCCACGGCTTGTTCGTGAGTGTTTGAGCATCAATAAGCATTGAGAAGGATGAGTCCAAGGCACCCGAGGGCCGTACGAGGGAAAAAAGATTGAGTTGGAAGACAAAAATCTGCCTAGGAGCCAAGCTAAGCGCCTGGAATAGTGAAGCGCTCCGCTTCATTTTCCAGGAGTTTTGGCATAGCAGCCAAGCGAAGCGCTTGGAGGGCCCAAGCGCTTCGCTTGCCAAGCGCTCCGCTTGGCCTCTCCAAGCGGTCCGCTTGGCAGCGGTTACATTTTCAGATTTTCCTTCTTAAATCTGATCTTCAGTTACTTTTTCCATACTTTTGAACATTGGCTTTGTTTTGGCAGAGCTCCTAAGCCCCAAAACTCAGAGAAAACTCAGATTACATTATATTTTAGATTGGATTAAGGGTTTTGGCATAGGATTGCATCCATTGTTTCATCTACGGAGAGGTTTTCATCAATACCCACCGATTAGTGACAGCTTGGTGGTAACATTGTATCATTATCTCTTGTCTAGTAGTTTGATTTGATGTATTCTATTTACAATTCATATGATTTGATGTCTATGTTGATGAATATGAGTAGCTAAATCCTTTGTGTTGGTGGTAGAATGTAGAATATGCATGCTATGGGTTATGTTTATGCTTACATGAGATTGTGATTCAATCTTGCTGCAAATTCCTTCATATGATTCTTAATTGCCTATAAAATATATTCGAATTGAGTATAGTGACAAACTCTTGGTCAATGAAAGCTATAGGATTGTATGTTAGAGATTTGCAGCATGCTAGATAAATGGTGTTAGTGACAAGCACCTCTAAAGTATTGATAGTGGTCTTTTATGATGTGTGTCTTGAAAATTACCTAGACGAGTTGCTTAGAAGACTTGATCGAAGGTTTTACGCACTGAACTTGTGAGCATATTCGTAACCCATGCATGTGTATTTTATTTCTACCACCAACCGTTTTCCAAACTTGATTACAACAATCTGATTTCTCGTTGCTTTGTTCTAAGAAAACAATTCCATAAACACTTGAACTCGTTGTCTGAAATAACTAGCAAAAACCACAAACAAAGCCACGTTAGGTCCCGAGAAAACGACACTCGGGGACAACTTGCCATTGCACTTTTGTTGTGTAGTGATAAGTGTTCTTTGGCTATTAAACAAATTTAATTGGTGAAAAACGACATCATCAATTTGGCGCCGTTGCCGGGGACTTAACTCCTTTGGTTAGTGTTTTTGTTTTGGTTTTTCAGCCAACATCACTTTCTCACCTCATTTCTTTCCCCCTATCTTTTTCAGAAAATTTATCTAATCTGCTCTTGGTTACCTTGCGTGCTTGCGCTCTTTGTATATATTATTAGATTAGAGGATTTTTTCCCTTGCAAGTTTTTTTTAATTCTTTTGTGGATTCTGCTCCTTGGTTTCTTGTTTCCTCATGTGCAGAAACTAGTTCCTTGTAAGGATGTGTATGCGAGCTTCTTTGAGAAGGTATGTGCAACCTCAAGGGCCTTGCATAACATTGGACGAAGATTACAAAGATTATGACTTTGATCCTTCGTACTACTCCATTGTTTCCACCTTTTCGAGTGGTGATGATCCAAGAGGGTTCTTAGACACGTTCGAGGAAGGTGTGTTGAGGATACCTCGTGAGAATGTGGAGGGGGTTATTTTATCACATGAGCAGCTTTGTATAAGGGGATTTATGGGAGCCTTGAGAGGGAGCGCTCGTGAATGGCTCAAAATCCCGCCGGCAAGATCATTGCACACTTGGGATGAAATAACCAACAAGTTTCTGGAACATTGGGATTGGGACTCACCTCCCGGTTCAAAGACATGGACGTCTCGCTTTGCTAGTCCGCCACCAGAAATCGACATAGACAATATAGAGGAATGTTTTGAAGAATCTATTGATGAAGCCTCTTCAGTGCTTAGCTTGGATTCCACGTCCTTAACTGAGGATGTCAAGACTGTTGGTAAAGAAGAAGTCGTGGAGAAGGTGATGACTGAATCCATTGCTTCAACTGAGTCAGACAGTGTTGTCTTGAGCTGTGTTGAGATCGAGGAGCTACTCTCTGAAGATTTTGGTGTCTCTGAATCGACATGTTTGGATTCTATTGCTACCGACACTCTTGATCTTGACTCCTATGTTCTGGTCCATGCACCCACCTATGAGCTTCAAGGGAGTTTTGATCCACTTTTTTCTTTCTATTTTCCCTCTGATTCCTTTACTTATTTCTTAGATTTTGATTTTGTTAATTTAGTTGATTTTTATTTTCAGGGAATCATGGATTTGCTTGAGGACTTGAGGAGAGGAGCCAAAGATGGTTCTCAAGATGCAAGGAGTAATGGAACGAATGCATGAGATTCGTTCCCGTTCGATAATGGATAACCTTTGTGGTATTTCTTTGCATGTAGTTTAGTTTTTCCTTTTTATTGCTTTTGTAGTTGTGGCCTGTGTGCCTTTTGTCGTGCTTCGTTTAGTCTAGTGCTTGTCTTGGTGCCTTAGGTGATTAAAATAGGAAAAAACATCGAAAATCTGAAAACAGAGCCAAGCGAAGCGCTTGGAAGGGCCAAGCGGTCCGCTTGAATCTTCAGTAAATCAAAAAGTTTACTGGAATTTCAAGCGGAGCGCCTGGAGCCTCCCAAGCGGTCCGCTTGACAAGCGGACCGCTTGGCTCCCGCCAAGCGGTCCGCCTGGACCCTGTACCTTCCTCGTTTTTCCGTTCTTCTCACCTTTGCGCACCCGTTTTCACTTGTTTCTTGAGTCTTTTCAGGTACTACTCTTTTATAGGAGTTGGACACGAACCTTTATATCAGGGAAATGTACTTTCAATCCAATTTTTCCTTTCTTGTCAACTTTTCTTTACTCGACGACGAGCAAAAGTTTAGGTTTGGGGAGGGGTCATTGGATTTTCAGTACTATGTGCTCTTTTGGTTTCGTACATGCCTGTTGTCAGCTCAAGTTCTTGTGATTTGTCGTGTTTTTCAGTTTTTGCATGCATATCATCCCTAGATTAGTTGTTGCACGTTGTTGTGTGTGAAGTTTATTGCCAAGTCTTTTGAACTTTTTTATTGAGTAGACTAAGTGTTTATGACCATTGATCATATGTTGCATCACTTTGCAAGTAGGTTGAGGCTTGTCTCGCTTGGTTTGTCACATTCGCATGTGCACTAGTTAAGCTTAGTAGTCTCGACATCACCTTGAGTGGTGTTTCTTCTGCTGCGGTTCACGATGGCCTTATGAAATGATGCACGTTGAGTCTATGGTTGTAACCCGTGTAATTATGTACGTAAGAGGCGACAAGTTCTTCACCTCGATTAGAGATTGCCAAATGCCTAGGAAGGAGGTAGTGTGAGGTGTGCGATTCCTTGTATTAAACCTATTCTATCGAATAGGTTTGGGGAGGGAGTTGCCTTATTGATCTTGTCTTTCGTCCTTGAGTCGTTGTAAAGTTTTCTTTTTCTTTTTTATTTTTATTTTTGTTTTTTTTTGTCCCAACCTATTCTTTCGAATAGGTTTGGGGAGGTGTTTTGGACATTTAGTACTGCTGTTTGCCCCTAATATAGATAAAAAAAAAGAAAAAAAAGAGAGAGAGAAAGAGAAAAGAAAAGAAAAAGAAATTAAAAAAAAAAAAGGGGAAATAAAGAATAAGACCCAAAAAGCAAAAGAAGGGTCGTTGCAAGCCAAAAAGTAGTCTAGTAAAGTGTCAAGTGTTATGTAAATATTTGCTATTGTGAAGTTATCGAGTTGTAAATTGTATCTTTCGTTTCGTGTTGCCTTTGTCCAAGGCCTGTTCTTGACCACCCTCGTCTTGCTATTCAAGAAGTGGTTGAAAGAGGCTCATTCTTGAGAGTCTGGGTAGAATAGGGGAGTGTTATCTTTCTAAGGGAACCCTCCTTCGTTTGATGAGAGCCAGTATTGGTTCGCCCTCTCTTGACGAAAAGTCTCGCTTGGTGAACAGTAGTAAGCCCTCGGTTTCATAGGCACGGGGCAATTGTAGTATGATAACATGCATCATTGTGTCGTCACTGACCAGGTCCAGGTAGAAGATGTTACGAGAGACTTCTTTGTTTAACCTAGTGCACATGAGAATGTGTATATTCGCAATCGAGGCATTCTTCAACCTACTTGCATGTCATGCTCACTTGGTTTTGTTCATAAGCATTTGGTAGGTTCAATAGATTAGTTCACTTTACTTGGCGTGAGACTCCTTTTGTGTTGCATTTATGATAGTTTGTTGCGTGAGGACAAGCAAAGGTTTGGTTGGGGAGTTTGATGAACGTATTTTTTACGCGTTCATCTTGTCTTTTTTACCTTCTTTTGCTATCTTTTAGCCTTGTTTTTTGGTTAGTTTTGTAGAATAGTGTCACGTTTATTGTTTTCTGCATTTCCAGGCACTTAGGAACGAAATGGCATTTTTGGAGCTAAAAACGAGCTTTTTTGATAGAAAATGGCCCCGTTGAAGTTCCTTGATCTCCACGGCTTGTTCGTGAGTGTTTGAGCATCAATAAGCATTGAGAAGGATGAGTCCAAGGCACCCGAGGGCCGTACGAGGGCAAAGAGATTGAGTTGGAAGACAAAAATCTGCCCAGGAGCCAAGCTAAGCGCCTGGAATAGTGAAGCGCTCCGCTTCATTTTCCAGGAGTTTTGGCACAGCAGCCAAGCGAAGCGCTTGGAGGGCCCAAGCGCTTCGCTTGCCAAGCGCTCCGCTTGGCCTCTCCAAGCGGTCCGCTTGGCAGCGGTTACGTTTTCGGATTTTCCTTCTTAAATCTCATCTTCAGTTACTTTTTCCATACTTTTGAACATTGGCTTCGTTTTGGCAGAGCTCCTAAGCCCCAAAACTCATAGAAAACTCAGATTACATTGTATTTTAGATTGGATTAAAGGTTTTGGCATAGGATTGCATCCATTGTTTCATCTACGGAGAGGTTTTCATCAATACCCACCGATTAGTGACAGCTTGGTGGTAACATTGTATCATTATCTCTTGTCTTGTAGTTTGATTTGATGTATTCTATTTACAATTCATATGACTTGATGTCTAATATGAATAGCTAAATCCTTTGTGTTGGTGGTAGAATGTAGAATATGCATGCTATGGGTTATGTTTATGCTTACATGAGATTGTGATTCAATCTTGCTGCAAATTCCTTCATATGATTCTTAGTTGCCTATAAAATATATTCGAATTGAGTATTGTGACAAACTCTTGGTCAATGAAAGCTATAGGATTGTATGTTAGAGATTTGCAGCATGCTAGATAAATGGTGTTAGTGACAAGCACCTCTAAAGTATTGATAGTGGTCTTTTATGATGTGTGTCTTGAAAGTTACCTAGACGATTTGCTTAGAAGACTTGATCGAAGGTTTTAAGAACCGAACTTGTGAGGATATTCGTAACCCATGCATGTGTATTTGATTTCTACCACCAACCGTTTTCCAAGCTTGATTACAACAATCTGATTTCTCATTGCTTTGTTCTAAGAAAACAATTCCATAAACACTTGAACTCGTTGTCTGAAATAACTAGCAAAAACCACAAACAAAGCCACGTTAGGTCCCGAGAGAACGACACTCGGGGACAACTTGCCATTGCACTCTTGCTGTGTAGTGATAAGTGTTCTTTGGCTATTAAACAAATTTAATTGGTGAAAAACGACATCATCAGTCTCCTTTTGAGCCTGAAAAAGAATAACATTATGTTCAGGACAGTTTTGGATAATAGTCTTAGAGTCCAAAGCTGAAACATGATTTACCTACTGAGATTCAGCAAGCTCATGTTGCACACTTGTTTGTGCTGGTACTATTTCCATTCCTTGAGGATCTTGAGAAGCATCCTTCATTTGTTCATCCTGAAATAATTGTGAGTTAGATACAAGCACTAAGTTGTCAAACTTAGTTGTATTACCAAAAACTTTAACTACCTGCTGAGCAAGAGGTGTTGATTCTGGTGCAGAGGCTTCAGCAACCTTCTGACTTGTATCTTGAGAAGTCTGTAGAGAAATCATTATATTATCAAGAGATTGAGTTTCAGATAGTGAATATTTGCTTATGGTTGAGTTAACTACCTGCTGAAGAAGGACAGGTTGTGGCTCAGTCCTTTCAGCAACGACAGCTTCTTCAATATCTGGGACTGTTTCTTCAGCAAACTTCTTTTCTTGCTCTGTTTGAGAAATCTGTGCGGTTTCAGCAATCTCCCTTGTCTCTAAAATGACAAGTTGAGCAGAGGCATCTTGACCCTTGAGCTCACTGCTTGTCATGAAAACATCGATTGATTTGTTGGATGTGTCTTCAATATCCAACTCCATTTGATGACTTAGTTCTTTCAGCACAAGCTGAACTTTGTCAATGGATGTTTTCGGTGAACTGGGTCCATTATTCTCAGAATCACGAGATGCGTCGTCGAATAATGTATCTTGTGTTGTTTCAACAGCTTCTAGGACTTGAACCATTGCGGTCTCAGCAAGTGGTTCTTCAGCAACTTGATGAGTTGCTTGTTTAGCAACCATCTTTTCAGCAACGACAACATCAGCAAGTGCCGCGGTTCTTATATCAGCAACGATATCAATCACTGGTTCCAGAGTCTGATCATCAAGATTATCTACAATGTAGATATCTGGGATTGGGGCAGGAATTTCATTTCCACTGCCTTGTGGTCTACTCTCAATAGATGTATCAACATTAAGTTGATTGTTGAAGGCTTCCGCAAACACTTCAATATTGCTGACATAGGTCTCAGTAACCACTTTGTCAACATCTCCTGGAGTTTGCTTTTCAGCAACTGCTTGAGAATCGTCCGAAAGATCATGGACAATTGGTACTGTCTTGCGAGCCAGTGTGTTCTTTCTTGGGTTACTTGTACTTTTTCTTTTGGGGACGGGGTTAGCTGATGACGCTGCAGTCTGAGTGTCATCATCAGCTTTCCTCTTTTTCTTCTTGGATTTCTCCAATTTCTTAGCGGTGGCGTCAGTAGATGCATTTTCAGCAACAGGTGTAGTGGTCTTAGCATGATCACCATCTACAGCAGTTTCATCATGATCACCATCTACAACAGTTTCATCAACAACTTTTTCAGTTGCTGGAACATTTTCTTGCTGAGTGGTAACATCTGCAGCTGTTGTATACCTTTCTTGCTGACTTGTGCTGACAACATTTGCAGCTGTTGTCTTCTTTGATTTTTCGAGTTTCTTGCCAGCAGTCTTAGGTACATTTTGCTTGTAGAAGGCTCTTCCCACATTGCATACAGATTTCTTGATTGGCAATGGGTTTCTTAGCTGAATCCTAAAGTGTTCAGGGATAAAGCATATCTTCAGTCCATACATGACTGGGAAGGTAGGTGAGACCTTGTTGTCTTCAACCTTAACCTTGAATTTAGTAACACAATCAACAAGTCTGTTGAAAATGTACTTTGCCCAGTTGAGTTCCGTTTTGTTCTCATAGATATGCATCAGCAATGGCCACCTTCTCAAGCCTACTTGGTCTATTCCTCCGACTTGGGAGTCTAAGACTTTGATTAGTAGCAGAGCTACTAGACCAAGTGAGTGGCAGAGATGCTTCCTCTTAACGTGCTTTGTCCAACTCACGGGAGCAATCTCTCCTTTCTTCATTTTCTCATTTCTGACATCACTGTAGAAGGCTTCTATCTCTTCATCAGTGGCAGTGATGTCATCTTCAGTTCTGGTGGTTGGAATCTGAAAGATTTCTGCTAAATCAGTCCATTTCAGGACGATTTGCCTATTCTGAACTGTAGAGAAGATCACTTTTTCAGTGACTCCTTGATTATCAGTTAGGGACTGGATTTCTGCATTGTTGTAGAACTCCATAGTATCTAACATGCTCACTTGCTTAGGGCGACCTGTTATAAAGTGAATGAGGCCTTGCTGTTTAATGAAGTCAAGCGCCTCCTCATTGTCACCGTCTAATTCTTGTTCATAGAAGTATCGAATATACTTCTCCTTTGCAAAACCACCCCATTGCATCATCATCTCACACTTTTCAGTGTCTAGATATGAGGGAGGCATGGTTTTTTCTGTTATCCTATCGTTTTTCAACACAACTTTCGTTGTGTTAGTCACCGGAGTTGTCACCGAAGCAGTGTGTTTTTCAGCACTGTCAACCTTAGACGACTTTGATGCCTTGGATGACTGTCTCTTTGGTGCCATTTCTTTATATAGATGAGAAATGTGTACGAAAAAGATTGTTTGCTTTTTGACCGGAGGTACAGTAGATTCAGGCTAAAATTTGCAGAGAAAGGAAATGTGAGTTAAAGAATTTTGTCTTTCTCTAACTCCTTCTTTATATAGTGTCTCTGATGTGCAAGAATCTCAATCTATTTGAGATCTCAGCAAGGGTAAAACAGAGAAACAATGGCGTTAGTGGAGCCTTTGCATTAAATGCGTAGTGGCCCACTAACAAAAACCGTCAGAGCACTCTTTCTCTTTGTAATGTTAACCGTTAGATCAATAACTCCTTTTAATCAATGGTCACGATTGCATTTCATGTCATGATTATTAGCGAGTTTATCTGTGCCCGATTAACGTCACAAATTGATTTTACCGAGATTTATGGGATTTGATTGCTTGCTGAAATAAACAAGAATCTTTTCAGCGAGTTTGCATAAATAGCCTTGTTACTTGCTAAAAGTTCCCCCTTACTCAGACATCTCATATTTCTTTAATTTTAAAAGATATTTCTGAGTTCCCGTATTAGTAAATTCTTTTTATACTTGAGATATCTTTTGGTAAAATCTGAGAAGTGAGTTTTGCTCTTTTCTGAGTTCCCGTCTCAGAATATTCCCTTGATACTTGAATCCCTGTTTCAGTATCTTTGATTGTCTGAATACCCGTTTCAACAATCTTTAAGGTTTTTCTCTTACTGAGTGTCTGTTTCAGCAAGTGATCAAGTTTCCTAGCAAATACCCGTTTTGAAGGAATTACTTGCTGAATGCCTGTTTTAGCAATCCTGTATTGGCCTATCATTTCTTTTTAGAAGAAATCAGTGGAAGAAGCTTAATTTTACAAGTAAGCATACTTTGGCTTGCTGAATACCTGTTTCAGCATTCTGCCAATTGTATCCCTTATTGATGTAATTCAATCAATCCAAGGTTATACCTTAGCATTGCAAATCTATTATCTGGTAGGGGCTTGGTAAAGATGTCAGCAAGTTGATCATCAGTACCTACTTTTACAACCTCAATGTCTCCTTTTTCCACATGATCTCTAATGAAATGATGTCTAATATCAATGTGCTTAGTCCTTGAGTGAAACTTAGGATTTTGCGTGATAGCAATAGCACTTGTATTATCACAAAAGATTGGTGTTTTCTTTGCAGAAATACCATAATCTTTTAATTGTTGCTGAATCCATAGGATTTGAGCTGTGCAACAACCAGCCGCAATGTACTCAGATTCAGTAGATGAATTGGCAACAGAGGTTTGCTTCTTGCTGAACCATGATATTATTCTAGTACCCAAAAACTGACAAGTTCCAGAGGTACTTTTTCTATCAAGTGTTGATCCTCCATGATCAGCATCAGAATAACCAACCAATTCAAGTCCAGAATCATTAGGATACCATAATCCAACATTGACTGTACCTTTGACATATTTCAGTATCTTAAGTCCCTTTTTGTAGTGTGATTCTGTTGGATCAGATTGGAATCTTGCACACACACAAACAGCATACTGAATGTCAGGTCTACTTGCTGTTAAATACAACAAGGAACCAATGAGTTTCCTATACTTGTGTTCTTCAACACTTTTATCCTCTTTAGTATAGCCCAATTTGGTACCAACACTCATAGGGATCTTTTCAGGTTTTTCTTCCTCTTTGATCCTAAACTTTATGAGCATTTCTTTCGCTTACTTTGCTTGATTTATGAATATTCCATCTTTGAGTTGCTTGACTTGCAATCCTAGGAAATAATTCAATTTTCCCATCATACTCATTTCAAATTTGTTTGTCATGAGCTTGGCAAAATCATCGCAAAGTTGCTTGTCCTTAGATCCAAATATTATGTCATCCACATATATTTGAACTAAGAATATTTTACCATCATGGTTCATGGTAAATAAAGTTTTATCAACTTCACCTTTCTTGAAACCATTATCCAGCAAGAACTTAGCCAAGGTATCATACCAAGCTCTTGGTGCTTGCTTTAGACCATATACAGATTTCTGAAGCTTGTATACCATCTTGGTTTCTAAGGGAAGTTCAAAGCCAGGGGGTTTTTCTAAGTAGATTTCTTCAACAAGTTCACCATTCAAGAATGCACTTTTAACATCCATTTGGTAAACAATTAAGTCATTGTGATCAGCAGCAAAGGCCAAGAAAAGCCCAATTGCATCCAATCTTGCAACTGGTGCATAAGACTCATCGTAGTCCAGTCCTGCAGTCTGACCGTAACCTTGAGCAACTAAACGTGCTTTGTTTCTTGTTACTTCACCAGACTCACTCAGCTTGTTTCTGAACACCCACTTTGTACCAAGCTTTCTTGCCTTCAGCAAGAGGTACAAGTTTCCAGACTTTGTTCATTTCAAATTGATCCAGTTCTTCTTGCATTGCTTTGATCCATTCAGAATGCTTTAAAGCTTCTTCTATGGTCTTGGGTTCAATTTTTGAAACAAAGCAAGAGAACAATGATTCTACTTCTACGACATTTGCTTCTTCAGCAAGTCCATGAGTAGCATAGACTTTGGATCTAGTCACTTGGCGTTTATCAATATCACCAATCATATCCGTAGAGGGATGATCTATAATCCATTTATTAACAGGCTTTCTGCTCGTTGGATCTGGATATGTTTGCTCATCAGCATGTGACTCTTCAGCATGTACTTGTTCAGTACTACTGGTATTTTGTGTCTCTGCTGAGATAGGTTCATCAGCAACTGCTTGTTCAGCATTGCAAGATTGTGGTAACTCATCAGCAGGCACGGGAGGTTGCGTAGTTTCAGCAACTTCCGAAGCAACTGCGTCTTTTGCTGAAAATTCTTTGTCGTGAACTATATTTATCTTGTGATGACTTGATTTGCCTAGCATTAGATTTTTCTCATGTATGATTAGCTTTTCTCATGTAGCATTAGATTGTCGGAATCATCATTTAGTTCAATTGACTTGATTTGCCTAGCATTAGATTCAGTTCTTTTCTCATGTATGATTAGCTTTTTCATACATTCTGATATTTCTTCTTCAGCATACACTTCTTGTGTCTTTTCGTAGAATACAACATGCACTGATTCTTCGATCTTTTGTGCCTTTTTGTTGTAAACTCTATAAGCTTTACTATGCAAGGAGTAACCATGAAATATCGCTTCGTCTGCCTTTGGTTGAAATGTTCTTAGGTATTCTCTACCGTTATTAAGAACGAAACACTTACAACCAAATACTCTTAGATGAGTGATATTAGGAGGTCTTCCAACAAACAACTCATATGGAGTTTTGTTGTATTCCTTAGTAATCAGACATCTGTTATGAGTGTAACAGGTGGTATTAATCGCTTCAACCCAGTAAGCCTCACTTATTTCAGTGTCAGCAAGCATTGTTCTTGCGGCTTCTTTTAGGGTACGATTCTTCCGTTCAGCAACACCGTTTTGTTGTGGTGTCCTTACTGAGGATAACTGATGTTGTATGCCTTTTGAAGTGCAATACTCAGTTATGTACTGGTTTACAAACTCAGTACCATGGTCTGTCCTTATGACTTTTACCTTGTCATTTTTCATGACTTCAAGCTTATTCAGCAAGTTAGGTATTTCATTCCTTGTTTCAGATTTGTGCTTGATAAATACTACCCAAGTGAATCTTGAATAGTCATCTACCACCACCAGACCATACTTCTTACCAGTATAGCTTGTTGAAGAAGATTCAAACAAGTCCATGTGCAAGAGTTGTAAAGGTTTTGTAGTTGACGGTACTGCCTTGTTCTTAAAAGAAGATTTGGTTTGCTTTCCTTGCTGACATGCATTGCAAACACCATCCTTCTTAAAAGTAACCCTAGGTAATCCAACTACAAGTGCCTTTTTAGACAGCTTATTCAGCGTCTTGAAGTTTAGATGACTTGTTCGTTTATGCCATAACCATGCTTTTTCAGCAAGGCAATCGTGATCTGAGACAAGGCATTTTTCAACGATTGCTGAAGACCCCAATCTACCATGTACAAGCCTCCTGATCTTCTTGCAATCACAATAACCTTCTTTGTCTCAAAATCTATAAGTTTACATTCATCACTTTTGATTTTGATGAAATATCCTTTGTCAGCAAATTGACTCATGCTGAAAAGATTAAACTTAAGATTTTTGACATAAAGAACTCCCGTAATGGTAATGCATCCTAACTTCACGTCACCAAAGCCTTTTGTAGAACCAGAGCCTCCACCAGCAAACCTTATTGTTGGACCTTTAGACCACCGTCTATAGTTTATAAGGTTATTCTTATTGCCCGTCATGTGCTTTCCACAACCACTGTCAAAGTGCCAGATAGCATCGTTTGTCTCCGTGGCTGAAGTCTGCACAATGAAGAGCAAACAAGTTAATTATCCAATATTGGATGTCCATTAACATGTTCAAGAATGCGTCCAGTGGAAACCCAAGTCTTAAGTTTTTCATCTTTGACTTGTTCTCTACTTGCTGAGGAACTAGGAGGTTTTGAGCTAAAAGACTTTTGATTTGTGCTGATCAAATCCACTTTCTGATGTGGTGTCTTGCTCGGTTGACCTTTTTGCAGAACATACTTTTCAGTAAGTTCTTTTCTAGCAAGGTTCCTTCTAGCCCTAGCATTTTGAGTCTTTTCAGAACTCTTAGGCTTGTTTTTTTTCATCTCTTTGAAGTATCTTTGCTGACTTTGCTTATACTCGTGAAAAAGTTGACTTTGCTTGGTTTTGAAACCGAGTCCACTTTTCGGAGAATGCTGAGCTTTTGTGTCAGCAACCTTACTGGATTCAGGTTTGTCAGCAAAGGTCTTCTGATTACTTTTAGTAATCTTGCCTTTTGACTTAACAAATTGCTTTTCAGCAACTTGTTTGGCGGAATGCTTTACAGCATCCTTTTTCTTTATAGTTTGTTTTTCAGCAACCTGTTTTCCTTTTAAAGTCTTGTTACTTTGAGTAGCAACAACGGGCTTTACGGTCGTAGGTACGTGATTGCATTTTTCAACAACCTTAGATTGACCAAACTGATAGAGTTCTTGTTGGCCACTATCAGTAGCACGTACAAAGGAAATCGGTGATTTTTCATTACTCAAGATTATTACGTCATCACCTTCATAAGTTGCACCTAAACCTTCTTTCTGAGATGGATCTCTCAAATAAGAGTTTAGTTCAGTCAGCGTATTACTTGCATCAGCATAAGATTTGAAATTGATTTTCATCTTTTTCATCTCTTGGATTTCAGCAAGTAACTTTAGAATTGAGGACTGATACTCTTCTATTCTATTGCCATTTGAGAATTCTTCTCTGTAGCTTCAGCAATCAACTTCTTTAGACGCCTTATTTCAGCATCCTTTTCTTCTGTCTCTTCCTTCAGCAAGACATACTTTTGAGTAGTCTGCTTGGTCAGAGTTTCAGCATTCTGTAGTTTCTCTTGCTGTTTGCTCAGAGTTTTCTCAAATCTTTCGATTTCTCCTTGAATCTTGTCAAGGTCAATCTCGTCTTCACTTTCTGAGTCAGAGTCAGAGGTAGGATTGTTTACCTGACCGGCCATGAGGCAGAACTCGTAGTTTCACACATCTGGATAAGCTTCCATGGCTATTCCACAAACTTCCTTGCCAATCTCTACGTCAAGAGTGGCTTCTTCATCGTCAGTGTCTGAGATTTCTTCCTCACTGTCTTCGGAGCTAGTATCAATGCACAGTGCATCGATTTTTGCTTGAAGCTTCTTCTTTTCTTCAGCAATAAAAGCTCTTTTGAACTTCTTCTTCTTTTCAGCAGATTTGCCTTTCAGCAAAGGACAATTTGCTTTGAAGTGTCCAGGCCTTTTGCAGTAAAAGCAAAGATCATTTCCAACGGTTGGTTCTTATGATGAGGTTGCTTTCTGAGCTTGGTTGTTCAGCGAGCTAGTCTCATTCTTGTACTTATGGTAGTTGTTACCAAGATGCTTTTTCAGCTTCTCTTTTGCTTTTCGCCTTTCAAGTTCCTTACTGATGAATTTCTTCATGTTTTTAACAACCAAAGCATTTTCATCAGCAAGCTCTTTAGCATTCTTCTTTTCAGAAGATGATGGCTTTGTAGCAAGAGCAATGTTTTGTGATTTTTCAGCAAACACATTTTCTCTTTGCTTAGTCTCGTAGTTGACAGTAGCAAGATGAGAGAACAACTATGTTGGTGTAATGTCTGGCATTCCTTGATTGTAGTAGAAGTTCTGAGTGTGGATCCATCCTTGGTTCAGACTTCTGATGATGGTTTTCACCTTCTCAGAATCTGAGTAAAGATTTCCAACACCCAAGGCTGCCATCTCACTAATGATGAACCGCGGATGTCGTTCAAGCAAATAAATTTGTAATTAGCCAAAGGCAATCCACAACTACAACGAAAACCGTAGTGTAGCAGTAGAATGACTCGAGTGTCGTTCTCTCAGGACTATAACTAGCTTTATCTATTTAACAAAAGAATATAAAACAGCAGGCAGATAGCAATAGGGGGTTTCTAGCAGATAATGAAGATTGGTGATAGTATGGTCCTTTTTAACATAACGGGTCGATAATCATGCATAAATTTCTCGGTCTTGCATAGAGATCTTTGAATCAATCTAGTGTCCTGTTGCAAATATTAAGCACTACGAAGATAATTGGTCTGACATGTCAATCACTATTGTCCTAATGTGTTTCGTAATTACTCAACACTACGAAGATAATTGGTCTGATAATTGTCCAAATGTGTTCCGTAATTACTCAACACTACGAAGATAATTGGTCTGATGGTCGACAAGTGTCCAATTGTGCATAATAATCAATACAACATACGAGAATTTTGGTTACAACTGATCAACGAAATAAAGCAATGACACGGAGTATAATGCGCGATATAGCCATTAGCATGATTATCTTCCCTTCGCTAAGAATTCACATACTACCACCAACGATAAGTTTAGCTACTCATAATAGGCATGCAATCAACAGAAATCATAGAAGAAAACATATTGAAAGATATATAAAATAACTAGATTAAATTGTAAGATACAAGTTACCGAAGGTTGTCAATCTCCGAAGAATTACGATCCTACGAGCTCCAATCCGCTATGAAAAAGTATCCCCTAAGCTACAGAACTCCCAGGACAGGCCCCCGGAAGTTCCTACCTAAAACTATAGAGAGAGGTGAGAAAGTAGGTCTGGAAAGATATGATTTTCGGAGAAACCTGAGCAACAATATATAGGCCCCGAAATACTGTGGGGCGGTTCGCCCCACACACCGGGCGGTTCGCCCGCTGTGGGGCGGTTCGCCCCACCTCTGGGGCGGTCCGCCCCAGAGAGTTTTTCGCGGAATTCCGCGTTTTCGACGCGTTTTTGGATTTCTTCCCCTTTTCGGACTCGGTTTCTGACTTCTAGTAGCCTTCTAACCTCCAGATTCGGCCCCTAGACTTCAAATCCTATCCGGAAACCTTCAGATACTCCAAATAGGCTTCTGGAACACCAATTCCTTGTCAACTTCAATATAATTGCCCGAAAATCTTCGAATTTCAACCAAAACCTGTAAAATAAAATCTAAAGGGAAACGTGACACTATTCTAATAAAATGCATTAAAATATTGTTAGGAAACTTGTAATTTTGATGAGCAATTAACCATGCTAAATTAAGAACAGTCCAGTAACTAGTACTCTTAAGGTCCATAGGAATTTAGAATTTTAAGGACATTGTAAAAGAGGAACGTTTGTTGATGACTTAGTTAGGTGGTAGATAAGTTATTTCTTTTGCGTATGATGTATTTTATTTTCTGAAAAGAAAATATCTTATTGATGCTTAGCTTTAATGAATCTTATTTTCTGAAAAGAAAATGACCTATTGAAGCATTTGCTGAAGATATATTTTGTTTATTACAAACAAATTATTGAAGCAAATAAGAAACTGGTCAGAATCTTGAAGACTTTTGAAGATCTGAAGAATTGAAGACTTGAAGACTTGAAGCCTTGAAGATTGCTGAAGACTTGTAAGGCACGTGTTTGCTCAGAAAGTGGAATGTTCAGCAACAACATTGCATAAGTGAAAATCTGAAAGACAGAGTAGGTTGTGCTTGCTGAAACTGAGACTGAACACTTGCTGATGAACATATGAGACCTCTTGCAGAATGTACGTGAATTTGCGCTCCAATGTTACTGTTTGAATTCTATTCAAATGTGCATTCAATGCAAAGCTTACACACGAAGGACATGAAGACTAGAAGACAAACAAAGTCGCTGCTGAAAGTACAAAAGCAAGATAGTGACATGTTAAGGAACAAAAGCCTTAGGATTTGAAATTCAAACGGCTCCTTACTTGCACTATAAATAGAGGTCATCCGGCAAAGAGTTGAAGTGTGTCAACAACGTGATCAAACTCTCACTTGTGCTTAAAAACTCACAAACCTTCAATCACTCTTACTGCCATTGATCCGTTCCAAGACATAAAGCTTGAAAAAGCTACTTGTGAAAAAGTAGAACAAACTCGGCTAAGAAATTAGTTTAGTGTTCTTTCTTTCAAACAAGAACAAGTCTTGACACCAGAAACAATCAAACTTGTTTACTGCAAAGTATTCAAAGTTGTGTTTCTTAGATTACTTGTTGTAACTGAATAAGTTATAATTAAGTTATCTCACCCCAAAACTCTCTAACTGAAAATACACCCTTTCAGGCGTGATATTCAGGGGGAACTTAATCAAGCATAGTTTTGCTGATTAAAAGTACCAAGTTTGGTGGAGAACAAGGTTGAGTTCTCTAGTTTAGGTTGGAGACAAAGCAAGTGTGCTTTGGTTTCTGTTGAATCGCTTTAGATAGGAGATTGTAAGGAACCTCAATCATATCTTAGTGGATTCAGTCCTAGAAAAGACAAAGTGGATTAGTTGAGAGATTACGCCACTCTCAGATACCACTATAAAAGCGTTTGTGTGATTTACTTACTGCATTTAGCTTTCAGCAAATTATTTCTGTTTGTACACAGTCACTCACTTCACTTGCTGAAACTCTTTACTTGCTGAAAGAGCACTTATTGTTTCAAAGACTTCCGCTCTCTGATTTTAAGTTTCAGCAAACCAAGCTACTGTAAAGTAACTTACGCTTGCTGAGAAAGTTAAATATCAGCAACCTCATTACTGAAAAGTAATAAGTACTTGCTGAGAAAGTTTTTAAACGACAAAAGTTTGAAAAGACTATTCACCCCCCCCCCCTCTAGTCTTTTCTTGTTGTTTAAAGGGACCAACAAATATAGATAAATTAACATAGAGGATAGCTAAAATAGGTGAAAAAGACTCGAATGAAAGTGTAAAATACACATTCATCAAACTCCCCAAACCGAACCTTTGCTTGTCCTCAAGCAACTAAGCTAGACTCTAATACAAAAACATGCAAGACACAAAATGGAGTCTCATGCCAAATAAAATGAACTAATCTTCTATCAAATAACATATGAACAAAAACCATATAAATCAAAGCATGAATATAGGTTGAAGAATACCTCGATTGACTTATACACATCCACATAAGCACTTATGTCAAGACAAGATAGTCTCTCGTAACATTCTCTACCTGGACCTAGTCAGTGACGACGTAATGAAGCATGCTAAGATAAGAATGGTTGCCCCGTGCTTATGAAACTGAGGACTTACTGCTGTTCCACCATGTTAAGACTTTTTCTCAAAAGAGGTCGAACCAGTACTAGCTCTCATCAAACGAAGGAGGGTTCCCTATAAAAGATAACTCTCCCCTATTCTACCCATCTCTCAAGTAAAGTTTTAAGCTATTCACCACTTCCTGAATGGCAGGACGAGGGTGGTCTAGAACAGATGACACTCAAGACAAAAAGATAAAAAATAGAAAATTACAACACGGTTACGAACATTACAAAAAATAGAAAATAAGACTCAACACTTTGCTAAACTTCTATTTGGCTTTTCTTTTTTGGACCCTTCTTTTGCTTTTTTGGGGTCTTTTCTTTTTTTTCTTTTTTTTTTCTTTCCAGATTCTTTTTTTCTTTTTTTTTTCTTTTTCTCTTTTTTTCTTGAATTTTTCTTTCTTTTTTTTTTCGATTTTTTTCTAGCCAGCAGTAGCATAACAAAGAGAGAAACAAAATGACTCACACGACTTCCCCAAACCTATTCGAAAGAATAGGTTGGAGTACAAAATTCACGAAAAATGAAAAATAAACTCACGATACGAAAATGAAAAACAGAAACAAGTCTAACGATGGTGTAACCCCCTCCCCAAACCTATTCGGAAGAATAGGTTATAAACAAAGGATCACACAACCTCACACTACCTCCTTCCTAGGCATTTAGCAATCTCAAAGCATGGTGAAGGCTTGTTGCCTCTTATGTACATAATTACTCGGGAAAACAACCATAAGATCCTAAAATGCATCATCTTATTATAAAGGCCTTCGTGAACCGCAGTAGAGAAAACACCACTAAGTGATGTCGAGACTACCATGCTTAACTAAGTGCAATACATAAATGTGACAAGCCAAGCGAGAAAAACCTCAAACAAATTCATTGAGATGAAGCATACGATTAATGGCATAGTTGGTTGATCTACCCAATAAAAAGTAACGATTAATGGCATAGTTGGTTGATCTACCCAATAAAAAAGTTCAAAAAATTCGGCAATAAACTCCATATAAATCATGCAAGACTATCCTAGGAAAGCAGTAAACGTGCAAATGCAAAAAATTTCACGAGTTTATCATAAGCAAGTTAAGTATAGAGATAACCAGCGATAACCTCCTCCCCAAACCTGAACGTCGCCGCTCGTCCCGAACGTCGAAAGTGGATCCAAGGTGAAAGCTAATGCTTGTATAAGTGACCTATAATACTCAATCAAACTCGTGAGATAAAATCTAAAGCGGTAAAGAAAGCGATAAAAATTTCGGGTTGCCTCCCGGATAGCGTCATTGTTTAAAGTCTTTGACTCGACTCCTGTCTGCGCCTATCTCTTCTTTTTGCGGGTACTGGGCTTCCCCTTCATGGATCTCCTCTCCATACCACGATCTGTGAATAAGAAAGAATATAGGCTGCAAGACCACAGTAGTGAGTAGTGAAAGAAATATCAGGCGGTTCAGGTGGATCAGGTATTGCTTGCAACACGTGTTGCTTCCCATCCACTTCGATGGTGCAAGTTCTTTGGTAGATGTCCATCACGGAGCGTTGTTTAGTCAAGAACGTTTGCCCTAAGAGTATGACATCCCCCGTCCCAGGTGCAGATGCCGGCATAACTACAAAATTGGTATATATAGATGCTTGACCAACACATTTTTCACAAAGCCCTCGGGTCTCATAAAGGACCCATCCGCCAGTCGCACATTAGCCCTTTGCTCAGATAGTTTTCCAAGGTTGCTCTTTTCAAACACATTCAAAGGGATTATGTTTGAGTAGGATCCCGTGTCTAGTGTGGCACGGACATCTTCAAGCTCACCAATGCCTACCTTAACATCGAAACTTTTAGGGAGTGGTTCGGGATCCTCTTGCTCCTCATCACTTGTGTCAGAACCAAGGTCCTTCTCTTCTTGCTCAGCCTGTAGAAGTTCTTCCTTCATGCAACACTCGCACCTAACAACCTTCTTGATGGTGATTTCATCAGGTACATCACCAGCCAATGTAATGGCATTCGACTTCACAGTGCTGCTAGGCAGTTTGCCTTGTTCCTTACTTGCTCCTCGGTCGATCAACTCTTGCATCTTTTGATGGGCAAGCCTGGTGCTCTCTTCCAACCTATCGAGCCTTGCCCCAGTCTTCTCGGAATCTTCTTCATAACGTTTGAGAAAACTTTATGTGTGATCGACCATCTTTTGCAAGTTCTCCATCAGTTGAGCCGACTTCGACTTCGGTGGTTCTTTCGGAGCGGGGTTTTCGCAGTGGTCATTACCATAGTTTAGCCTACTACGGTCTTGGTTAGGGCCATAAGCTTGGTTAGCCGGTGCATATCCTTGATTGTTTCGGAATCCTCTTCTCCAAAATCCACCTCGAGGGTTCCTACCGTCTTGTCCGTAGCTAACTTCTTGAGTACCAAACTCCGTAGCAAAGGCTTCTTCTTCGCCTCCTCGAGCCCAGTTGCCATCATCGTATGCCAGCTCCGATCTACACATATGAGCCCCATGCCCATAGTTCTTGCATATTCGGCATACTTCGTTCGAAACAGTTGTTCCGGTGGCGCTCTTGAGGACTTGCTTCAATTCGTTGGTAAAGCACTCGAATTGATCCCCATTCCCCCTATACATAGGGGCTTCTTGAGTCGGTGGAGCTTCAGGTCCACGTCTCCTAACCATTGCTCTTGGGTCCTTGAACTGCGAACCCTTAGCAAGCCTTTCGTAAACTGCCTAGACGGCTTCTGCGGTTTCCTTCCAAATATTGCCTCGGCATTGGAAATCCACCACTTGTTGGTTCTCGAAGGTTAGTCCATTGTAGAAGTGTTAGACTAGGTCGGAAAGTTCAAAACCATGGTGAGGGCACTTGTTCGTGAGATCTTGGAACCTCTCGAACGCGGTGTAGATGGTCTCATCATAGTCCTGCTTGAATCCAGTGATCTGCGCCTTAAGCGCGGTAGTCAAGGTGCGAGGGAAGTATTTCTCCATGAAAGCTGAAAAAACCTTTTCCCAAGTGTCCAGCGAGCCTGCTGGAAGAGAACTTAACCATGACTTGGCTCTGTCGCCAAGTCCCATAGCAAAAACCTTCATCCTTAACTCATCCATTGTTATGTCAGCTCCGGGTCGTGGGAGTTGGTTGACGAAATCATCGATATCGTGCAAGTACCCCATCACATCTTCCCTTGATAAGCCATAGAACCTCGGAAGTTGTTGGAATGCGTGGTTCTTGATCTCCAGATCTCGGGTTGCATACGAAAGAACAATCGCCGGTCCCCTCATAGGATCCTTGGTGGGTTGAACCCATGCTTTCAGTGGTCTAGCTTTTGCCATTCCGTCGATTTCCTTGAAGAGACTGAGTAGAGATTCAGAGAAATCGGTTTCCTCTATTTCCTCTAGTGCGCACCTTTCAAGTAGTCGCCTTCTTTGGTGGTAGACTCTGTCGATCTCAGCAATTGAATCAGCAAGCGGTGTTCCTGCAGAACGTGTATGCGGCATACACAATCTGAAACAGACTAGGAAAGGTGATTAGAAACAGACTAGGAAAGCAGTATTAGAGAGAGATTAAAAAGGAAAACTAAAACTAATAGAATTAGGAATCTAAAGCTGTAAATATAAACAAATTAAACAGAAAAAAGGAGTATAGTCTCCGGCAGCGGCGCCAATTTGATGAACCGCGGATGTCGTGCTCCGAATTCCAGCAAATAAATTTGTAATTAGCCAAAAGCAATCCACAACTACAACGAAAACCGTAGTGTAGCAGTAGAATGACTCGAGTGTCGTTCTCTCAGGACTATAACTAGCTTTATCTATTTAACAAGAGAATATAAAACAGCAGGCAGATAGCAATAGGGGGTTTCTAGCAGATAATGGAGATTGGTGATAGTATGGTCCTTCTTAACATAACGGGTCGATAATCATGCATAAATTCCTCGGTCTTGCATAGAGATCTTTGAATCAATCTAGTGTCTTGTTGCAAATATTAAGCACTACGAAGATAATTGGTCTGACAAGTCAATCACTATTGTCCTAATGTGTTTCGTAATTACTCAACACTACGAAGATAATTGGTCTGATAATTGTCCTAATGTGTTCCGTAATTACTCAACACTACGAAGATAATTGGTCTGATGGTCGACAAGTGTCCAATTATGCATAATAATCAATACAACATACGAGAATTTTGGTTACAACTGATCAACGAAATAAAGCAATGACACGGAGTATAATGCGCGATATAGCCATTAGCGTGATTATCTTCCCTTCGCTAAGAATTCACATACTACCACCAACGATAAGTTTAGCTACTCATAATAGGCATGCAATCAACAGAAATCATAGAAGAAAACATATTGAAAGATATATAAAATAAGTAGATTAAACTGTAAGATACAAGTTACCGAAGGTTGTCAATCTCCGAAGAATTGTGATCCTACGAGCTCCAATCCGCTATGAAAAAGTATCCCCTAAGCTACAAAACTCCGAGGACAGGCCCCGGGAAATTCCTACCTAAGACTATAGAGAGAGGTGAGAAAGTAGGTCTGGAAAGATATGATTTTCGGAGAAAACTGAGCAACTATATATAGGCCCCGAAATACTGTGGGGCGGTTCGCCCCAAAGAGTTTTTCGCGAAATTCCGCGTTTTCGACGCGTTTTTGGATTTCTTCCCCTTTTCGGACTCGGTTTCTGACTTCTAGTAGCCTTCTAACCTCCAGATTCGGCCCCTAGACTTCAAATCCTATCCGGAAACCTTCAGATACTCCAAATAGGCTTCTGGAACACCAATTCCTTGTCAACTTCAATATAATTGCCCGGAAATCTTCGAATTTCAACCAAAACCTTTGAAATAAAATCTAAAGGGAAACGTGACACTATTCTAATAAAATGCATTAATATAGCTAAATTAACATAGAGGATAGCTAAAATAGGTGAAAAAGACTCGAATGAAAGTGTAAAATACACATTCATCAACTAACTAGAGTAGTGAATCTGAAGTCTAAGTCTTCCAGTGACTCATTTGTACCTTGTTTAAAGTTCTGGAACTTTAACTTCAGCACTTCGAGTTTGTTTTCCTTGGTTTTGTCAAATCCAGCACAAAGATCTTGAACCATTTTCCAAGCTTCCTTAGCAGTTTTAGCACCCCACAGTTTGCACTGTATAGTATCCGGAGTTGATCGAATGATGATGTTTCTTGCTTGGCCATCAAGACGGAATCTCTTGGTTTCGTCGGAAGTCCATTCCTCTCTTGGTTTTGGAACGACAGTATCAACTGGTTCGCCTAAGATAGTTTCCTTTCCAGCTTCTGTGGTTTTGTGAGGAAAACTTCTTTCAACCTTAGTGATTTTGATAGGTCCATCATTAATGACAGTAACCTGATGAATGTGTATTTTACACTTTCATTTGAGTCCTTTTCACCTATTTTAGATATCCTCTATTAATTTAGCTATATTTTAGTGCATTTTATTAGAATAGTGTCACGTTTCCCTTTAGTTTTTATTTTACAGGTTTTGGTTGAAAACCGAGGATTTCCGGGCAATTATATTGAAGTTGACAAGGAATTGGTGTTCCAGAAGCCTAATTGGAGTATCTGAAGGTTTCCGGATAGGATTTGAAGTCTAGGGGTCGAATCTGGAGGTTAGAAGGCCACTAGAAGTTAGAAACCGAGTCCGAAAAGGGGAAGAAATCCAAAAACGCGTCGAAAACGCGTAAATTCTTGAAATTTACTCCCGGGCGAATCGCCCGGGATGTGGGGCGAATCTCCCCACACCAGGCGACTCGCCCGGTGTGTGGGGCCCTTCGCCCCACACTATTTCGAGGCCTATATATAGTTGCTCAGTTTTTCTCCGATTTTCATACTTTTCCAGACCTATTCTCTCACCTTTCTCTGTAGTTTTAGGTAGGAACTTCCCAGAGCCTGTTCTGGGGGTTCATAGCTTAGGAGATACTTTTTCATAGCAGTTTGGAGCTTGTAAGATCGCGATTCTTCGGAGACTGACAACCTTCGGTAACATTGTATCTTACAGTTTTTCTACTTATTTTTATATATCTTTCAACATGTTTTCTTCTATGATTTGTGTTGATTGCATGACAACTATGAGTAGCTAAACTTCTCGTTGGTGATAGTATGTGAATTCTTAGCGAAGGGTTGATAATTATGCTAATGGCTATATCGCGCATTATACTCCGTGTTATTGCTTTATTTCTTTGATCGATCTAAATCTCTATCTTCGTATTGTTGATTAGTTACTGCACACAATTGGACAATTCATTGGTCTTTGACCTATCAAAATCTATATCTTCGTAGTGTTTGATAATTACAACAGGACAATTCATTGATCAAAGATCTCCATGCAAGACCGAGGAATTTACGCATGATTATTAACCCGTTATGCTTTGAAGGACCATACCATCACCAATCTCCATTATCTGTTAAGAAAACCTTTGCGATATCGTTTGCTGTTTTTATATTCTAAATTAGATTAGATTAAGCTAGTTATAGTCCTTAGAGATCGACACTCGAGGTTATTCTACTGCTACACTACGGTTTTCGTTGTAGTAGTGAATTTCCTTTGGCTAAATAACAAATTTATTTGATACGTTGGACCCGACATCCACGCTTTCATCAAATTGGCGTCGCTGACAGGGACTATACTCCTTTTTTCTGTTTAATTTGTTTATATTTTCAGCATTCAATTCCTAGTTCTAGTAGTTTTAGTTTTCCTTTTTAATCTCTATCTGATACTCCTTTCCTAGTTTGTTACAGATAGTGTATGCCACATACACGATCTAGGGGAACACCGCTTGCTGATTCAATTGCTGAGATCGACAGAGTCTACCACCAAAGAAGGCGACTACTTCAAAGGCATGAACTAGAGGAAGTAGGGGATACAGATTTCTCTGAATCTCTACACAGTCTTTTCAAGGAAATCGACGGAATGGCAGAATCTGGACAGCTGAAAGCATGGGTTCAACCCTCCAAGGATCGTATGAGGGAACCGGCGATTTTTCTTTCGTCTGCAACTCGAGATCTAAAAATCAAGAACCACGCATTCCAACAACTTCCGAGGTTCTATGGCTTATCAAGGGAAGATGTGATGGGGTACTTGCACGATATCGATGATTTCGTCAACCAACTCCCACGACCCGGAGCTGAAATAACAACGGATGAGTTGAGGATGAAGGTTTTTGCTATGGGGCTTGGCGACAGAGCCAAGACATGGTTGAGTTCTCTACCATCAGGCTCGCTGGACACTTGGGAAAAGGTTTTTTCAGCTTTCATGGAAAAATACTTCTCTCACACCTTGACTACCACGCTAAAGGCGCAAATCACTGGATTCAAACAGGACTATGATGAGACCATCTACACCGCGTTTGAGAGGTTCCAAGATCTCACGAACAAGTGCCCTCACCATGGTTTTGAGCTTTCAGACCTAGTCCAACACTTCTACAATGGACTAACCTTCGAGAACCAACAAGTGGTGGATTTCCAATCCCGAGGCAATATTTGGGAGGAAACCGCAGAAGCCGTCTGGGCAGTTTTCGAAAGGCTTGCTAACGGTTCGCAGTTCAAGGACCCAAGGGCAATGGTTAGGAGAGGTGGACCTGAAGCTCCACCGACTCAAGAAGCCCCTATGTATAGGGGGAATGGGGATCAATTCGAGTGCTTTACCAACGAATTGAAGGAAGTCCTCAAGAGCGCCACTCGAACAACTGTTTCGAACGAAGTTTGCCGAATATGCAAGAACTATGGGCATGGGGCTCATATGTGTAGATCGGAGCTTGCGTATGATGATGGAAACAGGGCTCGAGGAGGCGAAGAGGAAGCCTTTTCTACGGAGTTTGGTACTCAAGAAGCTAGCTACGGACAAGATGGTAGGAATCCTGGAGGTGGATTTTGGAGAACAGGATTCCGAAACAATCAAGGATATGCACCGGCTAGCCAAACTTATGGCCCTAACCAAGACCGTAGTAGGCTTAACTATGGTAATGACCACTGCGAAAACCCCGCTCCGAAAGAGCAACCGAAGTCGAAGTCGCCTCAACTGATGGAGAACTTGCAAAAGATGGTTGATCACACCCAAAGTTTTCTCAAACGTTATGAAGAAGATTCTAAGAAGACTAGAGCGAGACTTGATAGGTTGGAAGAGAGCACTAGGCTTGCCCAACAAAAGATGCAAGAGTTGATCGACCGAGGAGCAAGTAGGGAACAAGGCAAGCTTCCTAGCAACACTGAGAAGTCGATGTCCATTACCTTGGCTGGTGATCTGCCTGTCGAAATCACCATCAAGAAGGTTGCTAAGTGCGAGTGTTGCAAGAAGGAAGAACCTCCACAGGCTAAGGAAGAAGAGAAGGACCTTAGTTCTGACGAGAGTGAAGAGGAGCAAGAGGATCCCGAGCCACTCCCTCAAAGTTTCGATATTAAGGTCGGGATTGGTGAGCTTGAAAATGTCCGTGCCACACTAGACACGGGATCCTACTCTAATGTGCTCCCTTTGAATATGTTGGAGAAGAGTAGCCTTGGAGAACTATCTGAGCATAAGGCTATTGTGCAACTGGCGGATGGATCCTTTGTGAGACCCGAAGGCGTTGTGAAGAATGTATTGGTCAAGATTGGTGAAAGTTCTGTATACACCAATTTTGTAGTTATGCCGGCGTCTACACCTGGGACGGGGGATGTCATCCTCTTGGGGCGAACGTTCTTGACTAAGCTACGCTCTGTGATGGATATCTACCGAAGGACTTGCACTATTGAGGTGGATGGCAAGCAACATGTGTTGCGAGCCATACCTGATCCAGCTTATACTTCTCACACTACTCACTACTGTGGTCTTGCTGCCTATGTTCATTCTTATTCACAGGTTCATGGCATGAGGAGGAGATCAATGAAGGGGAAGTCTAGTACCCGCAAGAAGAAGAGCTAGGCGCAGGTAGGAGTCGAGTCAAAGACTTTAAACAATGACGCTATCCGGGAGGCAACCCGGAGTTTTATCGCTTTCTTTACCGCTTTATTGCATGCATTCATATTTGAACAATTTGCTTCTCATACGTGAATTTGTTCATCTCGGTGTCGTATGTACTTATGTTATGTTTGAGTGAGATTTTTCGAGTGGTTTTATGAGAAAAAATGGTTTCAGGGATTAAAAACCACGTTTCTGTCGAAAAGATCGTCTCCCCGCATCAGGGAGCGGGGGCCGAATCGCCCCGTATGGGGCGACTCGCCCCACGGTCCCAGAAGGACAAAAACGCGGATCTTCCCCCTTTCTCCTCATTTCTTCATATTTTCACCATTCTTCCTCCCCAAAATCCGGAATTCGCGTTTTTAGCTTCAAATCTTCATAACTTCTTCATTTCTTCACCAAATTTAGTGTTCTTTAGCTTCAATCGAAGCCTATTACATGATCTATCTTTTCATCCGAACAAATTTCACCCTAGTGCATTAGTTTTCCAGATCTGAGGTATCTTCTTATGAACCCTAATTTTTCAAATTTGGGGGTTTTCTAATTTGAGCTTCAATTATGCTTATATGATGCATGGGTAGGTTGTTTGTGTGATTAGAAGCATTATTTACTATCAATTGCATGCTTAATTATGCTTGGATTGTTGATTTGGGAATTTTTCTACTAGATGATATATCTTGTTTTGCAATATATCTTTATCTTTGATTCATATATATAATTGTGCTTACTGATGTAATGATGATGGATTTGATGGAAGAATGCATAATTGTTGTGTATGAGGATTTATGATGCTAGAATTTTTTCGCTTCTATGGTATGAATTGAGCCTTGTTATTTAAGGTATTGGTTGTCTAGAAAGAGCATAATGTGATGTATTGCATGTAGTAGTTACATTGGTATGTTGCATGTTGAAGAAGCTAGGCTAGACATAAAGGATTTGGGGAGCTCGATTGTTGATTTTATCACTTGTGTGTTTCGTTCTTACACTAGCATATGCATGCGTCAGTTTTGTGTCATACGAGGTACTAACTGTTGTTTGTAGGAACCATGCCAAGGGAGAGGAGCATTCCCGTATGATTACTATGAAGTATTGGAGGGGGATCGATTACAACGATGTCAAGGAGAGTGATCTCGTTAGAGGTGCGTTCGAGCCACGGACTCTTGCAGCAACGTCGCGGATTATCAAAGAGGAGGAGCTAGAGTACACCTGAAGTAAGGACTTGATGAACCGCGGATGTCGTGCTCCGAATTCAAGCAAATAATATTTGTTATTTAGCCAAAGGCAATCCACAACTACAACGAAAACCGTAGTGTAGTAGTAGAATGACTCGAGTGTCGTTCTCTCAGTTCTATAACTAGCTTTATCAAATCTAGTTTAGAATATAAAAAGCAGACAGATAGCAAAGGGGTTTTTCTAACAGATAATGGAGATTGGTGATAGTATGATCCTTCAAAGCATAACGGGTCGATAATCATGCATAAATTCCTCGGTCTTGCATAGAGATCTTTGAATCAATCTAGTGTCCTGTTGCAATTATTAAGCACTACGAAGATAACTGGTCTGACAAGTCAATCACTATTGTCCGATTGTGTTCCGTAATTATTCAACACTACGAAGATAAACTCGCGAACAGGTCGACAAGGGTCCAATTGTGCATAATAATTAATACAACATACAAGAATTTAGGCTGTGCCTGATCAACGAAATAAAGCAATGACACGGAGTATAATGCGGGATATAGCCATTAGCATGATTATCTTCCCTTCGCTAAGAATTCACATACTACCACCAACGATAAGTTTAGCTACTCATAATAGGCATGCAATCAACAGAAATCATAGAAGAAAACATGTTGAAAGATAAATAAGAATAAGTAGATTAAACTGTAAGATACAAGTTACCGAAGGTTGTCAATCTCCGAAGAATTGCGATCCTACAAGCTCCAATCCGCTATGAAAAAGTGTCCCCTAAGCTACGGACCCCCAGAGCAGGCTCTGGGAAGTCCCTACCTAAAACTACAGAGAGAGGTGAGAAAGTAGGACTGGAAAAGTATGATTTTCGGAGAAAACTGAGCAACTATATATAGGCTTCGAATTATTGTGGGGCGGTTCGCCCCACACACGCGGCGGTTCGCCCCGGAGAGAAATTCGCGGAATTCCGCGTTTTCGACGCGGTTTTGGATTTCTTCCCCTTTTCGGACTCGGTTTCTGTCTTCTAGTAGCCTTCTAACCTCCAGATTCGGCCCCTAGACTCCAAATCCTATCTGGAAACCTTCACATACTCCAAATAGGCTTCTGGAACACCAATTCCTTGTCAACTTCAATATAATTGCCCCGAAATCTTCGAATTTCAACCAAAACCTGTAAAATAAAATCTAAAGGGAAACATGACACTATTCTAATAAAATGCATTAAAATATAGCTAAATTAACATAGAGGATAGCTAAAATAGGTGAAAAAGACTCGAATGGAAGTCTAAAATACACATTCATCAGGACTCCTATGCCTATTCATGAACCACCGAAGGGACAGAATCAATTATTACGTCAGCAATCCATCACGAGGACTGCAAAGTTCGAGTGAATTGGAAGGCACCGGGACGATCTTGCCGCGACGGATTCAATCTTGAGTTCACAGTTGCTAGAAGGTTCCGAAGCGCTAGCTTGGTTCCAAAACATAATGACATGGGTGCCCAGCCCCTCGTTGGGGTGCCCCTTGACTGCCTCTAAAGGGAACATCATATAGACATCGGGAGCATCAACAGTAGAGAATGTGGTCGACATAGGAAAAAATGGAAGACAACCTCCGGGTATCCGAGCAGCTTGCTGTAACCTCCTCGAGGTGTAAAACATTGGAGAAGGAGGCTCTGATACCACTGTCCTTTCCCCTTCAACAGTTCACAACCTATTGGAGAGATACCGGGTGGAAGATTTCATAACAGTGGCGGCCAATCTTGAAGATTCTCTTCGACGATGCAACTCTACTGGTGACGATGGTGATGACAGCAGTGACAATGAAGGCCATACGGACAATAATGATACAGATGGAGGAGTTTTTCCTATCCGGCCCATAATTGGAACTACCGCACCTACCAGAAGACCTGATGACACCCTATAAGGCTCCCAGAGCAGTCCCAATAACTCACAAGCAGCATACTCAGCCGACCGAGGTCAAACCATGCGGTAACATCTAGTATCACATCTTATTTCCTCATTTTCTTACTGCTAGGGACTAGCGTTAATTTCATGAGGGGGGATGGGATTTAAGTGATCCAGTATTGTTAGTTTGGAGCTTGACATTGGTAGGCTAAGTATAGTACCTTGCATATTTTATCTGTCTGCATTTGCATTTGCACGTTTACTGCTTTCTTAGTTTTTTAGGTTGCATTCACTACATTCATCCTAGGATAGTCTTGCATGTTTTATATGGAGTTTATTGCCAATTGTTTTGAACTTTTTTATTGGGTAGATCAACTAACTATGCCATTAATCATATGCTTCATCTCTATGAATTTGTTTGAGGTTTTTCTCGCTTGGCTTGTCACATTTATGTATTGCTCTTAGTTAAGCTTGGTAGTCTCGACATCACTTAGTGGTGTTTTCTCTACAGCGGTTCACTAAGGCCTTTATAATAGGATGATGCATGTTAGGGTCTTATGGTTGTTTTCTCGAGTAATTATGTACCTAAGAGACAACAAGTCTTCACCATGCTTTGAGATTGCTAAATGCCTAGGAAGGAGGTAGTGTGAGGTTGTGTGATCCTTTGTTTATAACCTGTTCTTTCGAATAGGTTTGGGGAAGGGGTTGCACCATCATTAGGCTTGTTTTTCGTTTTTCATTTCCGTATTGTGAGTTTATTTTTCCTTTCTCGTAAATTTTGTACTCCAACCTATTCTTTCGAATAGGTTTGGGGAAGTCGTTTGTGAGTCATTTTGTTTCTCTTTTCGTTGTGCTACTGCTGGCTAAAAAAATCGAAAAAAAAAATAAAAATTCCAGGAAAAAAGAAAAAGAAAAAAAAAGAAACTGGAAAGAAAAAAAGAAAAAAAGGAAAAAGACCCCAAAAAAGCAAAGAAGGGTCCAAAAAAGAAAGCCAAATAGCAGTTTAGCAAAGTGTTGTGTCTCATTTTCCAATTCTTGTAATGTTCGTAATCGTGTTGTAATTTTTGATTTTTTGTCTTTCGTTTTTGAGTGTCATCTGTTCTAGACCACCCTCGTCCTGCCATTCAGGAAGTGGTGAATATCTTAAGGCTTTGCTTGAGAGATGGATAGAATAAGGGAGTGTTATCTTTTATAGGGAACCCTCCTTCGTTTGATGAGAGCTAGTACTGGTTCGACCTCTTTGAGGAAAAGTCTTAACTTGGTGAACAGTAGTAAGTCCTCAGTTTCATAGGCACGGGACAACCATTCGTATCTTAGCATGCTTCATTACGTCGTCACTGACTAGGTCCAGGTAGAGAATGTTACGATAGACTATCTTGTCTTGACATAAGTGCTTATGTGGATGTGTATGAGTCAATCGAGGCATTCTTCAACCTATATTCATGTTTTGATTTATATGGTCTTTGTTCATATGTTTTTGATAGATTCAGTAGATTAGTTCATTTTATTTGGCATGAGACTCCATTTTATGTGTTGCATTGTTTTTTGCATTAGAGTCTAGTTTAGTCGCTTGAGGACAAGCAAAGGTTCGGTTTGGGCAGTTTGATGAATGTGTATTTTACACTTTCATTTGAGTCTTTTTCACCTATTTTAGCTATCCTCTATGTTAATTTAGCTATATTTTAGTGCATTTTATTAGAATAGTGTCACGTTTCCCTTTAGTTTTTATTTTACAGGTTTTCGTTGAAAAACGAGGATTTCCGGGCAATTATATTGAAGTTGACAAGGAATTGGTGTTCCAGAAGCCTAATTAGAGTATCTGATGGTTTCCGGATAGGATTTGAAGTCTATGGGTCGAATCTGGAGGTTAGAAGGCCAATAGAAGTCTGAAACCAAGTCCGAAAAGGGGAAGAAATTAAAAAACGCGTCGAAAATGCATAAATTCCCGAAATTTACTCCCGGGCGAATCGCCCGGGATGTGGGGCGAATCGCCCCACACCATGCGACTCGCCCGGTGTGTGGGGCCCATCGCCCCACACTATTTCGAGGCCTATATATAGTTGCTCAGTTTTTCTCCGATTTTCATACTTTTCCAGACCTATTCTCTCACCTTTCTCTGTAGTTTTAGGCAGGAACTTCCCAGAGCCTGTTCTGGGGGTTCATAGCTTAGGAGATACTTTTTCATAGCAGTTTGGAGCTTGTAAGATCGCGATTCTTCGGAGACTGACAACTTTCGGTAACATTGTATCTTACAGTTTTTCTACTTATTTTTATATATCTTTCAACATGTTTTCTTCTATGATTTGTGTTGATTGCATGACAACTATGAGTAGCTAAACTTCTCGTTGGTGATAGTATGTGAATTCTTTGCGAAGGGTTGATAATTATGCTAACGGCTATATCGCGCATTATACTCCGTGTTATTGCTTTATTTCTTTGATCGATCTAAATCTCTATCTTCGTATTGTTGATTAATTATTGCACACAATTGGACAATTCATTGGTCTTTGACCTATCAAAATCTATATCTTCGTAGTGTTTGATAATTACAACAGGACAATTCATTGATCAAAGATCTCCATGCAAGACCGAGGATTTACGCATGATTATTAACCCGTTATGCTTTGAAGGACCATACTATCACCAATATCCATTATCTGTTAAGAAAACCTTTGCTATATCGTCTGCTGTTTTTATATTCTAAATTAGATTAGATTAAGCTAGTTATAGTCCTTAGAGATCGACACTCGAGGTTATTGTACTGCTACACTACGGTTTTCATTGTAGTTGTGAATTGCCTTTGGCTAAATAACAAATTTATTTGATACGTTGGACCCGACATCCACGCGTACATCATAACCATATCATCACTAATGGCCTCAAGATGTAGCATCATGTTGTTTCGCCATTTTTCGTAGTTTTCCAGCTTCAGCAAGGGAGCGTCTCCTAAAGACATCCTGTCAGCAAAAGACTACCAAACTGATCAAGTGAGAGTGATTTACGGAAAGCACCTAAGGGGATCTAGGTTCAGTGTTGGATGTTAAAGAACCTCCATCTCTGATACCACTTGTTGGTCCCTTTAAACAACAAGAAAAGACTAAGGGGCGGGGTGAATAGTCTTTTCAAACTTTCGTCGTTTAAAAACTTTCTCAGCAAGTACTTATTATTTTTCAGTAATGAGTTTGCTGATACTTAACTTTCTCAGCAAGCGCAAGTTACTTCTCAGTAACTAGTTTTGCTGATACTTAAAATCAGAGAGCGGAAGTCTTTGATACAATAAGTGCTTTGTCAGTTAGTGATAGTTTCAGCAAGTGAAGTGAGTGACTGTGTACAGATAGATATGCTTTGCTGAAAACTAAATGCAGTAAGTAAATCACACAAACACTTTTATAGTGGTATCTGAGAGTGGCGTAATCTCTCAACTAATCCACTTTGTCATTTCTAGGACTGAATCCACTAAGACAAGTTTGAGGTTCCTTACAACACCTATCTAGAGCGATTCAAACAGAAGCCAAAGCACACTTGCTTCGTTTCCAACCTAACTAGAGAACGAAACCTTGTTCTCCACCAAACTTGGGACTTTTAATCAGCAAAACTATGCTCGATTAAGTTCCCCCTGACTATCACGCCTGAAAGGGTGTATTTTCAGTTAGAGAGGTTTGGGATGAGATAACTTAATTATAACTTATTCAGTTACAACAAGTAATCTAAGAAACAAAACTTTGAATACTTTGCAGTAAACAAGTTTGATTGTTTCTTGTGTCAAGACTTGTTCTTGTTCGAAAGAGAGAACACTTAACTAATTTCTAAGCCGTGTATGTTCTACTTCTTCACAAGTAGCCTTTTCAAGCTTTAAGTCTTGGAACGGATCAATGGCAGTAAAGAGTATTTGAAGGATATGTGAGTTTAAGCACAAGTGAGAGTTTGATCACGTTGTTGACACACTTCAACTCTTTGCCGGATGACCTCTATTTATAGTGAATCAAGGAGCCATTTGAATTTCAAATTCTAAGGCTTTTGTTCCTTAAGATGTCACTATCTTGCTTTTGTACTTTCAGCAGCGTCCTTTATTTGTCTTCTAGTCTTCATGTCCTTTGCGTGCATGCTTTGCATTTAATGTTTATTCGAATGAAATTCAAACAGTAACGTTGGAGCGCAAATGCAAGTACTTTCAGCAAGAGGTCACAAATGTTCATCAGCAAGTGGTTTGTCTCAGTTTCAACAAGCACAACCTACTCTGTCGTTTAGATTTTCACTTATGCAATGATGTTGCTGAAGTTTCCACTTTCTGAGCAACATGTGCCTTTGTAGATACCAGTCTTCAGAAATCTTCTAGTCTTCAGTTCTTCGAATTCTTCAAGTTTCTGAACGGTTCTAAATGCTTCAATAGTTTGTTTGTGTAAACAAAGTACATCATCAGCAAATGCTTCAATAGGTTGTATTTCTTTTCAGAAAACAAGATACATCATAAGCGGTAAAACTAACCTATCTAGAACCTACTCTAAGTCTTCAGCAAATGTTCCTCTTTTACAATGTCCTTAAAATTCTAAATTCCTATGGACCATAAGAGTACTAGTTACTGGACTTTCCTTAATTTAGCATGGTTAATTGCTCATCAAAATTACAAGTTTCCTAACATTTGGTTTGCTTTCCTTGCTGACATGCATTGCAAACACCATCCTTCTTAAAAGTAACCTTAGGTAATCCAACTACAAGTGCCTTTTTAGACAGCTTATTCAGTGTCTTGAAGTTTAGGTGACTTGTTCGTTTATGCCATCACCATGCTTTTTCAATAAGGCAATCATGATCCGAGACAAGGAATTTTTCAACGATTGCTGAAGACCAATCTACGGTATAGAGACCTCCTGATCTTCTAGCAACCATAATAACCTTCTTTGTCTCAAAGTCGATAAGTTTACATTCATCACTTTTGATTTTGATGAAGTAACCTTTGTCAGGGAATTGACTCGTGCTGAAAATGTTAAACTTAAGATTTTTGACATAAAGAACTCCCGAAATGGTAATGCATCCTAACTTCACGTCACCATAACCTTTAGTAGAACCAAAGCCTCCATCAGCAAACCTTATTGTTGGACCTTTAGACCACCGTCTATAGTTTATAATGTTTTTCTTGTTGCCCGTCATGTGCTTTCCAAAACCACTGTCAAAGTGCCAAATTGCATTGTTTGTCTCCGTGGCTGAAGTCTGCACAATCAAGAGCAAACAAGTTAACTATCCAATATTGGATGTCCATTACCATGTTCAAGAAAACGTCCAGTGGAAACCCAAGTCTTGAGTTTTTCAGCTTTGACTTGTTTTCTACTTGCTGAGGAACTAGAGGGCTTAGAACCGAAAGACTTTTGATCCTTGCTAATCAAGTCCAATTTCTGATGTGGTGTCTTGCTTGGTTGACCCTTTTGCTGAACATACTTTTCAGTAAGTTCTTTTCTAGCAAGGTTCATTCTAGTCCTAGCATTTTGAGTTTTGTCAGAACTCTTAGGCTTTGTTTTGTTCATCTCTTTGAAGTATCTTTGCTGACTTTGCTTATACTCATGAAAGAGTTGACTTTGCTTGGTTTTGAATCCAAGTCTACTTTTCGGAGAATGCTGAGTTTTTATCTCAGCAACCTTACTCGATTCAGGTTTGTCCGCAAAGGTCTTCTGATTACTTTTGTCTTGCCTTTAGTCTTAACAAATTGCTTTTCAGCGACTTGTTTCGCGGAATGCTTTACAACATCCTTTTTCTGAACAGTTTTCTTTTCAGCAACCTGTTTTCCTTTTAAAGTCTTTTTACTTTGAGTAGCAACATCGGGCTTTAAGGTCATAGGTAGTTGATTGCTTATTTCAGCAACCTTAGATTGACCAATCTGATAGAGTTCTGGTTGACCACTATCAGTTGCACGAACAAAGGTGATTGGTGATTTGTCTTTATTCAAAAGTATTACATTATCACCTTCATACGTTGCACCTAAACCTTCTTTCTGAGATGGATCTCTCAGATAAGAGTTTAGTTCAGTCAGCATGTTACTAGCATCAGCATAAGATTTGAAATTGCCTTCCTTTTTTTTCATTTCTTGTATTTCAGCAAGTAACTTTAGAATTGAGGACTGATATTCTTCCAATTCTATTGCCATTTGAGCATTCTTCTCTGTAACAAAATGAAATATTTCAGCATCCTTCTTTTCTGACTCAACGCTCAGCAAGACATACTTTTCAGTAGTTTGCTTAGTCAGAAGTTCAACATTCTGTAGTTTCTCTTGCTGTTTGCTCAGAGTTTTCTCAAATCTTTCGATTTCTCCTTGAATTCTATCAAGGTCAATGTCATCTTCACTTTCTGAATCAGAGTCAGAGGTAGGACAATTTACCTGACCGGCCATGAGGCAGAATTCATAGTTTGACACATCTGGATAAGCTTCCATAGCTATTCCACAAACTTCCTTGCCGATCTCTACATCAAGAGTGGCTTCTTCTTCTTCAGTCTCTGAACTTTCTACCTCACTGTCTTCAGAGCTTGTTTCAATGCAAAGAGCATCGATTTTTGCTTGAAGCTTTTTCTTTTCTTCAGCAATCAAAACCCTTTTGAACTTCTTCTTCTTTTCAGCAGATTTCCCTTTCAGTAAAGGACAATTTGCTTTGAAGTGTCCAGGATTTTTGGAATAAAAGCAAAGATCATTGCCAACTGCTGGTTCTTCAGAGGAGTTTGCTTGCTGAGCTTGCTTGTTCAGCGAGCTAGCTTCATTCTTGTATTTATGGTAGTTGTTACCAAGATGCTTTTTCAGCTTGTCTTTTGCTTTTCGCCTTTCAAGTTCCTTACTGATGAATTTCTTCATGTTTCTAACAACAAGAGCGTTTTCATCAGCAGGCTCTTTATCATTCTTCTTTTCAGAAGATGACGGCTTAGCAGCAAGAGCAATATTTTGCGATTTTTCAGCAAACACATTTCTCTTTGCTTTGTCACGTAGTAGACAGTAGCAAGATGAGAGAACAACTCAGTTGGAGTGATATTTGGCATTCCTTGATTGTAGTAGAAGTTTTGAGTATGGATTCATTCTTGGTTCAGACTTCTAATAATGGTTTTCACCTTTTCAGAATCTGAATAGAAGTTTTCAACTCCTAAGGCAGCCATCTCACTTACTAGAGTTGTGAATCTGAAATCCAAGTCTTCCAGTGACTCATTTGTACCTTGTTTAAAGTTTTGGAACTTCAACTTTAGCACTTCGAGTTTGTTTTCCTTGGTTTTGTCAGATCCAGCACAAAGAACTTGAACCATTTTCCAAGCTTCCTTAGCAGTTTTGGCACCCCACAGTTTGCACTGTATAGTATCTGGAGTAGATCGAATAATGATGTTTCTTGCTTGGCCATAAAGACGGAATCTTTTGGCTTCGCCAGAAGTCCATTCTTCTCTTGGTTTTCGAACGGCGATATCAATCGGTTCTCCTAAGATAGTTTCCTTTCCAGCAGCATCTGCGGTTTTGTCAGGAAAACTTCTCTCAAGTTTAGTGATCTTGATAGGTCCATCATTTATGACAGTAACCATTTCATCACTAATTGCCTCAAGATGTAGCATCATGTTGTTTCACCATTTTTCATAGTTTTCCAACTTCAACAAGGGAGCGTCTCCTGGCGACATCCTGTCAGCAAACGACTACCAAACTAATCAAGTGAAAGTGATTTACGGAAAGCACCTAAGGGGATCTAGGTTCAGTGCTGAAGGTTAAAGAACCTCCAGCTTTGATACCACTTGTTGGTCCCTTTAAACAACAAGAAAAGACTAGAGGGGGGTTGAATAGTCTTTTCAAACTTTTCGTCGTTTAAAACTTTCTCAGCAATTTCTTATTACTTTTCAGTAATGAGTTTGATGGTACTTAACTTTCTCAGCAACTGCTTGTTACTTTTCAGTAACAAGTTTACTGGTACTTTAAGAAAATAGAGTGCGGAAGACTTTATACAATAAGTGTTTTTCAGAGAATGCTAGTTTCAGCAAGTGAGCATAGTGTCAGTGTACAATAAGTGTAGCTTGCTGAAAACTAAATGCGGTAAAGTAAATCACACAAACACTTTTATAGTGGTATCTGAGAGTGGCGTAATCTCTCAACTAATCCACTTTGTCTTTTCTAGGACTGAATCCACTAAGTTAAGATATGAGGTTCCTTACAAATCCTATCACTAATGATTCTTCAGAAACCAAAGCACACTTGCTTCGTTTCCAACCTAACTAGAGAACTGTAACCTTGTTCTCCACCAAACTTGGGACTTATAATCAGCAACACAATGCTTGATTAATTCCCCCTGAATTTCATGCCTGAAAAGGGTGTTTATCAGTTAGAGAGGTTTGGGATGAGATGACTTGAGTATAACTTTTCAGCTATAATGATGAACGAGATTGTCAGACTCGAACAATCAAATAAATTTGTTTTAGCCAAAGGGCAACTCACAACTACACATAACACGTAGTGCAGAGGTAAGATGACCTCGAGTGTCGATCTCTACGGACTTAACTAGCTTTAACTAAATAACTAATATAAATCCAGAAAACAAATTCTACTTAGCTTAACTTAACAATATATGATGAGAGCTGGTGATAGTATGCTCATTCTAAGAATCAGGTTCTAACTATGCATGAAAGTGCAACTCGTACTGCTTTAAAAGTAATTCGAATTAACAAACACCAAAAGACAGATTTGTAGACGTGTATTTTGAAAGCTTCCTATCTATTCTAATACTTGGCTAAGGTTGTCAGTCTTAGTTCAAACAGTACTTGATTATTATAATTATTGAATCGATGATCTTGAATTGTCCTAGTGTTTCTAACACCTTCATACGAAGATATTGGCTTAGTCGGATCAAAGAATCGAATTAAGATAATTAAACAAGTAAAAGACTCAGAAACTCAATCATGCACAATATGAACCCTAGCTACGAATTTACATACTATCACCAACTAGAAACTTAGCTACTCATATCAAAATCTAAATCAACACAAGCAATCATATATGAAAACATCATTGAATTGAAAAGATAGAGTATGAAAAAGGCGAGATACAAAGTTACCACCGAGGGTTGTCAATCTCCGGTGAATGGCTAAACACACAAGTTTCTAGCAAGGTGAGATCAAAAGATGTCCGAATCTCTACCTTGGTGCTCCAAATTGCTAAGATAATGTAGTTCTAAGAGAAAAAATACCCAGAACAAGCTCTAGGGTTTAAGTCTGCAAAATAATGATCTAAGATATGAAAATTCGTAACTTTACAAAATATATATATATATATCTGTCGGACGCTCCCAAGTGGACCGCCTGGCACCGGGCGATGCGCCTGGCACGGTCAGAGAGTTGCCCTTGCCTTTTCTTCCTCCAAGTCTTCGATTTTGGCCTTGGGCACGGTTTTGAGCTCCGAAACCTGGTCTTTTGGCCTGGAAACTCGTCCCGGTACTCCTTGACACACCACGGGTGATCTCGTTGCACCAAAACTTCATTGTTTCGCCATGATTCATATCCAAAAGTGCAATTTTCACCTAAATCCTGAAAATATCAAAGAAAATGGAAACGTGACACTATTCTAACAAAATGCACTAAAATGCATGCAAGAGGATAGCTAAATTGGTGACAAAGACCCGGATGATAGTGTAAAAAACACTGTCATCAAACTCCCCAAACCGAACCATTGCTTGTCCTCAAGCAACTAGCTAGACTCTATGCAATCTACATGCAACACAAAGAGGAGTCTCATGCCAAACAAGAAGAACTAATCAATTGTATCTACCAAATGCTTATGAACAAAGACCATACAAATCATAACATGGAAGTAGGTTGAAGAATGTCTCGATTGAACCTATGCACATTCACATATGCACTTTGTTAAACAAGGGAGTCCCTCGTAACATCCTCTACCTGGACCTAGTCAATGACGACGTAATGATGCATATTAAAATACAAATGGTTGCCCCGTGCCTATGAAACTGAGGGCTTACTACTGTTCACCAAGTGAGACTTTCCCTCAAGAGAGGTCGAACCAATACTGACTCTCATCAAAAGAAGGAGGGTTCCCTAATAGACAACACTCCCCTATTCTACCCGACTCTTAAGGCAAAAACTCTTCACCACTTCCTGAATGACAGGACGAGGGTGGTCTAGAACAGGCCTTGGACTAGGCGACACGAAAAACACAAGGAAGAATTTAAAACTCGATTACGAACTACTACAAAAGCTAAAAAATAATGCAATACTTTGCTAAAACTGCTTTTGGGCTTGCTTTAACCCTTCTTTTTTTTTTTTTTTTCTTTTTCCGGATTTTGGAATTTTCGATTTTTTCTTTTTTTTTCTATATAGCCAGCAGTAGCACAATGAAAGTACAATGAACGGAAATAACAATGACACTACAACGACTTTCCCAAACCTATTCGAAAGAATAGGTTGGAGCACAAACCCACAAGAAAAAGAAAAACAAACTCAACACGACTCAACTATACGAAAAACAAGTCATACAAATAGTAACCCCCTCCCCAAACGTATTCGTTAGAATAGGTTTCAAACAAAGGATCACACTCCTCACTCTACCTCCTTCCTAGGCATTTATCAATCTCAAAAAGCAAGGTGAAGACTTGTTACCTCTTAGGTACATAATTACACGAGAATACAACCAAAGTCTCTAACATGCAACATTTTATAAGGCCTTCGCGAACCGCAGTAGAGAAAACACCACATTGTGATGTCGAGACTACCAAGTTTAACTAGTGCACATACAAATATGACAAGTCAAGCGAGACAAACCTCAAACTATTCCATAGAGATGCAATGTATGGGCAATGGTCACAAACACTTAGTCTATACAATAAAAAAGTTCAAAAAAATTGCCAATAAACTCCACACAACATCATGAAAAACTAGACTAAGGATGAATGCATACGAACAAACTAAATCCTAACAAGGCGGTAAACGTGCAAACAAAGGCTTTCACGACTTGAAATAAGAAATATCAATCACTGGAATACCCAGAGATAACCCCCCCTAACCTGAACTTTGTCGTACGTCCCGAACGTCGAAAGTGGATATTAGGTGAGAGCTAGAAGAGTACTTGTAACCTGTATTACTCAATGAAACTCGTGAGAAACCAAAACGGATGATAAAAATGGTAAAAAGGTCAATATGTTTGCATACGGGGGTGATTCGTGGTGTCCGGATGAAAATCTGGACACCCGGAGCACTGGCCCCTCAGGCGCACCGCTCCATGTGAGGGGCGGTCCGCCTGGGGTGCCCAGGCCTCTGCCTCTCTCGGGCACACGGCCCCGTGTGAGGGGCGGTCCGCCTGGGAGCGTCAGAGGCGCCCGGGTGTTCTGCCCCTCCCAGGCGCACCGCCCCGTGTGGGGGGCGGTCCGCCTGGGAGCGGAAGAACCTTGACTCCGAGTTAATCATCCCGAATACAAAAAATATCAACTTTTTACCTATCTTATCACCAAAAACATACTCTAACACAAAGGGAAAAACAACTAAAGACTCAAAAAAGGAAAAACTACAAGCTACATACTCTCATGTGAAGGTGGGAGTGGTGAGGTCGAGATGATCAACCTCCACTTGATCACTGGGTAGCTCAAAGTATGGTTTCACACGTTGCCCATTCACCTTGAAGGTGTCGCCAGTCTTCGGGTCCAAAAGTTCTACAGCTCCATGGGGAGCAACTTCGACAATCTCGTATGGTCCATCCCATCGAGTACGGAGCTTCCCTAGAAATAAGCGAAGTCTGGAGTTGAACACTAAGGCTTTCTGACCAGGGATCAACTCTTTCCGCACAATGCCACAGTCGTGATACTTTTTGGTGCGTTCCTTGTAAAGCTTGGAGTTCTCATAGGCACCGAGGCATAGTTCATCAAGCTCGTCGAGTTGCATCAACCTTTCTTCCACAACTTTTCCCATATCAAGGTTTAGCTCCTTTATTGCCCAATAAGCTCTGTGTTCCAGCTCAATCGGAAGGTGGCATGCTTTCCCAAACACTAGTCTGTACGGAGTGGTGCCGATTACTGTTTTGTAGTTGGTTCTATACGCCCAAAGCGCATCATTCAGTTTTGCAGCCCAATCTTTCCTGCTAGGCTTCACCACACGCTCAAGGATCTTTTTTAATTTGACGGTTACTAACCTCTACTTGCCCAGAAGTTTGTGGATGATATGGTGTAGCAACATTATGGGTAACGCTGTATTTCTTCATAAGTGAGGTGTTAGGAAACTTGTAATTTTGATGAGCAATTAACCATGCTAAATTAAGGAAAGTCCAGTAACTCGTACTCTTAAGGTCCATAGGAATTTAGAATTTTAGAGGACATTGTAAAAGAGGAACGTTTGTTGAAGACTTAGAGTAGGTGCTAGATAGGTGTTTTAACCGCTTATGATGTATCTTGTTTTCTGAAAAGAAAAACAACCTATTGAAGCATTTGCTGATGATGTACTTTGTTTACACAAACAAACTATTGAAGCATTAGAACCGTTCAAAAACTTGAAGAATTCGAAGACTGAAGACTAAAGAAGATTTCTGAAGATGGTATCTACAAAGGCACATATTGCTCAGAAAGTGGAAACTTCAGCAACAGCTTGCATAAGTGAAAATCTAAACGACAGAGTAGGTTGTGCTTGCTGAAACTGAGACTGACCACTTACTGAAATACATATGTGACCTACAGAATGAAAGTGAAGACGAGATTTTCCTTGACAAGATTCAAGGAGAAATCGAAAGATTTGAGAAAACTCTGAGCAAACAGCAAGAGAAACTACAGAATGCTGAGACTCTGACCAAGCAGACTACTGCAAAGTATGTCTTGCTGAAGGAAGAGACAGAAAAGAAAGATGCCGAAATAGTGCATCTTATGAAGTTGATTGCTGAAGCTACCGAGAAGAATTCTCAGATGGCAATAGAATTGGAAGAATATCAGTCCTCAATTCTAAAGTTACTTACTGAAATCCAAGAAATGAAAAAGATGAAAATCAATTTCAAATCTTATGCTGATGCAAGTAATACGCTGACTGAACTAAACTCTTATCTGAGAGATCCATCTCAGAAAGAAGGTTTAGGTGCAACGTATGAAGGTGATGACGTAATAGCCTCAAGTAAAGACAAATCACCAATTACCTTTGTACGTGCAACTGATAGTGGTCAACCAGAACTCTATTAAATTGGTCAATCTAAGGTTGCTGAAAAATGCAATCAAGTACCTACGACCGTAAAGCCCACTGTTGTTACTGAAAGTAACAAGACTTTGAAAGGAAAACAGGTTGCTGAAAAGCAAACTGTAAAGAAAAAGGATGCTGTGAAGCATTCCGCCAAACAAGTTGCTGAAAAGCAATTTGTTAAGTCAAAAGGCAAGATTACTAAAAGTAATCAGAAGACCTTTGCTGACAAACCTGAATCAAGTAAGGTTGCTGAGACAAAAGCTCAGCATTCTCCAAAAACTGGACTCGATTTTAAAACCAAGCAAAGTCAACTTTTTCATGAGTATAAGCAAAGTCAGCAAAGATACTTCAAAGATATGAACAAAACCAAGCCTAAGAGTTTTGACAAGACTCAAAACGCTAGGGCTAGAAGGAACCTTGCTAGAAAAGAACTTACGGAAAAGTATGTTCAGCAAAAAGGTCAACTGAGCAAGACACCACATCAGAAAGTGGATTTGATCAGCACGAATCAAAAGTCTTTCGGCTCAAAACCTCCTAGTTCCTCTGCAAGTAGAAAACAAGTCAAGTTGAAAAACTTAAGACTTGGGTTTCCACTGGACGCATTCTTGAACATGTTAATGGACATCAAATATTGGATAATCAACTTGTTTGCTCTTGATTGTGCAGACTTCAGCCACGGAGACAAACGATGCAATCTGGCACTTTGACAGTGGTTGTGGAAAGCACATGACGGGCAACAAGAATAACCTTATAAACTATAGACGGTGGTCTAAATGTCCAACAATAAGGTTTGCTGGTGGAGGTCCTGGTTCTACAAAAGGCTACGGTGACGTGAAGTTTGGATGCATTACCATTTCAGGAGTTCTTTATGTCAAAAAACTTAAGTTTAACCTTTTCAGCATGAGTCAATTTGCTGATAAAGGATACTTCATCAAAATCAAAAGTGATGAATGTAAACTTATAGACTTTGAGACAAAGAAGGTTATTATGGTTGCTAGAAGATCAGGAGGCTTGTACACTGTAGATTGGTCTTCAGCAATCGTTGAAAAATGTCTTTTCTCAGATCACGATTGCCTTGCTGAAAAAGCATGGTTATGGCATAAACGAACAAGTCACCTAAACTTCAAGACGCTGAATAAGCTGTCTAAAAAGGCACTTGTAGTTGGATTACCTAAGGTTACTTTCAAGAAGGATGGTGTTTGCAATGCATGTCAGCAAGGAAAGCAAACCAAATCTTCTTTTAAGAACAAGGCATTACCGTCAACTACAAAACCTTTACAACGCTTGCACATGGACTTGTTTGAATCTTCTTCAACAAGCTATGCTGGTAAGAAGTATGGTCTGGTGGTGGTACATGACTATTCGAGATTCACTTGGGTAGTATTTATCAAACACACATCTGAAACAAGGACTGAAATACCTAACTTGCTGAATAAGCTTGAGGTCATGAAAAATGACAAGGTAAAAGTCATAAGGACAGACCATGGTACTGAGTTTGTAAACCAGTACATAACTGAGTGTTGCACTTCAAATGGCATACAACATCAGTTATCCTCAGTAAGGACACCACAACAAAACGGTGTTGCTGAAAGGAAGAATCGCACCCTAAAAGAAGCCGCAAGAACAATGCTTGCTGACACTGAAATAAGTGAGGCTTACTGGGTTGAAGCGATTAATACCGCCTGTTACACTCAAAACAGATGTCTGATTACTAAGGAATACAACAAAACTCCTTATGAGTTATTTGTTGGAAGACCTCCTAATATCACCCATCTAAGAGTATTTGGTTGTAAGTGTCTCGTTCTTAACAACGGTAGAGAATACCTAAGAACATTTCAACCAAAGGCAGACGAAGCGATATTTCTTGGTTACTCCTTGCATAGTAAATCTTATAGAGTTTGCAATGAAAAGGCACAAAAGATCGAAGAATCAGTGCATGTTGTATTCTACGAAAAGTCACAAGGAGTGCCTGCTGAAGAAGAAATATCAGAATGTATGAAGAAGCTAATCATACATGAGCAAAGAACTGAATCTGATGCTAGGCAAGTCAAGTCAATTGAAATAAATGATGATTCTGACAATAACTCTTCTCCCACAAGTCATGACAAGATAAATATAGTTCATGACAAAGAATTTCCAGCAAAAGACGCAGTTGCTCCGGATGTTGCTGAAACTATGCAACTTCCTGTGCCTGCTGATGAGTTACCACAATCTAGCAATGCTGAACAAGCAGTTGCTGATGAACCGATCTCAGCAGAGACACAACAAATTACCAGTAGTACTGAACAAGTACATGCTGAAGAGTCACATGCTGATGAGCAAACTTATCCTGATCCAAAGAGCAGAAAACCTGTTAACAAATGGATTAGAGATCATCCCTCTACGGATATGATTGGTGATATTGACAAACGCCAAGTGACTAGATCCAAAGTATCTGCTACTCATGGACTTGCTAAAGAAGCAAATGTCGTAGAAGTAGAAGATTTGTTCTCTTGCTTTGTTTCAGAAATTGAACCCAAGACCATAGAAGAAGCTCTAAAGCATTCTGAATGGATCAAGGCAATGCAAGAAGAACTGGATCAATTTGAAAGGAACAAAGTCTGGAAACTTGTACCTCTTGCTGAAGGCAAGAAAGCTATTGGTACAAAGTGGGTGTTCAAAAACAAAGTGAGTCTGGTGAAGTAACAAGGAACAAAGCACGTTTGGTTGTTCAAGGTTACTGTCAGACTGAAGGGTTGGACTATGATGAGTCTTATGCACCAGTTGCAAGATTGGATGCAATTAGACTTTTCTTGGCCTTTGCTGCTCACAATGACTTCATTGTTTATCAAATGGATGTTAAAAGTGCATTCTTGAATGGTGAACTTGCTGAAGAAGTCTACTTGGAACAAACCCCTGGCTTTGAACTTCCCTGGGAAACTAAGATGGTATACAAGCTTCAGAAAGCTGTATATGGTCTAAAGCAAGCACCTAGAGCTTGGTATGGTACCTTAGCTAAGTTCTTGCTGGATAATGGTTCAAAGAAAGGTGAAGTTGACAAAACTTTGTTTATCATGAACCATGATGGTAAAATACTCTTAGTTCAGATTTATGTGGATGACATAATATTTGGATCTAAGGACAAGCAACTTTGTGATGATTTCGCCAAACTCATGACAAACAAATTTGAAATAAGTATGATGGGAAAATTGAATTGTTTCCTAGGATTGCAAGTCAAGCAACTCAAAGATGGAATATTCATAAATCAAGCAAAGTATGCGAAAGAAATGCTCATAAAGTTTAGGATCAAAGAGGAAGAAAAACCTGAAAAGATCCCTATGAGTGTTGGTACCAAATTGGGCTATACTAAAGAGGATAAAAGTGTTGAAGAACACAAGTATAAGAAGCTCATTGGTTCCTTGTTGTATTTAACAACAAGTAGACCTGACATTTGATGAATGTGTATTTTACACTTTCATTTGAGTCTTTTTCACCTATTTTAGCTATCTTCTTTGTTAATTTAGCTATATTTTAGTGCATTTTATTAAAATAGTGTCATGTTTCCCTTTAGTTTATATTTTATAGGTTTTGGTTGAAAAACGAGGTTTTCGGGGCAATTATATTGAAGTAGACAAGGAATTGGTGTTCCAGAAGCCTAATTGGAGTATCTGAAAGATTCCGGATAGGATTTGAAGTCTAGGGGTCGAGTTTGAAGGCTAAAAGGTCACTAGAAGGCAGAAACCGAGTCCGAAAAGGGGAAGAAACCGAGTCGCCCGGGACGTGGGGCGAATCGCCCCACACCAGGCGAATCGCCCGGTGTGTGGGGCCCTTCGCCCCACACAATTCGAATGCCTATATATATGAGCTCAGTTTTCTCCGTTTTTCATACTTTTCCAGACCTTTTCTCTCACCTTTCTCAGTAGTTTTAGGTAGGAATTTCCCAGAGCCTGTTCTGGGGGTTCTTAGCTTAGGAGATACTTTTTCTTAGCAATTCGGAGCTTGTAAGATCGCGATTCTTCGGAGATTGACAACATTCGGAACATTGTATCTTACAGTTTTTCTATTTATATTTATATATCTTTCATCATGTTTTCATTCATTCGTGGTATGATTTCTGTTGATTGTATGACAACTATGAGTAGCTAAACTTCTCGTTGGTGATAGTATGTGATTTCTTAGCGAAGGGTTAATAATTATGCTAATGGCTATATCGCGCATTATACTCTGAGTTATTGCTTTATTTCATTGATCTATCTAAATCTTTATCTTCGTAGTGTTGAATAATTACGGAACACAACTGGACAATTCCTTGATCAAAGATCTCCATGCAAGACCGAGGAATTTATGCATGATTATTAACCTGTTATGCTTTGAATGACCATACTATCACCAATCTCCATTATCTGTTAAGAAAAACCTTTGCTAAGTCGTCCGCTGTTTTATATTCTTAAGTTAGATTAGATAAAGCTAGTTATAGTCCTTAGAGATCGACACTCGAGGTTATTCTACTGCTACACTACGGTTTTCGTTGTAGTTGTGAATTGCCTTTGGCTAAATACAAATTTATTTGATTAGTTGGAACCCGACAATCCAACGTTCATCAAATTGGCGCCATTGCCGGGGACTATACTACTTTTTTCTGTTTACCTTTTTTATATTTTCAGCATTCAATTCCTAGTTCTAGTAGTTTTTAGTTTTCCTATTTAATCTCTCTCTGATACTCCTTTCCTAGTCTTAGTAGTATTCGATTTCTAAAAATTTTCTTGATCTTCGAGATTTCTAACGAGGCTAATTTTCAGTTTTGAGTTACTCCTGTTCCAGATTTCCAGGTATGACGACCTTAAAAGCTCGCTTGACACCTACGTTCTCGCAAGTCAAGAAAGGGTCATCTATTTACTTGGAAGAAGAGTTATCGGGGTATGAGGTAACGAGTTCTATAGTAAGAAGGATACCGAGGTTCGAAGATGGAGTGGGGATGAATCCGTTAAGCTTCATCAGGTCTTATGAAGAGGAAATAGCAAAAGTTCCAACAAAGGGGTTCGCCGAGGATCAATTATGCAGGAAATTATTTCCTTTTGCTTTGGGATATGAACCGAGGATTTGGATAGCAAGGTTAGCACCAAGATCACTGAGGACCTGGAGCCAAGTAGTAGAGGAGTTCTTGGCACGTTTCATGCCTTACCATGAGACGATTGCACTACGGAATCGGATCGAACACTTCAAGCAAGGAGAATACGAGCGGTTCTGTGACACCTATTAACGTTTTGAGCTGTATTAACGTGAGTGCCCCCACCACCGTTTCGACGACGGGGAGCTGATTTGGTTTTTTGTTGGTGGACTACGTGATGATGTTAGGCTTCAAGTGGATGGGATGTGTAGAGGTTTAGAAGAATGTACAGTTGAAGAGGCAGAGAAGGTCTTTCAAAAGTACGCCAATGGATTTGCACAACCCGAGAAGATAATCACCAACATATATTCAAACCAGCGCGAAACTAACGGCTTATACGAAGGATATTCTGAAGACGAAGATATCAGTGAAGAGGAGGAACTTGCGTTCTACGCAGGGATTAAAGCCATTGAGAGTGTCTTCGAGATAGCACACGCAGGGCAAGCCGAAAACAATCTTCGCATCGAAAAGGCTTTTGAAGCAGTCGAAGTAACTGAGCAACTTATCAAGGAGTTTAGCCTGCTTAAGTGCGAAAAGTGCGGAAAAGCAGTCGAGGACGCCCCCCTAGAAGTGGGGGGCGAACCGCCCAATGAGGGGGGCGAATCGCCCCCCAACTCCAGGGAATTGGATGACCCCAGTTCCCCCAATTTGACACCTGAAACTGATCTCGAGCCACTTCCAGCTGTTACTACCGAGGAGAATGAGTGTGAAGAGGTGAATCTACTACTCCGTGGAGGCAAGATGACAAAAATTCCTAACTTCGTGCGTCCTAAATGGGTTGAATCTACTGGGACCGAAAATACAGGACCAAGCATAGAACAAGAGGTTAGCGAAAGTTCCAAAGAACCTCAAGAAGTTCCCGGAAGGAATGATGAACCAAGACCATCTGTGGAAGACATAGGTGATGATGAGGTCGAGGTAGGAACTCCTACGCCAGGGGAACTTCACAAATCTTCTAATACATATGTGCCTCCAAAGCCACATGTACCATTCCCAAGTCGGATCAAGCCATCCAAGAAGGATATTCGAGAATCACTCCTATTCCAACGCCTCTCAAAAGTGGAAGTCAATGTGCCTCTCTTGGAGTTAATCCAAAACATTCCAGCTTATACGAAATTCTTTCGTGAGATTAAGAACAAAAGGGTTACTTCATGAAAGGAAGTGAATGGGGTAGAAACGGTCAACTCAATTGCTGGATTTCCCGTAAAGAAAAAAGATCCTGGAAGTTTCATCATCGACATCGCCTTAGGGAATGGACGAACTACGAAGGCAATGCTTGACTTAGGGGCTAGCATTAACTTAATGCCCTATTCGGTATACAAGGCCCTGGATCTCGGAGAATTGACACCAACTGATATGGTCGTCCAAATGGCAGACCAAAGTGTGAAGAGGCCAGTCGGGATAATAGAAGACATCCTTGTGAAGGTGGACAAATTGATAATCCCAGCTGATTTTGTAGTAATGAAGTCTGCAGACGAAGGAAAAAGCCATATTCGCGAGCACATAGTACTACTTGGGAGACCGTTCATGGCGACTACCAACACATGCCTTGAACTTAAGGGCAAGAAAATAACCATGGAGGTAATGGGAGAGAAGATTGAGTTGGTAGGATGCAACATCGGAGATAAGGAAGTCGCGGAAGTTAAATTTTGTCGATTGCTATGATTCCATGATTTCCGAATTTCATCATTGCCATGATAATCGTGAACCACTTGAGGAGGCACTAACCATGCAAACTGAGACGTGCTACATGACCGAAGAAGCAAGGGAACTAGTTGAAATAATGGATAGCACTCCAGAAATTCCCGAAGGAGAGGAGGTACTTGAACCTTTAGATGAAGAAGAGGAAGAAAGTAGGTTTCCTGAAGAGCCTAGCTTAGAATTGAAACCACTTCCTACGCACCTCAAGTATGTGTACTTAGTATAAAATTAGAAGAAGCCTGTAATTGTCTCCTCACATCTCTCCAACGATGAAGAAAGCAAGCTGATTGAAGTATTGAAGGAAAATTCTGCAGCTATAGGATGGGGAATCAGTGATATCAAAGGAATTAGCCCTACACGATGTGTGCACAACATCACTCTAGAACAAGATGCCAAACCCGTTAGGAAACCTCAGCGAAGGATAAATCCAGCCATGCAAGAGGTGGTAAAGAAAGAAGTGATCAAGTTGCTAGATGTCGATATGATTTACCCCATTCCTGATAGCCGATGGGTGAGCCCGGTACATGTAGTTCCTAAGAAATCAGGAGTCACGGTGGAAGAGAATGAGAAGGGAGAGTTGGTACCGGTTAGGAAGACCACTGGATGGCGGATGTGCATTGACTATAGAAGATTAAATGCCGCCACTAAGAAAGACCACTTCCCTTTACCATTTATAGATGACATTCTAAACCGCCTTGCGGGGCGGAAGTTTTATTGTTTTCTTGATGGTTTATCAGGTTTTTACCAGATTCCGATTGCACCGGAGGATCAGGAGAAGACGACATTCACTTGCCCATTCGGAACATTTGCCTATAGGAGGATGCCATTTGGACTATGCAACGCTCCCGCCACATTTCAAAGGTGCATGCTTTCTGTTTTCTCTGACATGGTAACTAAATTTGTTGAAGTTTTCATGGATGATTTTTCCCTTTTTGGTGATTCGTTTGATGAATGCTTGCAAAGATTGGATCTTGTTTTGAAAAGGTGCATTGAATGCAATTTGACCTTAAGCTGGGAAAAGAGTCTTAATCATGGATAGAGAAGGCATTGTTCTAGGACATGTAGTTTCTGAAAGAGGTATTGAGGTAGAAAAGGCTAAGATCGAAATCATTGAAAAACTTCCCCCACCTACTTGTGTGAAAGAATTGCAATCTTTTCTTGGCCATGTAGGATTTCATAGGAGGTTTATTAAAGATTTTTCGAAAATTGCTAAACCTTTAAGTAGCTTGCCTGCAAAAGATGTGGTTTTCCATTTCTCTAATGAATGCTTAGTTGCTTTTAATACCCTTAAGGAAAAGCTTGTTTCTGCTCCAAGTGTTGTGCCGCCTGATTGGAATCTTCCTTTTGAGATTATGTGTGATGCTTCGAATTTTGCTATGGGTGCTGTTTTATGCCAAAAAGTTGATAAGCAGTATCATGTGATTTATTATGTTAGTAAGACTCTAGACTCTGCGCAAGTTAATTATACAACTACTGAAAAGGAATTTTTAGCTGTTGTCTTTGCTTTACAAAAGTTTAGGTCTTATTTAATTGGCCATCCTATGAATGTCCATACTGATCATGCTGCTTTGAGACATTTGATAGCTACGCAAGATTCTAAGCCTAGGTTAATCCGTTGGGTCCTTTTGCTGCAAGACTTTGATCTGACCATAGTGGATAGAGCTGGTAGGGAGAATTTAGTAGCTGATCATTTGTCTAGAATACCTAATATCCCTGTTGATTCGATACCCATCAATGAGGACCTCCCGGATGAGCACTGAATGAAGGCTGATGAAGAGCCATGGTATGCTGATATTGTAAACTATTTGGCTATGAATGTTTGCCCCACTAACTTTTCAGCTTCAGACAAGAGAGCCCTTGCCAATCGTTGCAGGACTTACATATGGGATGATCCGCATTTATTCAAAGAAGGAGCTGATGGGATTCTAAGGAGATGCGTGCCACAAGAAGAGCAAGAAAGTGTGTTGAGGTCATTGCCATGAGCTTAATTGTGGGGCACACTATAGTGGCTTGAAAACAGCTCGCAAGGTACTGCAAGCAGGGTTTTTCTAGCCAACAATATACCGAGATGCTCGAAGTTTTGTGAAGAATTGTGCCCCATGTCAACGAGGTGGTAATATTAGCAAGAAAGACGAAATCCCCCTTCAAGGGAATCTAGTGGTAGAACCTTTCGATGTATGGGGCATTGATTTCATGGGACCATTTCCATCAAGTGCAGGCTATGTATACATTCTTGTTGCGGTGGATTATGTGACTAAATGGGTGGAGGCAATTCCTACAAAAACAAATGACGGCGCAGTTGTTATGAAATTCTTGAAAGAGGTAATATTCTCTAGATTTGGGTGCCCTAGGACAATCATCAGTGATGGAGGGTCACACTTCGTCAATAGAACGTTTGCCTCCCTTCTCAAGAGATACAGTGTCCACCATAGTGTCGCTACACCATATCACCCACTGACATCGGGACAAGTCGAAGTCAGCAACCGTCAAATTAAGAAGATCCTGGAGCGAGTAGTGAAGCCTAGTAGGAAAGATTGGGCAGGAAAATTGAATGATGCACTTTGGGCATACATGACTAGCTACAAGACGGTGATCGGGACCACTCCGTACAGACTTGTGTATGGGAAAGCATGTCATCTTCCCGTAGAACTGGAACACAAGGCATATTCGGCTATAAAGGTACTCAATCTTGATATGGGAAAAGCTGGCGAGGAACGATTGTTGCAACTAGATGAGCTTGATGAATTACGACTAGGTGCTTATGAAAATGCCAAGATCTACAAGGAACGTACTAAGAAGTATCATGATCGTGGTATAGTACGTAAGGAATTGATTCCTGGACAAAAAGTTTTGGTATTTAATTCTCGCCTTCGACTATTTCCTGGAAAGCTCCGTACTCGTTGGGATGGACCGTACGAAATTATCGAAGTTGCTCCCCATGGAGCTGTAAAACTCTTTGATCCAAAGTCGGGCAATACCTTCAAGGTGAATGGCCAGCGAGTGAAGCCATACTTCGAGATATCTAGTGATCAAAGGGAGGTTGATCACCTTGAGCTTACCTTTACCGCCTCCACTAAAGGTTAGTGTGTTTTATTGTTTTGTTTTCTCACGAGTTTGATTGAGTATTATAGGTCACTATTACAAGTATTAGGTCTCACCTTGAATCCACTTTCGACATTCGGGACGAGCGAAGACGTTCAGGTTTGGGGAGGGGGTTATCGCTGGTTATCTCTATACTTATCTTGCTTAAACTCGTGAAATTTTTTGCATTTGCACGTTTACTGCTTTCTTAGTTTTTAGGTTGCATACACTACATTCATCCTAGGATAGTCTTGCATGTTTTGTATGGAGTTTATTGTCAAATTTTTTGAACTTTTTTATTGGATAGATCAACTAATTATGCCATTAATCATATGCTTCATCTTTATGAATTAGTTTGAGGTTTTTCTCGCTTGGCTTGTCACATTTATGTATTGCACTTAGTTAAGCTTGGTAGTCTCGACATCACTTAGTGATGTTTTCTCTACTGCGGTTCACGAAGGCCTTTATAATAGGATGATGCATGTTAAGGTCTTATGGTTGTTTTCCCGAGTAATTATGTACCTAAGAGGCAACAAGTCTTCACCATGCTTTGAGATTACTAAATGCCTAGGAAGGAGGTAGTGTGAGATTGTGTGATCCTTTGTTTACAACCTATTCTTCAGAATAGGTTTGGGGAGGGGGTTACACTATCATTAGACTTGTTTTTCGTTTTTCAATTTTCTGTTGTGAGTTTATTTTTCCTTTTTCGTAAATTTTTTACTCCAGCCTATTCTTTCGAATAGGTTTGGGGAAGTCGTTTGTGAGTCATTTTTCGTTGTGCTACTGCTGGCTAAAAAAAAAACAAAAAAAAGAAGAAAAGAAAAAATTCCAGAAAAAATGAAAAATAAACTGGAAAAGAAAAAAGAAAGGGAAAAAAGAGAAAAGACCCCAAAAAAGCAAAGAAGGGTCCAAAAAAAGAAAGCCAAATAGCAGTTTAGCAAAGTGTTGTGTCTCATTTTCCAATTCTTGTAATGTTCGTAATCGTGTTGTAATTTTCTAATCTTTTCTTTTCGTTTGAGTGTCATCTGTTCTAGACCACCCTCGTCCTGCCATTCAGGAAGTGGTGAATAGCTTAAGACTTTGCTTGAGAGATGGGTAGAATAGGGGAGTGTTATCTTTTTAGGGAACCCTCCTTCGTTTGATGAGAGCCAGTATTGGTTCGACCTCTTTGAGGAAAAGTCTTAACTTGGTGAACAGTAGTAAGTCCTCAGTTTCATAGGCACGGGACAACCATTCGTATTCTAACATGTTTCATTACATCGTCACTGACTAGGTCCAGGTAGAGGATGTTACGAGAGACTATCTTGTCTTGACATAAGTGCTTATGTGGGTGTGTATGAGTCAATCGAGGCATTCTTCAACCTATATTCATGTTATGATTTGTATGGTTTTTGGTCATATGTTTTTTGATAGATTCGATAGATTAGTTCATTTCATTTGGCATGAGACTCCATTTTTTGTGCTGCATTATTTTTTGCATTAGAGTCTAGCTTAGTTGCTTGAGGACAAGCAAAGGTTCGGTTTGGGGAGTTTGATGAATGTGTATTTTACACTTTCATTTGAGTCTTTTTCACCTATTTTAGCTATCCTCTTTGTTAATTTAGCTATATTTTAGTGCATTTTATTAGAATAGTGTCACGTTTCCCTTTAGTTTATATTTTATAGGTTTTGGTTGAAAAACGAGGTTTTCCGGGCAATTATATTGAAGTAGAAAAGGAATTGGTGTTCCAGAAGCCTAATTGGAGTATCTGAAAGATTCCAGATAGGATTTGAAGTCTAGGGGTCGAGTCTGAAGGCTAAAAGGTCACTAGAAGGCAGAAACCGAGTCCGAAAAGGGGAAGAAATCCAAAAACGCGTCGAAAACGCGTTTTGGGCCGAAAAACACTCCCGGGCGAGTCGCCCGGGACGTGGGGCGAATCTCCCCACACCAGGCGAATCGCCCGGTGTGTGGGGCCCTTCGCCCCACACAATTCGAATGCCTATATATATGAGCTCAGTTTTCTCCGTTTTTCATACTTTTCCAGACCTTTTCTCTCACCTTTCTCAGTAGTTTTAGGTAGGAATTTCCCAGAGCCTGTTCTGGGGGTTCTTAGCTTAGGAGATACTTTTTCTAAGCAATTTGGAGCTTGTAAGATCGCGATTCTTCGGAGATTGACAACCTTCGGTAACATTGTATCTTACAGTTTTTCTATTTATATTTATATATCTTTCATCATGTGTTCATTCATTCGTGGTATGATTTCTGTTGATTGCATGACAACTATGAGTAGCTAAACTTCTCGTTGGGGATAGTATGTGATTTCTTAGCGAAGGGTTAACAATTATGCTAATGGCTATATCGCGCATTATACACTGAGTTATTGCTTTATTTCTTTGATCTATCTAAATCTTTATCTTCGTAGTGTTGAATAATTACGGAACACAATTGGATAATTCATTGATCAAAGATCTCCATGCAAGACCGAGGAATTTATGCATGATTATTAACCTACTATGCTTTGAATGACCATACTATCACCAATCTCCATTATCTGTTAAGAAAAACCTTTGCTAAGTCGTCTGCTGTTTTATATTATTAAGTTAGATTAGATAAAGCTAGTTATAGTCCTTAGAGATCGACACTCGAGGTTATTCTACTGCTACACTACGGTTTTCGTTGTAGTTGTGAATTGCCTTTGGCTAAATACAAATTTATTTGATTAGTTGGAACCTGACAATACAACGTTCATCAACATTCAGTATGTTGTTTGTGTGTGTGCAAGATTCAAATCTGATCCAAGAGAATCACACTACAAAAAGGCACTTAAGATACTGAAATATGTCAAAGGTACAATCAATGTTGGATTATGGTATCATCCTAAAGATTCTGGACTTGAATTGGTTGGTTATTCTGATGCTGATCATGGAGGATCAACTCTTGATAGAAAAAGTACCTCTGGAACTTGTCAGTTTCTAGGTACTAGATTAATATCATGGTTCAGCAAGAAGCAAACCTGTGTTGCCAATTCATCTACTGAATCTGAGTACATTGCAGCTGGTTGTTGCACAGCTCAAATCCTATGGATTCAGCAACAATTAAGAGATTATGGTATTTCTGCAAAGAAAACACCAATCTTTTGCGATAATACAAGTGCTATTGCTATCACGCAAAATCCTAAGTTCCACTCAAGGACAAAGCACATTGATAATAGACATCATTTCATTAGAGATCATGTGGAAAAGGGAGACATTGAGGTTGTAAAAGTAGGTACTGATGATCAACTTGCTGACATCTTTACCAAGCCCCTACCAGATAACACATTCGCAATGCTAAGGTATAACCTTGGATTGATTGAATTACCTCAATAAGGGATACAATTGGCAGATTGCTGAAACAGGCATTAAGCAAGCCAAAGTATGGTTACGTGAATAAAAGCTCCTTCCACCGATTTCTTCTAAAAAGAAATGATAGGTCACTACATGATTGCTGAAACAGGCATTCAACAAGTAATTCCTTCAAAACGAGTATTTGTTAGGAAACTTGATCACTTGCTGAGACGGGCACTCAGTAAGAGAAAAACCTTAAAGATTGCTGAAACGGGCATTCAGACAATCAAAGATACTGAAACAGGTATTCAAGTATCAAAGGAAATTCTGAGATGGGAACTCAGCAAAGAGCAAACTCACTTCTCAAATTTTACCAAAAGATATCTCAAGACAAAAAGAATTTACTGAGACGGGAACTCAGAAATATCTTTTAATTTAAGGAAACATGAGATATTTGATTAAGGGGGAACTTTCAGCAAATAACAAGGCTTGTTTACTTCAGCAAGCAATCAAATCCCATAAATCTAGGTAAAATTTATTTGTGACGTTATTCGGGCACAGATAAACTCACTAATAATCATGACATGAAATACAATCGTGGCCATTGATTTAAAGTAGTTTTTGATCTGAAGGTTAATATTGCAAAAACAAAGAGTGCTCTGACGGTTTTTGTTAGTGGACCACTACGCATTTAATGCAAAGGCTCCACTAACGCTGTTGAATCTCTGATTTACCCTTGCTGAGAACTAAAAAACGATTGAGCTTCTTGCACATCAGAGATACTATATAAACAAGTAGTTAGAGAAAGACAAAATTCTTTATTTCACATTTCCTTTCTATGCAAATTTTTATAGCCTGTGCCTGAATTCACTGTACCTCCGGTCAAAAAGCAAAGTAATCTTTTTCGTACATTTCTCAAACCATATAAGAAATGGCCCCAAAGAGACAGTCCTCTAAGACCTCAAATTCATCAAAGGTTGACAGTGCTGGAAAAAGCACTGCTCCGGTTATAACTCCGGCAACCAACACAATGAAAATTGTGTTGAAAAACGACCGAGTAACAGAAAGACACATGCCGCCTGCATATCTAGACACTGCAAAGTGTGAAATGATGATGCAATGGGGCGGATTTGCCAAAGAGAAGTATATACGATACTTCTATGAACAAGAACTTGATGGAGAAAATGAGGAGGCGCTTGACTTGATAAAACAATAAGGCCTTACTCTCTTCATAACTGCTCGCCCTAAGAAAGTGAGTATGTTAGACACCATGGAATTCTACAACAATGCAGAAATCCAGACTTTGATTGATGGTCAAGGAGTCACTGAAAAAGTGATTTCCACCACAGTTCAAGGTGTACAAATCGTCCTGAAATGGACTGATTTAGCCAACATCTTTCAGATTCCAACCACTGGAACTCAAGATGACATCACTGCCACTGACGAAGAAATCGAAGCCTTCTACAGTGATGTCAGAAATGAGAAAATGAAGAAAGGAGAGATTGCTCCCGTGACTTGGACAAAGCACGTTAAGAGGAAGCATCTCTGCCATTCACTTGGTCTAGTAGCTCTGCTACTAATCAATGTCTTAGACTCCCAAGTCGGAGGAATAGACCAAGTAGGCTTGAGAAGGTGGCCGCTGCTGATGCATATACATGAGAACAAAACCGAGCTCAACTGGGCAAAGTACATTTTCAATAGACTTGTTGATTGTGTTACTAAATTCAAGGTCAAGGTTGAAGACAACAAGGTCTCACCTACCTTCCCAGTCATGTATGGACTAAAAATATGCTATATCCTTGAACACTTCAGGATTCAGCTGAGAAACCCATTGCCGATTAAGAAATCAGTATGCAATGTGGGAAGAGCCTTCTACAAGCAAAATGGACCTAAGCTTGCTGATAAGAAATCAAAGAAGACAACAGCTGCAAATGCTGTCAGCACAAGTCAGCAAGAAAGGTATACAACAGTTGCAGATGTTGTCACCACTAGCCAGCAAAATAAGACTCCAACAGCTGAAAACGTTGTTGATGAAACTGTTGTAGATGGTGATCAACAAGATAAGTGTACAACCGCCGTTGCTGAAAATGCAACTACTGCAGATGCTGCTGCTGAAAAGCAACTGGAGAAATCCAAGAAGAAAAAGAGGAAAGCTGATGATGACACTCAAACTGCAGCATCATCAGCTAACCCCGTCCCTAAGAAGAAACGAACAAATAACCCAAGGAAGAAAACACTTGCTCGCAAGTCAGTTCCAGTTGTCCATGATCTTTCGGATGATAATCCAGGAGTTGCTGATACACAAGCTCCAGTAGATGTTGATGTGTTTGCAAAAGCCTTCAACAATCAACAATCAACTTAATGTTGATACATCTGCTGATACAAGACCACAAGGCAGTGGAAACGAAATTCCTGCCTCAATGCCAGATATCTACATTGTAGATAATCTTGATGCTGAAAAGATGGTTGTTGAACAAGCAATTCATCAAGTTGCTGAAACCGCAGTTACTGAGACTTTGATTGCTGAAGAACAAGTTGCTGAGACTGCAATGGTTCAAGTCCCAGAAATTGCTGAAACACCACAAGAGACATTATTCGACGACGCAACTCGTGATGTTGAGAATACTGGACCTAGTTCACCGAAAACATCCATTGACAAAGTTCAGCTTGTGCTGACAGAACTGAGTCAGCAAATGGAATTGGAGATTGAAGACACCTCCAATAAATCAGTAGATGTTTTCATGACCAGCAGTGAACTCAAAGGTCAAGATGTCTCTGCTCAACTTGTCATTTCAGAGACAAGGGAGATTGCTGAATCTGCACAGCCTTCTCAAATAGAGCAAGAAAAGAAGTCTGCTGAAGAACAAGTCCCAGATTTTGAAGAAGCTGTCGTTGCGGAAAGGACTGAGTCACCACTTGCCCTTCTTCAGTAGGTAGTTAACTCAACCATAAGCAAAACTTCACTATCTAAAATTCATTCTTTTGCTAATATAATGATTTCTTTACAGACTTCTCAAGATACAATTCAGAAGGTTGCTGAAACTTCTGCACCAGAATCCACAACTCCTGCTCAGCAGGTAGATATAGTTTTTGGTAATTCAACTAAGTTTGAAAACTTAGTGCTTGTATCTAACTTAAAATTATTTCAGGATGAACAATTCAAGGATGCTTCCCAAGCTCCTGAAGCAATGGAAATAGTACCAGCACAAACAAGTGTGCAACATGAGCTTGCAATAAAAGTCACTTTCCAGCTCCATGAACCTCAACCTTGGTATCCACGGATGAACAGCTTATCGGAAAGAATGCTAGGATATTCTTTGTGTGGCAAAGAAGATGGGGCGGCGGTTTTTCCTCCGATGAGGGGTGGCGCGCGCGTGGCTATATATGAGGTAGGGAAGAGCTTTTATTTTCTCTAAGAAAACTGGTAGACTAACTGTATGCTTGTGTGTTGAATCAACCAAGATAAAAGCTCTCTAATAGTCTACTATATATAGTAGTCAATAGAAGCCTAATGAATAATCAATTAGACTTCATAAAGGAATAAGAATCTAATTCTTATCACACTAGGAAACCAATTCAAGTCTAGATTCATTCCCAATTAAGTTACAACTCAATCAGGAAAATCTAACTTATCCCTTGACTTCTAATAGAGGAAGGAGTCGAACTCCTTCCCCTACTCCAACTGCGCGCGCGCGCGCCCCAAGGGTGATAGGTGGGTCCCGATTTTGGGACCCACTTATAGTTCTAAGGCAATTCAAACTCCAAGTGGATTTTGCCCATGTGCATATATTAATTCTAAATTAACATATCCTTTCAAATCAAACCTCTATTATATTTCTAAAATATAATCTTTAATTGTATTTACATAAAATACAATTAATCAGCCAATTCAATTAATAATTCCAAATCATTAATTGAGTCACAAATTATTATAATTAATTCCAAATAAATTATAATCCATCAATCACTATTAATTCTAAATTAATTGCGATTCCAACTTCAAGGATATTCGGATAAGCTGAATCACCACATAGTGTGACCCATAGGGCCTCATTGTATTAAGCAAGTCCTAGACTAGGCAAAATGGAATTCCTAGACGGTTCCATTTGCAATTTTAATACATGAGGACGTTTGAGAGGTTTCTCAAAGCAAACACTTTCGTTGCGAAGTCTGTTGCGCTCAACGCGGCGATGGTAACGTCCCTTCATCTGACTGACTCGAATGCATCTAGGATCGATGAAGTGTCTATCCCAATAATACATCCACGGGTGTCTTCAGTGAGTTGCATGGTGAATCCAATATCTATTATGACTATCATAATATTATTGATACGCTGGCCAGCGGTTTTACCAATCACAACTATGAACGACTATGAGCAGTACTCTCCTGTGCTACACATGAGAGATGAATCATTCACAGAATCACTTATCATCCCCATTTGTATGTAGCCATAATCCTGGATCGTGTCTTGGGTCAACTGCTTATTCAGAGCTGAAATCGACGGGTCCACCAAGGATATGGGGCAACAAATGTGATGATAAAGTCCTGTAAGTCCAAATGACGACTGGCATCACTTCGACAACTTACCGGTTCCCATAGACACTTCGGTGTAGAGTATACATCGATGGGAGTTTCCAGTGGGTACTTCCATTGTTCGGTAATCACCCATCGAACAACTATGCGTAGTTATGGGAACGTTTCTTGATCGTCCAACAATCCGTTCCGTGGCCGTGGGATCGGCTCACACTTGCTCCAACAAGTATAACTCACATAGCTCCCACTATCTGTGTGATCGGTCATCTACCCGAGGGGACATGTTTGATATCAATACAGACAGGAATAGAGATATGACATGCTGTATGCCTGGTGTAATATAAATATGAAAGCGATACTCAATACTCAAACAACAAACATATATTATATTACGTTGACCTGTGTAATAGTACATATATGCCCTTTATAAGGGCTGCATGCCCTTAATAAAGACTGTCTCTAGGACATATACACTATCAATCTCCCACTTTGACTAGAGCCAGTCACCTTTATGCTTAATACACAGATTAGCATAATGTCTTAAGTGGACATCCACTGATAAGACCTTGGTGAAAGGATCTGCCACGTTGTCCGTGGTAGAGACACGTTCTATACTAACTTCTCCTCTATCAATAATCTCACGTATAACGTGATACTTTCTAAGTACATGTTTGTTCTTGTTTGTAGATCTAGGCTCCTTGGCTTGAGCGACGGCGCCCGTATTGTCACAATAAATCGTTATTGGACTAGGAGCAGGAACAACCCTCAATTCCTTCAAGAACTCTGAAATCCAGACAGCTTCTTTCGATGGTTCTGATGCAGCAATGTACTCGGCTTCTGTGGATGAGTCAGCAATCGTGGCTTGCTTAGAACTCTTCCAAAGAATAGCTCCTCTGTTCAATTTGAATACGTATCATGTCTGTGACTTAAAGTCATCAGGATCTGATTCAAATCCAGCGTCGACATAACCAGACATCTTTAATTCTGGTTCTCCACCAAACACCAAGAACATTTCCTTAGTCCGTCGAAGGTACTTAAGAATGTTCTTTACAGCAGTCCAGTGAGGTACTCCTGGATTCTGTTGGTGTCGACAAGTGACACTAAGCGCATATGCCACATCTGGCCTTGTGCAATTCATTGCATACATAATAGACCCTACTGTCGAAGCATAGGGCACACGACTCATTGCCTTTCTTTCTTCATCAGTTTTAGGACTATCCTTAACTGATAACACGATCTCATGCCTAGCTGGGAGAAAGCCTCTCTTTGAGTCGTCCATCTTATAACGCTTCAGTATTTTGTCGATGTAGGTGGACTGTGTCAATCCTAACATCCTCTTGGATCTATCTCTATAGATCTTTATCCCTAGGATGTAGTTCGCTTCACCCAAGTCCTTCATTGAGAAGGTATTTGATAACCAAACATTAGTCTCTTCTAGCATAGAGACATTGTTTCCCATGATCAAAATGTCATCAACATAAATGACCATGAAAACGACTCCCTTGTCGTTGTACCTAGTATAGACACAGGGATCTTCTACGCTTCTGACGAAGTCAAACGATTTGACAGCTTCATCAAAACGGATATTCCAGCTCCTAGACGCTTGCTTTAGCCCATAGATGGATCTCTGTAATTTGCATACAGTAATTAGCCTTGTATTACTAATAAAACCTTCCGACTGTACCATATACACCTCTTCCTCAAGGTTGCCATTGAGGAAGGCAGTCTTTACATCCATCTGCCAGATCTCATAATCATAGTAGGCAGCTATTGCAAGTAGAATTCGAATAGACTTCAACTTTGCTACCGGTGAAAAGGTTTCATCGTAATCGATGCCATACCTTTGCGTGTAGCCTTTCGCCACAAGTCTAGCCTTGTGCGTTTGTACCTTGCCATCGACATCTGTCTTTCGTTTAAAGACCAATTTGCACCCAATAGGTCTAACCCCTTGGGGCAAGTCTACCAAGCTCCAAACTTGGTTCAGGTACATGGAGTCCATTTCCAATTCCATGGTCTCTTGCCATTTGTCTGAGTCAATATCATTTATTGCCTCTTTGTAGGTCTCGGGGTCTTCCCGATCTGATAAGCCGACATCAAGTTCACTGATGTCTTCTATCATAAAGCTTTGCTTCTGAGGTCCTTTTAGGATCCTCTTCGACCTACGGAGCTCGACTGGTTCTGGTGCTTTTCTTTTCTGGCTTCGTGTAACACGAACATTATCAGTGGACACTGATGTAGCTGGTCGCGTGTTGCGACCCCGTTCCCTTGCGGGAGGCTGCTCTTGTGCAACTTGTTGTACATGTTGATGGACAACAGGTTCTATTGGTGTGGTTTCAACTGTTGATCTAATCATATGACTCCCACTGACTATGAAATGCCTAGCAAGTGTCATATCATTACCCTTGTCTGCTTCGAAAGCTCCCACTGAACTTGAGTCCAAATCAGAACATTTAGAGAACTCATGTTCGCGCGTGTCAAAGTCTTGAATTTCTTCAAGTTCTATCATATCATCTAACCTCTCTTCTTCGAGGTATTCTGCTTCTAAAAACTTGACGTTTCTAGATACTATCACCTTGTGATCTTAAGCATGATAGAATTCATATCCTCTCGTCTGACGAGGATAGCCTATGAAATATACTTTGACACCCTTGGCATCTAACTTATCAGTGAGCATCAGTTTGACTATCGCAAGACAGCCCCAAGGTCTAAGATAGCCCAGTGAGGGCTTCTTTCCTTTCCATAACTCATAAGGAGTTTTCTCCACTGATTTAGATGGTACACGGTTCAGAATATAGATTGCAGTTTGTAGCGCATATCCCCATAGATATTTTGGAAGAGTCGAGAATCCAATCATTGACCTTACCATGTCTAACAGGGTTCGATTCCTTCTCTCAGACACACCATTTAATTGTGGTGTTCCAGGAGGGGTGCGATTGAATTCCATTCTCCTTCAAGTAGTCGATAAATTCTTCACTAAGGTATTCACCTCCTCGATCTGATCGAAGAGTGACTATCCTTAGGTTCAATTCATTCTCAACCTCATTCCTAAACTCCTTGAATTTCCCAAAGGTCTCGGATTTATTCTTCATAAGATAAATATATCCATACCTTGAGAAATCATCAGTCAAGGTAACGAAGTAAGGATAACCTCCACGTGCTTGGACTTTAAAAGGTCCACATACATCGGTATGTATGAGCTCTAAGCAGCGAGTGGCACGAACACCTTGTCCAACAAAAGGTTTGTTCGTCATCTTACCCTTAACACATGATTCGCATGTACCATATGATTCAAAATCAAATGGTTCTAAGTAGTCCAACTTCCTTAGTCTTTGAATCCGTGTTTCATTGATATGGCCTAGCCGACAATGTCATAGATAAGATGGATTATTCTTCCTACTTGAAGACGGTTGCTTGTTATGTATTTGAAATAAAGGTAGACTACTTTGCAAAATATATAAACCATTCACTAAGCGAGCTTTTCCATAATACTGGTCATTTAATGAAAAATTACAAGTATTATTAGCAAATCGAAAGGAAAAACCCAAATTGTCCAACAATGGAATGGAAATAATATTTCTGACAATGGATGGAACAAAATAAACGTTATCAAGTTCTAAACATTGTCCCGAAGGTAAATCTATCTTGCAGCGTCCAACGCGTTTGGCTTCAACTGGATTGCCGTTCCCAACATGCAAGTCGATTTCACCTTGCTTGACTAGCCTGTGATCAATTAGCCCCTGCACATTATTACAAATGTGTGAGCCACAGGCTGTATCTAATACCCAACCATTGGAGTCGAAAGTAGTCATGTTCATTTCAATAACAAACATACCTGAGCCAGAAGCCGGTGGCTTCTTAGCTTGATCTGCCCTAAGCTTAGGGCAATCTTTCTTCCAATGTCCTTTCTGCTTATAGAAAAGATATTCATCTGTGCGTACCGTTCCGCTTCTCTTGAACTTCCTTTTCTGGTTCAGACGCTTAGGCTTATCACTCGAAGCGTTAGCCTTGGCTCCCGACTTTCCCTTACCCTTAGCACCTTTGTTTCTCGGGTTTGGGTTAGACGGTTGCCCAACATACATGATCGACTTTTCCTTCTTAGAAAGAGTTTGATCATATGTCTTCAGCAGATTATGGAGTTCGAACAGTGTGACGTTCTTTGCATTCATGGTGTAGTTAATGATGAACTGCGAATACGAACTCGACAATGATTGAAGGACAAAGATCACCATGATGTTATTCTCCATCTTGACACCGGCATCGGCAAGCTTCTCAAAGAGACCAATCATTTTGAGAACATGTTCAGACATGTTCCCTCCTTCATTGAGCTTGCATCTGTGTATCTCTTTGATCAAATCAAATTCAACACTTCTAGCTGTCGTCTTAAAGAGCGACTCAAGATGCTTTAGCATCTCATACGGCAACATGCTTTCATGTTGCCTCTGCAGCTCATTGCTCATTGTCGCCAGCATAATACACTGCGCGGATCTAGCATCCTCATGATGCTTATCAGACTTTGCCTTGTTGGCTTGATTCCAAGCAGCAACCTGATCGGCAGTCTGATTTTCGGGGCACACGGGAATGACCTCGTCCAAGACGTACTCAATCTTTTCGTACCTCAGCACCAAACGTATATTCCTGATCCAATCTAGGAAGTTTGGTCCGGTCAAAATTTGCTTCTCTAAGACTGCACGGAGCGAGATACTCGCCATTTTGGTTTTCCTAAGGAGAAATAGTATAGACCGAAAATAATAAATCAACTATTGAAATACTATTTCTAAATACACAGTCAACATAACTAAACAACAAGGTCCTTTAGCTCTTTAGCTCCCACTATTTTCACATATGCTTTCCCCCAAAACAAACATACGGGTAATGTTCAACAAGTTACTGTAGTGGCCAACATCCAAATCCATACTATGCTATACTCCAACGGGGTTGGTCGCATAGCATAATATGACCGGTAGGACTATCCAATTGCGTCACGCAACTCCTGGGTGTTAAATCTAATTTAACTCGATGCTCTACATATTGTACCTATCGAGGTCGCTAGATACAATATGCAGTAAGTTATAACCATAGGCTTACTCTAATCTGAGGATCACTGCGAGTCTGCAAGACGAGGTCGCCAATACAGGGAAACGCAATGAAAGTTCAGAATTAAAGCACCCCATGGAAAGCATCTCAGAAATACATACATATACATATTTCTGCACTTATATTGTTTGGGGCTTGTAGCTTGAGGGTTGTTATCAGTCATCTACAAACAAATAAGCGCGCCGCCTACCCATCATGCATGAGCGGTCTACACGTAATGGATGCCGCCTATCAATTCTAGTTCTAAACGCGGTCAAGCACATAATGGGCGCCGCCTACCCATCATGCATAAAATATGCGGTCCGACAAATAAGAGGGCACCGCCTACCCTCGCATGCATAGCGGTCGAACGGAAAGTAAAATATATGGTATTTAAACATGCATTGTCAAACAATAGCATATTGAGCAAACAAACAAGTAGTAGCCTATGTGGATGCCAAATGACTTCATAATTTCATTATGAAAATTATAATCCCATACTTATAATCTCTATGAAAAAAATTGAAAATTTGGACTAGATTGAAAAATCGAAAATTCTATTGACCAGGTAGCAATTTTCGAAAACCCGAAGGACTCAATTGTAATTTTCGAAACCTTGGAGGTGTTAAATCTAAAATTCAAAAGTAGAAGGACTTATTTGTAATAAACAATAAATTGATAAATCACAAATAAGCCCCTTAACTTTATACTAATTAAATTTAACCCTTCTAGTTAACAATAATTACAATTAAATCATATTTATATTCCAAATATAAAATACAATCCTCAAAATTTTCAAAATTCGATTTTGGGTCCAACCCGGAAAATATATATATATATATATATTAAAATACGGGGACGGGACCAAGTCCCGTCCCTTAACGTGCCTGCGGCCGCAGGCGCCGGCCTGCGTCACGCAGGCGGCCGCGTATATATATATATATATATGTAATAATTTATTTTTATTTTTTTTTTGAAAAATATAAATTCTAAATTTATATGAAAACAAACTTTTGAAAATCGAATTAATCATAGAATCACTTGCATCCACATACACTACAAAAACATACCACATATATACGTATATACGTAATCAATTAACCTGGCTCCGATACCACTATAAGAAAATACGGTCAGAGTTACCCCTAGGGTACGCAGCGGAATTTCAAAAAATTTGTTAACATGCAGGTTAATTGATCATGTATATTGCATATATATTAAACACGTCAATTAGAAGACTTACAATACTCCAAAAGAAAGCACAGGTACCAAGTCTTCGTAATAGACCGTTGAATCTTCTCCTTCGTCGAAGTCGAAGATATCTGCAATACTTTGATTATCTCCAAGACAATAAAAGTCAGTTTCCAGCTCCTTGAACCTCAACCTTGGTATCCACGGATGAACAGCTTATCGGAAAGAATGCTAGGATATTCTTTGTGTGGCCAAGAAGATGGGGCGGCGGTTTTTCCTCCGGTGAGGGGTGGTGCGCGCGTGGCTATATATGAGGTAGGGGAGAGCTTTTATTTTCTCTAAGAAAACTGGTAGACTAACTGTATGTTTGTGTGTTGAATCAACCATGATAAAAGCTCTCTAATAGTCTACTATATATAGTAATTAGACTTCATAAAGGAATAAGAATCTAATTCTTATCGCACTAGGAAACCAATTCAAGTCTAGATTCATTCCCAATTAAGTTAGAACTAAATGAGGAAAATCTAACTTATCCCTTGACTTCTAATAGAGGAAGGAGTCGAACTCCTTCCCCTACTCCACCTGCGTGCGCGCGTGTCTTAAGGGTGATAGGTGGGTCCCGATTTTGGGACCCACTTATAGTTCTAAGGCAATTCAAACTCCAAGTGGATTTTGCCCATGTGCATATATTAATTCTAAATTAACATATCCTTTGAAATCAAACCTCTATTATATTTCTAAAATATAATCTTTAATTGTATTTACATAAAATACAATTAATCAGCAAATTCAATTAATAATTCCAAATCATTAATTGAGCCACAAATTATTATAATTAATTCCAAATCAATTATAATCCATCAATCACAATTAATTCTAAATTAATTGCGATTCCATCTTCAAGGATATTCAGATAAGCTGAATCACCACATACTGTGACCCATAGGGCCTCATTGTATTAAGCAAGTCCTAGACTAGGCAAAATGGAATTTCTAGACGGTTCCATTTGCAATATTAATACATGAGGACGTTTGAGAGGTTTCTCAAAGCAAACCCTTTCGTTGCGAAGTCTGTTGCCCTCAACGCGGCGATGGTAACATTCCTTCATCTCACTGACTCGAATGCATCTAGGATCGATGAAGTGTCTATCCCAATAATACATCCACGGGCGTCTTCAGTGAGTTGCATGGTGAATCCAATATCTATTATGACTATCATAATAATATTGATACGCTGGACAGCGGTTTTACCAATCACAACTATGAACGACTATGAGCAGTACTCTCCTGTGCTACACATGAGAGATGAATCCTTCACAGAATCACTTATCATCCCCATTTGTATGTAGCCATAATCCTGGATCGTGTCTTGGGTCAACTGCTTATTCAGAGCTGACATCGATGGGTCCACCAAGGATATGGGGCAACAAATGTGATGATAAAGTCCTGTAAGTCCAAAGGACGACTGGCATCACTTCGACAACTTACCGGTTCCCATAGACACTTCGGTGTAGAGTATACATCGATGGGAGTTTCCGTTGGGTACTTCCATTGTTCGGTAATCACCCATCGAACAACTATGCGTAGTTATGGGAACGTTTCTTGATTGTCCAACAATCCGTTCCGTGGCCGTGGGATCGGCTCACACTTGCTCCAACAAGTATAACCTCCACGCATACTAGTCTCAGCTGGTTCATTCAAACCCCTACATCCGAGATGAACCTCGACTAGGGAGAGTTTGGGATAGATGATAACTCACATAGCTCCCACTATCTGTGTGATCGGTCATCTATCCGAGGGGACATGTTTAATATCAATACAGACAGAAATGGAGATATGACATGTTGTATGCCTGGTGTAATATAAATATGAAAGCGTTACTCAATACTCAAACAACAAACATATATTATATTACGTTGACCTGTGTAATAGTACATATATGCCCTTTATAAGGGCTGCATGCCCTTAATAAAGACTGTCTCTAGGACATATACACTATCACTAAGCTCATGAGCTCAAGTCTGATAGGTCTAATCAGAGAGAATATGAAAGTTAAATTCAAGAGTGCCTCTCCAGCTGAACAAGTTGTGATGCTTAAGGGTTCCTTTGTACCCGTGGTGGCTGATCCCCATAAAATCAATGAAGAAGAGGAAGTTACAAGTGTTGCACTATACAAACATCTTGAGTTGGTCATACTGACGGACGATGATGAAGAAGAAGAGGATGAGAACATTCCTAAAGATCCAAGTGATGATGAAGGAAAAGATTCTAAGGACAAAAAGGATGATGATGATGATAATCAAAGTCCTAGTCCTGATGCTGGTGGACTTAAACTGACAGTTGCTGAGACTGAACGTCATGACACTGAAAATCAGCAAGCTGATCACACACCAAGTCAGCAACAAGAATCCAATCCTGCTCCTGCTGAGACAAGTACACCAGCAACTGAACAAGTTGCTGAAACTGAAGAAGAGTACACCAGAAAGCGTGCTGAAATGAAATTAGGCAAGAATAAGCTTTCTGATGCCGAGTTATCTTTACTCGATGCCAAGGTCACTGAACCAAACCTTGATGATGAAGAATTGGATGAAGATTATCAAAGAGCACTTCAAAACAGTCTACAGATTCACGCAAGGCATACGCAGAATCTAGACATTGCTCAATCTTCAGGAGTGAAGCATACGAAAGTCCCCTCCCTTCCACTTACTACTGGTGAAACTCAAGTTATTGAGTCTCAAGCGTTGCCCTCAGCAACCACTCAATCAAAAGTTACTACTGGTGAAACTCCAGTTGTTGAGTCTCAAGCGTTGCCCTCAACAACCACTCAAGCAAAAGGGAATGAAGCTACAGATTTAGGAACCAAGGTTGCTGGCCTTGATGAATCTGATGACGAAGAAGATATCTCAGCAAATGAAGAAGATCAATCAAAGAAAGTTGAACCCACAGTGGTTACAATTCCTCCTCTTGATGATGAAAATGATGTAGGTGATGACATAAGATTCTATTTGCTGACCAAAGATGATCAATTCTCTATCTGAGCTTAAAGTTCATTCCTTAACTCCTTCTTTAGTGCCGTTTCCACATGTGGAGGATTTTACTCCAAGAATTTTGGCACTAATGGAAGTCCACAAAGCCTGCAAAGAAGAAGACGATGCATTGCTTGCTGAGAGTCCGCTTGACATCGGCAAAATACTGGCTACTGTGCTGAAACGCACTACTTCTCTTACCATAGCTCAGAAAGACATAAGTCTACATCATAAAAGCTATGAAGAAGATGTCAGTAAAGCACTCAAACTGGCAAAGTCTGCATTGAAAAAGGCTCAGACTTTCATTGAAGAAAAAGTCGAAAATGAGCGTAGACATGAAGAGAATTTGTTGAGTATAAAACAAGAATTGTCAAAGCTGACCGCTGATCAGCAGACAATTATTCTTAAGTCAATAGCCTAAGCACTCTTGCTGAAAATTGCAATGAGTTTTTCTCTCTGCACATTACTCCAATGATGCAATCCATGTCTAAGGGGGAAGATAAACAAAGAAAATCTTCAAGAAAGAAAACCCCTGCTGAAGCGCCATTGACAATAGAACCTCTTGCTGAAAGAGAGCAAAGTTCTAAAAGACAAGCTGAAACAGATTCTGAGTTGAATTCAGCAAATCCAAAAAAGAGAAGAACTTCTGCTGAAACTCATGAATACTATCATACTGAGAGTCATCAAGATCTGAATGAAGATGATGGTGATGATGACAATCAGACAATAGCTCAAGCTATAAGAGCTAGACCAATCACAGCCCTAACTCCGTCTGGCCACTCAAAACATTTCTCTTCTGACTCAAGATCTTCAGCAAGAGATCAAGAAAATGAAAAGTCAAGAAGAAGAAGGCAAAGACAGGAAGAAAAGAGGCTAGCCAGCATTGCCATTGGCTTCGGCATTGAATATACAAAGACCAGCAATGAGGAAACAACTCAAAATGTGATCAGAAATGTTCATGGTTGCTGGATCTTAAAGCTGGAAGATGTATTGGCAAATGATTTCTTTTCAACTGCTGTACTGAATCCAATGTACACTTGGATTGAATTGAAGTGAAAAGAAACGAAAGGGATCCTCCTCCCTACCCAAGAAACATTGCTGGGACATGGCTGAATCTGGAAGTCTTGGTAAGAAAAACATCTATTTGCAAGCAAATGAAGCAAGAACCTGATTTAATTAAACCAAAGGATGTTGCTTATTATTCTAACCCTTTAACCAAGAAGTCAAAGAAGAAATATGGCTTGATTCCTTATGAGTATTTCTATCTCACTGCCAAGGATCAAGAAGAAGATCTTCTCTGGTTAAGAAAGATTCATGCTGACAAGGGAATTTCAGATACACTACTTCTCCATGCCAGCAATTGGGGCATGCACTTGTGGGTGTTGCACTACAAACAAATGAATGATGAAAAACATCATTATACCGCCTGCAAGAACGCAAGGATCATTCATCTCGAAGTCCGTAAGCTACTTGAAGATTACGAAAAGGACTGTGTTGAATTTTCTGCGCTTGCTGAGAAAAGTGTAAGTGAGATTCTGAGAAAATCTTCTACTGGAAGAGCTTAAGCCCCTTGTAAAAGCTTTGTTTAGTTTTGTTTGCTTATTTGTGTAGTTATCTCTGAACTTTCTTGTAAACTTACTGAAAGATAACTATTAGCAATAAAACTTTTGACTCTTATTGGTTTTTGATTATGCAATCTACTTATGCTTACTGTTTTATTATTCAAGTATGCTTGCATTAATCAACTGATTTATTCAACATCAGAAACCTCTAAAACAGTAACAATGAATTTAGACATGGATTGATAACATCAAAAAGGGGGAAATTTGTTAGGAAACTTGTAATTTTGATGAGCAATTAACCATGCTAAATTAAGAAAAGTCCAGTAACTAGTACTATTAAGCTCCATAGGAATTTAGAATTTTAGAGAACATTGTAAAAGAGGAACGTTTGCTGAAGACTTAGAGTAGGTGCTAGATAGGTGTTTTAACCGCTTATGATGTATCTTGTTTTCTGAAAAGAAAAACAACCTACTGAAGCATTTGCTGATGATGTACTTTGTTTACACAAACAAACTATTGAAGCATTAGAACCATTCAGAAACTTGAAGATTTCGAAGACTGAAGACTAAAGAAGATTTCTGAAGATGGTATCTACAAAGGCACATGTTGCTCAGAAAGTGGAAACTTCAGCAACAGCTTGCATAAGTGAAAATCTAAACGACAGAGTAGGTTGTGCTTGGTGAAACTGAGACTGACCACTTGCTGAAATACATATGTGACCTCCTTGCTGAAAGTACTTGCATTTGCGCTCCAACGTTCATATTTGAATCTCATTCAAATGAACATTAAATGCAAAGAATGCACGCGAAGAACATGAAGACTAGAAGACAAATAAAGGACGCTGCTGAAAGTACAAAAGCAAGATAGTGACATATTAAGGAACAAAGCCTTAGAATTTGAAATTCAAACGGCTCTCTTGATTCACTATAAATAGAGCTCATCCGGCAAAGAGTTGAAGTGTGTCAACAACGTGATGAAATTCTCACTTGTGCTTAAACTCACATACCCTTCAAATACTCTTTACTGCCATTGATCCGTTCCAAGACTTAAAGCTTGAAAAAGCTACTTGTGAAGAAGTAGAACATACACGGCTAAGAAATTAGTTAAGTGTTCTTTCTTTCGAACAAGAACAAGTCTTGACACCAGAAACAATCAAACTTGTTTACTGCAAAGTATTCAAAGTTTTGTTTCTTAGATTACTTGTTGTAGCTAAATAAGTTATAATCAAGTTATCTAATCCCAAACCTCTCTAACTGAAAATACACCATTTCAGGCGTGAAATTCAAGGGGAACTTAATCGAGCATAGTGTTGCTGATTAAAAGTCCCAAGTTTAGTGGAGAACAAGGTTTTGATCTCTAGTTAGGTTGGAAACGAAGCAAGTGTGCTTTGGTTTCTATTGAATCGCTCTAGATAGGTGTTGTAAGGAACCTCAAACTTGTCTTAGTGGATTCAGTCCTAGAAAGGACAAAGTGGATTAGTTGAGAGATTACGCCACTCTCAGATACCACTATAAAAGTGTTTGTGTGATTTACTTACTGCATTTAGTTTTCAGCAAAGCATATCTATCTTTACACTGTCACTCTGTTCACTTGCTGAAACTATCACTTACTGACAAAGCACTTATTGTACCAAGACTTCCGCTCTCTGATTTTAAGTATCAGCAAAACTCGTTACTGAAAACTAACTAGTGCTTCCTGAGAAAGTTAAGTATCAGCAAACTCATTACTGAAAAGTAATAAGCCCTTGCTGAGAAAGTTTTAAACGACGAAAGTTTGAAAAACTATTCACCCCCCCCTCTAGTCTTTTCTTGTTGTTTAAAGGGACCAACATGAGGCAAAGGAACGGTTGACGAAGTGAGAACCTCCATCACTGATCATTGTTCTAGGAACTCCAAACCGGGTGAAAATCACATCCTTCAAGAATTTCAAGACTACCGAAGCATCATTCTTCCTAGTGGGGATTGCCTCCACCCACTTAGTTACGTAGTCCACCGCGACTAGAATGTACTCATATCCCGAGTTTGATGGGAATGGTCCCATGAAATCAATTCCCCATACAACAAAAGGTTCTACCACTAGATTCCCCTGCTGGGGCATTTCTTCCTTCTTGCCAATATTGCCCCCTCGTTGACATGGATCACAATTCTTCACAAATTTCATCGCATCGCGGTGCAAGGATGGCCAGAAAAATCATGCTTGTAACACCTTACGGACTGTTTTAGCCCCACTGTAGTGTCCACCGCATTGAAGCTCATGGCAATGACTTAGTACACTTCGTTGTTCTCCTTGTGGAACACATCTCCTCAAGATTCCATCAACCCCTTCTCTAAGAAGGTTCGGATCATCCCATATGTAAAACCTGCACTTTTTTGAAAGTGCTCTCCTATCGGAGGTTGAGAAATTAGTTGGGAAAATACCCGTAACCAAATAATTCACAATATCAGCATACCATGGCTCTTCATCTACTCTCATCAAGTGTTCATCGGGAAGATCCTCATTAATAGGAATTGCATCTACGAGGATATTTGGGATTCTAGACAAGTGATCAGCTACGCAATTTTCCTTACCGGCCCTATCCACTATGGTCAAATCAAAGTCTTGTAACAATAAGACCCAACGATTAATCTTGGCTTAGGATCTTGTTTAGCTATTAAATGTCTTAAAGCAGCATGAACAGTATGGACATTCACAGGGTGTCCTAACAAATAAAACCTAAACTTCTGTAAAGCAAAAACAACAGCTAAAAATTCTTTTTCAGTAGTTGTATATTTAACTTGAGTTGAGTCTAGGGTCTTACTAACATAGTAAATCACACGATATTGCTTATCCACCTTTTGGCATAAAACAGCCCCCATAGCAAAATTTGAGGCATCACACATTATCTCGAAAGGAAGTTTCCAATTAGGTGGCACAACTATAGGAGCAGTAATTAATCTTGCCTTAAGTGTGTTAAAGGCTTCTAAGCAATCTTCAGAAAAATCGAAACTCACATCTTTTGCAAGCAAGTTGCTTAAGGGTTTTGCAATTTTTGAAAAATCTTTGATAAACCTCCTATGGAATCCTACATGACCAAGAATGACTGAAGTTCTTTGACACAAGTGGGTGGGGGAAGCTTCTCAATTATTTCTATCTTTGCCTTATCAACTTCGATCCCCCTATCAAAGACCACATGTCCTAGAACAATGCCTTCCCTAACCATGTGATGACTTTTCTCCCAACTTAGAGTTAAATTGCATTCGATACACCTTTTCAGAACAAGATCTAATCTATGCAAATCATCAAACGAATAACCAAAAAGGGAAAAATCATCCATGAAAACCTCAACGAACTTAGTCACCATATCAGAAAAAACAGAAATCATGCACCTTTGAACAGTGGCGGGGGCGTTACATAGCCCAAATGGCATTCTCCTGTAAGCAAACGTTCCGAAAGGGAAAGTGAATGTCGTCTTCTCCTGGTCCTCTCGTGCAATCGGAATTTGATAGAAACCTGATAAGCCATCAAGGAAACAATAAAATTTCCGCCCCGCGAGGCGGTTCAACATGTCATCGATAAATGGGAGAGGAAAGTGGTCTTTCTTTGTGGCGGCATTTAATCTCCTATAGTCAATGCACATCCGCCAACCTGTGGTTTTCCTAACTGGCACTAGCTCTCCCTTCTCATTCTCCTCCACTGTAATCCCAGATTTCTTAGGTACAACATGTACAGGGCTTACCCACCTACTGTCAGGAATGGGGTAGATCATATCGGCATCTAGCAACTTAATCACCTCCTTCTTCACTACTTCTTGCATGGCTGGGTTTATCCGACGCTGGGGTTGCCTAACGGGTTTGGCATCTTGTTCTAGAGTGATATTGTGCACACACCGTGTAGGGCTTATCCCCTTTATATCATGATGAACGTGTATTTTACACTTTCATTTGAGTCTTTTTCACCTATTTTAGCTATCCTCTATGTTAATTTAGCTATACTTTAGTGCATTTTATTAGAATAGTGTCACGTTTCCCTTTAGTTTGTATTTTACAGGTTTTGGTTGAAAAACGAGGTTTTCCGGGCAATTATATTGAAGTAGACAAGGAATTGGTATTCCGAAGGCCTAATAGGAGTATCTAAAAGATTCCGGATAGCATTTGAAGTCTAGGGGTCGAGTTTGAAGGCTAAAAGGTCACTAGAAGGCAAAAACCGAGTCCGAAAAGGGGAAGAAATCCAAAAACGCGTATCTGGCCGAAAAAACCTCCCGGGCGAGTCGCCCGGGACGTGGGCGAATCGCCCCACACCAGGCGAATTGCCCGGTGTGTGGGGCCCTTCGCCCCACACCTGCCGAAACACTATATATAGTTGCTCAGTTTTCTCCGTTTTTCATACTTTTCCAGACCTTTTCTCTCACCTTTCTCAGTAGTTTTAGGTAGGAATTCTCTAGAGCCTGTTCTGGGGGTTCTTAGCTCAGGAGATACTTTTTCTTAGCAGTTTGGAGCTTGTAAGATCGCGATTCTTCGGTAACATTGTATCTTACAGTTTTTTCTATTTATATTTATATATCTTTCATCATGTTTTCATTCATTCGTGGTATGATTTCTGTTGATTGCATGACATCTATGAGTAGCTAAACTTCTCGTTGGTGATAGTATGTGATTTGTTAGCGAAGGGTTAATAATTATGCTAATGGCTATATCGTTCATTATACTCTGAGTTATTGCTTTATTTCATTGATCTATCTAAAACCTCTATCTTCGTAGTGTTGAATAATTACGGAACACAATTGGACAATTCATTGATCAAAGATCTCCATGCAAGACCGAGGAATTTATGCATGATTATTAACCTGCTATGCTTTGAATGATCATACTATCACCAATCTCCATTATCTGTTAAGAAAAACCTTTGCTAAGTCGTCTGTTGATTTATATTCCTAAGTTAGATTAGATAAAGCTAGTTATAGTCCTTAGAGATCGACACTCGAGGTTATTCTACTGCTACATTACGGTTTTCGTTGTAGTTGTGAATTGCCTTTGGCTAAATACAAATTTATTTGATTCATTAGAATCTGACAAATTCGACGTTCATCAAATTGGCGCCGTTGTCGGGGACTATACTCCTTTTTTCTGTTTAGCTTATTTATATTTTCAGCATTCAGTTCCCTACAGAAGAACAGGCTCTGGGGGTTTGCTCTCAGGAAATCTCACTTTCTTACCCTATTTCTTCCCCCCTATCTTTTTCAGAAAATTCATCTAATCTGATCTCGGTTACCTTACGTGCTTGCGCTCTCGTAGTTCTCGGTTACATTGTGTTTGTTTGCACTCTTTGTGCTTTTCTTTGCAAGTTTTTGTTTTTCTTTTGTGGATTCTGCTCCTTGGTTTCTTGTTTCCTCCTGTGCAGAAACTAGTTATATGAAGGATGAGTCAACCACCGTTGCCCCGGTACATGATGCCTCGAGGGCCTTGCATAACATTGGATGACGATTGCAGGAATTATGACCTTGATCCTTCGTACTACTCCATTCTCTCCACGTTTTCAATGGGTGATGATCCAATAGGGTTCTTAGACACGTACGAGAAGGTGTGTTGAGGATACCTCGTGTGAATGAGGAGGGGGTTATCTTATCACATGAGCAACTTTGTATGAGAGGATTTATGGGAGCCTTGAAAGGGTACGCTCGAAGATGGCTCAGAATCCCGCCGGAAGAATCGTTGCGCACTTGGGGTGAAGTAACCAGCAAGTTTCTGGAACATTAGGATAGGGACTCACCTCCCGGGACAAGGGCATGGACGTCTCGCTTCAGTAGTCAGCCACCAGAAATCGACATTGCCGATGAAGAAGAATGTGGAGAAGAATCCATTGATGAAGTCTCCTCAGTGCTTAGCTTGGATTCCACGTCCTTACTTGCGGATGTCGAAGTTGATGGTCAAGAGGAAGTCGTGGAGAAAGTAATAACTGAATCCATTGCTTCACTTGAGTCAGAAGGTGATGACGTGAGTTGTGTTGAGGTCGAGGAGCCAATCTCTGATGATTTTGGTGTCTTTGAATCAATTGCGGCAGATACTCTTGATCTTGACTCCTACGTTCTGGTCCATGCACCCACCTATGAGTCCCAAAGGAGTTTTGATCCTCTTTGCTCTTTTTATTTTCCAGCTGATTCCCTTAGTTATTTTTTATATTTTGTTTTTCTTGGTTTTGTTAATTTTAGTTTTCAGGGAATCGTGGACTTGCTTGAGCAGATACGGAGAGGAGCCAAGGATGGTTCCCAAGATGCGAGGAGTAATTGAACGGATGCACAAGATTTGTTTCCATTTGATAATGGATAACATTAGTGGTAATGATCTCCTGTCTGACATGTGGAGGGACTATTATGGGGATTTCAATCCCGATAATTAGTCTTTTCACATGTTCGCTCTCAGTCGACCGAGGCCAAACCGTTCGGTAACATCTAGTATCACTTTTTATTTACTCATTCTCTTTTGCTAGGGACTAGCTTAAGTTTCATGAGGGGGATGGGATGTGAACCATGATGTTAAGTATTGTTTAGCTTTGTGATGTTGAGTATGGTATCTTGTTTTTGTTTGCATTTGCACGTTTACCGCTTTCTTAGTTTTTAGTAGCATACACTACATTCATCCTAGGATAGTCTTGCATGTTTTATGTGGAGTTTATTGCCAAATTTTTTGAACTTTTTTATTGGGTAGATCAGCTAATTATGCCATTAATCATATGCTTCATCTCTATGAATTTGTTTGAGGTTTTTCTCGCTTGGCTTGTCACATTTATGTATTGCACTTAGTTAAGCTTGGTAGTCTCGACATCACTTAGTGGTGTTTTCTCTACTGCGGTTCACGAAGGCCTTTATAATAGGATAATGCATGTTAGGGTCTTATGGTTGTTTTCCCGAGTAATTATGTACCTAAGAGGCAACAAGTCTTCACCTTGCATTAAGATTGCTAAATGCCTAGGAAGGAGGTAGTGTGATCCTTTGTTTGCAACCTATTCTTCTGTATAGGTTTGGGGAGGGGGTTACGCTATCGTTAGACTTGTTTTTCGTTTTTCAATTTTGTGTTGTGAGTTTATTTTTTCCTTTTTCGTAAATTTGTACTCCAACCTATTCTTTCGAATAGGTTTGGGGAAGTCGTTCGTGAGTCATTTTGGTTTCTTTTTCGTTGTGCTACTGCTGGCTAAAAAAATCGAAAAAGAAGAGAAAAAGAAAAATTCCAGAAAAAAAAGAAAAAAAAGAAAAAAAAGAAAAGACCCAAAAAAAGCAAAGAAGGGTAAAAAAAAAAAGAGCCAAAAAGCAGTTTAGCAAAGTGTTGTGTCTCATTTTCCAATTCATGTAATGTTCGTAATCGTGTTGTAATTTTCTATATTTTCTTTTGTTTTTTAGTGTCATCTGTTCTAGACCACCCTCGTCGTGCCATTCAGGAAGTGGTGAACATCTTAAGGCTTTGCTTAAGAGATGGGTAGAATAGGGGAGTGTTATCTTTTTTTAGGGAACCCTCCTTCGTTTGATGAGAGCCAGTATTGGTTCGACCTCTTTGAGGAAAAGTCTTAACTTGGTGAACAACAGTAAGTCCTCAGTTTCATAGGCACGGGACAACCATTCGTATTCTAACATGTTTCATTACGTGGTCACTGACTAGGTCCAGGTAGAGAATGTTACGAGAGGCTATCTTGTCTTGACATAAGTGCTTATGTGAATGTGCATGAGTCAATCGTGGCATTCTTCAACCTATATTCATGTTATGATTTGTATGGTTTTTGTTCATATGTTTTTTGATAGATTCAATAGATTAGTTCATTTCATTTGGCATGAGACTCCATTTTTTGTGTTGCATTGTTTTTTGCATTAGAGTCTATCTTAGTTGCTTGAGCACAAGCAAAGGTTCGGTTTGGGGAGTTTGATGAACGTGTATTTTACACTTTCATTTGAGTCTTTTTCACCTATTTTAGCTATCCTCTATGTTAATTTAGCTATATTTTAGTGCATTTTATTAGAATAGTGTCACGTTTCCCTTTAGTTTGTATTTTACAGGTTTTGGATGAAAAACGAGGTTTTCTAGGCAATTATATTGAAGTAGACAAGGAATTGGTGTTCCGAAGGCTTAATTGGAATATCTAAAAGATTCCGGATAGGATTAGAAGTCTAGGGGTCGAGTCTGAAGGCTAAAATGTCACTAGAAGGCAAAAACCGAGTCCGAAAAGGCGAAGAAATCCAAAAACGCATCGAAAACGCGTATCTGGCCGAAAAAACCTTCCGGGCGAGTCGCCCGGGACGTGAGGCGAATCGCCCCACACCAGGCGAATCGCCCGGTGTGTGGGGCCCTTCGCCCCACACCTGCCGAAACACTATATATAGTTGCTCAGTTTTCTCCGTTTTTCATACTTTTCCAGACCTTTTCTCTCACCTTTCTCAGTAGTTTTAGGTAGAAATTCTCCAGAGCCTGTTCTGGGGGTTCTTAGCTTAGGAGATACTTTTTCTTAGCAGTTTGGAGCTTGTAAGATCGCGATTCTTCGGAGATTGACAACATTCGGTAACATTGTATCTTACAGTTTTTTCTATTTATATTTATATATCTTTCATCATGTTTTCATTCATTCGTGGTATGATTTCTGTTGGTTGCATCACATCTATGAGTAGCTAAACTTCTCGTTGGTGATAGTATGTGATTTCTTAGGGAAGGGTTAATAATTATGCTAATGGCTATACCGCGCATTGTACTCTGAGTTATTGCTTTATTTCATTGATCTATCTAAAACCTCTATCTTCGTAGTGTTGAATAATTACGGAACACAATTGGACAATTCATTGATCAAAGATCTTCATGCAAGACCGAGGAATTTATGCATGATTATTAACCTGCTATGCTTTGAATGACCATATTATCACCAATCTCCATTATCTGTTAAGAAAAACCTTTGCTAAGTCGTCTGTTGATTTATATTCCTAAGTTAGATTAGATAAAGCTAGTTATAGTCCTTAGAGATCGACACTCGAGGTTATTCTACTGCTACACTACGATTTTCGTTGTAGTTGTGAATTGCCTTTGGCTAAATATAAATTTATTTGATTAATTAGAATCTGACAAATTCTACGTTCATCATATCACTAATTCCCCATCCTATGGCTGCACAATTTTCCTTCAAGACTTGGACTAGCCTACCTTCTTCTATGCTAGATAGGTGTGAAGAGATTATTACAGGCTTTTTCTCATTTTCCCCTAAGTATACATACTTAAGGTGCCCAGGAAGGGGTTTTAGTTCTAAGCTAGGCTCTTCTGGAAGTCGGTTATCTCCCTCTTCTTCCTCTATGGGTTCAAGCACCTCTTCTCCGAATGGAATTCCGGGTGTGCTATCCATTCTCTCGACTAGTTCCCTTGCTTCCTCAGACATGTAACACGTCTCTACCTGCATGGTTAGTGCCTCTTCAAGAGGTTCAATATTATCATGACAATGGTGAAATTCAGAAATCACAGAATCATAGCAATCAATAAGCTTCAATTCTTCTATAACTTCTTTATCGACTATACTACATCCTACCAATTGAATTTTCTCACCCATTACCTCCATGGTGATTTTCTTGCCTTGTAGTTCAAGGCATGTATTGGTAGTGGCCATGAATGGTATTCCAAGAAGCACCATGTGTTCGCGAACATGGCTCTTTTTCAGTAAGAAAGTTAAGTTGTTTCTGGTGTCAAGACTTGTTCTTGTTCAAAAGAAAGAACACTTAACTAATTTCTTAGTCGTGAATGTTCTACTTCTTCACAAGTAGCTTTTCTTTCAAGCTTAAGTCTTGGAACGGATCAATAGGCAGTAAAGAGTATAGAAGGTTTTGAGTGTTTAAAGCACAAGTGAGAGTTTGATCACGTTGTTGACACACTTCTACTCTTTGCCAGATGACCTCTATTTATAGTGTCTCAAGGGAGCCGTTTGAATTTCAAATTCTAAGGCTTTGCACCTTAAGATGTCACTATATTGCTTTTGTAATTTCAGCATCGTCCTTCATTTGTCTTCTAGTCTTCATGTTCTTCGCGTGCCTACTTTGCATTTAATGTTCATTTGAATCAATTTCAAATGTGAACGTTGGAGCCAAAATGCAAGTACTCTTCAGCAAGGAGGTCACATGTGTTTTTCAGCAAGTGGTCAGTCTCAGTTTCAGCAAGCACAACCTACTCTGTCATATCGATTTTCACTTATGCGAGTTGTTGCTGAAAATCTCACTTTCTGAGCAACATGTGCCTTTGTAGATACCTTTCTCAGAATTCTTCTAAGTCTTCAGTCTTCGAATCTTCAAGTTTCTGAGCGGTTCTATTGCTTCAATAGTTCATTTGTAAAAACAAAGTACATCATCAGCAAACGAAAGCACCTAACTAGTACCTATACTAAGTCTTTCAGCAAACGTTCCTCTTTTACAATGTCCTTAAAATTCTAAATTCCTATGGACCTTAAGAGTACTAGTTACTGGACTTTCCTTAATTTAGCATGGTTAATTGCTCATCAAAATTATAAGTTTCCTAACAGTAGCAAAGGCATGGAAGTACCTAGTATCAGCATCCCCTTGACTTATCGAGTTCTGCTTAGCTCTTTGGACCCAATACTAATGTATGTGGTCTCTTAATTTATCAATATACTTAACCATATTATTATAAACTGCACCATACAACTGACTGTTTTGAGGAATTTTTTGATAAATATTTTCAAGCAAGCAATTACATTTATCACTTTCAAGCTCCACCTCCTTCAAAGTTGTTACATGCCAAGTTCTAGCTATTCTACCAAGCTGAAGCATTACATCATGTAAGGACACACATCCTAATTGAGTATTACAGTTTTTCAAAAAAGTTTCCATATTTTGGTTAAAACTGTGAAGTTGAGTCCAACCATTCTCAAATCGAAACAATCTAGGGGGTCTATGTGCATGTAAATTGAGATCCATCAAAAGAGATGTATGATCTGAAGATGAAGCAACTATATTTCTCACAACAATTCGACGTGATCAAACCTTCACTTGTTCTTTCAAACACTGAAATCCTTCTCCATACATTTAAGCTTACTCATCCGTTCCAATACTAAAATCTTGAAACAAAGCTACTTGTGAAGAAGTAGAATACAAGACTTATAAATTCGACCAAGTGTTATTTCCTCTACACAAGGATTAGTCTTGACACCATAAACAATATACTTGCTTACTACTGCAAAGTATTACGAGTTGAGTTTCTTAAATTGTTTGAGTTAACTAAAACGTTGCACTCAACGATCTCATCCCCAAACACCTCTCACTCTTAAAAATAACTCTAAGGCGTGTTTGTAAAGGGCATTACAAGGATTCCCATCAACAGAAACGGAAATCTATGACGGATCGATCCGTCTCTAACATTAGCGACGGATCGATATTTTAGCGACGGATGGAAGTAGAACAGAGACGGATGAGCACAATTCGTTCTTGAGCGCGTCCCTAAACCCTTATAGGGCGGGTGAGCTACTCACAACAACGGATGAACTTATCCTTCGCTTTGTAGCGACAGTTGACTCATCCGTTGCTGTGAGTCTTTGACCACAAAAAAAAAAAAAAAAAAGAAAAAAGAAAAATAAAGGTAGCAATGTATGGTATCATCCGTCGCTGTTTAGCAACGGATGACTCATCCATCGATGCCTGGACATATATATACTGAGACTTAGCGTCTCAGACATAAAACACACACAGAGAGACGACGTCTGCCCCTCTCTCGTTTCCTCACCGACGACATTTCCTCCTCCCCTATATTCATCTCTTCACCATTTCAAGCAATCTTATAGGCATTTCGAAGCTCTTTCATCAAGGAACAAGGTTAGCTAGTCAATTGCGTGATTCTTTCACCATTTCTTCCGTAATCAAAGGTATTAACTTCCAACCCTAACTTGTCTAAATTTGAGTATTCTTCGTTTTTTTTTCCTATTTCAATGAATTGTATGCATTCTACTAGTATCTATTATGTTGTGTAGCTCAAATTAGGGGGGATGCACAAGTTTTGGTTGGTGAATTAACAAATTTGGGATGAATTGGGTATTTGAGGAATTGAGACTTTGTGTTGGCATACGCAGTTGGAGTATTGAGACCTAAAATTGAGACTTTGGTTGGGTTGAATTGATAGTTGGAGTATTGATACTTTGTTTGAGATGAATGGAGACCTAGAATTGAGTTGTAGTATGATTCGACCGTAATTAATTGTAATTAGTTGTTAATGAAAATGTATAACTATAATCGAAATATAAGTTGATAAATTCTAGTGGTAAATCGTAGTTGATAATTTCACCATAGTTTCGTATTATAAGTATTTGTATTCAAATTTTTAAAAAATTTATAATTATAAAAGAAAGAACTCATTGATAAATTAAAATGAGTATGTATTATAAGTATTTTTAGTTGTAAATTCGAAATATTGTAAGTATTATGCAAAGTAAAATTGATAATAAAAATGAGTAAGAATTTTGGGTATTTTATCAAAATATGATAAATTATATCAATTTTATTTAATTAGACGTATGTTAAATGGCAAGTAAAAACCTAAAAACTAGAAATTAAAAAATACGTTATCCGCAATGTACTAAACTTCGATTGGCCAGGTTTAGCATTCAATTATGAATCCGATCGTACTTGGATGTACAGTAGGATTGCAGATGGGATACTTTTGCCTACGTTTGTAGAAGGGGTCAATGCATTTGTCGAATTTGCATTGTCAAAACCTGAGTGTTTGAGTAGTGGGATGATGAAGTGTCTTTGCAACCATAAGAAATGTAGGAACAGTAAGTTCTTACCCTCTACAATGGTTGTAGATCATTTGAAGCGTAATGGTTTTGTGGCTAAATATGAGGTGTGGAATCATCATGATGAGGCATTTCGTACGATGGGGAATTATACGCAGTTGTCGGGTAAGCGTAGAAAAATGGAGCAACAATTTCAGGAGAGTAGAACTCCACCAGGTGGAATTACCTCTAAGGTTAATTACCTCTAAGGTTAATGCAGCGGAATTCGAAAATTTTCCTACATGGATCATTGATTGAATGATTATTTAACATGTTCCATATAAATAACTTACCCGTTATCCAGCTTCCATTAATCATTGATCTAATCATGAAATTGTTCTTCAAAGAACAATTGACAATCTTGTAAAGATTCTGACTGAACTCAGAACAATTCTAAGCTGCCTACGTACCCTTAGGATCAAGTCAAACGTAGTTCAATTCTTCGTTGATGAATTCTCCATGGATGCTAGGAAATCCATATTCAAATCTACATTAAGCAAAACAAGAAATCTCAAAGATCATAATAAAATGAGAATTGATCAAAGAAGAAAAGAAAGGAGTTAGAACGAATACAACCGTGTGGAAGAAATCCAAAAGAGGAGCAGAACTCAAAGCCACAAGCAGCAACAACACGTATCAAAACCCTACTAACTAATATCAGCTGCATTCTGATGGATATATGCGTATAAAACGCATAATCTATTTTCCATGGGTCTGGCCCAGTCGGCTGGTATGCTAGTTAATGAGCTGGAGGTCTTGGGTTCGAAACCCACTACTATCAATCCTTTTCTTTTGGGTTTTTAACACTTGAACCTCATTCTAAATTGGTTCAAATGCACATTCTAACTTTAATTAGTTAAATCCAATTTAATCTAATTATTCTTTTCTTCTTTTATTAACTAAATCTAATTTAATTAATTTACTTTCTAAAAGTATAAATTAATTAAGTACATTGAATTCAATTCAACTTAATTAATTAATTAATTTTACCAAATAGAACATTCTAAACAATATTAAATTAAATATTTATCAATCAAATTGATATTTTATTTAATATAATAATTAAGTCATAAATCCAATTTTAACTTAATTAATGATTTCCATCAAATGAAATGTCATTGACAATAATAAATCAAATCTTATCAATCCAATTGACATTTAATTTACCCTAATGCTTAATCGGGAGAATTTTCACCTAGTTGTATATGACCCATAGGTCCTCACATATTAGGCAATGATCAAATCAAGGTCTCAGTGAATATTCCCAGACAATCGTCACTAGACAATACTAATATGTAAGGAACGTTTGTTGAGGAGATACAAATTGCCTGTGATGTAGAGTACTTTGATGATACGGTCCTTTCATTCTCGAATATTCGAATGAGTCTAGAATATGCATTAGTGTCTATTCCAATAACTCATCCATTGTCTCTCAATCTCTTAGTCGATCTGGATGATTATGTCCAAACACCATTTTGACATATATCTTTGCAGTGGCCACTGACTAATGATCGCACTAAATATGAGATGTAAAGTATTCTCTCCTTGAATCTATTCGGAGGAATGAATCCTGATCTTGGTCCAATCACTCACACCACATGCATCCAAATATACCCAACGCATGTCGTATCTACCCTACTTTAAGAGTGCAAGCGTTGCGCATGGTCAAAGTATATTATTCCACATATGATGTAGTATTGACCTCAAGTCTGAGGGCTATTACGTCACCCTACAATCCGATACTCCCATAGACACTTAAATAGAATTTACCAAATGGTTTCTCGGCTGGGTATGCCAACACTCTCCAAAGTGTCCATGTGTCCATCATGAATAACCAAGCTATTCACAGCAGTGAGAACTACTACATCCTCGAAGGATCTGATGCAACACATGCTAGTCTCTATCGCATCATTGATATCACATATCTCAATGACCATCAACTAGTGGCTAATTTTTGGACTTAAGTTCTGACACCAAGCTCCCACTAACTTGGTGACTATCTTTAGTCCTTGGGAACATCTTACAGAATAATTCAAACAACCAAATAATCTATTCAGTAAATGTAATGCCAATTGTATTTATGTATGCTTAACTAAATGTAACATAAATAAATACCAAAAAGCTGAATGCGGTATAATACATATCGTCCTGAATGTTGGTTGTCTCTAGGACATATATACTTTCAATCTCCCACTTGGCCTAGAGTCAATCACTCATGTGTGTCCAACATTTAGATTCTTAGAATGGCTAACTTGTCTCTCCAAAGACAAGGTTTTGTTAAAGAATCATCGTAGTGTCCTCACGGAGAAATTACTTTATTTGTTTATGTTGCAATCTATCAGTGGTTTCCAAACCAATGATAGTGTCTCAGTAGATCCATGCTAGTATCATAAGATCTTGGTTCCATTGCATGTGCAGTCGCATTAGTACAATCGCAATTTCACAATTCGATTACTAGCACTTGGAACTACCCCTTGTTCTTCTAAGAACCTTCTAGCATAATTATACAGGACATAGGTTGTTGAATCTATACATCATTAGATCTAATCTAATATGATACTATTACTAAGATGAATACAAAATTATAATTGTAATAAGTCCAATCATCACATTTATAATGAAGCTTACTACTCATATATCCAGTATATATCTAAGCTAAGCTCCCACTGTCCATGAAATCCGTTGATAATTCTAAGTCACCATGATTGTTTGATGTATCACATTTGTACATTTTAGGGATGGTTGCACTATACAACATCGTGTATATGTACGGAGTTCATACTTCAATAAGACAATCTATTATTGACAGTATAACCATGTGATAATAATAATAGATTCTCGTAGAATTCTATTATTGTTTATCAACACATTATTTATGCAAAATAGTGAATGTCATGAAGAATTTTGAATATTCTCTCGAACCTATCCAACAAGGTTTCAATATGAGAATATCCTAGAAACTTTCATTCAAGCCCCCTTCACAGTGAAAGTCTTGAATGACCAATATTTGACTGTTAATGTGGAAACTATTTCATATGATGTTGGTGTCAAACATTTTCAATCAAATAGATAAGAGCTTCACACAAACACTTCTAAAGATGTACAGAACATTCATCTACTTTTGAAATAAGTTAAACTAATTTACTTATTTCAAATGTAAATGATCAAACTCCTAGAGGCTTGCATAAGTACACAATGGTCTTATTTGATTTGCATATCCACACATGATTTGAATTCGACACTAAGGTCCATAACTGTTTCAAACACACTTTAGAATAAAGTTTCTCCTCAGAAAGTGGTATAGGCTTGTTATCGAATATATCATGCAATTATTAGATGCTCATGCAAGTAAAATCTTATAGGACTGGTCTATAATCCAACCAATAGATAATATATAGTATGTCTCCCAGACTCAACTATATAATTTTGATTGTCCTACACTATGTAGGCATAGATGATGAATGTGTATTTTACACTTTCATTTGAGTCTTTTTCACCTATTTTAGCTATCCTCTATGTTAATTTAGCTATATTTTAGTGCATTGTATTATAATAGTGTCACGTTTCCCTTTAGATTTTATTTTACAGGTTTTGGTTGAAAATCCAGGATTTCCGGGCAATTATATTGAAGTTGACAAGGAATTGGTGTTCCAGAAACCTATTTGGAGTATCTGAAGGTTTCCGGATAGGATTTGGAGTCTAGGGGTCGAATCTGGAGGTTAGAAGGCCACTAGAAGTCAGAAACCGAGTCCGAAAAGGGGAAGAAATCCAAAAACGCGTCGAAAACGCGGAATTCCGCGAGATTTTCTCTGGGGCGAACCGCCCCAGATGTGGGGCGAACCGCCCCACACTTATTCGAGGCCTATATATAGTTGCTCAGATTTTCTCCGAAATTCATATCTTTTCAGACCTACTTTCTCACCTCTCTCTGTAATTTTAGGTAGGAACTTCCCGGGGCCTGTCCTGGGAGGTCCGTAGCTTAGGGGACACTTTTCATAGCGGATTGGAGCTCGTAGGATCGCAATTCTTCGGAGATTGACAACCTTCGGTAACTTGTATCTTACAGTTTAATCTACTTATTTTATATATCTTTCAATATGTTTTCTTCTATGATTTCTGTTGTTGCATGCCTATTATGAGTAGCTAAACTTATCGTTGGTGGTAGTATATGAATTCTTAGCGAAGGGAAGATAATCATGCTAATGGCTATATCGCGCATTATACTCCGTGTCATTGCTTTATTTCGTTGATCAGGCACAGCCTAAATTCTCGTATGTTGTATTATTTATTTTGCACAATTGGACACTTGTCGACCTGTGTGCGAGTTTATCTTCGTAGTGTTGAATAATTACGGAACACAATAGGACAATAGTGATTGACTTGTCAGACCAGTTATCTTCGTAGTGCTTAATAATTGCAACAGGACACTAGATTGATTAAAAGATCTCTATGCAAGACCGAGGAATTTATGCATGATTATCGACCCGTTATGCTTTGAAGGATCATACTATCACCAATCTCCATTATCTGTTAGAAAAACCCCTTGCTATCTGTCTGCTGTTTTATATTCTTTTGTTAAATAGATAAAGTTAGTTATAGTCCTGAGAGAACGACACTCGAGTCATTCTACTACTACACTACGGTTTTCGTTGTAGTTGTGGATTGCCTTTGGCTAAATAACAAATATTATTTGCTGAATTAGAGTATGACAAATTCCGGTTCATCAATAGACTCCGTTGTTGATATAATACTTTCCTAAAAGAAATTACTACTATGTTATAATAAAATATCAATTTAGTTAAGTTCTAAACTTAAGTAATCTCTAGTCCATCTCTTACGGTCCTATGGCTTTAAGCCACCTCTCAAAATTGATATCAAATATCATTTTGTTAGCTATAGGTTATAAACTCATCCCTGCGAGTATGACAGTAAATAATCGTGGTCCTTCTTAAGGATTCCATACAATTCAATTTATCACGACAATTTACTTAACCTAGGAGTTTGTTCATTTGCGTTCGAATTCGTTTAATTATCCTAAATGTTATGAGGCACTCTAATATTGGGACACCTAATAAATTATAGTGATCAAGATAACACTCAAATGCTAACCTTGCTACGAAGAATGTGCAACCTTTAAATTGCACTGTTTCAACTTATGGGAATAACTTATTCATAAAAAGATTACTCTCCAAATGCTTTCATTAGCTTATGGGCATTACCAAGTAACTTACTCCCACTAACCTCAAGCACGGTTGACTCTTCCTCTGAATCTTTGTCATGGTTAAATGTGAAGTTATCAGCCTCATTAGTTAATTTGTGGTCTTGAAACCATTTCAAACATCGTACTCCTATCTAATTCATTCCTTGTGAACTCCAAATTTTAAAAGAATAACATGTGTCAAGAAACAACATCCAATTTGTCTCTTATAAATATAGAGATAAAGTTTGACAAATTAACACATTTTAAAATCATATTAATCATGAAGAACATTAATACATATATGGGACAACCCCACATTCAACTATGTAATAAAGAATCTTACAACATAACTATTAGTAAGGATATAATTAGGATACTGATGAACGCGCTGGATGTCGTGTTCCAACGCGAATCAAACAAATTTGTTATTTAGCCAAAGGCAATTCACAACTACAACGAAAACCGTAGTGTAGCAGTAGAATAACCTCGAGTGTCGATCTCTAAGGACTATAACTAGCTTTATCAAATCTAATTTAGAATATAAAAACAGCAGACGATATAGCAAAGGCTTTTCTTAACAGATAATGGAGATTGGTGATAGTATAGTCCTTCAAAGCATAACGGGTTAATAATCATGCGTAAATTCCTCGGTTTTGCATGGAGATCCTTGATTAATAAATTGTCCTGTTGTAATTATCAAACACTACGAACATATAGATTTTGATGGGTCAAAGACCAATGAATTGTCCAATTGTGTGCAATAATTAATCAACAATACGAAGATAAAGATTTGGATAGATCAAAGAAATAAAGCAATAACACGGAGTATAATGCGCCTTATAGCCATTACCATAATTATCAACCCTTCACTGAGAATTCACATACTATCACCAACAAGAAGTTTAGCTACTCATAGTTGTCATGCAATCAACAGAAATCATACCACGAATGAATGAAAACATGATGAAAGATATATAAAAATAAGTAGAAAAACTGTAAGATACAATGTTACCGAAGGTTGTCAGTCTCCGAAGAATCGCGATCTTACAAGCTCCAAACTGCTATGAAAAAGTATCTCCTAAGCTACGAACCCCCAGAACAGGCTCTGGGAAGTTCCTACCTAAAACTACAGAGGAAGGTGAAAGAATAGGTCGGGAAAAGTATGAAAATCGGAGAAAAGCGGAGCAACTATATATAGTATTCGAAATAGTGTGGGCGAAGGGCCCCACACACCGGGCGAGTCGCCTGGTGTGGGGCGATTCGCCCGGGAGTAAATTTCAGGATTTTGCGCATTTTCGACGCGTTTTTGGATTTCTTCCCCTTTTCGGACTCGGCTTCTGACTTCTAGTGGCCTTCTAACCTCCAGATTCGACCCCTAGACTTCAAATCCTATCCGGAAACCTTCAGATACTCCAATTAGGCTTCTGGAACACCAATTCCTTGTCAACTTCAATATAATTGCCCGGAAATCCTCGTTTTTCAACCAAAACCTGTCAAATAAAAACTAAAGGGAAACGTGACACTATTATAATAAAATGCACTAAATTATAGCTAAATTAACATAGAGGATAACTAAAATAGGTGAAAAAGACTCAAATGAAAGTGTAAAATACACATTCATCAAACTCCCCAAACAGAACCTTTGCTTGTCCTCAAGCAACTAAGCGAGACTCTAATGCAAAAAACAATGCAACACATAAAATGGAGTCTCATGCCAAATAAAATGAACTAATCTACTGAATCTATCAAAAAACATATGAACAAAAACCATATAAATCAAAACATGAATATAGGTTGAAGAATGCCTCGATTGACTCATACACATCCACATAAGCACTTATGTCAAGACAAGATAGTCTCTCGTAACATTCTCTACCTGGACCTAGTCAGTGACGACGTAATGAAGCATGCTAAGATACGAATGGTTGTCCCGTGCCTATGAAACTGGGGACTTACTGCTGTTCACCAAGTTAAGACTTTTCCTCAAAGAGGTCGAACCAGTATTGGCTCTCATCAAACGAAGAAGGGTTCCCTATAAAAGATAACACTCCCCTATTCTACCCATCTCTCAAGCAAAGCCTTAAGATTTTCACCACTTCCTGAATGGCAGGACGAGGGTGGTCTAGAACAGATGACACTCAAAAACAAAAGACAAAAAATAGAAAATTACAACACGATTACGAACATTACAAGAATTGGAAAATAAGACACAACACTCTGCTAAACTGCTATTTGGCTTTCTTTTTTTTGACCCTTCTTTGCTTTTTTGGGGTCTTTTTCCCTTTTTTTTTCTTTTTTCTTTCCGGTTTCTTTTTTCAATTTTTCATTTTTCCTGAAATTTTTCTTTTTTTTTTTTCGATTTTTTAGCCAGCAGTAGCACAACGAAAAGAGAAACAAAATGACTCACAATGACTTCCCCAAACCTATTCGAAAGAATAGGTTGGAGTACAAAATTTACGAGAAAGGAAAAATAAACTCACAATATGGAAATGAAAAATGAAAAACAAGTCTAATGATGGTGCAACCCCCTCCCCAAACCTATTCGAAAGAATAGGTAATAAACAAAGGATCACACATCCTCACACTACCTCCTTCCTAGGCATTTAGCAATCTCAAAGCATGGTGAAGACTTGTTGCCTCTTAGGTACATAATTACTCGGGAAAACAACCATAAGACCCTAACATGCATCATCCTATTATAAAGGCCTTCGTGAACCGCAGTAGAGAAAACACGACTAAGTGATGTCGAGACTACCAAACTTAACTAAGTGCAATACATAAATGTGACAAGCCAAGCGAGAAAAACCTCAAACAAATTCATAGAGATGAAGCATACGATTAATGGCATAGTTAGATAATCTACCCAATAAAAAAGTTCAAAAAATTCGGCAATAAACTCCATATAAAACATGCAAGACTATCCTAGGATGAATGCAGTGAATGCAACCTAAAAAAGTAAGAAAGCAGTAAACGTGCAAATGCAAATGCAAACAAAGAACATGATACTAATCAACACAAAGCCAAACAATATTTAACATCGTGGTTCACATCCCATCCCACTTATGATTCTTAATCTAGCCCCTAGCAAAAGAGAATGAGTAATAAGAAGCGATACTAGATGTTACCGAACGGTTTGGCCTCGGTTCTGAGAGTGGACATGTGAAAAGACTAATCATCGGGATGGTAATCCCCATAAAAGTCCCTCCACATGTCAGACAGGAGATCATTGGACCGCTGTAGAGCCTCCTGTTGCTGCTGGATGAGTTGTTGCTGCTCCCACCTTTGTTGCCTATCCTCTCGGCGATGCTCCTCGAATGTCTCCCAATCGCGGTTGCGCTGGGCAATGTGCCCGTCGAGGTCCTGTCGCAAGGCCGCGGTACTGGCATCAACTCTATCAAAACGATCGTCGAGGTAGGCCCGGAATTCAGAGAAGTCAAATCCTCTAGACCCCTGTGGTGCTCGAGACGGTGCATGCGGTGCTCTATGGACAAATGGAATATCCGGGATAGGGGCTTGACCATCATCAGCCTCCATAGCATCCTCATAATCATTCTCATTATCGGAATCGCTCGGTTGGAAGGGTGCTTCCACATCAGCAGCGACAGCCGTGGGGTTCTTTAGCTGATACCTAGCAAGCTGCACCTCAATAGTCGAGGGTGAAAGGGCAGCGATCTCGCAATCCCCCTCGTCAATGTCCTCGACCCCATGATATTTGCTGTAGGCAGTGATGAAGCTCGGAAAGATGAAGGGCTTCTTCTTCTTTTCCCAGTGGCGCTCATACTCTTCATACATGATGTGTCCGATGTCGATCCGATGTCTGTCTATCAAGCAGTAGAGGAGCTCGGCGTAATTGGGATGTATCCATGTGTCATTCTTCCTAGGGATCAAGTTGAAGATGCAGAATTTCATCATTACCTTAGCTTCAATGCTAAGGTCGCTCTGACGGATCCGTGCAGGTTCTGCCCCAATTTCTGGATATCTGTACTCCCTGTTGCAGATCACGTCCGTAATATGTCTTCCTATCCCCCTAGAGGCCCTCGAATATAGGTAGGCATGGTCGCTCCCTGTGAACTCCTGCTGCCCAAAATGGATGAATGAAGAAATTGACTCTGGTGTCCATGGTATTATCAGGCCTCGAACTAGTACTCCATTCTTCTCCTCGAGATCATTGAATCCAGTGTAGAACTCTTGGAGGAGGCTCACGTCGTACCCTTGAACCTGTTGGAACTATACCAAACCCAATTCCTTCTGATGCCAATAGGGATAGCGTCCTATACCCCGCCGTTCCAGCTACTGACTCTGGACTATCAATCCTCCTGTCTGGAATGATCGATCTTCCCCCTTGGCCAGCTTGCTTCTAGCCTTTGTCGCACATCTATCGCGGGCTAAAGGACATCTCTGTACATGTTGTGGAAGGTTGGGAGCTTGATTCTACTCGCTTCTCCACCTTCTTGTCGAGACATCTCTCCTCGACCCTCTTGGAGCCATGATCCTTCAAACAGCGACTAGTATCTTGTATGACGCGAACAGCTATGCCTAGTAAATGTTTGAGCGAATGTCAACCTAGCAATACCTACAACAATCCAACCCTCACAAACCCTAATGTCTAGTTAGACTTCATCACGCAACCTATCAGTGTAACTACTTACAATAACAATAATCACATTATGCTCTGCTAAAACAACTAATTGCCTTGAATCACAGGCTCCATTTCATACCATGAGTACCAAAAAATCTATTACAGACCTAAATCCCTCCACTCCATCAATCATTCATTTACCATTACCTACATTTATTATCATATCAACAAACACATGTTTAGCATGGAATGAA
>CM051455.1:95684143-95736565 GCA_028274465.1 Plantago ovata | reverse complement strand
ATAGCACAACGAAAAGAGAACACAAAATGACTCACAATGACTTCCCCAAACCTATTCGAAAGAATAGGTTGGAGTACAAAATTTACGAAAAGGAAAAATAAACTCACCATAGAAATGAAAAATGAAAAACAAGTCTAATGATGGTGTAACCCCCTCCCCAAACCTATTCGGAAGAATAGGTTATAAACAAAGGATCACACCACCTCACACTACCTCCTTCCTAGGCATTTAGCAATCTCAAAGCATGGTGAAGACTTGTTGCCTCTTAGGTACATAATTACTCGGGAAAACAACCATAAGACCCTAACATGCATCATCCTATTATAAAGGCCTTCGTGAACCGCAGTAGAGAAAACACCACTAAGTGATGTCGAGACTACCAACTTAACTAAGTGCAATACATAAATGTGACAAGCCAAGCGAGAAAAACCTCAAACAAATTCATAGAGATGAAGCATACGATTAATGGCATGTTAGTTGATCTACCCAATAAAAAAGTTCAAAAAATTCGGCAATAAACTCCATATAAAACATGCAAGACTATCCTAGGATGAATGCAGTGAATGCAACCTAAAAAACTAAGAAAGCAGTAAACGTGCAAATGCAAATGCAAACAAAGAACAAGATACTAACAACACAAAGCCAAACAATACTTAACATCGCGGTTCACATCCCATCCCACTTATGATTCTTAATAGCCCCTAGCAAAAGAGAATGAGTAATAAGAAGTGATACTAGATGTTACCGAACGGTTTGGCCTCGGTTTGAGAGTGGACATGTGAAAGACTAATCATCGGGTGGTAATCCCCATAAAAGTCCCTCCCACTGTCAGACAGGAGATCATTGGACCCTGTAGAGCCTCCTGTTGCTGCTGGATGAGTTGTTGCTGCTCCCACCTTTGTTGCCTATCCTCTCGGCGATGCTCCTCGAATGTCTCCCAATCGCGGTTGCGCTGGGCAATGTGCCCGTCGAGGTCCTGTCGCAAGGCCGCGGTACTGGCATCACTCTATCAAAACGATCGTCGAGGTAGGCCGGAATTCAGAGAAGTCAAATCCTCTAGACCCTGTGGTGCTCGAGACGGTGCATGCGGTGCTCTATGGACAAATGGAATATCCGGGATAGGGGCTTGACCATCATCAGCCTCATAGCATCCTCATAATCATTCTCATTATCGGGAATCGCTCGGTGGAAGGTGCTTCCACATCAGCAGCGGCAGCCGTTGGGTTCTTCAGCTGATACCTAGCAAGCTGCACCTCAATAGTCGAGGGTGAAAGGGCAGCGATCTCGCAATCCCCCTCGTCATGTCTCGACCCATGATATTTGCAGTAGGCAGTGATGAAGCTCGGAAAGATGAAGGGCTTCTTCTTCTTTTCCCAGTGGCGCTCATACTCTTCATACATGATGTGCCCGATGTGATCCGATGTCTGTCTACATCAGCAGTAGAGCTCGGCGTAATTGGGATGTATCCATGTGTCATTCTTCCTAGGGATCAAGTTGAAGATGCAGAATTTCATCATTACCTTAGCTTCAATGCTAAGGTCGCTCTGACGGATCCGTGCAGGTTCTGCCCCAATTTCTGGATATCTGTACTCCCTGTTGCAGATCACGTCCGTAATATGTCTTCCTATCCCCTAGAGGCCCTCGAATATAGGTAGGCATGGTCGCTCCCTGTGAACTCCTGCTGCCCAAAATGGATGATGAAGAAATTGACTCTGGTGTCCATGGTATTATCAGGCCTCGAACTAGTACTCCATTCTTCTCCTCGAGATCATTGAATCCAGTGTAGAACTCTTGGAGGAGGCTCACGTCGTACCCCTTGAACCTGTTGGAACTATACCAAACCCAATTCCTTCTGATGCCAATAGGGATAGCGTCCTATACCCCGCCGTTCCAGCTACTGACTCTGGACTATCAATCCTCCTGTCTGGAATGATCGATCTTCCCCCTTTGGCCAGCTCTGCTTCTAGCCTTTGTCGCACATCTATCGCGGCTAAAGACATCTCGTACATGTTGTGAGAAGGTGGGAGCTTGATGCTACTCCCTTTCCCTTCTTGCTCGAGCCATCTCTCCTCGATCCTCTTGGAGCCATGATTCCTACAAACAGCGACTAGTATCTTGTATGACGCGAAACAGACTTATGCATATGTAAATGTTTGAGCGAATCAAACGAGCAATATCTACAACAATCCAACTCCTCAAAAACCCAATGTCTAGTCTAGCTACTTCATCACGCAACATATCAGTGTAACTACTACAATAACATATCACATTATGCTCTTGCTAAACAACAATTGCCTTGAATCACAAGGCTCAATTCATACCATAGTAACAAAAAATCTAACAACATAAATCCTCAACTCCATCAATCATGCATTCTACCATTACATACATTATTATCATATCAACAAACACATGTTTAAGCATGGAATGAAAGTAAAAGATACATTTCCTAACAAGATATATCATCTAATAGCAAAAATCTCAAACCAATCAAACCAAGCCTAATTGAACATGCAATTGATAATGAATAACGTTTCTAATCACACAAATTATCAACCCATACATCATACAAGCTTAATTGAAGCATAAATCAAAAAACCCCCAAATTTGAAAAATTAGGGTTCATGTGAGATTACCTCAAATCCAAAGATTGAATGAACTAGGAAGAGATTTGTTCGGATGAAAAGAAAGAGCACGTAACGGGCTTCGATTGAAGCTAAAGAACACACAATTTGATGGAAAGATGAAGAAATTATGAAGGTTTGAAGATATTTTGAAAATGGGGAAGTTTTTTGGAGTTAGATGAAGAAGATGGAGGAAAATGGAAGAAATGGGGGAAGAACCCCGATTTATTCTTCTGCAGGTCGTGGGGCGATTCGCCCCACGCCTGGGGCGAATCGCCTCGCGCGTCCAGAGCGCGCGCGCGCTCTGGACTTGTAGGGCGATTCGCCCCCCATGCGGGGCGATTCGCCCCCCACCTCAGGAGGTGGGGGCACGAACTTTTCGAAAAAAAATGCGGTTTTTAGTCCCCGAAAACCATTTTTCTCACAAAACACTCGAAAAATCTCACTCAAACATAACATAAGCACATACGACACAGAAACGAACAAATTCACATATGAAAAGCAAATTGTTCAAGTATGAATGCATGCAATAAAGCGGTAAAGAAAGCGATAAAAACTCCGGGTTGCCTCCCCGATAGCACCATTGTTTAAAGTCTTTGACTCGACTCCTGTTTGTGCCTAGCTCTTCTTCTTGAGGGTACAAGACTTCCCCTTCATGGATCTCCTCCTCATGTCTCGAACCTGTGAATAAGAATGCACATAGACATCAAGACCACGGTAGTCAACACTGTGAGAAGTATCAGGTGGATCGGATATGGCTCGCAACACATGTCGCTTTCTATCCACTTCAATAGTGCAAGTACTTCGGTAGATGTCCATCACGGAGCGTAGCTTAGCCAAGAACGTTCGCCCCAAGAGAATGACATCCCCCATCCCAGGTGTAGACGCCGACATAACTACAAAATTGGTGTATACAGAAGCTTCACCAATCTTGACCAATACATTTTCACAATGCCTTCGGGTCTCACAAAGGATCCATCCGCCAGTTGCACAATAGCCTTATGCTCAGATAGTTTTCCAAGGCTACTCTTCTCGAACACATTCAAAGGGAGCACATTAGAGTAGGATCCCGTGTCTAGTGTGGCACGGACATCTTCAAGCTCACCAATCCCGACCTTAATATCGAAACTTTGAGGGAGTGGCTCGGGATCCTCTTGCTCCTCTTCACTCTCGTCAGAACCAAGGTCCTTCTCTTCTTCCTTAGCCTGTGGAGGTTCTTCCTTCTTGCAACACTCGCACTTAGCAACCTTCTTGATGGTGATTTCGACATGTAGATCACCCACCAAGGTAATGGACATCGACTTCTCAGTGTTGCTAGGCAGTTTTCCTTGCTCCTTACTTGCTCCTCGGTCGATCAACTCTTGCATCTTTTGATGAGCAAGCCTAGTGCTCTCTTCCAACCTATCAAGTCTTGCCCTAGTCTTCTCAGAATCTTCTTCATAACGTTTGAGAAAACTTTGGGTGTGATCAACCATCTTTTGCAAGTTCTCCATCAGTTGAACCGACTTCGACTTTGGTGGCTCTTTCGGAGCGGGGTTTTCGCAGTGATCATTACCATAGTTAAGCCTACTACGGTCTTGGTTAGGGCCATAAGTTTGGCTAGCCGGTGCATATCCTTGATTGTTTCGGAACCCTCTTCTCCAAAATCCACCTCGAGGATTCCTACCATCTTGTCCGTAGCTAGCCTCTTGAGTACCAAACTCCGTAGCAAAGGCTTCCTCTTCGCCTCCTTGAGCCCAGTTGCCATCATCATACGCAAGCTCCGATCTACACATATGAGCCCCATGCCCATAGTTCTTGCATATTTGGCAAACTTCGTTCGAAACAGTTGTTCCAGTGGCGCTCTTGAGGACTTGCTTCAATTCGTTGCTAAACCACTCGAATTGATCCCTATTCCCCCTATACATAGGGGCTTCTTGAGTCGGTGGAGCTTCAGGTCCACGTCTCCTAACCATCGCTCTTGGTTCCTTGAACTGCGAACCCTTACCAAGCCTTTTGAAAACTGCCCAGACGGCTTCTGCGGTTTCCTCCCAAATATTGCCTCGGCATTGGAAATCCACCACTTGTTGGTTCTCGAAGGTTAGTCCATTGTAGAAGTGTTGGACTAGGTCAGAAAGCTCAAAACCATGGTGAGGGCAGTTGTTCGTGAGATCTTGGAACCTCTCAAACGCGGTGTAGATGGTCTCATCATAGTTCTGTTTGAATCCGGTGATTTGCGCCTTTAGCGCGGTGGTCAAGGTGTGAGGGAAGTATTTCTCCCAAGTGTCCAGCGAGCCTGCTGGTAGAGAACTCAACCATGACTTGGCTCTGTCGCCAAGACCCATAGCAAAAACCTTCATCCTCAACTCATCCGTTGTTATTTCAGCTCCGGGTCGTGGGAGTCGGTTGACGAAATCATCGGTATCGTGCAAGTACCCCATCACATCTTCCCTTGCTAAGCCATAGAACCTCAGAAGTTGTTGGAATGCGTGGTTCTTGATTTCCAGATCTCGAGTTGCAGACGAAAGAACAATCGCCGGTCCCCTCATACGATCCTTGGAGGGTTGAACCCATGCTTTTAGTGGTCTAGCTTCTGCCATTCCGTCGATTTCCTTGAAAAGACTGTGTAGAGATTCAGAGAAATCGGTATCCTCTATTTCCTCTAGTTCACGCCTTTGAAGTAGTCGCCTTCTTTGGTGGTAGACTCTGTCGATCTCAGCAATTGAATCAGCAAGCGGTGTTCCTCTAGATCGTGTATGTGGCATACACTATCTGTAACAGACTAGGAAAGCAGTATCAGAGAGAGATTAAATAGGAAAACTAAAACTACTAGAACTAGGTATTGAATGCTGAAAATATAAACAAATTAAACAGAAAAAAGGAGTATAGTCCCCGGCAACGGCGCCAATTTGATGAACGCGCTGGATGTCGTGTTCCAACGCGAATCAAATAAATTTGTTATTTAGCCAAAGGCAATTCAAAACTACAACGAAAACCGTAGTGTAGCAGTAGAATAACCTCAAGTGTCGATCTCTAAGGACTATAACTAGCTTTATCAAATCTAATTTAGAAAATAAAAACAGCAGACGATATAGCAAAGGTTTTTCTTAACAGATAATGGAGATTGGTGATAGTATAGTCCTTCAACGCATAATGGCTTAATAATCATGCGTAAATTCCTCGGTTTTGCATGGAGATCCTTGATTAATAAATTGTCCTGTTGTAATTATCAAACACTACGAAGATATAGATTTTGATGGGTCAAAGACCAATGAATTGTCCAATTGTGTGCAATAATTAATCAACAATACGAAGATAGAGATTTGGATAGATCAAAGAAATAAAGTAATAACACGGAGTATAATGCGCGATATAGCCATTAGCATAATTATCAACCCTTCGCTAAGAATTCACATACTATCACCAACGAGAAGTTTAGCTACTCATAGTTGTCACGCAATCAACAGAAATCATACCACGAATGAATGAAAACATGATGAAAGATATATAAAAATAAGTAGAAAAACTGTAAGATACAATGTTACCGAAGGTTGTCAGTCTCCGAAGAATCGCGATCTTACAAGCTCCAAACTGCTATGAAAAAGTATCTCCTAAGCTACGAACCCCCAGAACAGGCTCTGGGAAGTTCCTACCTAAAACTATAGAGAAAGGTGAGAGAATAGGTCTGGAAAAGTATGAAAATCGGAGAAAAACTGAGTAACTATATATAGTATTCGAAATAGTGTGGGGCGAAGGGCCCCACACACCGGGCGAGTCGCCTGGTGTGGGGCGATTCGCCCGACATCCCGGGCGATTCGCCCGGGAGTAAATTTCGGGATTTTGCACGTTTTCGACGCGTGTTTGGATTTCTTCTTCTTTTCGGACTCGGTTTCTGATTTCTAGTGGCCTTCTAACCTCCAGATTCGACCCCTAGACTTCAAATCCTATCCGGAAACCTTCAGATACTCCAATTAGGCTTCTGGAACACCAATTCCTTGTCAACTTCAATATAATTGCCCGGAAATCCTCGTTTTTCAACCAAAACCTGTAAAATAAAAACTAAAGGGAAACGTGACACTATTCTAATAAAATGCACTAAATTAGAGCTAAATTAACATAGAGGATATCTAAAATAGGTGAAAAAGACTCAAATGAAAGTGTAAAATACACATTCATCAGATACATATTGAGCTTCAATTGCACGTGTAACAAAGTATATTGGTTAATCTATGTCGAACATAGCATTTCCATTTCAATGGAACCCATCATGGGAGATTAACCATGTCTAACAAGGTTTAATTAATTCCAATCTATTAGAACCCATGGCCTTTTATAACAATCCATAACCATGTTGTAAGTATTATTCAATTGACCAAATCAAAGAATAAAATACTTCATATAACATGTTTATATTCTATTCAGCATTGTGACTTTGTACTTCTCAAGGGCAATGAACTTGCATCTTCTCAAGCGCAAGTGGTTAGACCAAGGAAAATATAAAGCACATGGTGAATTAGGACATTTCCCAATTTGAATGCTCACACGTGCCTTGCAATGTGTGTCATCTCAAACTGTTATTTGGTATTCATCCCTTTCCAAAAAGATCTAGTGAATATCATTTAATTATAAGATAAGACTTACAATCCATATATTTCAAAACAAATGGTTTCAAGTAGTCTAACTTACTTAACACTTGTCATTCTTATCTCGCAAGTTCAACCAAGTTGACAAATAACATAATTTTGGGAAATTGGTTTGTTATGTTGGTCTTCTTATCATGTATTGACAAATTCATGTCTTATGGTTAAGAACTTTTGATCTATGTTCTTGAAGACGTCTACCTCTATACCATTAGTGTGACTAAATAGTAGGTAAATCCACTATCGTCTTAACAAGTACAGAAACAATGTTCTTAACATATGAAATCGATAGAATAATTTCATTTGTAATTAGTATCCAATACTAAAATTACTTCATAGACACAATCAACTTTCAATACGCAATAATGTGCTTGAATCTTTATAATTGCAATAGAGTGTATTATTATAAATGCAATAGAGTGTATTATTCGTTAGACATTTACTCTTTCTTCAATTGTCATCTTTAAGATAAATGGAAATATATTTAGAGCAGCTCTTAGTATATTTATTCTACTTTCCATTCCTTACGGATTGGTTTAATAGAACTGCTCACTATGAGCACCATTTACCCATGGATGATGTTCTTGCAAAACATTATGAGTAGTAAGCAGTTCTAGTCAATCTCACTTCTATTGTATTTAAGATTCTCTATGAAATTAATACAAATCATGAAGTGACTTAAAAGAAATTAATTGAAGAAACGCCAAGCAATATTCTCTAAGAATTTCAACATCCTCGATTGACTTTGTTATTCCAAATAATATAAGAGCTTTTGAAGAGAAATCGAATTTCAACATTTAAAGATAATACGCATTGACTATCATAAGAACTTGTACTCCCACAGATTTAGCGAATCTCTAGAATAGAGGTTGACAAAGGTCAATGTTCATCATACATGTTCTAAGAGGTATCTTCTATAATGTCTTCATACTCTCATGTTGTGTAAGCTACTTGTGTACCATACACGCCTAAGTCGAATACGTTACCTAGTTGTCCTTGTATTTAATATAAGTATTCTTGTCCAACTCGAAATACTAAAATTCAAACACAAGACAATCTTGGGTACATGCTTGTCCAAGACAAACTCAATTAAATCAAACGCAAATAACAGTACAGTTAAAATGTCATTGGTAAATAAATCAAACTAATAGTATTCATCAATGCCATTCTTCAAAAACCTTATAAAACATAATGTAAATAAAGCGTGAATTAAATTTAACGCTAATTAAATAACAATTCACAATATCCTCATTCAGCGACTAAATAATCAAGGCCTTTTGACTTATTTAGTTTCATTAATTTTATCATATTCACCGACCCCATTGGAAGAATACATATTCATTTCTAATATGAATATTAATGGCCAAGATTCAAATCTGCACTACTACAACCCCTGCTATGGCTGATCACTGTAATTGCCAAATAAGGTAGGTCTCCAAACCAATTGTACAATACAACCCTTGGTTGACCAAAGCTACTTTGATCGACGTCTTATAGATTATGTCTGACGCTATGGCGACTCGACATAGCCCAAGTAATTCACAACCATCACACAGTACCAACTATGGACCTATGAAAGAGACTTTCCATCGGCAAACAGAGTAAGCACTATGGTGCATATTACTGATGAGATTAGATGTGTAACTGTACTGATTTTTAAAATAAAATAATTCGTTCGAAAATAAAGTGAATTTGAAAATTCAAAAGCAACGGTCTTCAAAGAATAAGGAACGGGTTTTGGCGCTCAAAAGAGTTCACAAAATTTAAGGTAGGAAAGCGATACGGTAACTAAAAGTCAACTTTAAAATAAACAAACAGTGAAGTAGAAAGAGTTTTTCTTCTTATTTCTAACAAATAAATTCCCACGAGCTCCCAAACCCAACTCTCAGTCGCTGGACGCCTAGACTTGATCTTCTCTAAAAGAATCTACAAGGAAGGAATTTTGAAAACAGAAAGAGTGTGAGATAAAGGATCTCAGTGAGGTTCGAAAAGTTAATAGAAAGAAAAGATAAACAATTTTTAAAACAAAAGATTTTGTTACACATATGACAACAGATAAAACAAATAACATAACAGATAAGACAAATACAGGACAAAACATATTTCGTTGGTGCAACCCTCCTTATTGCTCCTACTCCCAGATTTCCCTTATAACTCCCTCCAGAGGGTTAACAACTCTAGACAGAACAGAGCTCCGTGTACTTTAGGGAAACAGATCCTACGACCCTAATAGACCTCAGCGACTTCTGCCTCACGCCTAAAAGGGAATAGACTAGGCAATAGACAAATAAACCCGATAGTCCTCACTACCCAAGTCTACCTAATTACAACCTAATCGGCCGACCACATAGAAAATAGACAGAGCAAACAGAATACAAACAAACAGAACAATAACAGATAAAGTGCTCGGATAACCGAGTTACATTCCTGCAGAAGAGGCAGTACAAACAGAACAATATTGTACATAATAAAGTAAAATGGTCATGTATAGGCATATTTACTTTTAAAGAAGTAGCATACATAATACAATACACATATATATATTTACATGCATAGCACATTACCTTCTAGGTTTTATAAACAAACAAACTTTGGGGTGAACACTCACCTTAAGCCTTGCAAGCAATGATCCACAAGAGCAGTGCGCACTAAGAGCTAACGGACGGAGCACCTAAACAGAAAGCATCTAGTCACTAACTAGAAATTGAACAAAAGCTAAACGAATGAAAATAAAAAAGTCGGTGAAGAATTGGCAAAGGAGGGGCTCGAACTCTGAACCTTAAGGTTGAACTAGTTTGCACCAAACCAACTATGCTAGCCCCCAAGTTGTTACAAAGGTTTAAAGAAAACGGACTTGAAGGTCATTTAGTTTGAAATACGAAAAGCTTAGCACAGTTTCACAACCCAACATAGGAAGGGCAAAAGTCAACTTCAGTCGGCAGTCCAACTAACTATTTACGGTCCAAAATCTGTTCAAGGGTATAAACGTCAAGTCACAGTCAACAGGGGCAATTCTGTAATTTCCAGGGTCAACTAGGGTTCTAAAAGTCAAAGCAGTAGTTCAAGGGCCAAACTGTAATTTTGAAAAAGCTAGGTCAACGGTCAAACCATTCAACAAGGTGAAACCGTCTACATAGTCCAGAAATACTGTTGCTCCCTTTAAACAACAAGAAAAGACTAGAGGGGGGGGGGGGTGAATAGTCTTTTCAAACTTTCGTCGTTTAAAATACTTTCTCAGCAAGGGCTTATTACTTTTCAGTAATGAGTTTGCTGATACTTAACTTTATCAGCAAGTACTAGTTACTTTTCAGTAACGAGTTTTACTGGTACTTAAAAACAGAGTTCGGAAGTCTTTATACAATAAGTGCTTATCAATAAACGCTAGTTTCAGCAAGTGAGCAGAGTGACAGTGTATAGATAGAAAAGCTTGCTGAAAACTAAATGCAGTAAAGTAAATCACACAAACACTTTTTATAGTGATATCTGAGAGTGGCGTAATCTCTCAATTAATCCACTTTGTCCTTTCTAGGACCAAAACCACTAAGATAAGTTTGAGATTCCTTACCACACCTATCTAGAGCGATTCTTCAGAAACCAAAGCACACTTTCTTCGTTTCCAACCTAACTAGAGAACTGTAACCTTGTTCTCCACCAAACTTGGGACTTATAATCAGCAACACAATGTTTGATTAATTCCCCCTGAATTTCACGCCTGAAAAAGGGTGTTTATCAGTTATAGAGGTTTGGGATGAGATGACTTGAGTATAACTTATTCAGCTATAACAAGTAATCTAAGAAACAAAACTTTGAATACTTTGCAGTAAACAAGTTAAGTTGTTTCTGGTGTCAAGACTAGTTTTTGTTCGAAAGAAAGAACACTTAACTAATTTCTTAGCCGTGAATGTTCTACTTCTTCACAAGTAGCTTTTGTTTCAACCTTTAAGCCTTGGAACGGATCAATAGGCAGTAAAGAGTAAGGAAGATGAGTGTTTAAGCACAAGTGAGAGTTTGATCACGTTGTTGACACACTTCAACTCTTTGCCGGATGACCTCTATTTATAGTGAATCAAGGGAGCCGTTTGAATTTCAAATTCTAAGGCTTTGTTCCTTAAGATGTCACTATCTTGCTTTTGTACTTTCAACAGCGTCCTTCATTTGTCTTCTAGTCTTCATGTTCTTCGCATGCTTACTTTTGCATTTAATGTTCATTTGAACGAAATTCAAATATGAACGTTGGAGCACAAATGCAAGTACTTTCAACAAGGAGGTCACATATGTATTTCAGCAAGCGGTCAGTCTCAGTTTCAGCCAGCACAACCTACTCTGTCATATAGATTTTCACTTATGCAAGCTGTTGCTGAAATTTCCACTTTCTGAGCAACATGTGCCTTTGTAGATACCATCTTCAGAAATCTTCTTTAGTCTTCAGTCTTCGAAATCTTCAAGTTTCTGAACGGTTCTAGTGCTTCAATAGTTCGTTTGTAAAAAAACAAAGTACATCATCAGCAACCTAAAGCACCTAACTAGTACCTACACTAAGTCTTCAGCAAACGTTCCTCTTTTACAATGTCCTTAAAATTCTAAATTCCTTTGGACCTGAAGAGTACTAGTTACTGGACTTTCCTTAATTTAGCATGGTTAATTGCTCATCAAAATTTACAAGTTTCCTAACAAATTTCCCTCTTTTTGATGTTAGCAATCCATGGCTAAATTAATTGTTATCCTTTTAGAGGTTTCTGATGTTGAATAAATCAGTTGAATAATGCAAACATACTTGAATTATAAAACAGTAAGCATAAGTAGATTGCATAATCAAAAACCAATAAGAGTCAAAAGCTTATTGCTGATAGTTATCTTTCAGTACGTTTAGATGAAAGTTTAGAGATAACTACAAAAATCAGCAAACAAAGGCAAACAAAGCTTTTACAAGGGACTTAAGCTATTCCAGCAGAAGATTTCCTCAGAATCTCCCTTACACTCTTCTCAGCAAGCGCAGAAAACTCAACACAACCCTTCTTGTAATCTTCAATTAGCTTACGGACTTCAAGTTGAATGATCCTTGCATTCTTGCAGGCAGTATAATGATGGTTTTCACCATTCATTTCTTTGTAGTGAAGTACCCACAAGTGCATGCCCCAATTGCTGGCATGGAGAAGTTGTGTATATGAAATTCCCTTGTTAGCATGAATCTTTCTTAACCAGAGAAGATCTTCTTCTTGATCCTTGGCAGTGAGATAAAAATACTCATAAGGAATCAAGCCATATTTCTTCGTTGACTTTTTGGTTAAAGGATCACTATAGTAAGCAACATCAATCGGTTTGATTAAATCAGGCTCTTGCTTTATTAACTTGCCGATAGAAGTTCTTCTTACTAAGACTTCCAGATTCAGCCATTTTGCAGCAATGTTTCTTGGGTAGGGAGGAGGATCCCTTTCTTTTCTTTGCACTTTTAATTCAATCCAAGTGTAAATTTGATTCAGTATAGCAGTTGGAAAGAAATCATTGACCAACAAATCTTCCAGCTTTAAGACCCAACAACCATGTAGGTTTCTGATCACATTTTGAGTTGTTTGTTCATTGTTGGTCTTTGTGTATTCAATGCCAGAGCCAATGGCAATGCTGGATAGCCTCTTTTCTTTCTGTCTTTGCCTTCTTCTTCTTGACTTAGCATTTTCTTGATCTCTTGCTGAAGATCTTGAGTCAGAAGAGAAATGTTTGGAATGGCCAAAAGGAGTTAGGGCTGTAAGTGCTCTAGCTCTTATTACTTGAGATATTGTTTGGTCATCATCATTACATCATCTTCATTCAGATCTTGATGACTCTCAGTGTGACAGTATTCTTGAGTTTCAGCAGATGTTCTTCTCATTTTCGGATTTGCTGAATTTCTCTCAGAATTTCTTTCGGCTCATCTCTTTGAACTTTGCTTTCTTTCAGCAAGAGGTTCTCTGGGAGGTGGACTAGGCAGTATCAATGGCGCTTCAGCAGGGGTTTTCTTTGCTCTTGAAGATTTTCTTTGTTTATCTTCCCCCTTAGACATGGATTGCATCATTGAGTGAATGTGCAGAGAGAAAAATTCATTGCAATTTTCAGTAAGTTTACTTAGGCTAATGTACTTGAGAATTATTCCTTGCTGATTGATGAACCTGTATTTTACACTTTCATTCGAGTCTTTTTCACTAATTTAGCTATCCTCTAGGTTAATTTAGCTTATATTTTAGTCCATTTTATTAGAATAGTGTCACGTTTCCCTTTTCTTTGATTTTTCAGATTTTAGGTAAAAAAACATGTTTTTATGGGCAATATTGATGAAGAGGACGAGGTTTTGGTGTTTCGAGGACATTCGTGGTGTATCTAGAAGGTTCCGGATGAGATTTGAGGCCTAGGGGACGAGTTTCAAGGCTTAAAAGGTCACTAGAAGGCAAAATCCGAGTCCGAAAAGGAAAAGAAGACTAAAATCTCGTTGAAGCCGATCTGGACGTCCCAAGCGAATCGCCTGGGACGTGGGGGAATCGCCCCGCACAACGCGAATCGCCCTGCACCTGGAGCGGTTCGTCCCGGAGGTTTCCGAACATTATATATAGTTTGCCTATTTTTCTACGTTTTTCACACCTTTTCACATTATTTTGAGAGACAAATTCTCCAGCAACTGTCAGCTTAACTCCACCAGCATCAGGACTAGGACCTTGATTATCATCATCATCATCCTTTTTGTTCTTGGAATCTTTTCCTTCATCATCACTTGGATCTTTTGGGATATTTTCATCCTCTTCTTCTTCATCATCGTCTGTTAGTATAACTAACTCGAGATGTTTGTACATAGATGCGCTAGTTACTTCCTCTTCCTCATTGATTTTGTGGGGATCAGCCACCACGGGTACAAAAGAACCCTTGAGCATCATATCTTGTTCAGCTGGAGAGACACTCTTGAATTTAGCTTTCATATTTTCTCTGATTAGAGAAATCAGACTTGAGCTCATTAGCTGAGAATATGTCAGCTCTTCTGGAAGTATGGAATGTACAAAGGTCTCGAGTCTCAGTAAAGAGACTCTCTTTTTCTCATTGGACAGATGAAGGTGAAGATCAGACAAATCCATCATTCTGTACCTTTGTCAGTTGCTGACAGATTTAGCAACTCTGGTCAAGGTATTCCTTTTGAAGTTCGAGTAAAGTTCTTCTGAACTTACTTCCAAATCTTCAGTGATGTGAACCACTTCAGTGGTCTCCTTTTGAGCCTGAAAAAGAATAAAATTAATTTCAGGAAGGGTTTGGAAAATAGTTTTAGCGTCTAAAACTTGAACATGATTTACCTGTTGAAGTTCATGAAACTCATGTTGCACACTTTATTGTGCTGACACTATTTCCATTGCTTCAGGAGCTCGAGCAGCATCCTTGAATTGTTCATCCTGAAATAATTTTATATTAGATACAAGTACTAAGTTGTCAAACTTAGTAGATTTACCAAAAACTTCATCTACCTGCTGAGCAGGAGTTGTGGATTCTGGTGCAGAAGTTTCAACAATCTTCTGACTTGTATCTTGAGAAGTCTGTAAGGAAACAATGATATCAGCAAAAGATATAGTTTCAGATATTGAAGTTTTGCTTATGTCTGAGTTAACTACCTGCTGAAGAAGGGCAGGTGGTGACCCAGTCCTTTCAACAATGACAGCATCTTCATTATCTGGGACTTGTTCTTCAGCAGACTTCTTTTCTTGCTCTATTTGAGAAGGTTGTGCAGATTCAGCAATCTCCCTTGTCTCTGAATTGACAAGTTGAGCGGAGACATCTTGACCTTTAAGTTCACTGCTTGTCATGAACACATCTACTGACTTGTTGGAGGTGTCATCAATCTCCAAATCCATTTGTTGGCTTAATTCTGTCAGCACCAGCTGGACTTTGTCAATGGATGTTTGTGGTGAACTAGGTCTAATATTCTCAGCATCATGAGATGCGTCGTCGAATAGTGTCTCTTGTGGTGTTTCAACAACCTCTGGGACTTGAACCATTGCAGTCTCAGCAACTGGGTCTTCAGCAATTGCAGCTTCAGCAACTGCAGCTTCAACAACTTGATGAGTTGCTTGTTCAACAACCATCTTTTCAGCAGCATTATCATTAAGTGCCGCTTTTCTCAGATTAGCAACAATATCACTCTCTGGTTCCAGAGTATAGTCATCGGGATTATCTATAATGTAGATATCGAGGACTTGGGCAGGAATTTCATTTCCACTGCCTTGTGGTCTTATTTCAGCAGATGTATCAACGTTGGGTTGATTGTTGAAGGCTTCTACAAACACTTCAACATTGCTGAAAGCTTCTGCAAACACTTCAACAACATCTACTGGAGTGGCTTGTGTTTCAGCAACTCCTGGAGCATCATCTGAAAGATCATGGACAATTGGAATGGTCTTACGAGCCATTATTTTCTTTCTTCGGTAAGTCTTTTTCCGTTTCTTCTTAGGAATGGGGTCAGCTGATGACGCTGCAGTTTGAGTGTCATCATCAGCTTTCCTCTTTTTCTTCTTAGATTTTTCCCTGGGTGCATTAGTTTCAGCAACCGCAGTGGCTCCAGTAGCAACATCTGCAGCTGTTGCATTCTCAGCAACGGCTGTTGTACACTTACCTTGTTGATCACCATCTGCAGCAGTTGCATTCATGGACTGATTTTCAGTCTCAGCAACATTTGCAGCTGTTGTATACCTGTCTTGCTGACCAACACTGACAACATTTGCAGCTGTTGTCTTCTTTGACTTCTTGTCAGCAAGCTTAGGTCCATTGTGCTTGTGGAAGGCTCTTTCCACATTGCATACTGATTTCTTAATCGGCAATGGGTTTCTCAGCTGAATCCTGAAGTGTTCAAGGATATAGCATATTTTCAGTCCATACATTACTGGGAAGGTAGGTGAGACTGTCTTTTTACGTGCTTTGAGGTCCAACTCACGGGAACAATCTCTCCTTTCTTCATCTTTTCATTTCTGACATCACTGTAGAAGGCTTCTATTTCTTCATCAGTGGCAGTGATGTCATCTTCAGTTCCAGTAGTTGGAATCTGAAAGATGTTGGCTAAATCGATCCATTTCAGGATGATTTGCACACCTTGAACTGTGGTAGAAATCACTTTTTTAGGGCGAGAGTTTGGATTTCTGCATTATTGTAGAATTCCATAGCATCTAACATACTCACTTTCTTAGGGCGAGCAGTTATAAAGAAAAGAAGGCCTTGTTCATTTATCAAATTTAGCGCCTCTTCATTTTCCTCATCTAGTTCTTGTTCCTAGAAGTATCTTATGTACTTCTCCTTGGCGAATCCACCCCATTGCATCATCTGTTCACACTTTGCAGTGTCAAGATATGCAGGCGGCATGGGTCTCTCTGTTATTCAGTCGTATTTCAACACAATTTTCACTGTGTTGGTTGCCGGAATTTCAACCGAAGTAGTGCTTTTCCCAGCACTATCAGCTTTGGACGATTTTGAGGTCTTGGAAGACTGTCTCTTTGGAGCCATTTCTTATATAGTGTGAGAGATGTACGAAAAGGATAACTTTCTTTTTGACCGGAGGTACAGTGAATTCAGGGCACAGACTATAAAATTTGCAGAGAAAGGAAATGTGAGTTAAAGAATTTTATCTTTCTCTAACCCTTTATTTATATAGTACCTCTGTTATGGAAGAAGCTCAACGGTTCTGAGTTCTCAACAAGGGTAAAACAGAGATTCAACTACGTTAGTGGAGCCTTTGCATTAAATGCGTAGTGGTCCACTAACAAAAACCGTCAGAGCACAGTTTCTCTTTGTGATTTTAACCGTTAGATCAAAAACTGCTTTGAATCAATGTCCACGATTGTATTTCATGTCATGATTAACGGCGAGTTTATCTATGCCAAGATTAACGTCACAAATTGATTTTACCTTGATTCACGGGATTTGATCCTTTTTTCCACAGCGCTAATTGCTTGCTGAAGTAAATGAGAATCTTTTCAGCGATTTTGGACAAATTGACTTTGACACTTACCTTTTTAGATAACAAGCCTTGTATTTGCTGAAAGTTCCCCCTTAATCAAATATCTCATATTTCTTTAAGTTAAAAGACATTTCTGAGTTCCCGTCTCAGCAAATTCTTTTTATATTGAGATATCCTTTGGTAAAATCCGAGAAGTGTTCTTGCTCTTTGCTGAGTTCCCGTCTCAGGTTTTTTGTTTTGATACTTCAATACCTGTTTCAGTATCTTTGATTGTCTGAATGCCCGTTTCAGCAATCCTTAAAGTTTTTCTCTTACTGAGTGCCCGTCTCAGCAAGTGATCAAGTTTCCTAACAAATAACCGTTTTGAAGGAATTACTTGCTGAATGCCTGTTTCAGCAATCATGTAGTGAACTATCATTTCTTTTTAGAAGAAATAAGTGGAAGGAGCTTTATACATGTAAGCATACTTTGTCTTGCTGAATGCCTGTTTCAGCAATCTGCCAATTGTATCCCTTACTTATTGAGGTAGTTTAATCAATCCAAGGTTATACCTTAGCATTGCGAACCTATTATCTGGTAGGGGCTTGGTAAAGATGTCATCAAGTTGATCATCAGTACCTACTTTCACAACCTCAATGTCTCCTTTTTCCACATGATCTCTAATGAAATGATGTCTAATATCAATGTGCTTTGTCCTTGAGTGAAACTTAGGATTTTGCGTGATAGCAATAGCACTTGTATTATCACAAAAGATTGGTGTTTTCTTTGCAGAAATACCATAATCTCTTAATTGTTGCTGAATCCATAGGATTTGAGCTGTGCAACAACCAGCCAGAATGTACTCAGATTCAGTAGATGAATTGGCAACACAGGTTTGCTTCTTGCTGAACCATGATATTAATCTAGTACCTAGAAATTGACAAGTTCCAGAAGTACTTTTTCTATCAAGAGTTGATCCTCCATGATCAGCATCAGAATAACCAACCAATTCCAGTCCAGAATCTTTAGGATACCATAATCCAACATTGACTGTACCTTTGACATATTTCAGTATCTTAAGTGCCTTTTTGTAGTGTGATTCTCTTGGATCCGATTCGAATCTTGCACACACACAAACAGCATACTGAATGTCAGGTCTACTTGCTGTTAAATACAACAAGGAACCAATGAGCTTCCTATACTTGTGTTCTTCAACACACTTATCTTCTTTAGTATAGCCCAATTTGGTACCAACACTCATAGGGATCTTTTCAGGTTTTCTTCCTCTTTGATCCTAAACTTTATGAGCATTTCCTTTGCATACTTTGCTTGATTTATGAATATTCCATCTTTGAGTTGCTTGACTTGCAATCCTAGGAAATAATTCAATTTACCCATCATACTCATTTCAAACTTGTTTGTCATGAGTTGGGCAAAATCATCACAAAGTTGCTTGTCCTTAGATCCAAACATTATGTCATCCACATAAATCTGAACTAACAGTATTTTACCATCATGGTTCATGGTAAACAAAGTTTTGTCAACTTCACCTTTCTTGAAACCATTATCCAGCAAGAACTTTGCTAAGGTATCATACCAAGCTCTTGGTGATTGCTTTAGACCATATACAGCTTTCTGAAGCTTGTATACCATCTTGGTTTCTGAGGGAAGTTCAAAGCCAGGGGGTTGTTCCAAGTAGACTTCTTCAGCAAGTTCACCATTTAAGAATGCACTTTTAACATCCATTTGATAAACAATGAAGTCATTGTGAGCAGCAAAGGCCAAGAAAAGTCTAACTGTATCAAATCTTGCAACTGGTGCATTAGACTCATCATAGTCCAATCCTTCAGTCTGACAGTAACCTTGAGCAACTAAACGCGCTTTGTTCCTTGTTACTTCACCAGACTCACTCAGCTTGTTTCTGAACACCCACTTTGTACCTATTGCTTTCTTGCCTTCAGCAAGCGGTACAAGTTTTCAGATTTTGTTCCTTTCAAATTGATCCAATTCTTCTTGCATTGCCTTGATCCATTCAGAATGCTTTAAAACTTCTTATATCGTCTTGGGTTCAATTTCTGAAACAAAGAAAGAGAACAAAGCTTCTACTTCTACGGCATTTGCTTCTTCAACAAGTCCATGAGTAGTAGATACTTTGGATCTAGTCACTTGGCGTTTGTCAATATCACCAATCATATCCGTAGAGGGATGATCTCTAATCCATTTATTAACAGGTTTTCTGCTCTTTGGATGTGGATAAGTTTGCTCATCAGCATGTGGCTCTTCAGTATGTACTTGCTCAGTACTACTGGTATTTTGTTGTGTCTCTGCTGAGATTGGTTCATCAGCAACTGCTTGTTCAACATTGCTAGATTGTGGTAACTCGTCAGCAGGCACATGAAGTTGCATTGTTTCAGCAACATCCGGAGTAACTGCGTCTTTTGCTGGAAATTCTTTGTCATGAACTATATTTATCTTGTCATGACTCGGGGGAGGAGAGTCATTATCAGAATCATCATTTAGTTCAATTGACTTGACTTGCCTAGCATCAGATTGAGTTCTTTGCTCGTGTATGAGTAGCTTCTTCATACAATATGATATTTCTTCTTCAACAGGCACTCCTTGTGACTTTTCATAGAATACAACATGCACTGATTCTTCAATCTTTTGTGCCCTTTTGTTGTAAACTCTATAAGCTTTACTATGCAAGGAGTAACCAAGAAATATAGCTTCGACTGCCTTTGGTTGAAATGTTCTTAGGTATTCTCTACCATTGTTAAGAACAAAACACTTACAACCAAATACTCTTAGATGGGTGATGTTAGGAGGTCTTCCAACAAATAACCCATAGGGAGTTTTGTTGTATTCCTTAGTAATCAGACATCTGTTTTGAGTATAGCAGGCGGTATTAATCGCTTCAACCCAGTAAGCTTCACTTATTTCAGTGTCAGCAAGCATTGTTCTTGCAGCTTCTTTTAGGGTGCGATTCTTCCTTTCAGCAACACCATTTTGTTGTGGTGTCCTTACTGAGGATAACTGATGTTGTATGCCTTTTGAAGTGCAATACTCAGTTACGTACTGGTTCACAAACTCAGTACCATGGTTTGTCTTATGAATTTTACCTTGTCATTTTTCATGACTTCAAGCTTATTCAGCAAGTTAGGTATTTCAGTCCTTGTTTCAGACTTGTGCTTGATAAATACTGTAACGGTACGGTAATTTTGAAAATAATATTTAAATCGGAACATCGAACGGTCTTTTAAAAATAACGGTAAGTAAAGGTTTTGGCTCTCAAACGAGCTTACAATTCAAGAGAAATAAATGCGGAAGCTAAAAGATAATGAAGTTCAATGGAAAATAACAAGCGAAGACAAGTTTCTTCTTATTTGAAAATAACCCCAAACAAAAATACCCCACACTCTCGAGTCGCCGGACGCCTACTAGAGCTCATCGGTAGTCGAACCTACAAGGAAGTATTTTGAAAAGAGTGGTGAGATAAAGGATCTCAGTGGTGCTCATGCAATTTTGTAGAAGATCTTTCAGTTTAAAGGCAGACAAATTACAGGCAGTAAATTCAGATAACAATCAGTTTAGTAAACAAGCAAATCAATCAGCTAAGATGTCAGAAAACAGTAAGGCAGTTGTTTTGAAAACAGTACAGTAACAGTTGGTGCAGGCCGCCTTATTGCTCCTACTCCCAATAGCCCTTATCACCCCGTCTAGAAGGAATTCAATTCTAGCCAGTACAGTGTCCTGCGTACGTTCAGGAAAAGTCCTACGACCCAAATAGACCTCAGCTTCTTCTGCCTCGCGTCTTAAGGGATTAGACTAGGTGACTCATAAATAAACCTGATAGTCAACACTACCCAGGCCTACCTACTTATCAACCTAATCGACCGATCAACAGTTAACATTAAAACAATGCTCGGAAACCGAGAGAGGTATTGGAAAACAATGGTAAGTTAAGAAGGCAATAGTCAGTTGAAGAGTCAGCAAGACAGCAAACAATAGCATGTAATAGTACAGTGCAGTAATCAATTCAGAAAGTTCATTGAATTAAGACAATCAAGCATAGCATTTCAAACATGCGCTTCAACTTATGAAAGTAACAAGCGTGTAGGTATACATGTGAAATAGGAACAAACAATAAGTGCAGTAACATAGTAAGCAATTAACACATAACTTCCTTGTAGTTTTAGAAAACAGACAGTAACACTCACCTTAGCACGGGCGAGCAAACCACCAAGAGAACAACGAATTACGGAATAACAGACTGGTCACCTATATAGAAAATGACTAGTTACTAACTAGGATTCGAAAGGCAAGTCAAAACTGTAAAAGTTAAAAGGTCGAAGAAAATGTTGCGAAGGTGGGGTTCGAAGTCAAGAACGTTAATTCACAGTCAACAGGGGCAATTCTGTAATTTCCAGGGTCAACTCAGTCAATTCCAAAACTAATAAGGGCAGAGTCATCCCTTCCAAGTCACAAGGTCAATAGTCAAATCAGATTCGAAATAGAACTACTCATATTAAACCGTCCAATACGAAAGGGCAAAATGGTCCATAACTCGTCTAGGGGTAGAAAGGTCAAATTCCAGATCTTTCACGGGTACTAGTCAAATCCAGATTACATACGGTCAAAACAGTCAACTCGTATAAATGGAACCAGAGGTAACAAGCTCAAGTTCAGAAATTCGTAAGGGTAAAACGGTCAAACAAAAAAGAGAAACGAAAAGAAGAATAGAGATATTACCTTCTAACGGAGATGAGATGATTCGAACTGCGAATTAAATAAAAACAAAAGGATTAAAATCAGGATTCAATTCGAGATTTGAATCCAAAACGCACAAGGACGGAGCCGAAACTACTTACCGGAACTAAAATCGGAGCAAGACAGGGGTAGAGTGAACCGGGCAGGACAAAAACAGGACCGGGACGGAGCTGAGCGAACTGAACGGATCCGGAGCAAAGGTGTTGGATGGAGCAGAGGAAAAAGAAACCGGTGGTGGCTCGCGATGATGATGAAGTGAGGATGATGGTGTTGATAATATGATGGTGCAGCAAGGATGGTGGCGAAAAGATGAAGGTGAGGGTGATGATGGATGGTGAACGATGTTGATGACATTATGGTGGTTGTAGTAGGGATAGTAGGCGGTCCGGTGGTTGTTGTTTGGAAGATGGGTGGTCGAGGTGATGATGATGGTGGCGTGGAGAGGCTGCCGAAAGGAAGAAGGAAAGAAGAAATGAAAATAGGAATGATGTTTGGAGGCTTCATCTAGGTTTAGGGTTTTGAGTGAAATGGGCGAGCTGAACAAGAGTTGGACCTTCCGAAAATTGGGCCAGCTCAAGCAAGCTTGAAGATTGGGCTTAGATTTTCAGATTAAATTACTGAATAAATAATTACTCAGGTAATTAATTAAATAATAAAATTATAGAAAAAAACGGGATGTTACACTCCACCACCCTTAAAAGAAGTTTCGTCCTTGAAACTTAACTAGCATAAATCCAACGAACGGGGAATGGAGAATCGAAAGCCTTCAACTTCAAACGTCGGATGAAAGAATAAACTCGCAAGCCAAAAGTTTAAGTCGAAACTAGACTAAATAAAACGGAGCATATTTCTTCAACCAAACGATTCCAAGTAACGAGTCCTCAGAAAGTCGTCGATAACATAAACTTTAAGTGTATCTAACCTAATAAACGTAAAGCAGTAGAGCAGCAACCAAAAACTTAGACGAAAATTGACTTAATGAAGCGTACCTTTTGCTACATTTGCCGAGGAAGGCTCACGTGCGAACATATTTTAGACTCTCGCCTTGGCTTTAGTACCACTTCCTTGGCTCTTAGAACTCGAGCCCCCAAACCTTCCCTCTTCAGCTAGAGAGTGACGTCTCGGACAATCACCAACTTTATGATCCCTGCTGCCACAGGCCAAACACCAACCCTTCTTCTTCCAGTAGTTGCTTTCCTCATGATTCGTTCCTCCACAAAAGTTGCAGTTCCTCCTAGGTGAATGTCCAGTATTATCAGCAGCTTGGCGAGGTCGACTTTCCCGCTGATTGCGAAGATACTTCGATGGAGACCGACGATCCTTGTTATCTTTGCGACTCCTGTGGTCAGAACTCCTTTTTCAAGATCGTCGAGGTTCATAGCTCTCTAGTTCTCCCAAACCACTCTCCACTTCACCCGCTATTTCCACGGCTTTTGCGTAGGTTGACAACTCGATCCCGAATAGGCTGTATCGGATTTCCGACTTCAAACCCTTCACAAAGTGACGTACCTTCTCCCTCTCGTCATTCTGAAAGTGTGGCACATACTTCAACAGTCGAGTGAACTCTGAATCATAGTCGGCAACGTTCATGGTTCCTTGCACCAAATCCTGAAATTCATCTCTCCTGTTCTCGCGAACCAGGCGAGGCACGAACTTGTCCATGAACTCCTTCTCGAAGTTCTTCCAAGTTCGGTCAACTTCCTCTTGTCTCCACCTTGCATCGATGGTCCTCCACCAATTTCTAGCTGCTCCCACGAACTGGAACGCTGCAAGCTCAATCTTTCTCTCGTCCGGGTAGTGCAGAATTGAGCACAAGTTCTCCATGCTCTCTAGCCAGAGCTTAGCCTTGCGGGCGTCAGGCGCCCCATCGAACTGGTCGGGATGGAAATGGGTGAAGCGCTCAGCAGCCTGGTCGATGGTTTGAGTCGGTGGCGGTGGCGGTGCGACAGGCTGAGCAGGGGGTGGCCTAAAATGGCGCATAGTCTCGCTGAAGTTTCCCAAGGCGGCAATGATCCGCTCAACTTGGTCCGAAGTGCCATCATTGTTGTTGTTGTCACTACTGGGGCTGCCGTTGTTGGTGTTGTTGTTGCCGTTGTTGGTGTTGTTGTTGCCATTGCGAGTGTTGATCCTTGGAGCCATCCTATCGCAATTAGTCTAAGGTAAGTAACGTAATTAACGTCCTCGAGTGTGACTATCCTAAGGCGTTACAATCTTAAGGCCAAACTATTGCATAAATGAGAACTTAAAGCATGCGATCAATAATGTAAAGAGTGACATACTTTTAAATAGAACACATAAACAACATGCATTTAAGGCAACATAATGAATTTGATAGTCTCAATAAAAGCAAACAGGGTCAATAGTAGTATCATGCAAAAGTACGAAAATTCCAACTAAGCAGACAGATAAGTCATTTGAAAATTTTAGGACAAAACAGAGTAAGTCGGTCAAGAACTCAGTCAATGGTCAACTTTAACCACAGTACGACATTCTAGAAAAACTGGACAGTAGAACAGTTCAGAGTTAGTACGTAGAACTAGACGGTAAAAGAGACAGGACAAAAACCACTCAACCTATGTAGCGACTCGAACCCTCACACACACACCCCAAAGGACAAAAGATCCTATCCTAGCAAGCTTGAGTTTGCACTCAAGCTCTGATACCATCTGCAACGGTACGGTAATTTTGAAAATAATATTTAAATCGGAACATCGAACGGTCTTTTAAAAATAACGGTAAGTAAAGGTTTTGGCTCTCAAACGAGCTTACAATTCAAGAGAAATAAATGCGGAAGCTAAAAGATAATGAAATTCAATGGAAAATAACAAGTGAAGACAAGTTTCTTCTTATTTGAAAATAACCCCAAACCAAAATCCCCCACACTCTCGAGTCGCCGGACGCCTACTAGAGCTCATCGGTAGTCGAACCTACAAGGAAGTATTTTGAAAAGAGTGGTGAGATAAAGGATTTCAGTGGTGCTCATGCAATGTTGATTTCATGCAATTCTGTAGAAGATCTTTCAGTTTAAAGGCAGACAAATTACAGGCAGTAAATTCAGATAACAATCAGTTTAGTAAACAAGCAAATCAATCAGTTAAGATGTCAGAAAACAGTAAGTCAGTTGTTTTGAAAACACTACAGTAACAGTTGGTGCAGCCTGCCTTATTGCTCCTACTCCCAATAGCCCTTATCACCCCGTCTAGAAGGAATTCCATTTAAGCCAGTACAGTGTCCTGCGTACGTTCAGGAAAAGTCCTACGACCCAAATAGACCTCAGCTTCTTCTACCTCGCGTCTTAAGGGATTAGACTAGGTGACTCATAAATAAACCTCATAGTCAACACTACCCATGCCTACCTACTTATCAACCTAATCGACCGGTCAACAGTTAACATTAAAACAGTGCTCGGAAACCGAGAGAGGTATTGGAAAACAATGGTAAGTTAAGAAGGCAATAGTCAGTTGAAGAGTGAGCAAGACAGCAAACAATAGCATGTAATAGTACAGTGCAATAATCAATTCAGAAAGTTCGGTGAATTAAGACAATCAAGCATAGCATTTCAAACGTGCGCTTAAACTTATGAAAGTAACAAGCGTGTAGGTATACATGTGAGGTAGTAACAAACAATAAGTGCAGTAACATAGTAAGCAATTAACACATAACTTCCTTATAGTTTTAGAAAACAGACAGTAACACTCACCTTAGCACGGGCGAGCAAACCACCAAGACAACGACGAATTACGGAATAACAGACTGATCACCTATATAGAAAATGACTAGTTACTAACTAGGATTCGAAAGGCAAGTCGAAACTATAAAAGTTAAAAGGTCGATGAAAATGTTGCAAAGGTGGGGTTCGAAGTCAAGACCTTAAGGTTAAACTAAATCTCTAAACCAACTAGGCTAGTCAATCACTTAGTAGAAAAACTTTGAGGAAAATGACTTGAAGGTCACTTTTAGAAAACAACAAACTTGAAACGGTTCGTCTAAAATATCCAAAACAGTTCGGTTGTTCATTAAATAGAAAGGTTAAGCTCAATCATTTTCGCAAAATCTATTTGGTAGATGTACTCTACGCAGTTTCACAATCCAAGATGGGTAGGGCAAAAGTCAACAGTCAACCATCAAACCTAATTATCTAGTCCAAAATCTGTCCAAGGGCAAAAGCGTCAATTCACAGTCAACAGGGGCAATTCTGTAATTTCCAGGGTCAACTCAGTCAATTCCAAAATTAATAAGGGCAAAGTCATCCCTTCCAAGTCACAAGGTCAATAGTCAAATCAGATTTGAAATAGAACTACTCATATTAAACCGTCCAATACGAAAGGGAAAAATGGTCCATAACTCGTCTAGGGGTAGAAAGGTCAAATTCCAGATTTGTCACGGGTACTAGTCAAATCCAGATTACATACGGTCAAAACAGTCAACTCGTATAAATGGAACAAGAGGTAACAAGCTCAAGTTCAGAAATTCATAAGGGTAAAACGGTCAAACAAAAAAGAGAAACGAAAAGAAGAATAGAGATATTACCTTCTAACGGAGATGAGATGATTCGAACTGCGAATTAAATAAAAACAAAAGGATTAAAATCAAGATTCAATTCGAGATTTGAATCCAAAACGCACAAGGACGGAGCCGAAACTACTTACCGGAACTAAAATCGGAGCAAGACAGGGGTAGAGTGAACCGGGCAGGACAAAAACAGGGCCGGGACGGAGCTGAGCGAACTGAACCGATCCGGAGCAAAGGTGTTGGATGGAGCAGAGGAAAAAGAAACCGGTGGTGGCTCGCGATGATGATGAAGTGAGGATGATGGTGTTGATAATATGATGTTGCAGCAAGGATGGTGGCGAAAAGATGAAGGTGAGGGTGATGATGGATGGTGAACGATGTTGATGACAGTATGGTGGTTGTAGTAGGGATAGTAGGCGGTCCGGTGGTGGTTGTTTGGTGGAGAAGATGGGTGGTCGAGGTGATGATGATGGTGGCGTGGAGAGGCTGCCGAAAGGAAGAAGGAAAGAAGAAATGAAAATAGGAATGATGTTTGGAGGCTTCATCTAGGTTTAGGGTTTTGAGTGAAATGGGCCAGCTGAACAAGACTTGGACCTTCAGAAAATTGGGCCAGCTCAAGCAAGCTTGAAGATTGGGCTTAGATTTTCAAATTTAAGCTAGCCCAAAACGAAAACAAAACGGTCCATTAACCACCCGTACTTTCTAAATTCGAAAACGATAGAGCGGGAAAGAAGTTAATTAAATTACTGAATAAATAATTACTCAGGTAATTAATTAAATAATAAAATTATAAAAAAAAAACGGGATGTTACAAATACTATCCGAGTGAATCTTGAATAGTCATCTACCACCACCAGACCATACTTCTTACCAGCATAGCTTGTTGAAGAAGATTCAAACAAGTCCATGTGCAAGAGTTGCAAAGGTTTTGTAGTTCACGGTACTGCCTTGTTCTTAAAAGAAGATTTGGTGAGTCCTACTAGATGCACCTCAACTTGATGAGCTTTCCTTGCTGACATGCATTGCAAACACCATCCTTCTTGAAAGTAACCTTAGGTAATCCAACTACAAGTGCCTTTTTAGACAGCTTATTCAGCGTCTTGAAGTTTAGGTGACTTGTTCGTTTATGCCATAACCATGCTTTTTCAGCAAGGCAATCATGATCTGAGACAAGGCATTTTTCAATGATTGCTGAAGACAAATCTATAGTGTACAAACCTCCTGATCTTCTGGCAACCATAATAACCTGCTTTGTCTCAAAGTATACAAGTTTACATTCATCACTTTTGATTTTCATGAAGTATCCTTTATCAGCGAATTGAGTCATGCTGAAAGGTTAAACTTAAGATTTTTGACATAAAGAACTCACGAAATGGTAATGCATCCTAACTTCACGTCACCATAACCTTTTGTAGAACCAAAGCCTCCACCAGCAAACCTTATTGTTGGAACTTTAGACCACCGTCTATAGTTTATAAGGTTATTCTTGTTGCCCGTCATGTGCTTTCCACAACCACTGTCAAAGTGCCAGATTGCATTATTTGTCTCCGTGGCTAAAGTCTGCACAATCAAGGGCAAACAAGTTAATTATCCCATTGGATGTCCATTAACATGTTCAAGAATGCGTCCAGTGGAAACCCAAGTCTTAAGTTTTTCAAATTTGACTTGTTTTCTACTTGCTGAGGAGCTAGGAGGTTTTGAGCCGAAAGACTTTTGATTTGTGCTGATCAAATACACTTTCTGATGTGGTGTCTTGCTCGGTTGACCTTTTTGTTGAACATACTTTTCAGTAAGTTCTTTTCTGGCAAGGTTCCTTCTAGCCCTAGCGTTTTGAGTTTTGTCAGAACTCTTAGGCTTGGTTTTATTCATCTCTTTGAAGTATCTTTGCTAACTTTGCTTATACTCATGAAAAAGTTGACTTTTCTTGGTTTTGAAACCGAGTCCACTTTTCGGAGAATGCTGAGCTTTTGTCTCAGCAACCTTACTTGATTCAGGTTTGTCAGCAAAGGTCTTCTGATTACTTTTAGTAATCTTGCCTTTTGACTTAACAAATTGCTTTTCAGCAACTTGTTTGGCGGAATGCTTTACAACATCCTTTTTCTTAACAGTTTGCTTTTCAGCAACCTGTTTTCCTTTTAAAGTCTTGTTACTTTGAGTAGCAACAGCGGGCTTTACAGTCGTAGGTACTTGATTGCATTTTTTAGCAACGTTAAATTGACCAATCTGATAGAGTTCTGGTTGTCCACTATTAGTTACGCATACAAAGGTAATTGGTGATTTGTCTTTACTCAAGATTATTACGTCATCACCTTCATACGTTGCACCTAATCCTTCTTTCTGAGATGGATCTCTCAGACAAGAATTTAGTTCATTCAGCGTATTACTTGCATCAGCATAAAAATTGAAGTTGATTTTCATCTTTTCATTTCTTGTATTTCAGCAAGTAACTTTAGAATTGAGGACTGATATTCTTCCAATTCTATTGCCATTTGAGAATTCTTCTCTGTAGCTTCAGCAATCAACTTATTGAGATGCAATATTTCAGCATCTTTCTTTTCTGGCTCTTCTCTCAGCAAGACGTACTTTTCAGTAGTTTGCTTGGTCAGAGTTTCAGCATTATGTAGTTTCTCTTGCTGTTTGCTCAGGGTTTTGTCAAACCTTTCGATTTCTCCTTGAATTCTATCAAGGCCAATATCATCTTCACTTTCTGAGTCAGAGTCAGAGGTAGGACTGTTTACCTGACCGGCCATTAGGCAGAATTCATAGTTTGACACATCTGGATAAGCTTCCATAGCTATTCCACAAACTTCCTTGCTGATCTCTACGTCAAGAGTGGCTTCTTCTTCTTCAGTGTCTGAGCTTTCTATCTCACTGTCTTCGGAGCTGGTATCAATGCACAACGCATAGTTTTTTGCCTAAAGCTTCTTCTTTTCTTCAGCAATGAAAGCCCTCTTGAACTTCTTCTTCTTTTCAGCAGATTTACCTTTCAACAAAGGACAATTTTGTTTGAAGTGTCCAGGCTTTTTGCAATAAAAGCAAATATCATTTCCAACTGTTGGTTCTTCAGAGGAATTTGCTTGCTGAGCTTGCTTGTTCAGCGAGCTAGCCTCATTCTTATATTTATGGTAGTTGTTACCAAGATGCTTTTTCAGCTTCTCTTTTTCTTTTCGCCTTTCAAGTTCCTTACAGATGAATTTCTTCATGTTTTTAACAACTAAAGCATTTTCATCAGCAGGATCTTTATCATTCTTCTTTTCAGAACATGACGGATTTGCAGCAAGAGCAATGTTTTGCGAATTTTCAGCAAACACATTTTCTCTTTGCTTTGTCTCGTAGTTGACAGTAGCAAGATGAGAGAACTGATAGTGTATATGTCCTAGAGACAGTCTTTATTAAGGGAATACAACCCTTATTAAGGGCATATATGTACTATTACACAGGTCAACGTAATATAATATATGTTTGTTTGTTTAACTATTGAGTATCGCTTTCATATTTATATTACACCAGGCATACAACATGTCATATCTCTATTCCTGTCTGTATTGATATCAAACATGTCCCCTCGGATAGATGACCGATCACACAGATAGTGGGAGCTATGTGAGTTATCATCTATCCCAAACTCTCCCTAGTCGAGGTTCATCTCGGATGTAGGGGTCTGAATGAACCAGGTGTGACTAGTATGCGTGGAGGTTATACTTGTTAGAGCAAGTGTGAGCCGATCCCATAGCCACGGAACGGATTGTTAGACAATCTAGAAACGTTCCCATAACTCCTCATAGTTGTTCGAAGGGTGATTACCGAACAATGGAAGTACCCACCGGAAACTCCCATCGATGTATACTCTACACCGAAGTATCTATGGGAACCGGAAAGTTGTCGAAATGATGCCAGTTGTCCTTTGGACTTACCGGACTTTATCATCACATTTGTTGCCCCATATCCTTGGTGGACCCGTCGATGTCAACTCTGAATAAGCAGTTGACCCAAGACACGATCCAGGATTATGGCTACATACAAATGGGGGTGATAAGTGATTCTGTGAAGAATTCATCTCTCACGTGTAGCACAAGAGAGCACTGCTCATAGTCATTCATAGTTGTGATTGGTTAAACCGCTGGCCAGCGTATCAATATTATTATGATAGTCATAATAGATATTGGATTCACCAAGCAACTCATTGAAGACGCCCGTGGATGTATTATTGGGATAGACACATCATCGATCCTAGATGCATTCGAGTCAGTCAGATGAAGGGACGTTACCATCGCCGCAGCCCGGTGCTTATCTAATTCGATTTAGACTCTACACTCATTCATTTGGTTATCGGACGAAACGCATCGTTGAGCGCAAACAGACTTCACAACGAAAGGGTTTGCTTTGAGAAACCTCTCAAACGTCCTCATGTATTAATATTGCAAATGGAACAGTCTAGGAATTCCATATTGCCTAGTGTAGCACTTGCTTAATACAATGAGGCCCTATGGGTCACACTATGTGGTGATTCAGCTTATCCGAATATCCTTGAAGATGGAATCGCAATTAATTTAGAATTAATTGTGATTGATGAATTATAATTGATTTGGAATTAATTATAATTATTTGTGGCTCAATTAATAATTTGGAATTATTAATTGAATTGATTGATTAATTGTATTTTATGTAAATACAATTAAAGATTATATTTTAGAAATATAATAGATATTTGATTTGAAAGGATATATTAATTTAGAATTAATATATGCACATGGGCAAAATCTACTTAGAATTTGAATTGCCTTCGAATTATAAGTGGGTCCCAAAATTGGGACCCACATACCCCCCCTTGGCCGGCCGCGTGTAGTAGTAGTATGGGAGGGAGTTTCGACCCCTTCCCATATTAGAAGTCAATGGTTAAGTTAGATTTTCCTAATTGAGTTCTAACTTAATTGGGAATGAATCTAGACTTAAATTGGTTTCCTTGTGCAATAAGAATTAGAGTTCCTATTCCTTTATGTAGTCTAAAAGAATCTTCTTTAGGCTTCTATTGACTACTATATAAGTAGGTCATTAGAGAGCTTTTTCAATGCCGAATTCTTAGAGAATTATTCTACCTTTCTTAGAGAAAACAAAAAGCTCTTCCCTACCTCTATAACCTAGCCGCGCGCGCACTCTCCACCGGGGGGAAATCGCCGCCCCATCTTCTTGGCCACATAAAGAATATTCTAGCATTCTTTCCGATAAGCTGTTCATCCGTGGATACCAAGGTTGAGGTTCAAAGAGCTGGAAACTAACTTTTATTGTCTTGCAGATAATCAAAGTATTGCAGATATCTTCGACTTCGACAAAGGAGAAGATTCACCGGACTATTACGAAGACTTCATCGATTGGCATATCGATTCAATACCTATTCTTGCTTTTGGAGTATTGTAAGTCTTCTGATTAATGTGTTTATTATATACGTTACATGCATGATCAATTAACCTGCATGTTAAGAAAATTTTTGAAATTCCGCTGCGTACTCTAGGGGTAACTCTGACCATATTTTCTTACAGTGGTATCAGAGCCAGGTTAATTGATTATGTATACACGTATATATGTTATGTGATTATGTAGTTTATGTGGATGCAATTGATTCTATGATTAATTCGATTTTCGAAAGTTTTGTTTTTATATAAATTTAGAATTTATATTTTTCAAAAAAAGAAAAATGGAAATTTATATATCCCGCCTGCATATATATATCCCGCCTGCGGCACGCAGGCCGGGCACCTGCGGGACGCAGGCACCCAGGCGCTTGCGGGACGTAGGCGCCCTAGGGAACGGGATTCGATCCCGGCCCCGTATATTATTATATGTTGGACCCAAAATCGAATTTTTAGAAATTTTGAGGATTGAATTTTATATTTGGAATATAAATATGATTTAATTGTAATTATTATTAACTAGAGGGGTTAAATTTAATTAGTATTAAGTTGAGGGGCTTATTTGTGATTTATCAATTTATTGTTTATTACAAATAAGTCTTTCTACTTTTGAATTTTGAATTTAACACCTCCAAGGTTTGGAAAATTACAATTGAGTCCTTTGGGTTTTCGAAAATTGTTACCTGGTCAATAGAATTTTCAATTTTTCAATCTAGTCCAAATTTTTAATTTTTCATAGAGTTTATAAGTATGAGATTATAATTTGCATAATGAAATTATGAAGTCATTTGGCGTCCACATAGGCTACTACTTGTTTGTTTGCTCAATATGCTATTGTTTGACAATGCATATTTAAATACCACGTATTTTACTTTCCGTTCGACCGCTATGCATGCGAGGGTAGGCGGCGCCCTCTTATTTGTCGGACCGCATATTTTTATGTATGGGTAGGCGGCGCCCATTATGTGCTTGACCGCGTTTAGAACTAGAATGGATAGGCGACATCCATTACGTGTAGACCGCTCATGCATGATGGGTAGGCGGCGCCCTTATTTGTTTGTAGCTGACTGATAACAACCCTCAAGATACAAGCCCCAACCAATATAAGTGCAGAAATATGTATACGTATGTGTTTCTGAGATGCTTTCCATGGGGTGCTTTAATTCTGAACTTTCATTGCGTTACCCTGTATTGGCGACCTCGTCTTGCAGACTCGCAGTGATCGTCAGATTAGAGTAAGCCTATGGTTATAACTTACTGCATATTGTATCTTGCGACCTCGATAGGTACAATATGTAGAGCGTCTGGTTAAATTAGATTTAACACCCAAGAGTTGCATGACGCAATTGGATAGTCCTACCGGTCATATTATGTTATGCGACCAGCCCCCGTTGGAGTATAGAATAGTATGGATTTGGATCTTGGCCACTACGGTAACTTGTTGGACATTACCCGTATGTTTGTTTTGGGGGCAATCATATGTGAAAATAGTGGAAGCTAAACAGCTAAAGGACCTTGTTGTTTAGTTATGTTGATTGTGTATTTAGAAATAGTATTTCAATAGTTGATTTATTATTTTCGTTCTATATTATTTATCCTTAGGAAAACCGAAATGGCGAGTATCTCGCTCCGTGCTATCTTAGAGAAGCAAGTTTTGACCGGACCAAACTTCCTAGATTGGATCAGGAATATTCGTTTGGTGCTGAGGTACGAAAGGATTGAGTACGTCTTGGACGAGGCTATTCCCGTGTGTCCCGAGAATCAGACTGCCGATCAAGTTGCTGCTTGGAATCAAGCCAACAAGGCAAAGGCTGATAAGCATCAAGAGGATGCTACATCCGCGCAGTGTATTATGCTGGCGGCAATGAACAACGAGCTGCAGAGACAACATGAAAGCATGTTGCCGTATGAGATGCTGAAACATCTTGAGTCGCTCGTTAACACGACAGCCAGAAGTGTTGAATTTGATTTGATCAAAGAGATACACAGATGCAAGCTCAATGAATGAGGGAACATGTCTGAACATGTTCTCAAGATGATTGGTCTCTTTGAGAAGTTTTCCGATGCCGGTGTCAAGCTGGAGAATAAGATCATGGTGATCTTTGTCCTTCAATCATTGTCGAGTTCGTATTCGCAGTTCATCATTAACTACACCATGAATGCGAATGACGCTACACTGCCCGAGCTCCATAATCTGCTCAAGACATATGATCAAACTCTTCCTAAGAAGGAGAAATCGATCATGTATGTTGGGCAACCGTCTAACCCAAACCCAAGAAACAAAGGTGCTAAGGGTAAGGGAAAGTCGGGAGCCAAGGCTAACACATCGAGTGATAGGCCTAAGCGTCTGAACCAAAGAAAGAAGTTCAAGAGGAGCGGAACGGTACGCACAGATGAATGTCTTTTCTGTAAGCAGAAAGGGCATTGGAATAAAGATTTTCCTAAGCTGAGGGCAGATCAAGCTAAGAAGCCGCCGGCTTCTAGCTCAGGTATGTTTGTTATTGAAATGAACATGACTACTTTTGACTCCAATGGTTGGGTATTAGATACAGCCTGTGGCTCACACATTTGTAATAATGTGCAGGGGCTAATTGAACACAGGCTAGTCAAGCAAGGTGAAATCGACTTGCATGTTGGGAACGACAATCCAGTTGAAGCCAAACGCGTTGGACGCTGCAAGATAGATTTACCATCAGGACAATGTTTAGAACTTGATAACGTTTATTTTGTTCCATCCATTGTCAGAAATATTATTTCCATTCCATTGTTGGACAATTTGGGTTTTTCCTTTCGTTTTGCTAATAATACTTATTATTTTTCGCTAAATGACCAGTATTATGGAAAAGCTCGCTTAGTGAATGGTTTATATATTTTGCAAAGTAGTCTACATTTATTTCAAATACATAACAAACAACCGTCTTCAAGTAGGAAGAATAATCCATCTTATCTATGGCATTGTCGGCTAGGCCATATCAATGAAACACGGATTCAAAGACTAAGGAAGTTGGACTACTTAGAACCATTTGATTTCGAATCATATGGTACATGCGAATCATGTGTTAAGGGTAAGATGACGAACAAACCCTTTGTTGGACAAGGTGTTCGTGCCACTCGCTGCTTAGAGCTCATACATACCGATGTATGTGGACCTTTTAAAGTCCAAGCACGTGGAGGTTATTCTTACTTCGTTACCTTTACTGACGATTTCTCAAGGTATGGATATATTTATCTTATGAAGAATAAATCTGAGACCTTTGGGAAATTCAAGGAGTTTAGGAATGAGGTCGAGAATGAATTGAACCTAAGGATAGTCACTCTTCGATCAGATCGAGGAGGTGAATACCTTAGTGAAGAATTTATCGACTACTTGAAGAAGAATGGAATTCAATCGCAATGGACCCCTCCTGGAACACCACAATTAAATGGTGTGTCTGAGAGAAGGAATCGAACCCTGCTAGACATGGTGAGATCAATGATTGGATTCTCGACTCTTCCAAAATATCTATGGGGATATGCGCTACAAACTGCAATCTACATTCTGAACCGTGTACCATCTAAATCAGTGGAGAAAACTCCTTATGAGTTATGGAAAGGAAAGAAGCCCTCACTGGGCTATCTTAGACCTTGGGGCTGTCCTGTGATAGTCAAATTGTTGCTCAGTGATAAGTTAGATGCCAAGGGTGTCAAAGTTTATTTCATAGGCTATCCTCGTCAGACGAGAGGCTATGAATTCTATCATGTTGAAGATCACAAGGTGATAGTATCTAGAAACGTCAAGTTTTTAGAAGTAGAATACCTCGAAGAAGAGAGGTTAGATGATATGATAGAACTTGAAGAAATTCAAGACTTTGACACGCGTGAACATGAGTTCTCAAAATCTTCTGATTTGGACTCAAGTTTAGTGGGAGTTTTCGAAGCAGACAAGGATAATGATATGACACTTGCTAGGCATGTCATAGTCAGTGGGAGTCCTGTGATTAGATCAACATGGTAGGCATGTCATAGTCAGTGGGAGTCCTGTGATTAGATCAACAGTTGAAACCACAACAATATAACCCGTTGTCAATCAACCTGCGCAACAAGTTGCACAAGAGCAGCCTCCCGCTAGGGAACAGGGTCTTAGCACGCGACCGGCTACATCAGTGCCCACTGATAATGTTCGTGTTACACGAAGCCAGAAAAGAAAAGCACCAGAAACGCCGACAGAAGCACCAGTCGAGCTCCGTAGGTCGAAGAGGATCCCAAAAGGACCTCGGAAGCAAAGCCTTATGATAGAAGACATTAGTGAACTTGATGTTGGATTATCAGATCGGGAAGACCCCGAGACCTACAAAGAGGCAATAAATGATGTTGACTCAGACAGATGGCAAGAGGCCATGGAATTGGAAATAGACTCCATGTACCTGAACCAAGTTTGGAGCTTGGTAGACTTGCCCCAAGGGGTTAGATCTATTGGGTGCAAATGGGTGTTCAAACGAAAGACAGATGCCGATGGCAAGGTACAAACGCACAAGGCTAGACTTGTGGCGAAGGGCTACACACAAAGGTATGGCATCGATTACGATGAAACCTTTTCACCGGTAGAAAAGTTGAAGTCTATTCGAATTCTACTTGCGATAGATGCCTACTATGATTATGAGATCTGGCAGATGGATGTAAAGACTGCCTTCCTCAATGGCAACCTTGAGGAAGAGGTCTATATGGTACAGGCAGAAGGTTTTATTAGTAAAACCAGGCCAACTGCTGTATGCAAATTACAGAGATCCATCTATGGGTTAAAGCAAACGTCTAGGAGCTGGAATATCCGCTTTGACGAAGCTGTCAAATCGTTTGACTTCGTCAGAGGCATAGAAGATCCCTGTGTCTACACTAGGCACAGCGACAAGGGAGTCGTTTCCATGATCATTTATGTTGATGACATTTTGATCATGGGAAACAATGCCTCTATGATAGAATAGACTAAAGTTTGGTTATCAAGTACCTTCTCAATGAAGGACTTGGGTGAAGCGAACTACATCCTAGGGATAAAGATCTATAGAGATAGGTCCAAGAGGATGTTAGGATTGACACAGTCCACCTACATCGACAAAATACTGAAGCGTTATAAGATGGACGACTCAAAGAGAGGCTTTCTCCCAGCTAGGCATGGGATCGTGCTATCAGTTAAGGATAGTCCTAAAACTGATGAAGAAAGAAAGGCAATGAGTCGTGTGACCTATGCTTCGGCAGTAGGGTCTATTATGTATGCAATGAATTGCACAAGGCCAGATGTGGCATATGCGCTTAGTGTCACTTGTCGACACCAAATGAATCCAGGAATACCTCACTGGACTGCTGTAAGGAACATTCTTAAGTACCTTCGACGGACTAAGGAAATGTTCTTGGTGTTTGGTGGAGAACCAGAATTAAAGATGTCTGGTTATGTCGATGCTGGATTTGAATCAGATCGTGATGACTTTAAGTCACAGACAGGATACGTATTCAAATTGAACGGAGGAGCTATCTGTTGGAAGAGTTCTAAGCAATCCATGATTGCTGACTCAGCCACAGAAGCCGAGTACATTGCTGCATCAGAAGCATCAAAAGAAGTTGTCTGGATTTCAGAGTTCTTGAAGGAATTGAGGGTTGTTCCTGCTCCAAGTCCAATAACAATTTATTGTGACAATACGGACACCGTCGCTCAAGCCAAGGAGCCTAGATCTACAAACAAGAACAAACAAGTACTTAGAAAGTATCACGTTATACGTGAGATTATTGATAGAGGAGAAGTTAGTATAGAACGTGTCTCAACCACGGACAACGTGGCAGATCCTTTCACCAAGGTCTTATCAGTGGATGGCCACTTAAGACATTATGTGAATCTAGGCATTAAGCATAAAGGTGACTGGCTCTAGTCCAAGTGGGAGATTGATAGTGTATATGTCCTAGAGACAGTCTTTATTAAGGGCATACAACCCTTATTACGGGCATATATGTACTATTACACAGGTTAACGTAATATAATATATGTTTGTTTGACTATTGAGTATCGCTTTCATATTTATATTACACCAGGCATACATCATGTCATATCTCTATTCCTGTCTGTATTGATATCAAACATGTCCCCTCGGATAGATGACCGATCACACAGATAGTGGGAGCTATGTGAGTTATCATCTATCCCAAACTCTCCCTAGTCGAGGTTCATCTCGGATGTAGGGGTCTGAATGAACCAGGTGAGACTAGTATGCGTGGAGGTTATACTTGTTAGAGCAAGTGTGAGCCGATCCCACGACCACAGAACGGATTGTTAGACAATCTTGAAACGTTCCCATAACTCCGCATAGTTGTTCGAAGGGTGATTACCGAACAATGGAAGTACTCACCGGATTACCGAACAATGGAAATACCCACCGGATGATAGTGTATATGTCCTAGATACAGTCTTTATTAAGGGCATACAGCCATTATTAAGGGCATATATGTAATATTACACAGGTCAACGTAATATAATATATGTTTGTTTGTTTGACTATTGAGTATCGCTTTCATATTTATACTACACCAGGCATACAACATGTCATATCTCTATTCCTGTCTGTATTGATATCAAACATGTCCCCTCGGATAGATGACCGATCACACAGATAGTGGGAGCTATGTGAGTTATCATCTATCCCAAACTCTCCCTAGTCGAGGTTCATCTCGGATGTAGAGGTCTGAATGAACCAGGTGAGACTAGTATGCGTGGAGGTTATACTTGTTAGAGCAAGTGTGAGCCGATCCCACGGCCACAGAACGGATTGTTAGACAATCTTGAAACGTTCCCATAACTCCGCATAGTTGTTCGAAGGGTGATTACCGAACAATGGAAGTACCCACCGGATGATAGTGTATATGTCCTAGAGACAGTCTTTATTAAGGGCATACAACCCTTATTAAGGGCATATATGTAGTATTACACAGGTCAACGTAATATAATATATGTTTGTTTGTTTGAGTATTGAGTATCGCTTTCATATTTATATTACACCAGGCATACAACATGTCATATCTCTATTCCTGTCTGTATTGATATCAAGCATGTCCCCTCGGATAGATGACCGATCACACAGATAGTGGGAGCTATGTGAGTTATCATCTATCCCAAACTCTCCCTAGTCGAGGTTCATCTCGGATGTAGGGGTCTGAATGAACCAGGTGAGACTAGTATGCGTGGAGGTTATACTTGTTAATGCAAGTGTGAGCCGATCCCACGGCCACGGAACGGATTGTTAGACAATCTAGAATCGTTCCCATAACTCCGCATAGTTGTTCGAAGGGTGATTACCAAACAATGGCAGTAGCCACCGGATGATAGTGTATATGTCCTAGAGACAGTCTTTATTAAGGGCATACAACCCTTATTAAGGGCATATATGTAGTATTACACAGGTCAACGTAATATAATATATGTTTGTTTGTTTGAGTATTGAGTATCGCTTTCATATTTATATTACACCAGGCATACAACATGTCATATCTCTAATCCTGTCTGTATTGATATCAAGCATGTCCCCTTGGATAGATGACCGATCACACAGATAGTGGGAGCTATGTGAGTTATCATCTATCGCAAACTCTCCCTAGTCGAGGTTCATCTCGGATGTAGGGGTCTGAATGAACCAGGTGAGACTAGTATGCGTGGAGGTTATACTTGTTAGAGCAAGTGTGAGCCGATCCCACGGCCACGGAACGGATTGTTAGACAATCTAGAAACGTTCCCATAACTCCGCATAGTTGTTCGAAGGGTGATTACCGAACAATGGAAGTACCCACCGGAAACTCCCATCGATGTATACTCTACACCGAAGTGTCTATGGAAATCGGAAAGTTGTCGAAGTGATGCCAGTCGTCCTTTGGACTTCCAGGACTTTATCATCACATTTGTTGCCCCATATCCTTAGTGGACCCGTCGATGTCAGCTCTGAATAAGCAGTTGACCCAAGACACGATCTAGGATTATGGCTACATACAAATGGAGGTGGTAAGTGATTCTGTGAAGGATTCATCTCTCACGTGTAGCACAGGAGAGCACTGCTCATAGTTGTGATTGGTTAAACCGCTGACCAGCGTATCAATATTATTATGATATTCATAATAGATATTGGATTCACCAAGCAACTCACTGAAGACGCCCGTGGATGTATTATTGGGATAGACACATCATCGATCCTAGATGCATTCGAGTCAGTCAGATGAAGGGACGTTACCATCGCCGCAGCCCGGTGCTTATCTAATTCGATTTAGACTCTACACTCATTCATTTGGTTATCGGACGAAACGCATCGTTGAGCGCAAACAGACTTCACAACGAAAGGGTTTGCTTTGAGAAACCTCTCAACGTCCTCATGTATTAATATTGCAAATGGAACAGTCTAGGAATTCCATGTTGCCTAGTGTAGCACTTGCTTAATACAATGAGGCCCTATGGGTCACACTATGTGGTGATTCAGCTTATCCGAATATCCTTGAAGATGGAATCGCAATTAATTTAGAATTAATTGTGATTGATGAATTATAATTGATTTGGAATTAATTATAATTATTTGTGGCTCAATTAATAATTTGGAATTATTTATTGAATTGATTGATTAATTGTATTTTATGTAAATACAATTAAAGATTATATTTTAGAAATATAATAGATATTTGATTTGAAAGGATATATTAATTTAGAATTAATATATGCACATGGGCAAAATCTACTTAGAATTTGAATTGCCTTCGAATTATAAGTGGGTCCCAAAATTGGGACCCACATACCCCCCCTTGCCCGGCCGCGTGTAGTAGTAGTATGGGAGGGAGTTTCGACTCCTTCCCATATTAGAAGTCAAGGGTTAAGTTAGATTTTCCTAATTGAGTTCTAACTTAATTGGGAATGAATCTAGACTTAAATTGATTTCCTTGTGCAATAAGAATTAGAGTTCTTATTCCTTTATGAAGTCTAAAAGAATCTTCTTTAGGCTTCTATTGACTACTATATAAGTAGGTCATTAGAGAGATTTTTCAATGCCGAATTCTTAGAGAATTATTCTACCTTTCTTAGAGAAAATAAAAAGCTCTCCCCTACCTCTATACCCTAGCCGCGCGCGCCACTCTTTGCGGGGGAAATTCGCCGCCCCATCTTCTTGGCCACATAAAGAATATCCTAGCATTCTTTCCGATAAGCTGTTCATCCGTGGATACCAAGGTTGAGGTTCAAAGAGCTGAAAACTAACTTTTATTGTCTTGTAGATAATCAAAGTATTGCAGATATCTTCGACTTCGGCGAAGGAGAAGATTCACCGGACTATTACGAAGACTTCATCGATTGGCACATCGATTCAATACCTATTCTTGCTTTTGGAGTATTGTAAGTCTTATGATTAATGTGTTTATTATATACGTCATATGCATGATCAATTAACCTGAATGTTAAGAAAAATTTTGAAATTCCGCTGCGTACCCTAGGGGTAACTCTGACCATATTTTCTTACACCGGAAACTTCCATCGATGTATACTCTACACCGAAGTTTCTATGGGAACCGGAAAGTTGTCGAAGTGATGCCAGTCGTCCTTTGGACTTACAGGACTTTAGCATCACATTTGTTGCCCCATATCCTTGGTGGACCCGTCGATGTCAGCTCTGAATAAGCATTTGACTGATGAATGTGTATTTTACACTTTCATTTGAGTCTTTTTCATCTATTTTAGCTATCCTCTATGTTAATTTAGCTATAATTTAGTGCATTTTATTAGAATAGTGTCACGTTTCCCTTTAGTTTTTATTTTACAGGTTTTGGTTGAAAAACGAGGATTTCCAGGCAATTATATTGAAGTTGACAAGGAATTGGTGTTCCAGAAGCCTAATTGGAGTATCTGAAGGTTTCCGGATAGGATTTGAAGTCTAGGGCTCGAATCTGGAGGTTAGAAGGCCACTAGAAGTCAGAAACCGAGTCCAAAAAGGGGAAGAATTCCAAAAACGCGTCGAAAACGCGCAAAATCCCGAAATTTACTCCCGGGCGAATCGCCCCACACCAGGCGACTCGCCCGGTGTGTGTGGCCCTTCGACCCACACTATTTCGAATACTATATATAGTTGCTTAGTTTTTCTCCGATTTTATACTTTTCCAGACCTATTCTCTCACCTTTCTCTGTAGTTTTAGGTAGGAACTTCCCAGAGCCTGTTCTGGGGGTTCGTAGCTTAGGAGATACTTTTTCATAGCAGTTTGGAGCTTGTAAGATCGCGATTCTTCGGAGACTGACAACCTTCGGTAACATTGTATCTTACAGTTTTTCTACTTATTTTTATATATATCTTTCATCATGTTTTCATTCATTCGTGGTATGATTTCTGTTGATTGCATGAAAACTATGAGTAGCTAAACTTCTCGTTGGTGATAGTATGTGAATTCTTAGCGAAGGGTTGATAATTATGCTAATGGCTATATCGCGCATTATACTCCGTGTTATTGCTTTATTTCTTTGATCTATCCAAATCTCTATCTTCGTATTGTTGATTAATTATTGCACAGAATTGGACAATTCATTGGTCTTTGACCCATCAAAATCTATATCTTCGTAGTGTTTGATAATTACAACAGGACAATTTATTAATCAAGGATCTCCATGCAAAACCGAGGAATTTACGCATGATTATTAACCCGTTATGCTTTGAAGGACTATACTATCACCAATCTCCATTATATGTTAAGAAAAACCTTTGCTATATCGTCTCCTGTTTTTATATTCTAAATTAGATTTGATAAAGCTAGTTATAGTCCTTAGAGATCGACACTCGAGGTTATTCTACTGCTACACTACGGTTTTCGTTGTAGTTGTGAATTGCCTTTGGCTAAATAACAAATTTATTTGATTCGCGTTGGAACACGACATCCAGCGCGTTCATCAAATTGGCGCCGTTGCCGGGGACTATACTCCTTTTTTTTTGTGTAATTTGTTTATATTTTCAGCATTCAATCCCTAGTTCTAGCAGTTTTAGTTTTCCTATTTAATCTCTCTCTGATACTGCTTTCCTAGTCTGTTACAGATAGTGTATGCCACATACACGATCTAGAGGAACACCGCTTGCTGATTCAATTGCTGAGATCGACAGAGTCTACCACCAAAGAAGGCGACTACTTCAAAGGCGTGAACTAGAGGAAATAGAGGATACCGATTTCTCTGAATCTCTACACAGTCTTTTCAAGGAAATCGACAGAATGGCAGAAGCTAGACCACTGAAAGCATGGGTTCAACCCTCCAAGGATCGTATGAGGGGACCGGCGATTGTTCTTTCATCTGCAACTCGAGATCTGGAAATCAAGAACCACGCATTCCAACAACTTCCGAGGTTCTATGGCTTAGCAAGGGAAGATGTGATGGGGTACTTGCACGATATCGATGATTTCGTCAACCAACTCCCACGACCCGGAGCTGAAATAACAACGGATGAGTTGAGGATGAAGATTTTTGCTATGGGGCTTGGCGACAGAGCCATGTCATGGTTCAGTTCTCTACCAGCAGGCTCGCTGGACACTTGGGAGAAGGTTTTTTGAGCTTTCATGGAAAAATACTTCCCTCACACCTTGACCACCGCTCTAAAGGCGCAAATCACCGGATTCAAACAGAACTATGATGAGACCATCTACACCGCGTTTGAGAGGTTCCAAGATCTCACGAACAAGTGCCCTCACCAAGGTTTTGAGCTTTCTGACCTAGTCCAACACTTCTACAATGGACTAACCTTCGAGAACCAACAAGTGGTGGATTTCCAATGCCGAGGCAATATTTGGGAGGAAACCGCAGAAGCCGTCTGGGCAGTTTTCGAAAGGCTTGCTAAGGGTTCGCAGTTCAAGGACCCAAGAGCGATGGTTAGGAGACGTGGACCTGAAGCTCCACCGACTCAAGAAGCCCCTATGTATAGGGGGAATGGAGATCAATTCGAGTGCTTTACCAACGAATTGAAGCAAGTCCTCAAGAGCGCCACTGGAACAACTGTTTCGAACGAAGTTTGCCGAATATGCAAGAACTATGGGCATGGGGCTCATATGTGTAGATCGGAGCTTGCGTATGGTGATGGCAACTGGGCTCAGGAGGCGAAGAGGAAGCCTTTGCTACGGAGTTTGGTACTCAAGAGGCTAGCTACGGACAAGATGGTAAGAATCCTCGAGGTGGATTTTGGAGAAGAGGGTTCCGAAACAATCAAGGATATGCACCGGCTAGCCAAACTTATGGCCCTAACCAAGACCGTAGTAGGCTTAACTATGGTAATGATCACTGCGAAAACCCCGCTCCGAAAGAGCCACCAAAGTCGAAGTCGGCTCAACTGATGGAGAACTTGCAAAAGATGGTTGATCACACCCAAAGTTTTCTGAAACGTTATGAAGAAGATTCTGAGAAGACTAGGGCAATACTTGATAGGTTGGAAGAGAGCACTAGGCTTGCTCATCAAAAGATGCAAGAGTTGATCGACCGAGGAGCAAGTAGGGAGCAAGGCAAACTGCCAAGCAACACTGAGAAGTCGATGTCCATTACCTTGGTGGGTGATCAACCTGTCGAAATCACCATCAAGAAGGTTGCTAAGTGAGAGTGTTGCAAGAAGGAAGAACCTCCACAGGCTAAGGAAGAAGAGAAGGATCTTGGTTCTGACGAGAGTGAAGAGGAGCAAGAGGATCCCAAGCCACTCTCTCAAAGTTTCGATATTAAGGTCGGTATTGGTGAGCTTGAAAATGTCCGTGCCACACTAGACACGGGATCCTACTCTAATGTGCTCCCTTTGAATGTGTTCGAGAAGAGTAGCCTTGGAAAACTATCTGAGCATAAAGCTATTGTGCAACTGGCGGATGGATCCTTTGTGAGACCCGAAGGCATTGTGAAAAATGTATTGGTCAAGATTGGTGAAGCTTCTGTATACACCAATTTTGAAGTTATGCCGGCGTCTACGCCTGGGACGGGGGATGTCATTCTCTTGTGGCGAATGTTCTTGGCTAAGCTACGCTCCGTGATGGACATCTACCGAAGGACTTGCACTATTGAAGTGGATGGCAAGCGACATGTGTTGCGAGCCATATCTGATCCATCCGATCCACCTGATACTTCTCACACTGTTGACTACCGTGGTCTTGATGTCTATGTTCATTCTTATTCACAGGTTCGAGGCATGAGGAGGAGATCCATGAAGGGGAAGTCTAGTACCCTCAAGAAGAAGAGCTAGGCACAAATAGGAGTCGAGTCAAAGACTTTAAACAATGGCGCTATCCGGGAGGCAACCCGGAGTTTTTATCGCTTTCTTTACCGCTTTATTGCATGCATTCATACTTGAACAATTTACTTTTCATATGTGAATTTGTTCGTCTCTGTGTCGTATGTGCTTATGTTATGTTTGAGTGAGATTTTTCGAGTGTTTTGTGAGAAAAATGGTTTTCGGGGACTAAAAACCGCATTTTTTTCGAAAAGTTCATCGCCCCACGACCTGTAGAAGAATAAATCGGGGTTCTTCCCCCATTTCTTCCATTTTCCTCCATCTTCTTCATCTAACTCCAAAAAACTTCCCCATTTTCAAAATATCTTCAAACCTTCATAACTTCTTCATATTTCCATCAAATTGTGTGTTCTTTAGCTTCAATCGAAGCCTGTTACGTGCTCTTTCTTTCATCCGAACAAATCTCTTCCTAGTTCATTCAATCTTCGGATTTGAGGTAATCTCACATGAACCCTAATTTTTCAAATTTGGGATTTTTTTATTTATGCTTCAATTAAGCTTGTATGATGTATGGGTTGATGATTTGTGTGATTAGAAACATTATTCATTATCAATTGCATGTTTAATTAAGCTTGGTTTGATTGTTTTGAGATTTTTGCTATTAGATGATATATCTTGTTAGGAAATGTATCTTTTACTTTCATTCCATGCTTAAACATGTGTTTGTTGATATGATAATAATGGATGTAATGGTAGAATGCATGATTGATGGAGTTGAGGATTTATGTTGTTAGATTTTTTGTTACTATGGTATGAATTGAGCCTTGTGATTCAAGGCAATTGTTGTTTAGCAAGAGCATAATGTGATATGTTATTGTAGTAGTTACATTGATATGTTGCGTGATGAAGTAGCTAGACTAGACATTGGGTTTTTGAGGAGTTGGATTGTTGTAGATATTGCTCGTTTGATTCGCTCGAACATTTACATATGCATAAGTCTGTTTTGCGTCATACAAGATACTAATCGCTGTTTGTAGGAATCATGGCTCGAAGAGGACCGAGGAGAGCTGGCTCGAGCAAGAAGGGAAAGAGTGTAGCATCAAGCTCCCAACCTTCTCACAACATGTACGATATGTCTTTAGCTACGATAGATGTGCGACAAAGGCTAGAAGCGGAGCTGGCCGAAGGGGGAAGATCGATCATTCCAGACAGGAGGATTGATATTTTACACTTTCATTCGAGTCTTTTTCACCTATTTTATCTATCCTCTATGTTAATTTAGCTATATTTTAGTGCATTTTATTAGAATAGTGTCACGTTTCCCTTTAGATTTTATTTTACAGGTTTTGGTTGAAATTCGAAGATTTCCGGGCAATTATATTGAAGTTGACAAGGAATTGGTGTTCCAGAAGCCTATTTGGAGTATCTGAAGGTTTCCGGATAGGATTTGGAGTCTAGGGGTCGAATTTGGAGGTTAGAAGGCCACTAGAAGTCAGAAACCGAGTCCGAAAAGGGGAAGAAATCCAAAAAATGCGTCGAAAACGCGGAATTCCGCGAAAAAGTCTCCGGGCGAACCACCGCAGAGGTAGGGTGAACCGCCCCACACCGGGCGAACCGCCGGGTGTGTGGGGCGAACCACCCCACAATAATTCGAGCCCTATATATAGTTGCTCAGTTTTCTCCGAAAATCATACTTTTCCAGACCTACTTTCTCACCTCTCTTTGTAGTTTTAGGTAGGGACTTCCCAGAGCCTGTTCTGGGGGTCCGTAGCTTAGGGGACACTTTTTCATAGCGGATTTGAGCTTGTAGGATCGCAATTCGTCGGAGATTGACAACCTTCGGTAACTTGTATCTTACAGTTTAATCTACTTATTCTATATATCTTTCAATATGTTTTCTTCTATGATTTCTGTTGATTGCATGCCTATTATGAGTAGCTAAACTTATCGTTGGTGGTAGTATGTGAATTCTTAGCGAAGGGAAGATAATCATGCTAATGGCTATATCGCGCATTATACTCCGTGTCATTGCTTTATTTCGTTGATCAGGCACAGCCTAAATTCTCGTATGTTGTATTAATTATTATGCACAATTGGACACTTGTCGACCTGGACGCGAGTTTATCTTCGTAGTGTTGAATAATTACGGAACACAATAGGACAATAGTGATTGACTTGTCAGACCAGTTATCTTCGTAGTGCTTAATAATGGCAACAGGACGGTAGATTGATTCAAAGATCTCTATGCAAGACCGAGGAATTTATGCATGATTATCGACCCGTTATGCTTTGAAGGATCATACTATCACCAATCTTCATTATCTGTTAGAAAAACCCCTTTGCTATCTGTCTGCTGTTTATATTCTCTTGTTAAATAGATAAAGCTAGTTATAGTCCTGAGAGAACGACACTCGAGTCATTCTACTGCTACACTACGGTTTTCGTTGTAGTTGTGGATTGACTTTGGCTAAATAACAAATATTATTTGCTGAATCAGAATCTGACAAATTCCGGTTCATCAAATTGGCACCGTTGCCGGGGACTATACTCCTTTTTTCTGTTTAATTTGTTTATATTTTCAGCATTCAATTCCTAATTCTAGTTTTAGTTTTCCTATTTAATCTATCTCTGATACTCCTTTCCTAGCTTGTCACAGATATTCAGGTCTTGTGATGGCTCGCCCACTTTTGAAATCATGGGTTCAACCCAACAAAGCACTGATGAGAGGTCCAGCTATTGTTCTTTCTGCTGCAACTCGAGATTTGGAAATCAAAAGTTGCAAGTACCAGCAACTCCCGAGGTTCTATGGGTTGGATAGGGAAGATGTTATGGGATACCTGAATGATATTGACGATTTTATCAACAATCTTCCAAGGCCCGGAGCAGGGATAACGGACGATGAGCTAAGGATGAAGGTTTTTGCTATGGGGCTTGGTGATAAAGCCAAGGCATGGTTAGGCTCTCTGGAAGCCGGATCACTAGACACCTGGGACAAGGTGTATTCTGCTTTTATGGAGAAATACTTTCCTCACACATTGACTACAGCGCTTAAGGCGCAAATCACAGGATTCAAACAGGACTATAATGAGACCATCTACACCGCTTTCGAGAGGTTCAAGGACCTCATGCACAAGTGTCCACACCATGGTTTTGGGCTTCCTGATCTTGTCCAGCACTTCTACAATGGACTCACATATGAGAGTCAAGAGGTGGTGGATTTCCAATGCCGTGGTACTATCTGGGAAGAGACCGCCGAGGATGTGTGGGCGTGTTTCGAAAGGCTTGCTAAAGGATCTCAATCCAAGGATCCAAGAGCAATGGTTAGAAGGCGTGGACCTGAGGCCCCACCAAACCAGGAGATCCCAATGCATGAAGTGAATGGTGTGAGTGGCGATAGGTTCGAAGGTTTCGCCAGTCAGATGAGGCAAGCTCTAAGTGGCCTGATCGGAACTTCTCTCTCCAACAAGGTATGTAGGGTGTGCAAGAATTATGGGCATGGGGCTCATATGTGTAGATCAGATCTAGCACGAGAAGATGTTCACTTGGGAAACCGTAGTAATCCTACTCCTAAGGACGAAGCATCTACATCCAAGTCAGCAACTCTCATGGATAATTTACAGAAATTGGTGGATTTCACCCAAGTGTTTTTGAAGAGATACGAGGAGGATTCGGCAAAGATCAATGCTCGTCTGGATCAATTGGAAGCTAGAGCTAGTAGAGAGCCAGGAAGTTACATAGCAGCACTGAGAGGTCCATGTCGATCAACTTGGTGGGAGATCAACCAGTGGAAATCACTATTAAGCAAGTTGCTAAGTGCGAGTGTTACAAGGATGAAGAGCCTCCACTAGCCAAGGAAGAAGAGAAGGACCTTGGTACTGATGAGAGTGGAAAGAAGCAAGAGAATCCCGAGCCACTCCCTCAAAGTTTTGATGTTAAGGCCGGGATTGGCAAACTTGAAGATGTCCGTGCCACACTAGACACGGGATCTTACTCGAACGTGCTCCTTTTGAATGTGTTTGAGAAGAGTAGCCTTGGAAAACTATCTGACCATAGGGCTATTATGCAACTGGCAGATGGATCCTTTGTGAGACCCGAAGGCGTTGTGAAAAATGTGTTGGTCAAGATTGGTGAAGCATTTGTATACACCAATTTTGTAGTTATGTCGGCGTCTGCACCTGGGACGGGGGATGTCATTCTCTTGGGATGAACGTTCTTGACTAAGCTACGCTCCGTGATGGACATCTACCAAATAACTTGCACTATTGAAGTGGATGGCAAGCAACATGTGTTGCAAGCCATATCTGATCCACCTGATCCGCCTGATAATTCTTACACTACTCACTACTGTGGTCTTGCAGGCTATGTTCTTTCTTATTCACAGGTTCGTGGCATGAAGAGGAGATCAGTGAAGGGGAAGTCTAGTACCCGCAAGAAGGAGAGCTAGGCGCGGACAGGAGTCGAGTCAAAGACTTTAAACAATGGCGCTATCCGGGAGGCAACCCGGAGATTTTATCGCTTTCTTTACCGCTTCAGATTTTATCTCACGAGTTTGATTGAGTATTATAGGTCACTTATACAAGCATTAGCTCTCACCTTGGATCCACTTTCGACGTTCGGGACAAGCGACGACGTTCAGGTTTGGGGAGGAGGTTATCGTTGGTTATCTCTATACTTATCTTGCTTATGATAAACTCGTTTTTTGCATTTGCACGTTTACTGCTTTACTAGGATAGTCTTGCATGTTTTATATGGAGTTTATTGTCGAATGTTTTGAACTTTTTTATTGGGTAGATCAACCAACTATGCCATTAATCTTATGCTTCATCTCTATGAATTTGTTTGAGGTTTTTTCTCGCTTGGCTTGTCACATTTATGTATTGCACTTAGTTAAGCTTGGTAGTCTCGACATCACTTAGTGGTGTTTTCTCTACTGCGGTTCACGAAGGCCTTTATAATAGGATGATGCATGTTAGGGTCTTATGTTTGTTTCCCGAGTAATTATGTACCTAAGAGGCAACAAGTCTTCACCATGCTTTGAGATTGCTAAATGCCTAGGAAGGAGGTAGTGTGAGGTTGTGTGATCCTTTGTTTATAACCTATTCGGCTTCCGAATAGGTTTGGGGAGGGGGTTACACCATCATAGACTTGTTTTCGTTTGCCATTTCCGTATCGTGAGTTTGTTTTTCTTTTTCTGTAAATTTTATACTCCAACCTATTCTTTCGAATAAGTTTGGGGAAGTCGTGTGAGTCATTTTGTTTCTCTTTTTGTTATGCTACTGCTGGCTAGAAAAAATCGAAAAAAAAAGAAAGAAAGAAAAAAATTCCAGAAAAAAAAGAGAAAAAAGAAAAAAGAAAAGAAAAAGAATCTGGAAAGAAAAAAAAGAAAAAAAGACCCCAAAAAAGCAAAGAAGGGTCCAAAAAGAAAACCAAATAGCAGTTTAGCAAAGTGTTGAGTCTTTTCCATTTTTTGTAATGTTCGTAATCGTGTTGAAATTTTCTATTTTTTTATCTTTTTTGTCCTGAGTGTCATCTGTTCTAGACCACCCTCGTCCTTCCATTCAGGAAGTGGTGAATAGCTTAAGACTTTACTTGAGAGATGGGTAGAATAGGGGAGTGTTATCTTTTATAGGGAACCCTCCTTCGTTTGATGAGAGCCAGTACTGGTTCGACCTCTTTTGAGGAAAAGTCTTAACATGGTGGAACAGCAGTAAGTCCTCAGTTTCATAGGCACGGGGCAACCATTTGTATCTTAGCATGCTTCATTACGTCGTCACTGACTAGGTCCAGGTAGAGAATGTTACGAGAGACTATCTTGTCTTGACATAAGTGCTTATGTGGGTGTGTATAAGTCAATCGAGGTATTCTTCAACCTATATTCATGCTTTGATTTATATGGTTTTTGTTCATATGTTATTTGATAGATTCAGTAGATTAGTTCATTTTATTTGGCATGAGACTCCACTTTGTGTCTTTCATGTTTTTTGCATTAGAGTCTAGCTTAGTTGCTTGAGGACAAGCAAAGGTTCGGTTTGGGGAGTTTGATGAATGTGTATTTTACACTTTCATTCGAGTCTTTTTCACCTATTTTAGCTATCCTCTATGTTAATTTAGCTATATTTTAGTGCATTTTATTAGAATAGTGTCACGTTTCCCTTTAGATTTTATTTTACAGGTTTTGGTTGAAATTCGAAGATTTCTGGGCAATTATATTGAAGTTGACAAGGAATTGGTGTTCCAGAAGCCTATTTGGAGTATCTGAAGGTTTCCGGATAGGATTTGGAGTCTAGGGGTCGAATCTGGAGGTTAGAAGGCCACTAGAAGTCAAAAACCGAGTCCGAAAAGGGGAAGAAATCCAAAAAACGCATCGAAAACGCGGAATTCCGCGAAAAAGTATCCGGGCGAACCGCCGCAGAGGTGGGGCGAACCGCCCCACACCGGGCGAACCGCCGGGTGTGTGGGGCGAACTGCCCCACAATAATTCGAGGCCTATATATAGTTGCTCAGGTTTCTCCGAAAATCATACTTTTCCAGACCTACTTTCTCACCTCTCTCTGTAGTTTTAGGTAGGGACTTCCCAGAGCCTGTTCTGGGGGTCCGTAGCTTAGGGGACACTTTTTCATAGCGGATTGGAGCTTGTAGGATCGCAATTCTTCGGAGATTGACAACCTTCGGTAACTTGTATCTTACAGTTTAATCTACTTATTCTATATATCTTTCAATATGTTTTCTTCTATGATTTCTGTTGATTGCATGCCTATTATGAGTAGCTAAACTTATCGTTGGTGGTAGTATGTGAATTCTTAGCGAAGGGAAGATAATCATGCTAATGGCTATATCGCGCATTATACTCCGTGTCATTGCTTTATTTCGTTGATCAGGCACAGCCTAAATTCTCGTATGTTGTATTAATTATTATGCACAATTGGACACTTGTCGACCTGGACGCGAGTTTATCTTCGTAGTGTTGAATAATTACGGAACACAATAGGACAATAGTGATTGACTTGTCAGACCAGTTATCTTCGTAGTGCTTAATAATTGCAACAGGACACTAGATTGATTCAAAGATCTCTATGCAAGACCGAGGAATTTATGCATGATTATCGACCCGTTATGCTTTGAAGGATCATACTATCACCAATCTCCATTATCTGTTAGAAAAACCCCTTTGCTATCTGTCTGCTGTTTATATTCTCTTGTTAAATAGATAAAGCTAGTTATAGTCCTGAGAGAACGACACTCGAGTCATTCTACTGCTACACTACGGTTTTCGTTGTAGTTGTGGATTGCCTTTGGCTAAATAAAAAATATTATTTGCTGAATTAAAATCTGACAAATTCCGGTTCATCGGAT
>CM051455.1:95664841-95684043 GCA_028274465.1 Plantago ovata | reverse complement strand
ATGTTCTTAATTTAGCATGGTTAATTGCTCATCAAAATTACAAGTTTCCTAACATGTACCTATCGAGGTCGCTAGATACAATATGCAGTACGTTATAACCATAGGCTTACTCTAATCTGACGATCACTGTGAGTCTGTAAGACGAGGTCGCCAATACAAGAAAACGCAATGAAAGTTCAGAATTAAAGCACCCTATGGAAAGCATCTCAGAAATACATACATATATATATTTCTGCATTTATATTGGTTGGGGCTTGTAGCTTGAGGGTTGTTATCAGTCATCTACAAACAAATAAGGGCGCCGCCTACCCATCATGCATGAGCGGTCTACACGTAATGGATGCCGCCTATCCATTTTAGTTCTAAACGCGGTCAAGCACATAATGGGTGCCGCCTACCCATACATAAAATATGCGGTCCGACATATAAGAGGGCGCCGCCTACCCTCGCATGCATAGCGGTCGAACGGAAAGTAAAATACATGGTATTTAAACAAGCATTGTCAAACAATAGCATATCGAACAAACAAAACAAGTAGTAGTCTATGTGGATGCCAAATGACTTCATAATTTCATTATGAAAATTATAATCCCATACTTATAATCTCTATGAAATAATTGAAAATTTGGACTGGATTGAAAAATCGAAAATTCTATTGACTAGTTAGCAATTTTTGAAAACCCGAAGGACTTAATTGTAATTTTTTGAAACCTTGGAGGTGTTAAATCTAAAATTCAAAAGTAGGACTAATTTGCAATAAACAATAAATTGATAAATTACAAATAACCCCTTTAACTTTATACTAATTAAATTTAACCCCTCTAGTTAAAAACAACTACAATTAAATCATATTTATATTCCAAATATAAAATTCAATCCTCAAAATTTTCAAAAATTCGATTTTGGGTCCAATCCGAAAAAAAATATATATATATATATATATTAAAATATGGGACGGGACCTAGTCCCGTCCACTAACGTGCCTGCGGCCGCGGGCGCACGGGCGCCTGCGTCCCGTAGGAATCCGGGAGCGCCTGCGCCCGCAGGCATGGGCGTCTGGGCACGCAGGCGCTGGGCGCCTGCGGCTGCAGGCGCGGGGCGCGGGCGCCTGATGCATGCAGGCGCCCGTCGCCTGCGTCACGCAGGCGCCCGTCGCCTGCGTGGCAGAGGTGGCCGGTCGATTATATATATATTTTAGTTATTTATTTAATTTTTTTTTTTGAAAAATTATAAATTCTAAATTTATATAAAAAACAAAAATTTTGAAAATCGAATTAATCATAGAATCAATTGCATCCACATAAACTACAAAAGCATACAACATATACGTATATACGTAATCAATTAACCTGGCTCCGATACCACTGTAAGAAAATACGGTCAGAGTTACCCCTAGGGTACGCAGCGGAATTTCAAAAATTTTCTTAACATGCAGGTTAATTGATTATGTATATGCCGTATATATTTAAACACGTCAATTAGAAGACTAACCTTACTTCCAAAGCAAGCACAGCTTCCAAGTCTTCGTAATAATCCGGTGTATCTTCTCCTTCGTCGAAGTCGAAGATATCTGCAATACTCTGATTATCTGCAAGACAATAAGAGTTAGTTTCCATCTCCTAGAACCTCAACCTTGGTATCCACAGATGAACAACCTATCGGAAGAATGCTAGGATATTCTTTGTGTGACCAAGAAGACGGGGCGGCGGTTTTCCTCCGGCAAGAGGGGTGGCGCGCGCGGCTTATAGAGGAGAGGGGGAGAGCTTTTATTTTCTCTAAGAAAGGTAGAATAATTCTCTAAGAATTTGATACTGAAAAAACTCTCTAATGGTCTACTATATATAGTAGTCAATAGAAGCCTAAAGCATAAGCAATTAGACTTCATAAAGGAATAAGAATCTAATTCTTATCGCACTAGGAAACCAATTTCAAGTCTAGATTCATTCTCAATTAAATTAAAACTCAATCATAAAAATCTAACTTATCCCTTGTACTTCTAATAGAAGAAGGAGTCGAACTCCTTCCCCTACTCAGCTCGCGCGCGCGCGTGTCCTACGGGAGATAGGTGGGTCCCGATTTTGGGACTCACTTATAGTTCTAAGGCAATTCAAACTCCAAGTAGATTTTTCCCATGTGCATATGTCAATTCTAAATTAACATATACTTTCAAATCAGACCTCTATTATATTTCTAAAATATAATCTTTAATTGTATTTACATAAAATACAATTAATTAGCCAATTCAATTAATAATTTCAAATCATTAATTGAGCCACTAAATATTATAATTAATTCCAAATCAGTTATAATCCATCAATCACAATTAATTCCAAATCAATTGCGATTCCATCTTCAAGGATATTCTGATAAGCTGAATCACCACATAGTGTGACCCATAGGGCCTCATTGTATTAAGCAAGTCCTAGACTAGGCAAAATGGAATACCTAGACGGTTCCATTTGCAATATTAATACATGAGGACGTTTGAGAGGTTTCTCAAAGCAAACCCTTTCGTTGCGAAGCCTGTTGCGCTCAACGCGGCGATGGTAACGTCCCTTCATCTGACTGACTCGAATGCATCTAGGATCGATGATGTGTCTATCCCAATAATACATCCACGGGCGTCTCAGGGAGTTGCTTGGTTACGAAGATATACTTATGACCATCATAATATATCAATGCACTGGCCAGTGACTTTACCAACGCAACTATGAAGACTATGAGCAGTACTCTCCTGTGCTACACATGAGAGATGAATCCTTCACAGAAACACTTATCATCCCCATTTGTATGTAGCCATAACCCTGGATCGTGTCTTAGGTCAACTGCTTATTCAGAGCTGACATTGGCGGGTCCACCAAGGATATGGGGCAACAAATGTGATGATAAAGTCCTGTAAGTCCAAAGGATGACTGGCATCACTTCGACAACTTACCGGTTTCCATAGACACTTCGGTGTAGAGTATACATCGATGGGCGTGTCCGGTGGGTACTTCCATTGTTCGGTAATCATCCTTCGAACAACTATGCGCAGTTATGGGAACGTTTTTTGATTGTCCAACAATTCGTTCCGTGGCCGTGGGATCGGCTCACACTTGCTCCAACAAGTATAACCTCCACGCATACTAGTCTCAGCTAGTTCATTCAGACCCCTACATCCGAGATGAACCTCGACTAGGGAGAGTTTGGGATAGATGATAACTCACATAGCTCCCACTATCTGTGTGATCGGTCATCTATCCGAGGGGACATGTTTAATATCAATACAGACAGAAATAGAGATATGACATGCTACATGCCTCGTGTAATATAAATATGAAAGCGATACTCAATAGTCAAACAACAAACATATATTATATTACGTTGACCTGTGTAATAGTACATATATGCCCTCTATAAGGGTCGCATGCCCTTAATAAGGACTGTCTATAGGACATATACACTATCAGTAAGGAACTTGAAAGGCGAAAAGCAAAAGAGAAGCTGAAAAAGCATCTTGGTAACAACTACCATAAATACAAGAATGAGGCTAGCTCGCTGAAAAAGCAGGCTCAGCAAGCAAATTCCTCTGAAGAACCAGCTGTTGGAAATGATCTCTAATTTTACGGAAAAAAGCCTGGACACATCAAAGCAAATTGTCCTTTGTTGAAAGGTAAATCTGCTGAAAAGAAGAAGAAGTTCAAAAGGGCTTTTATTGCTGAAGAAAAGAAGAAGCTTCAGGCAAAAATCGATGCATTGTGCATTGATACCAGCTCCGAAGACAATGAGGTAGAAAGCTCAGACACTGAAGAAGAAGAAGCCACTCTTGACATAGAGATCGGCAAGGAAGTTTGTGGAATAGCTATGGAAGCTTATCCAGATGTGTCAAACTACGAATTCTGCCTAATGGCCGGTCAGGTAAACAGTCCTACCTTTGACTCTGACTCAGAAAGTGAAGATGATATTGACCTTGATAGAATTCAAGGAGAAATCGAAAGGTTTGAGAAAACTCTGAGCAAACAGCAAGAGAAACTACAAGATGCTGAAACTCTGACCAAGCAAACTACTGAAAAGTACATCTTGCTGAAAGAAGAGTCAGAAAAGAAGGATGTTGAAATATTGCATCTCAAGAAGTTGATTGCTGAAGCTACAAAGAAGAATTCTCAAATGGCAATAGAATTGGAAGAGTATCAGTCCTCAATTCTAAAGTTACTTGCTGAAATACAAGAAATGAAAAAGATGAAAATCAATTTCAAATCTTATGCTGATGCATGTAATACGCTGACTGAACTAAACTCTTATCTTAGAGATCCATCTCAGAAAGAAGGTTTAGGTGCAACGTATGAAGGTGATGACGTAATAATCTTAAGTAAAGACAAATCACCAATTACCTTTGTACGCGCAACTGATGTGGTCAACCAGAACTCTATCAGATTGCTCAATCTAAGGTTTCTGAAAAATGCAATCAAGTACCTACGACCGTAAAGCCCGCTGTTGCTACTCAAAGTAACAAGACTTCAAAAGGAAAATAGGTTGTTGAAAAGAAAACGGTTAAGAAAAAGGATGATGTAAAGCATTCCGTCAAACAAGTTGCTGAAAAGCAATTTGTTAAGTCAAAAGGCAAGATTACTAAAATTAATCAAAAGACCTTTGCTGACAAACCTGAATCAAGTAAGGTTGCTGAGACAAAAGCTCAGCATTCTCCAAAAAGTGGACTCGGTTTCAAAATAAGCAAAGTCAACTTTTTCATGAGTATAAGCAAAGTCAGCAAAGATACTTCAAAGAGATGAATAAAACCAAGCCTAAGAGTTCTGACAAAACTCAAAACGCTAGGGCTAGAAGGAACCTTGCCAGAAAAGAACTTACTGAAAAGTATGTTCAGCAAAAAGGTCAACCGAGCAAGACACCACATCAGAAAGTGGATTTGAGCAGCACGAATTAAAAGTCTTTCGGCTCAAAACCTCCTAGTTCCTCAGCAAGTAGAAAACAAGTCAAAGTTGAAAAACTTAAGACTTGGATTTCCACTGGACGTATTCTTGAACATGTTAATGGACATCCAATATTGGATAATTAACTTGTTTGCTCTTGATTGTGCAGACTTCATCCACGGAGACAAACAATGCAATCTGGCACTTTGACAGTGGTTGTGGAAAGCACATGACGGGCAACAAGAATAACCTTATAAACTATAGACGGTGGTCTAAAGGTCCAACAATAAGGTTTGCTGATGGAGGCTTTGGTTCTACCAAAGGTTATGGTGACGTGAAGTTAGGATGCATTACCATTTTGGGAGTTCTTTATGTCGAAAATCTTAAGTTTAACCTTTTCAGCATGAGTCAATTCGCTGATAAAGGATACTTCATCAAAATCAAAAGTGATGAATGTAAACTTATAGACTTTGAGACAAAGAAGGTTATTATGGTTGCTAGAATATCAAGAGGTTTGTACACTGTAGATTGGTCTTCAGCAATCGTTGAAAAATGCCTTGTCTCAGATCATGATTGCCTTGCTGAAAAAGCATGGTTATGGCATAAACGAACAAGTCACCTAAACTTCAAGACGCTGAATAAGCTGTCTAAAAAGGCACTTGTAGTTGGATTACCTAAGGTTACTTTCAAGAAGGATGCCAAAACAAAATGGTGTTGCTGAAAGGAAGAATCGCACCATAAAGGAAGCTGCAAGAACAATGCTTGTTGACACTGAAATAAGTGAAGCTTACTGGGTTGAAGCGATTAATACCGCCTGCTATACTAAAAACAGATGTCTGATTACTAAGGAATGCAACAACTCCCTATGAGTTATTTGTTGGAAGACCTCCTAACATCACCCATCTAAGAGTATTTGGTTGTAAGTGTTTTTTTCTTAACAATGGTAGAGAATACCTAAGAACATTTCAACCAAAGGCAGACGAAGCGATATTTCTTGGTTACTCCTTGCATAGTAAAGCTTATAGAGTTTACAACAAAAAGGCACAAAAGATTGAAGAATCAGTGCATGTTGTATTCTATGAAAAGTCACAAGGAGTGCCTGCTGAAGAAGAAATATCAGATTGTATGAGAAAGCTACTCATACACGAGCAAAGAACTGAATCTGATGTTAGGCAAGTCAAGTCAATTGAACTAAATGAAGATTCTGACAATGACTCTCGTCCACTGAGTCATGACAAGATAAATATAGTTCATGACAAAGAATTTCCAGCAAAAGACGCAGTTGCTCCGGATGTTGCTGAAACAATGCAACTTCTTGTGCCTGGTGACGAGTTACTACAAACTAGCAATGTTGAACAATCAGTTGCTGATGAACCTATCTCAGCAGAGACACATCAAAATACCAGGAGTACTGAGCAAGTACATACTGAAGAGTCACATGCTGATGAGCAAACTTATCCAGATCCAAAGAGCAAAAAACCTGTTAATAAATGGATTAGAGATCATCCCTCTACGGATATGATTGGTGATATTGACAAACGCCAAGTGACTAGATCCAAAGTATCTACTACTCATGAACTTGCTGAAGAAGCAAATGTCGTAGAAGTAGAAGCTTTGTTCTCTTGCTTTATTTCAGAAATTGAACCCAAGACAATAGAAGAAGCTTTAAAGCATTCTGAATGGATCAAGGCAATGCAAGAAGAACTGGATCAATTTGAAAGGAACAAAGTCTGGAAACTTGTACCCCTTGCTGAAGGCAAGAAAGCAATTGGTACAAAGTGGGTGTTCAGAAACAAGCTGAGTGAGTCTGGTGAAGTAACAAGGAACAAAGCACGTTTAGTTGCTCAAGGTTACTGTCAGACTGAAGGATTGGACTATGATCAGTCTTATGCACCAGTTGCAAGATTGGATGCAATTAGACTTTTCTTGGCCTTTGCTGCTCACAATGACTTCATTGTTTATCAAATGGATGTTAAAAGTGCATTCTTAAATGGTGAACTTGTTGAAGAAGTCTACTTGGAACAACCCCCTGGATTTGAACTTCCCTCGGAAACCAAGATGGTATACAAGCTTCAAAACGCTGTATATGGTCTAAAGCAAGCACCAAGAGCTTGGTATGATACCTTAGCTAAGTTGTTGCTGGATAATGGTTTCAAGAAAGGTGAAGTTGACAAAACTTTGTTTACCATGAACCATGATGGTAAAATACTCTTAGTTCAGATTTATGTGGATGACATAATATTTGGATCTAAGGACAAGCAACTTTGTGATGATTTTTGCCAAACTCATGACAAACAAGTTTGAAATGAGTATGATGGGTAAATTGAATTATTTCCTAGGATTGCAAGTCAAGCAACTCAAGGATGGAATATTAATAAATCAAGTAAAGTATGCAAGGGAAATGCTCATAAAGTTTAGGATCAAAGAGGAAGAAAAACCTGAAAAGATCCCTATGAGTGTTGGTACCAAATTGGGCTATACTATAGAGGATAAAAGTGTGGAAGAACACAAGTATAGGAAGCTCATTGGTTCCTTCTTGTATTTAACAACAAGTAGACCTGACATTCAGTATGAAGTTTGTGTGTGTGCAAGATTCCAATCTGATCCAAGAGAATCACACTACAAAAAGGCACTTAAGATACTGAAATATGTCAAAGGTACAGTCAATGTTGGATTATGGTATCCTAAAGATTCTGGATTGGAATTCGTTGGTTATTCTGATGCTCATCATGGAGGATCAACTCTTGATAGAAAAAGTACTTCTGGAACTTGTAAGTTTCTAGGTACTAGATTAATATCATGGTTCAGCAAGAAGCAAACCTGTGTTGCCAATTCATCTACTGAATCTGAGTACATTGCGGCTGGTTATTGCACAGCTCAAATCCTATGGATTCAGCAACAATTAAGAGATTATGGTATTTTTGCAAAGAAAACACCAATCTTTTGTGATAATACAAGTGCTATTGCTATCACGCAAAATCCTAAGTTCCACTCAAGGACAAAGCACATTCATATTAGACATCATTTCATTAGAGATCATGTGGAAAAAGGAGACATTGAGGTTGTGAAATTAGGTACTGATGATCAACTTGCTGACATCTTTACCAAGCCCCTACCAGATAATAGGTTCGCAATGCTAAGGTATAACCTTGGATTGATTGAACTACCTCAATAGTAAGAGATACAATTGGCAGATTGCTGAAACAGGCATTCAACAAGTCAAAGTATGCTTACTTGTATAAAGTTCCTTCCACTGGTTTCTTCTGAAAATAAATGATAGTTCACTACATGATTGCTAAAACAAGCATTCAGCAAGTAATTCCTTCAAAATGGGTATTTGTTAGGAAACTTGATCACTTGCTGAGACGGGCAATCAGTAAGAGAAAAACTTTAAGGATTGCTGAAACGGGCATTCAGACAATCAAAGATACTGAAACAGGTATTCAAGTATCAAAGGAAAAACCTGAGACGGGAACTCAGCAAACAGCAAGAACACTTCTCGTATTTTACCAAAGGATATCTCAATATAAAAAGAATTTGCTAAGACGGGAACTCAGAAATATCTTTTAACTTAAAGAAATATGAGATATTTGATTAAGGGGGAACTTTCAGCAAATACAAAGCTTGTTACCAAAAAGGTAAGTGCCAAATTCAATTTGTCCAAAATCGCTGAAAAGATTCTCATTTACTTCAGCAAGCAATTAGCGCTGAAGGATCAAATCCCGTGAATCAAGGTAAAATCAATTTGTGACGTTAATCGTGGCACAGATAAACTCGCTGTTAATCATGACATGAAATACAATCGTGGCCATTGATTTAAAGCAGTTTTTGATCTAACGGTTGATATCAAAAAGAGAAAGTGTGCTCTGACAGTTTTTGTTAGTGGACCACTACGTATTTAATGCAAAGGCTCCACTAACGCAGTTGAATCTCTGTTTTACCCTTGCTCAGAACTCAAAGTCGTTGAGCTTCTTGCACAACAGAGATACTATATAAACAAAGAGTTAGAGAAAGACAAAATTCTTTAACTCACATTTCCTTTCTCTGCATAATTTTATAGCATGTGCCCTGAATTCACTGTACCTCTGGTCAAAAAGCAAGTTATCTTTTTCGTACATTTCTCCCGCTATATAAGAAATGGCTCCAAAGAGACAGTCCTCCAAGACCTCTAAATCGTCCAAAGCTGATAGTGCTGGGAAAAGCACTACTCCGGTTGAAATTCCGGCAACCAACACAGTGAAAATTTTGTTGAAAAACGACCGTATAACAGAGAGACCCATGCCGCCTACATATCTTGACACTGCAAAGTGTGAACAAATGATGCAATGGGGCGGATTCACCAAGGAGAAGTACATTAGATACTTCTATGAACAAGAACTAGATGAGGAAAATGAAGAGGCGTTGAATTTAATAAATCAACAAAGACTTCTTTTGTTCATAACTGCTCGCCCTAAGAAAGTGAGTATGTTAGATGCCATGGAATTCTATAATAATGCAGAAATCCAAACTCTCACTGATGGACAAGGAGTCACTGAAAAAGTGATTTCTACCACAGTTCAAGGTGTGCAAATATCATCCTGAAATGGATTGATTTAGCCAACATCTTTCAGATTCCAACTACTGGAACTGAAGATGACATCACTGCCACTGATGAAGAAATAGAAGCCTTCTACAGTGATGTCAAAAATGAAAAGATGAAGAAAGGAGAGATTGCTCCCGTGACTTGGACCTCAAAGCACGTAAAAAGGAAGCATCTCTGCCATTCGCTTGGTCTAGTAGCTCTGCTACTAATCAAAGTCTTAGACTCCCAAGTTGGAGGAATAGACCAAGTTGGCTTGAGAAGGTGGCCATTGCTGATGCATATCCATGAGAACAGAACGGAGCTCAACTGGGCTAAGTACATTCTCAACAGACTTGTTGATTGTGTTACTAAGTTCAAGATAGAGGTTGAATACAACACAGTCTCACCAACCTTCCCAGTAATGTATGGACTGAAAATATGCTATATCCTTGAACACTTCAGGATTCAGCTGAGAAACCCATTGCTGATTAAGAAATCAGTATGCAATGTGGGAAGAGCCTTCTACAAGCAGAATGGACCAAAGCTTGCTGACAAGAAGTCAAAGAAGACAATAGCTGCAAATGTTGTCAGTGTTGATCAGTAAGACAGGTATACAACAGCTGCAAATGTTGCTGAGACTGAAAATCAGTCCATGAATGCAACACTGCAGATGGTGATCAACAAGGTAAGTACAACAGCCGTTACTGAGAATGCAACAGCTGCAGATGTTGCTGCTGGAGCCACTGCGGTTGCTGAAACTAATGCACCCAGTGAAAAATCTAAGAAGAAAAAGAGGAAAGCTGATGATGACACTCAAACTGCAGCGTCATCAGCTGACCCCATTCCCAAGAAGAAACGGACAAATTCTTACCCAAGAAAGAAAACAATGGCACGTAAGACCATTCCTATTGTCCATGATCTTTCAGATGATGCTCTAGTGGTTGCTGAAACGCAAGCCACTCCAGTAGATGTTGTTGAAGTGTTTGCAGAAGCCTTCAACAATGTTGAAGTGTTTGCAGAAGCCTTCAACGATCAACCCAACGTTGATACATCTGCTGAAATAAGACCACAAGGCAGTGGAAATGAAATTCCTGCCCCAGTCCCCGATATCTACATTGTAGATAATCCCGATGACTATACTCTGGAACCAGTAAGTGATATTGCTGCTTATCTGAGAAAAGTGGCACTTGCTGATAATGCTGCTGAAAAGATGGTTACTGAACAAGCAATTCATCAAGTTGTTGAAGCTGCAGTTGCTGAAGCTGCAATTGCTGAAGAACCAGTTGCTGAGGCTGCAATGGTTCAAGTCCCAGAGGTTGCTGAAACACCACAAGAGACACTATTCGACGACACATCTCGTGATGCTGAGAATATTAGACCTAGTTCACCAAAAACATCCATTGACAAAGTCCAGCTGGTGCTGACAGAATTAAGCCAGCAAATGGATTTGGAGATTGATGTCACCTCCAACAAGTCAGTAAATGTGTTCATGACAAGCAGTGAACTTAAAGGTCAAGATGTCTCTGCCTAACTTGTCAATTCAGAGACAAGGGAGATTGCTGAATCTGCACAGCCTTCTCAAATAGAGCAAGAAAAGAAGTCTGCTGAAGAACAAGTCCCAGATAATGAAGATGTTGTCATTGCTGAAAGGACTGAGTCACCACCTGCCCTTCTTCAGCAGGTAGTTAACTCAGACATAAGGAAAACTTCAATATCTGAAACTATATCTTTTACTGATATCATTGTTTCCTTACAAACTTCTCAAGATACAAGTCAAAAGATTGCTGAAACTTCTGCACCAGAATCCACAACTCCTGTTCAGCAGGTAGATGAAGTTTTTGGTAAATCTATTAAGTTTGAAAACTTAGTACTTGTATCTAACTTAAAATTATTTCAGGATGAACAATTCAAGGATGCTGCTCAAGCTCCTGAAGCAATGGAAATAGTGCCAGCACAACAAAGTGTGCAACATGAGCTTGCTGAACTTCAGCAGGTAAATCATGTTCCAGTTTTAGACTCTAAAACTATTTTCCAAAACCTTCCTGAAGTTAATTTTATTCTTTTTCAAGCTCAAAAGGAGACCACTAAAGTGGTTCACATCACTGAAGATTTGGAAGTAAGTTCAGAAGAACTTTACTCAAACTCCAAAATAAATACCTTGACCAGAGTTGCTAAATCTGTCAGCAACTGGAAACGGTACAGAAGGATGGATTTCTCTGATCTTCACCTTCATCTGTCCACCGAGAAAAAGAGAATCTCTTTACTGAGTGTTAGGGTTGAAATATGTCCAGTCCGCATGTACGAACTGGAGCGGTCTAAGAGCGCGACAAAAGCATCATAGGCCGTCCCTCAAGGGGCACGACCACACCCAAGTATGTCACTAAGGTGTGGATCGACCAACATAGGGTCCGACCATCACTGGGAGGACAACCCTCAAAATAAGCTCCTCTCAAGGACAAAGCTGCCAGTGGGCTCGAGGAGCATCTCTCTCGGGCTCGAGGAGGCCTTACGTCAAGGTAACGCTCCTTGACAAAAACTGAGCAGGACACTACTCGCATCACCCACGCACAAGGAAGGCACGAGGACCACCGAGCGACCAGCCATGGTTGCTCTCCTGGGCCAAGGCCCACGGACCTCCTTAATGGGCCTGGGCCGAGGAAGGCCTCAATCCTAGCCGTACACGTGGCGTGATCCTACATGACCGGAAGCTGAAGGGTCTCAAGTATAAAAGGGCCTCATTTACTCCTCAACAGTAAGCATTAACTACGCCACCCGAGCACCACTTTCACTACTCTTACTAGGGAAGCCTCACAACTCCCTACTCGTAAAGTCGCCTCTCCGGTCTGATACCTTACAGACCGGGCAAGAGACACTAACCCCCCCCTCTAGATTGTTTCAGGTACGAGGAAGCTACAAGAAGGCTCATTTCCTACCTCAGAGGGACACTACAAGAAGAAGAGCTAGAAAGACTTAGAATAGCGACTCATTTCGAATTTAGAAAGAAACACGAATTACCCTTCAACATTTGGCGCCGTCTGTGGGAAACGACACGAAAGGCCATTCCTTGCCCTACTGGTCGAGCCACTTTCCTCCTCGTGACACTTCACGAATATGCCTCCCAGAAGAAGCAACCGTCTTGCTAATGCACCCCCCGCAAATCCTCCTCGATCTAGAGGCCGTCCCTCTAATAACGGTCGGGGAGGAGGAACGGAGGGTGCTCCGAGGGAGCCAAGAAATAACAATGTTGTAAGGAACCGGGATTACACGGAGGGGGCATTTACTAATGTCACTCACTCCCAAAATGAGACATCCGGGGAAAATAACCCGCAAGGAGTCCCGGTAGGAAATGCCTATGGAGCGTTGAGAGTCGCAAACAACGCCGAGTCTAGGAGGCAGCCTCATCCGGTAGCAATTAACCAACCTCCCGTGGCAGTAAACCCTCCTCAACCAGCCGCATTGACCTTCACCCTTCCTGATGGACGTGTAGTCCGACCATCTGATTTCGGGATGGGCGAAGCCCAATACGGTCTATTCCTTCTTACTTTACAAGGATATATCGGAGGTAATGAGGCTATTATGGTTAATACCGAGATACAAGCTTCAGGGGAACCACAAGCACCGGTGCAAGAGCAACCTCGGGCCACCTTGGTCGCTCCTCGCCAATCCCAAGGAAGAGCACCCGTTGCACAAGATGAAGCACATTCGAGAGCCAACACCAGGCCGATCCAATCTCGACTTGGACCATCAAGAATCCAATCGAGGTTAGGACCCCAAGGTGCCCCGGATGATTTGAGAGACCTGATTGATAGGAGAATACGGGCATCATTGCAAAATGTGGCGCAACAAGAAAATAGAGCTCAGGTGGTCGCTACACCACCCGCTCTCCCCAATCAAGTTACCCCCAACCAGGTAACTCCTCAAAACCAACAAGAAGCGGTGGAAGAGAATCAAGCATTGAGAACAGCAGCTGAGGTAACCCCCCTGGTCGATCCAATCACGGGGAGGAAGCTCACTCTGGAGGAACTCAACGCGAGGAAATCCGCACTTGACGCTCAGATAGAGACTCTTCGTGGAACTGTCCAAGAGAGAGAGCAAGACCAAGATCCGAGCCCTTTGTGCGATGAGATCAGGAACCACCAAGCCAAAATTGAAAGAGGCTTTCCCACCTTCGAAAGCTATGATGGAACAAGTTGTCCAAAGGACTACTTGGTAAGATTTGGCACCAAAATGGATGCTTACGGTCATGACTCAAGGACTAAAGCACTCCTCTTCCCGGCTAACCTTTCCGGAGAAGCCATGAAATGGTGGTCGCGCCTTCCTCACCGATCCATCAAATCATATAGAGACCTCTGCAAGGAGTTTTCTAAGCGTTTCGAGAAAGTGATGAACGCCAAGAGACGGGTGAGGTACTTGGCCGAAATTGTCCAGAGAAACAACGAAGACTTGAGGGACTTCATCAACCGCTTTCATGAAGCAGCCCTCCAAGTCGAGGATCACTCGATCAATGAGAGGAAGGAATACTTGTATGGTAACACTACCAACATCAGATTCCAAGATGTACTCTCAGCATCGTGTATAGAGAATGAAGCACAACTTGCCAAAGTTTGCAAGGACTTCCTCGAAGCCGAGGAATTCCGAAGAACGGTCACAGTGAGAACCAATCTTCCCAAGGAAAAAGGGAAAGAAAAAGAAAAAGAGAAAGAGTACCCTCCTCGCCCACAAAATCCCGGGAAGCAGAGGAAAGAGCAAAAGTTTGGGTTGATCAAGGAGGGCAACTCAAGAAATGATTTCAGAGACAGGAGGTCTCCTCCCAGAAGATCACCTCCAAGACGATATAGCAACTACACCGACTTGAATAGGCCAAGATCCGACATCTTGAACTATATAGTCTCGAGGAAGCTAGACGTCTCGTGGCCACCCCCGATTAAGGAAAACCAAAGGAACAAGAACTCGGAAAAATTTTGCAAGTTTCACAAGGGGAAAGGGCACACCTCAGATGAGTGTGTCGAGCTGAAGAATGAAATTGAGAGGATGATACGTAACGGTCAATTGGTTAACTACATCCGGAAGGAGGAACCCCTGGCACTGCTGCCCCCACCTCCTCAAACAGGGAGCGAGCACCTTTACCAAGGAAACCCTCAGGACGACGACATCCATAACTACAACAATTATGAGAACCGCCCTGTAAATGGAAGCATCCGCACTCTCACAATCGCGGGAGGACCCGCCGGCGGCGACACTCGTAATCAAAGGGAAATTACGGCGGACAACCTCAGGGTCCGAGATGTGAAGTATGCTCAAGTCGCGAGACCGGGAACCAACGTTATCTCTTTCGATGATAGCGAGATACCTCTGAAGCATGCTGGAGGAGGCAACATCTATGATCCTTGCGTCCCACTTGTAGTGTCCTTGGATGTTCAATCCTACAAGTTGGGTAGGATCCTCGTCGATACTGGATGCTCGGCAAACTTGATCTTCACCGGAACCTTGAAAAGGATGCACATAAACCCGAGGGAAGGGCTCAGAGAAGTGAGGAGCGCATTGGTAGGATTCGGAGGACAACCTGTCATGCCGCTCGGAATGATCAACCTCACAGTGTCAATGGGTAGCGCTCCTAGAAGGGTAACCCAACAAGTTCCCTTCGTGGTGGTCGATATGCCATTCGATTATTTCGCAGTCCTAGGGAGACCCGCTCTCTCTCAATTCCGAGCCGTAGTGTCCACGGTCCACAACAAGCTAAAATTCCCTACTCCTTTGGGAATTGGACAAGAAGTAGGAGACATACGAGAAGCATGGGAATGCTACACTCTGTCAGCCAAGTTCACTTCAAGGGTTGCCATTGGAGAACCCAATCCCGGACAATCGTCCGAGGAGACTCCCCTTGTTCACAATGCACCTTATCGTTTCTACACGGTTCGGCGAGTGAAAAGAAAATCAAAAAAGCCAAGTCCGTCACTTAGGCGAAGAAAAGCAACCATGAAGAAAGACAAAGATACTCTAGTAGGAGCTGTTAAGGAGATCGAGGAGTATCAAGTGATTCCACCAGTCCCACCCTCTTCCAAAAAGAAGAAGTTTTTTGAGGAAAACAGAATTGAAGCAAGAGAAGCCCTAGAAGAAATCCAAATTGTCGAAGGAAGTGCCGACAAGGTCACTAAAATTGGCACAGAAATGGCCACTGAAGTCAGGATGAAACTCGTCCAATGTTTGAAAGATAACAACGATGTATTCGCGTGGAGTACCGAGGACCTGAAGGGGATCGACCCACGTGTCGCCGTTCACCGTCTGAACGTAGATCCATCGATCACCCACATCAGGGAAAAGCGAAGAGACTTCAGTGCCGAAGATAATGCCATCATAGAAGCGGAAGTACAAAGGCTTCTTAAAGCTGGCCACATCAAAGAAGTGAGATACTCAGACTGGGTATGCAACGTGGTCCTCGTGGAGAAGGGTCCGGGAAAATGGCGAATGTGCAACAATTTTACAAGGCTCAACAAGTTTTGCCCGAAGGATCCATACCCTCTCCCCAGGATCGACCAGCTTGTTGATTCCACCGCTGGATGCGCCCTCCTGAGTTTCATGGATGCATACCAGGGCTTCTACCAGGTCAAAATGGCCAAAGATGATGTGCCTAAAACCGCCTTCTTCGCTAACGGCAATGTGTATTGCTTCAACGTGATGCCATTTGGCCTCAAGAACGCCGGAGCGACCTACCAAAGGCTGGTCAACAAGATGTTCAAGGAAGAGCTGGGCAAAACAATGGAGGTATATGTCGATGACATGCTCGTCAAGAGCAACACCGAGGAGCAACATGTAGCTTACCTGACAAAGTGCTTCTCAATCTTGAGAAAGTATGGCATGAAGCTTAACCCGGCGAAGTGTACCTTCGGGGTCAAAGGGGGGAAGTTCCTCGGTTACATGGTGTCGGAAAGAGGCATAGAAGCAAACCCCGAAAAGATAAAGGCCATCCTCGACCTTCCCCAACCCCAGTCCATCAATGAGGTGCAACAATTGGTCGGAAAATCAATTGCATTGAGTAGATTCATCTCAAGGTCCGCCGAGAAAAACCTACCTTTTTTCAAAGTGTTGAGAAAGAGCAGCCACTTCGAGTGGACAAAGGAGTGCGAGGAAGCCTTCGAGAAGCTGAAAGAATACCTACTCGCTCCCCCTCTATTGTCAAAGCCCGTGGACGGAGAGGTACTCTATTTGTACTTAGCAGCAACCGGGGAAGCTATCAGCTCGGTTTTGGTGCGAATCCAAGGGAACGACCACTTGCCCATCTACTACTTGAGCAAAGTACTTGCCGGGGCTGAAACACGGTACATGGATATCGAGAGGCTTTCCTTTGCCCTCGTTTATACGGCAAGGAGGCTAAAACCCTACTTTGGGGCCCACAAGGTTGTTGTTTTGACAAAGCAACCTCTCAAGCAAGTCCTCGGAAAGCCCGAAAATTCGGGAAGAATGGCAAGGTGGGCGATTGAACTAAGCGAGTACGACATCGACTACCAAGCACCAGTAGCCAAAAAAGCACAAGTCATAGCCGACTTCCTCGTGGAGTATCCCTCAAAGGGAACTTCAGAGGAAAACTCTTCAGCAACAAAGAGTGCTATGATGATGGTCGAAGAGCAGCCCCATCAAAACAACCCGATGCAAGCTCTAGAGGATGCTTTAAAAGAGCTTAAGGCAATGTCCCAAACCAAAAGGAAGAGGCATGAAGTGTTCCTGACAGAGAAACCGACGAGCCAAAGGGTGCGGAGACCGTCTCTCCAAAACCAAAGAGCTAGTCGACCACGGGGACGTCTGGATTCTTCATGTTGATGGATCCTCGTCAGGAAAAAATGGCGGGATAGGAATATACTTCAAGAGTCCCGGAGGGGCCGAACTAGAGTACGCCGTTACTCTTAGTTTCCCGGTCTCCAACAATGAAGCAGAATATGAAGCCATCCTCATCGCTCTACGTATGGCGAAAGTCATTGGAAGTGAAGAAGCTACATCTCTTCACCGATTCTCAACTGGCCGAGAAGCAAATCTCGGGGAAATTCAGAACCAAGAAGGACTCACTTGCTGAGTACAAAAGCGCCATCACGGGGAAATTCAAAAGTTTGAAAGCTGTGAGATTGAAAAGTTCTCAAGAGATCTCAATCAAAGGGCAGATGCCCTATCAAAGTATGCTTCAGCCTCGGAGGAGTTGATACCCGGAATGTGATACTCATGAGGATCAATGCATCATCTCTGTGGTCATCAAAGCCAAACGTCTTGGCAATTGACGATCAACCGAATTGGATGCAAGAGATAACAACATATCTCAAAATGGAAGCATCCTCGTGACAAGGTGAAGCGAGGAGAATCAAAGGGAAAGCTCCTCGATACATCATGCAAGGAGACTACCTGTACAAAGGTCTCTCGAGGGAGTCTACTTGAGATGCGTCGCCGAGCACGAAGTTCAAAAACTTCTTGGGAGAAATGCATCGAGGAAGTTGCGGCGACCATGCCGGAGGAAGACCCTCGCCAAAAAGTCATTCGACAAGGATACTACTGGCCCACTGTTCGCGAAGACGCTGCCCAATTTGTGAGAAAATGCGAGGAGTGTCAATTGCACGCCAATTTGATCAACGTCCCGGCGAACCCTCTCATGCCCATAGCCATCATGTCCGTTCGACATATGGGGCATCACATAGTCGGTCCCTTTCCAAGAGGCACGGTCAAAAGAAGTTCATCATCGTTGCGGTCGAATACTTTAGCAAGTGGGCGGAAGTTGAGCAGTATACACATCACCGAACAGAGGTGATGAACTTCGTGTGGAGGAACATCGTGTGTCGATTTGGCTTGCCAAGGGTCCTCATCTCGGATAATGGTGCTCACATTTTGCGGCAAAGATTCAATGAATGGTGCAAGGAAATGAAGATTGAGAGAAGGTATACCTCTGGGGACATCCTCAATCCAATGGGCAAACAGAAGCCGTCAACAAAATCCTCGTCAACAACTTGCAGAAGAGGTTCGCTACCCACAAGGACTGGGTCGACGAGCTTGATGGAGTGGTGTGGGCATACCGCACTACTTCAAAGACAGCTACAAGAGAGACTCCCTTCTCACTAGTTTATGGGTCCGAGGCAGTCATACCAGCAGAAGTGGCAGTAGAAAACCCTCAGAATCCAAGGGGTACCAACCCGGAGGACAATCACACAGAGAGACTTTCGATCTCGAGACAATCAGTGAATCGAGGACCAACGCCTTGGCCAATATCCTCAGATATCAAGCAATCATCGCGAAGACCTACAACAAAGGCGTAAGAGAAAGAGACTTCCAAGTTGGAGCTAGTATCCGAAGAGCAGACATCCTGGGCAAAGTAGGGAAGATGCAACCCCAGTGGGAAGGCCCTACAAGATATTGAGCAAGGTCCAACGGAAGTTATCGTCTCAAGACATGGAGGGAAAGGTTATTGAAAATCCATGGAATACTCTAACCTCCAGAGATTTACGCTTGAAGTTGCAAGGAGGAAAAAGCTTTTTGAAAAACCTATGTGGAAGGTCCACTGATCGAGGAGGATTCCTCACTGGTCCAAGTGAGCAGGCACCCCTTGCTTTTGTTAAAAGTTGTTGTAAGCAAGCTGGCCGAAGAGCCCCATTGTAATTGAATTTCCGACAAATCAATACAATGTTTCTCTTTCTCAGAAGGAAATGTTCAAGTTAGAGATCAGATACTCAAAATCTACGACTACTCGATCAAGAGAAGCTTAC